>CM068372.1:133122231-133854731 GCA_034769895.1 Magicicada septendecula
TAATTATGTGGAAGACAAGGTGTCTTCAAGCAGTCCCCTAATGTTTTGTAAACCTGGAAAAGCCAGGAAGTGGTATAGTAAGTTTGTTGTGCCCTTTGCATGGAGTGAAGTAGGTCAGTGGTGTTGTGACAGGTATTGTGATGAAAGTGATTATGAGAGAGAGAAAGAGTTAGAGTGGTTCAAGATAAATAGAGGTTATGTAGAGCTGATAGAGAAGATGGATATTAAGAGAATTATGATAAATAATGTAGACATACCTTGTGTAGTAGTAGATGATGATAAATATGTACCTGTAGGAAGAATTAGTGTACTTGTAGTGGAGGAATATGATGAGAAAATAACTTACCTGGGTGTAACAACAAATATTCACGGAGGCGGGATAAAAACAAATAATGGTGACAAGTCTTCTGAAATAATAAAAGGGAAAAGGAATGACATAGAGGTAATGGTTTATAATAAGAATAATAATAATAAGTTGGATGTAAATAAAAATGGTTTATGCTATAAATATGTGAGGTATCTTTTTGACGATGGAGGATAAACCATAAAAGTTAAATATTTTGTTTTAGGGGGTTTGACCTAGCTGAGTGGGACATTGAAATATGATAACTGAATAAATAATGAAGTGGATTTGTAATAAAATGTAGTAAATTTATTTGAGTGCATTGTAGGATATTAAGTGAACAAGTGTGTGTAAATGTTGCAATAATAATGATAATATTTTGTAATTTAAATAAATAGATATCAGAATTAATTTTGAAAACAGTAATTGATTAATGGTAATTGTTTCGATAACTATGTAATATTTTTTGGTAATTAATTTAATTAAAACAATTTGATACATGTTAAATATTTTGATTGATTATTTAAAGGTTATATAAGTGAATTTTTGTTTGAAGTCAAATGGTTTTATGAGATGAATTTTGTAATTAAAGGCATTGTTGGATGTAAACTAATTTTTGTGTTAAATGTTACAGAGATGAGGTGAAAGGTATTGTAATATGGTGATTAGGTTTTGTATATATCATGTTAACGAAACTGTAAGTATAAAAAATTTTATAATCATGTATAACAAAATTGTTTACAGGTAACTAAGATTTTAATTCAGTAGTAAGATGTTTATTTGAAATAATTGTGTTTAATAAGTATGATAATTAAAAATTTTAATAATAAAGAAAAAATGATATATATTCATTATTAATAATAAAATTTTTAAAAATTTTAAGAAAGTCAAATGGTAAAAGGTTATGAATGGGTTAAATGATTAGGGATGAAAATATTATATGATAATGTATATAAAATTGTTAATTAGTTAGTTAGTAAGTTGCTATTGCGGGGGTGGCCTGTGCCCTCGTAAATAGCGGAATGGGTTGGGGGTAACAGAGAGTGTTACCCCCATCGGAGGCCAAAAGGGCGAAAATGTGCGGCACACCTTTTTCCGTGTAAATTAAAATTTTACACACTGATAGACGACCATGTCGCACATAGTAGTAATGATTGTAACAGGCAGTGAAATGCAAGTTTAGATTTCCCCGACTTTTCGGGCGATTACTGCCTTACCAGCACTAATCGTGGATTTGGCTAGCGGCCAGCTATGGTCATATCAAGTCCCTTGACCATAGCTGACTTGAAATTGGTACATATTAGAAATTCAATGGGGGGAGACAATTAGGGGAAATCTCCCGGAACTATGAAACAGCGGCTGCCACTCTGCCCGCTTGGGGGTAGCAAAGACAGGTGGTAGATCCGCATTAAGGGTATGTCATTATGTAACAAGAATATGTTGATATTCGATAATGTTCAAATGTAATAGCAGAATCAAAGACACGGAGAGGTAAAACCTGCTCCAAAATATACAGTCTTTGTCGAAGCGCAAGGACGAGACAGTCCTCCATAATTTGAAATAGTGTGTGTGGCTGGGAGGTGGCTCAGAGGAGCCATGAATTTAACTTTTACCACATAAAAATTATTTTTTAATGCAAAGTTTGATCAAATAAAAATGCTTGTTCTCTGTTCAAATAATTAGATGCTCAGACTCTTAATATAAGGTGTTCATACTATAATTTTAAATGTATTATTTTATTGTTGTACGTTAGATATAGGTGTTGATAGAATAGGTGTTTTCATGATATGTGTATACGTTAAAGTAAGCCAATAATTAAATGCCTGGCAGGCAATTAACATAATAGAAGTGAGTATTGATAAATGCATATATAAATATTTCATGTAATTTGTTCAATTTTGAGATGGATTTTCATTGTGTTAGGAGATCAGCTGATCAGCAATAACAGGTCACTGGTATATTGGGTTATAAATGTTCTAAGTAATTAATGTTCAATATAATGTTTTTAATGTATTACAGATGTTCTGGAGTAATGATAACAATAATTTGATAGAGAGAGAAGTAAAGTAATAATTTATGCAAGTTAACAAAAGATAGTTTTTGGGCGATGAATATTTTGTGGGGCATATAGATCTGTTCAAGTTAAAGTCAAAGTTAGAGAAATAGTAGAGGTGAAGATAATGTAATGTTGTTTTGAGTTAATGTAATGTTATAGAGTTTTAAGAAGTATTGATGTGGACACAGTAGTAATGGAGACTTTATGTAGGTTTTGAATGATATGTTGTTGTTTATAATTAATGATGTTATTTTGTTGTATTTGTAGTAAGGTAATGAGATTGAGATTTTGGGGATGGCAATTTTGTAGAAGGGGATAGTGTAATGTAGGAGTCCGCAACAAGAGTTGGGACGGGATTTGGGACCGATTTTAGTGAAGGGGCCGCCTTAGGTAGAATCCAGGGGCCAAATAAGGGAATTGAGTTTTGGGGAGGGAAACACATATCCTATGTACAAAGGGTTAGAGAGTATTTTTTATATATGTAGAGAAGGTGGCGATTTGAGTCTAATGATAAGTTGGGTTTAGAGATTGCTGGGGTAGAGATTTTGATAAGAGATGGGTGTCATGGGAGTTGAAGTTGTTAGGGGTTAGAGTCAGGGGGAGAAAGATTGTATATGTATACAGAAGTAGTACAGTCAAGGAGAATAAATAATTTACATCACCCACAGTAAGGGAGAATCAGATTATTAAATAAAGAGAGTGATTTATAATAAAGATATAAAATTTTCATTTTTTAAACCAGTGACAGAATTTGGAAATCATGTAAAATTAAGAATTGTTTATTCTAAATAAATTAAATGTCAATTTGCTTATTATGTATATTAATGTTTTGTTTATTTTAAATGTTTTATTGTATTGTTTTGTGTTTCAAATTAGGTTGTTACAGATGTTGAATGTATTTTCAGATAGAAATTGTGCATAACACATGTAGGTCAAGGGTTTTGGACTTGACCTAGTTTCGATCAGCTGATGAGGTCATACACATACTAAGCTTGTATAATAGGAAGTCAGTTTAATTTGTTTATTTAATCTATTTAAACCAAATTTTAATAATTTATAGATATGAAGGAAACATTTAAATAAATTTAAATTTTTTTTGAATTTTAAAATTTTTGGAAATTTTAATTTTTTGAAAAAAAAAAATCTGGATTTTTCGCCTGCCAGCGAATGAATATTTTAGGTAATGATTATTTTATTATGTGTGTACTTAACATGTTTGTTTTTATTGATTGATTGTATGGCATTGTACTGTTAGATTATAAGTGATTACATGTTAGATTAAGGATGTGTTTAGATTAGGAGAAAGGTTTAAATTAATGCATTCTAAGTAGAAAACAGAAAACCAGGAAGAGAATTTTTTGAGTATATTATTTTGAATTTTGAATTTTTTTTTGAATTTTTCATAAATTTTAAAAGAATTTTTCAATTTTACAATGTGTTATGTCAACATGTAATGTTAGTGCGTGTGAGCCCAGTATCTGCTAGAGGCAGCCCAGCTTGCATACAAGGGGAAACATATCGGTGGAGGATCTGGCATAATTTAAGCCAGGGTTTGAGGATATTTGGGGACAGCATGCTAAAAGGCGAGGTGTGCCGTGGTACGAATCTGCTCGATTTCTCGGTGTTGGGATCTCTTACGGAGAAGTCCAGTGATCTCGTTCAGATGAGTCCATAGTCGCTGAGCCAGGGGGGTCGTGTACCCATGTAGATTAAGAACAAGGGGGTTGTTGGCACCAGTTCCTCACCGGTCCTCTTCGGGGTTTATCGATGAGATTTCTTCTGTTGTGGACAGCAGAATTCTCATCGAGGGGGTATTGTAGCGTGTCAATTTTGGGTCATTTTATTTTCTACAGGATGGGGTATTTACATTTTGGTTTATTTCGTTCTTGTGTGGGATTTATAAAATTATTGTGCAACGTTATTTCATTACGAGAGAACTCATGGTAAGCTGAACAGTTTGGGACAAAGGCAAGACGCAATAGTGTGGGGAAATCAGTAAGCAAAGAATTTACCACCCTAGTTTTTCCAAGAACTATGCGAGAGTGTGGCAGTGCGCACCTATGCGTCCACCAAGCATGGGCGCCGACCCACGCGTTTGTGAAACTCAAAATGGCTAAAAGCAAGCAACTCCACGAGCACATGGTCATGGAACGGCAGGAAATAATGTCTTAAGGCCGGCCCCTTTTATGACGTCAGCCAATGCCTAGCTGAGATCGTAGGCTATATACACTCCAAAAAACTACATGCATGGCATGGAACGAAGCTTCGACGACGAAGATCAAGGCAGTGCTTTCCGTAGAAAGCATGAGATCATCTCAGCAGTACCTGTTACGTTATCGTTCCCAGTCTACATTAAGCAGAGACGCCATACAGTGCACAAGAAACCAAGTACAGCTACAGACGTTTATATTTTGTTTTCGGGCCCGGTTGGTCGAATTTTCACAAATGTAGTTAATTCGATAAGACCGACCGGGACCCAAGAAAGTCATTAACTCATCACAGTTAGAAATTTGTGACAGTGGAAAAGTGAAAACAAATTACGTACATGTGAATCGGGGACAAAACACGTGTTCGGCTGGCAACGCGGTAGTGGACATTTATATCGTGACAATAAAGGAATGTGTAAAATTTAATAAAAACAAGGGGTAAAGTATTAACTTGTGTGGAAGCGTGTGTGAGCAGATTGGGCTGTCTTGAATAACATTTAAATCTATACCTGAAATCTATAATCTATAAATGTATATGTGAAAATTTGCTTTTTTATGTCCTTGTTTTACTTAATTAAAATTAGTTAATTTACTTCAAAAGATCAGAATCTTTCTGAATTATTAATTGGGTGGGGTCAGATTGCTAAATTGTCCGTTTCATTAAGGTAAAGTGTAAAGGTCTCCATATCTGTCCTTCAAAGATATAGGTGGCGATCTGGGCTTCTGATAAAATTTCTGCAGCAGGTAAGTCCTGGTAGTGAATCTTATTTATTTTATATTTTGGCTTATTTTTTAATGTCACATAGTGTACTTTTTTAATGTAACCAGCTTTTATGTTTTATTTATAATCCAAAGAACCCCAGATTTTGAACAGATTAATATATTGTGTGTAAACAGAAGCCATATCGGCATCAGTATAGTTCATTTCAAAATCAATTTCGCCAACCTAGAGATATGTTTCATGTTCTAAGCCAGAGCAATTTTATTAAAAAACAATTTATAATACCTTTGTCATATTGATTAATGACCAAATCAGAATTAAAATTACAGTACAGAGTATTACCATTGTTTTATTTCGTAGGAAGTTGTATAATATATGTGTGTGTTAGCAATTTTTACTGATTAACAACTAGCGCTCTTGCCGAGCGGGCAATATAACAAGCAGTACAGCGGCGGGAATCATTTGAACGCTCCAGCCGTCAACGCTGACAACAACTATTTAACTTGTAAAATCACAAATTTAATTGTTTTAAAGTAAACAATTTGGCACCACCCGGGATTCGCAACCCCTATGAATAAACAGGTAGGTTGTACTGATAATTGAGACCACACTACAGACTTCAGTAGTGACAACCATTATTGTAACGACCGGTGTGAGGCGAACACACCACACTAACAATTTCTACACATAAAAAATAAGTGTACACATTTTACAGATACGACAAGATTATCTCGTTACAGATTGGCGACCAACATAGTGAGGCTAGAAAAGGACGACTAGCGGCGGTTGTGAATAGACATAGTATGGTTACAAGACTCAAAAGTAAGGAAGCATCAAACCAAGAAGAAATGGAAGAAGTTGAGGAAATGATTGGAGGATTGTTTGAAGAACATCCACAGGAGGACCAACTGGAAAATCCAAATCTACCGGAACCAGAAATGGAAGCAGAAGTAATAGTAAACAACCAACCTGACAAACCGACCGAAGAGACAAGATGTGATTGCATGATGAGGATGATGATGGAGCAATTCGGACAAGCAAAAGAACAAAGAAAGGAAGACAAGGAAGAAATGAATAAAAAATTAGAATCATTAAGAAGGGAAGACAGGGAGTTCTTGAATGAAAAACTGGACCGAAACGGTGAAGAATTGAAGAAGCAAATCAAGGAGAACATGGAACGTCTGAATAACAAAATGGAGAGCAACCATGAAGCCCTGAAGAGAAGTCAGGAGACGTTGGAAAAGAAGAGTGAAGAGCTGAAGAAACAGATCAAGAAGGATCTGGAAATAGTAAATAAAAAGATTGAAAATAGTAATGATACTCTCCAACGGAAATTGAAGGAAGACAGTGAAAAAACCAAGGAAGAATTGAAACAACAACTGGTCGAATGTCGGGAGGAGATCAGGCAAACGGTAACAGAAACAAATGAGACGGTGATACAAGTCCGGGAAGAGTTAAACAATAAAATCAGCAATGTCGAGGAGGAAGGTAGATTGAGAGCGACAGAATTTTATCAAGTCACCACCGAAGAATGCCAGAGAAATAAACAGGAGGTGATTAAGAAACTGGAGGAGAGGCATCAAGAAATACAGATAGAGGTAAATAATCGTGTGGAAAAGGTGTACACCGCCATCAATCAAATAGACGGACAAACCAAAGAAAACAAGGAGAAGATCCAGGGAATCAGCCAAAGGGAGAGACAAATGCAGGAAGAGCTGGATGCACTGAGGGAGAAACCATGCCATAATACACACATAGTGACCAGCGAAAATAGAGAGGTGATCAACTTCCGCAGTTACCGGAGGAATCCAATAGAATTCCTCAAAAGGGTAGAGGAGCTAATAGAGAAAAATAGGGAAACCAGGTGGTCAAGCGTGAGAAGCCTCATAGACGAAATGTTCTGAGACACCCACGACAACTGGTGGACAGCGACTCGACCCGAAATCAATGATACTCAGGAATTTAAAAAACAATTCCGGGAAAAATATTGGTCGGAATCCACCCAAAATGTAGTCCGTAATGACATTAGTAATGGGAGATACGAACCACAAGCAGCACACACTCTAACGTCCTACTTTTTAGGAAAGGTATGTTTAGCCCGAAACCTAGAACCCAAGATACCAGAGGAATCTTTGGTGATACAGCTTGGGTACCATTATGAGGAAGCTGTACAGTGAGCCAGGAGGCAAGGGCAAATAAAGATGATCCAAGGAATGGCAAGTTTGTTGGAGGACCATGAGAACGATGGACAATACAAGAAAAATCAGCTCATGAATCAACGGTATAACAAATGGAGTGACAATAATAATATACCCAATGTCAACCTACCATACAATCACAAACAGAACAGCAACCGGAACAATGTGAACCAGAACAATAACAACTATAATAATGAACAGCCATTTGACAGAAATACACAGAATCATTCTCCGAATAACCAGCCATTTAATAGAGGCCCACCAAACAATCAACCGGGAAACCAAAGTAACAACCGGAACGTCCCGAACAATAATCAGCCAAACAATAGCTACAGGGGAGCTGAACCGGACCAACGCACAAATGGTCACCCCAACAACAACTACTATGACAACCGGTACAATCCTAATTATCAGTACAACCGGGGACCTGGAGGAAACCAAAATAGAGGTGACGGCAGACGCCAGGTAAATTTCATTCATGGGCGGAGGCAAAGTAACCACAGGAGATACAGCCCGAACTGGCACACTGTAACAATAAAAAAGAGGCCTAAATATATAAATAAATAAGATCCACTGCCAGAACTTACCTGTACGCCATCAATTACTTACCATATCCAAATTTCACCAGAAGACCAAGGTCGCCACGATTATTTTTTCTAGGATAAAATATCGAAAACCTTTACACTCCACCTTAATAAAACGGACAATTTTGCAATCTGACCCACCCAATTAATAACTCAGAAGATTCCGGTCCGTTAGACGAATTTCGCAACACAGAAATGAGAAAGTGGCAATGACGAAATAACTTAGACTAACACATTTTGTTATGAAAGAATGCTTTACTTACTAAATACGGACATCCTTAATCCAAAAACACCAAGGAACGAAAACATAAACTGAGTTAGTTACATGACTCTTACATTTACAATATGATTTTTACTTACAAGGTAGCCCATTCTGCTCATTCATTCTATCACACCCCATACAAACCCTTTTTCAAATGTTATAAAAAATTAGAAAAGAAAAAGATAGTTATTCTTTAAAGATCACGGTTTCGTTTTGCATTAGTTTGATATGCGCGAGGCCGGCCGAGCACGTGCTTTCGTTACGGTCACATTTTATGTTATTAGCTGCTCTCGAATCGTCACTACACAGCACTGTTTGTAACACCGTTCGATTCCTCGGGTCCCGGTCGGTCTTCCTGAATTAATTACATTTTCCGAAAACTTGACCAACCGGGTCCGAAACAAAATATATGCGTCTGTAGCGGAACTCTGTATCTCGTTGACCGCTTGGCGTCTCTGACTACTGTCGACTGTCACCTAGAACGTAACAGGTACAACTACCTGTTCCTGCATGGAAGTTGTACTTCCATGCCATGATGTTTTCGTCGTCGCATCTTGTTCCTGCTGTCGTGTAACCATTTTATGCGTGGCATAGAGCTGATATCGGTGTGTGACCAGAGGACAATATTGGCTTCTGCTCTGCTGATGTCATTTAAGTGGGCCGGACTTAAAACAGCATTTCCGGGGGATCTTGAAGAAGACGACAAATATTAGTCTCACTAGCCATCTTGGTTTTTTGCCAGAGCGTCACTTGGAGCGTGATTGAGCAGTTGCGTATGTGCGCTGCCACACACAAGTACAAAGTTCTCAGAATTTTGTGGAGGTGCAGATACTCTGCCGCATTCCTCGACAACAACTGCGTCTTACGTTGTTTCACTGTTCTGTTACATTGACTGTTATACGCACAAATACGTTGCACAGTGATAATCCGCCCAAAACGAAATACATAAAAATATAAATATATGCCCCAAACGGTTAAAACAAAAACACCCAAAACTGACCCGCTACAATACCCCCTCGATGAGAATTCTGCTGTCCACGACAGAAGAAATCTCATCGATAACCCCGAAGAGGACCGGAGAGGAACTGGTGCCAACAACCCCCTTGTTCTTAACCTCATGGGTACACGACCCCCCTGGCTCAGTGACCATGGACTCATCTGAACGAGATCACTGGACTTCTCCGTAAGAGATCCCAACACCGAGAAATTGATCAGACTCGCACCACGGCACACCTCGCCTTCTAACATGCTACCCCCAAAATCCTCAATCCCTGGCTAAAATTACTCCAGCTCCTCCGCCGATATGTTTCCCCTTTTTGCAAGCTGGGCTGCCTTTAGCAGATACTGGGCTCACACACACTAACATTACATATTATCATAACACATTAAAATAAAAACTTCCTTTTAAAATTTATTATAAATTCAAAAAATTCAATATTCAAAAAAAAATCTTTTACCAAAAAATTCTCTTCCTCTTTTTTCTAATTTTTGTTTCAATGATTTAACCTCAACATTCCTATTAATACAAATACATCCTTATTCTAGCATGAGAACAATTTATAGCCTACCAATATAAAGCAATACAATAAAAGAAACATCATCAATACATACACAATAAAATAATTATTACTCAACATATTCACTCGCTGGCAGGCGACAAATCAAGTTTTTTTTTTTTTTTTTTTTTTTTCAAAAAAAAACTTTAAAATTTTCAAAATTTTAAAATTCAAAAAAAATTATTCATTAAATATTTATTAAATTTATTTATTAAATAACATTTATTAAAATTATTCAAAGATTAGTTTGAATTAATCAAACAAACAAATTAAAATTGAATTCCTACTCTACAAGCTTAGTAGGTGTATGAACTCATCAGCTGATCATAACTAGGTCAAGTACAAAACCCTTGACCTACATATGTTATGTATGATTTCCGAAAACACCTTGAACATTTTCAATATCCTACCTTGAAATACAAAACATAATAACATAGAATATTTATAATAACCAAAATATTAATATAAATAATAATCAAATTGGCACTTAAATCATTTAAATTAAACACTTCTTGACTTTACATTATTTTCAAATTTTATCAAAATTCTGTCACTGGTTAAAAAAATAAACAAATAAACAATTGCATATTCTTTATCATGAATCTCTCTTTCTTTTCAACAATCTTACTTTAATATACTGTGGGTGATGTAAATTATTCATTCTCGTTTTTCCGTATTAGATCTCTATACATTTCTATATACATAAACTTTCTCCCTCTGACTCTAATATTAATCAACTGCAACTCCCATGACACCCAACTCTATCAAAATATCTACTAATCAAGCCATTCTAAACCCCAATTTATCATTTAACACAATTCGCCGCCTTCTCTACATATATGAAAAAAAATACTCTCCAACCCTTTGTACATAGGATACGTGTTTCCTTCCCAAAAACTCATCCCCTTATGTTGGTCCCTGGACTCCCCCTAGGTAACCCTTTCCGGCGCCAATCGGTCCCTATCCCGTCCCAACCCTTGTTGCGGACTCCCCAAATACACTACCCCCTAATACAAAATTGCCATCCCCAAAAATCTCAATCTCATTACCTCACTACAAATACACAAAATAACCTCATTAACTATAAAAACAACCATATATCATTCAAAACTCTACATAAAGTCTCCATTACCACTGTGTCAACATCAATATTTCACCAAATTCTATTACATTACATTAACTCAAAAACAACATTACATCATATTCATCATTTCAACTTCACTTGGAATTCAACTTGGACAGGTCTGCATGTCCCATAAAACATTTATCACCCATGAATTATCTTTTATTAATTTGCATGAATTATTGTTATTTTATTTCTCATATTCTTTTTGTCTTTACTTCAAAATGTCTGTAGTACACAAAACATTAATTATTTGTAACCTTTACAAACCAATATACCAGTGACATGGTATTGTTGATCAGCTGATATCCTAACATAATTAAAACACAATGAAACTACATCTTAAAATTGAACAAATACATGTAATACATTATCAACACTTACTTCTATTATGTTGATTGCCTGCCAGGCGTCTAATGATTGGCTTAGAAAAAAATTACACACATAATGAAAATACATTTTATCAACAACTATATCTAACACACAACAATAAAATGATACCTTTAAAATTATAGTATGAACACCTTGATTTACGAGTCTGAGCATATAATTATGTGGACAGAGCACAAGCATTTTTGATGGGATTACACCTTGAATAAGCAAAACTTTTACGTCATAAAATTTTAAATTCGTGACTCCTTTACGTCACCTCCCAGCCACACACTCTATTTCAGATTATGGAGGACTGTTTCGCCCTTTCGCTTCCACAGAGACTGTATATTTTGGAGCAGGGTTTTACCTCTCCGTGTCTCTGCTTCCGCTGTTAAGTTTAAATTGGTGAACATCGTGTTCTCGTTAATAATCATGCACCCTTAAACGGATCTACCACCTGGCTCTGCTGTTCCTTCTCGAACAGAGTGGCAGCCGCTGTTCCATAGTTTGGTGATTCCCCTTTTTACTACCCCCCATCAATTTCAAAATACACCTTTACAACGATAACAGCTATGGCCAGTTATGGTCAGCGCGTAATCGTAATGTGCCCCAACCATAGCTGTTAAAGCTAAACCAATTCCACGGTCAGGGTTCGGTGAGGCCGTGACCGCCCGAAAATTTGGGGAATCACAAGTAAAATATCTTTCGTAACATTAAATTAAAATTTAAATGACAATATTAATTTAGATGGGGTTTTAACCCACTTTATATGGAAGCTTAACCATTATTAACATAAAATATTAAATACAAAATTTACAACCCATAGCAGTTCCACACTACACTGTTATAATCCATCACATAACACAATACACAAATAGCAATAAACCTGGATTATTAGCATACATCAAACACACAATTCTCTTTTAAATAATTTATATAAAAATTTATAAACATTATTATTTAAAATTTTTCATTAACTCTTTCTATTTATCATCATGATGAATTTATCCTGTGTTGTAATTAGATTTTCAAAAATTCTAAATTTATTATTAATACATATTTTTAACCATCATTTTTATTTAGCGCAATTATTTCAAAATATTTCATTACTGAATTAACATATCAATCACTCCTGTCAACCTTTTTGTCATACATTATTCATATTGTAAAATTTCAATACTTACAGCCCATTTCTCAAAACATATACAACATACCACAATACTCTCACCTCACCACTGAAACATTTCACAACATATTAGTTCACCTCAAATAATTCAGCCATCTATTATCAAAATGATCTAAATTCCTTAAAAAGTTAATTATACAATATTGAAATAGTCAAACAAAATATTTAACATGTATTAAATTGTTTAATTAAATTAATTATTAACAATATAGAATTCATTACCATCCAAACAATTACAATTCTCTGATTACTTGTTTTCAAAATTAATTTGGTTTATTTATTTAAATTGCAAGTATTTCAATATTATTCTTACAACAATTAATTACCTACATACACTGTTCACTTAACCACAACACATACCATTGGCTTTACTACATATTTATTTACAAATTTACTTCAGTATTTACTCAGTTATCACATCTCAATTTCCAAATCGGCCAAGTCAAATAGCTTAAAACAAAATATTTAACTGTCTTTTGCTGTTTTCTATTTTAGCCACCATCGTCAAAAATATACCTCACATATTTGTATATTAAATGATTTTTATTTACATCCAGTTTATTATTATTATTTTTATCATAAACCATTACCTCTATGTCATTCATTTTCCCTTTTATTATCTCATAAGACTTGTCACTATTATTTGTTTTTATCCCGCCTCCGTGAATATTTGTTGTTACACCCAGGTAATTTATTTTCTCATCATATTCCTCCACTACAAGTACACTAATTCTTCCTACAGGTACACATTTATCATCAATATAATCATTGTCTACTACTACACAAGGTATGTCTACATTATTTATCATAACTCTCTTTATATCCATCTTCTCTATCAGCTCTACATAACCTCTATTTACCTTGAACCACTCTAACTCTTTCTCTCTCTCATAATCACTTTCATCACAATACCTGTCACCACACCACTGACCTACTTCACTCCATGCAAAGGGCACAACAAACTTACTATACCATTTCCTGGCTTTTCCAGGTTTACAAAAAATTAGGGGACTGCTTGAAGACACCTCGTCTTCCACACAATTAACGGAGGAAACTCTGTCCTCAAAATTCACTACTAGCGGAGTCCTTACTCCACTTATATCACGGGGAAAATTTGCCCTTTGACACCCTAACCTTTCATCACACTCTCTCTCAATTTCATCAACACTCGCTAACATTTTGTTATTAAATTCTACTTCACCACAAACTTCATCATCACTATTTGTTTTCACTACATCATTCTTAAATAGCTCGTTTTCAACTATTTTATCACTATTATTTATTAATTCAGTTTTACAACTGCAACTTACCTTGTTAGTTATTTCTTCGCTATTATCAAAGACATCATTACCACTTACCTGTGTTAACTCCACTTCTGTACTCTCTTTTAACTGATATCTATCTCCCTCCCACTTCTCGTCTGGTTTATCACAAGCATTTTTTACTTTATTGAAACCCTCATCCATTATTCTATTCAGATTATCAAACTGTTTGTCCATCATTTTGTCCCACTCGTTAAAATGTTTATTTATCATATCAGAACCCTTATCCATTTTTGTTTTTAACTCATTAAGTAGGTTAAATAGGTCATATACTGTATACTCTTTTTCTTCCGCCCCTACACTATCGTTATCATTAGGCCTATTTTCTGTCTTATTTTCTACCACTATCTCTTCAACTATCTTACCTGTATCATTGGTCATCTCACTATGTTTATTAATTTCTGCGAATATTCCTTCCTCTTGTTCTTCCATTTGTGTTAATCTACTGTCTAAATTACCCCATTCCTCGTCTGTCATCTCACCCACAACACCTCGAAATTCTTTCTCCCACTTATCCCACGCAAAATCACTATCATTATTTTGTATTATAGACATTTTTTTTTTTTTTTTTTAAAGTTTGTTTGTATACAACACTTTATATATAACAAAACCACTTTTTTCCTATAATCAAACGCCTAACCCTACTGTGAATCACAATAACATAAACCTAACCTACTTAATTCTGTACGATAAAATTTTTATACATTCGTCATTACCACATCCCATTTTCTGTGTATTAAAATAGGTCTATCTCGTATAAAATTATAATTAAACGAAAATCCTGGCAGCGCGTCGCCATTTGTAACAATAAAAAAGAGGCCTAAATATATAAATAAATAAGATCCACTGCCAGAACTTACCTGTACGCCATCAATTACTTACCATATCCAAATTTCACCAGAAGACCAAGGTCGCCACGATTATTTTTTCTAGGATAAAATATCGAAAACCTTTACACTCCACCTTAATAAAACGGACAATTTTGCAATCTGACCCACCCAATTAATAACTCAGAAGATTCCGGTCCGTTAGACGAATTTCGCAACACAGAAATGAGAAAGTGGCAATGACGAAATAACTTAGACTAACACATTTTGTTATGAAAGAATGCTTTACTTACTAAATACGGACATCCTTAATCCAAAAACACCAAGGAACGAAAACATAAACTGAGTTAGTTACATGACTCTTACATTTACAATATGATTTTTACTTACAAGGTAGCCCATTCTGCTCATTCATTCTATCACACCCCATACAAACCCTTTTTCAAATGTTATAAAAAATTAGAAAAGAAAAAGATAGTTATTCTTTAAAGATCACGGTTTCGTTTTGCATTAGTTTGATATGCGCGAGGCCGGCCGAGCACGTGCTTTCGTTACGGTCACATTTTATGTTATTAGCTGCTCTCGAATCGTCACTACACAGCACTGTTTGTAACACCGTTCGATTCCTCGGGTCCCGGTCGGTCTTCCTGAATTAATTACATTTTCCGAAAACTTGACCAACCGGGTCCGAAACAAAATATATGCGTCTGTAGCGGAACTCTGTATCTCGTTGACCGCTTGGCGTCTCTGACTACTGTCGACTGTCACCTAGAACGTAACAGGTACAACTACCTGTTCCTGCATGGAAGTTGTACTTCCATGCCATGATGTTTTCGTCGTCGCATCTTGTTCCTGCTGTCGTGTAACCATTTTATGCGTGGCATAGAGCTGATATCGGTGTGTGACCAGAGGACAATATTGGCTTCTGCTCTGCTGATGTCATTTAAGTGGGCCGGACTTAAAACAGCATTTCCGGGGGATCTTGAAGAAGACGACAAATATTAGTCTCACTAGCCATCTTGGTTTTTTGCCAGAGCGTCACTTGGAGCGTGATTGAGCAGTTGCGTATGTGCGCTGCCACACACAAGTACAAAGTTCTCAGAATTTTGTGGAGGTGCAGATACTCTGCCGCATTCCTCGACAACAACTGCGTCTTACGTTGTTTCACTGTTCTGTTACATTGACTGTTATACGCACAAATACGTTGCACAGTGATAATCCGCCCAAAACGAAATACATAAAAATATAAATATATGCCCCAAACGGTTAAAACAAAAACACCCAAAACTGACCCGCTACAACACAAGCCCGTGGTACCACGAATCGAACCATAACAACAATCAGACATCAGAGAACAGGAATAACGAACCACCCAGGGATGAAAACAACCAGCAACAAGGACTGAGCAACGAGACGAATGACCAGTCGAATAGCCTGGCCACAAACCAACAACCACCTTTAAACTAAACAGGTCAGTGGAAAAATATAGATACCCTTCACATGACCAATCACTTGGGTTAATACGTCGCGTAATGTCAAAAGATAACAAAGTAATTACCATAATATATAGCAACTATCTGAAGAATATCCGAGAGGAACTTCTCGAAGAAGAGGCCAACCAAACACAACAAACTAATAGCGAAATTGTCCATATAAAGGCTACCATAAACGGCACTATAACCATAATTATGGTTGATATGGGATCTAACATATCTCTCATAAACCAGCCTGAATTAGAACGAATTCAAGCCAACTGTCGAACACCAATCCCTACACTGCCAATAAACAATATAATAATCATTGGCGCAACTGGTAAACAAAACAAGACGGTGAGAAAACAAGTTTCATTAGAATTAGACAATCAAAAATCAACCATCCCTATTATATTTCTTGTGGCCAATGGGCTACCATTCAGCATGCTTATAGAATGTGATGTATTAAGAAGATATTCAGCAGTTATCAACCTGCAAAAGGGAGTCGTGTTACTAACTTCAGAACAGGGAACCTGGTCTGCAAATATTATAAATTGTAATCCAACTCCAACCGCTCTGAATCAAGACCCAGGATTGAAGAGTTATTATTGTCAAAGGCATGAACTGTCCATCACTATGGCCGAGGAAGAGGAAAGCAGAGCCTTGTGGGAACAGAAACTAGAAGAAATAAGAAATTTCCAAAGAGAACGGCCTCAACAAGAAATCAGTGAACAACAGTCCAAAAAACTAATTGCAATTTATAACAAATATCAACACGTCTTCTCGAATACTCCTGGAAAAGTTAAAGGATACCAGTGTAAAATTAACTTCAGGGAACCTGTAGACTTCCACAGGAAATCATATCCCATAGCGTACTCCCTGAAAAATGAAGTCAGGACGGAGATAAATAGAATGATCGCAGAGGATATTATTGAGTATAGCCAATCTCAATACACCAGCCCAATAGTAGCTATACCCAAGAAGAATGGCAAAGTACGGATTTGCTTGGATGCCCGAGAAATCAATAAAAAGATTGTCAATGACCGGACCTCACCGGGAGAAATTGAGGAAATTTTAAAAAGATTTCATGGTATAAAATACATTAGTACCTGGGATACTGTATGTGGGTTCTGGCAGGTGGAGTTGTACCCACACAGTAGGCAATACATGGCCTTTATATTTGATGGTAGAAATTACCAATTTAAAAGATTACCATTTGGACTCATCAATTCCGTAGCAGTGTTCGTAAAGTGCATGGACCAAGTCTTGGGTCAAGAGGCACTGGAATTCACCACAGTGTACGTTGACGACCTGCTCATAACGTCATCAGACTGGGACGAACACTGCGAAAGAGTCGAACATGTATTAAAAAAGTTGTCCAATAATAATATTACACTTAAATTGGACAAGTCAAAATTTATTGCCAATGAAGTAAAGTTCCTAGGGTTCAACTTGACCGAAAAGGGAATCTCTCCATCCCAAGAGAAAGTTGAAGCCATCCAAAAATTCCCCTCACCAAAAAACAAGAAGCAATTGCAGTCATTCTTAGGAATATGCAATTACTATAGGAAGTTTCAAACAAACTACTCCCACCTAACAGCAAAATTTTCTAACCAACTTTCATCAAAAGAAAAATGGACTTGGGGAACTGAACAAGAGAAAGTGCTCACCTTAATTAAACAAAAATTTTTTGAAACTGTCATGTTACACCACCCCAATTTCGAAAAACCATTCTACCTAAATTGTGATGCTAGTGATGTAAGTCTAGGCGCAGAATTGTACCAGGAAGACAATGAAGGAAACCACCTGGTCATTAGCTTCGCCAGCCAAATACTAAATAGTTGCGAGCGTAACTACAATGTTACAGAAAAAGAGTTGCTCAGCATAGTATTCGCGTGTGGCAAGTTTAGGACATACATACTAGGATATCCTATCACAGTCAGAAGCGATCATATATCAATATCGTTTCTCAAACAATGTAAATTGAGTCATGGTCGACTTACTCGATGGATACTTGCTCTGCAAGAATGCCACATTACATAGGAATATATTCCAGGCCGAAAAAACATAGTGGCCGACGTATTATCCAGAATAAATGTAGTAGATCAGACATTTGAAGGAGAAAAGGGGAAGATAGCAAAAGTGTATTATATATTGAAGGATAGGAAAGACCTGGAAAATATTGTAAACAAAATAGTGTTACAACAAGAGCAAGATACCAAATATCAAACATACGAAAAAGACTGATGGAATCTGAAGCAATTATAAATAAATTTTACTGTATATACAAAGACATATTATTCATAAAAACAAAAAAGAACCAAGACACATGGAAACTAGTAATTCCTCATTCATTAGAAAATCAGATCATCAAAGATTACCATGCAAGATACGGACACATGGGAACACTCAAAATAGTAAAAGCTTTAGAAGAAGATTTGTTTATAAAAAATATCACGAGAAAGGTAAATAAAAATATAAAAACCTGCACGTTATGTCAGATGGTCAAAACCAATAATGAAAAGAAGAATGGAACGATGATACCCATCACATCAAACGCCAAACTAGAGAAGGTATTCCTCGACATATGTGGACCATTCCCACGCAGCGGAGGAAGACATGGATACAAGTTCATCGTGATTATACTTGACCATTATACCAAGTACACCAAACTATACGCTATAAACAGAGCCACAACAAATAAAATATTAGATATTATTAAAAATAAATACATGTCAGAGATTGGAAAACCGTACATGATAATAACCGATCATGGAACACAGTTTAAGGGAAAAAGGTGGAGAGAAGAATTAATAAAACTGAACATCAAAACCTATAAAACTTCCGTATACCACCCTAGTAGTAATCCAGCAGAAAGGATGTTGAGAGAGGTGGGACGCATTTTAAGAACTTATTGTCATAATAACCAGAAGGAATGGTGCAAATATTTAACTTCAACCGAAGTGTTTCTAAATATCAGCTATCACCAATTTACTGAGAATACACCATACTTAATGATGTTCGATAGGAAGTCAAATAGAGAGATACAAGAGATAATAGAATTCCCAAAAAACCCATAAGACCCGTATGATAAAAACAAATGGTACAGCCTAATAATGGAAAAGACTGAGAAACAAAAAGCCAAATATGCCAAAAACCAACCCAAAATAATCAAATATAAAGAGGGAGAAAAGATATTAATCAAAAATCGTGAACTGCCAAGTACAATGGAAGGTATAGCAAAGAAATTGTTATTGCTTTATACTGGTCCCTATGTTATCACAAAAGATAATGGTAATAACACTTACCAAATAAGCAATGTAAACACAAGAAAAATAAAGGGAGTTTACAACCAAGCTTCAATAAAAAAGTTTTATGAAGAAGAATAGAAATTAAATAAACAAATTTCAAAATTCAAAAAGATTGTAAGAGCAACTTACTACCCTATTTAGATAATATATGTGGCATAGAAAAAATTAAAATAAATGAATAAAAATGTAAAAAACAAAGGAATCAGTTACACAAATTCCTATCAAGTTAAATCAACTTACAGTCTATTAAAAGGTTGATATATGAAGTATAAAATAAAAAGTGAGATAATAGGGAATAAGTTACACAAATTCCTATATATAAAAAAGTAAGAATCACAAACTTATGATAATAATTAAACAAAAAGTAACTAAAAAGGAATAAGCTACAAACATTCCTATGAAGTAAGAGAACCAACTTACAAAAAATTTATCAAAAATGATATTTGATACAAAATAAAATAAACAAAAATAAAATCAAGCTAAAATTGCTAAAATAAATACCTGAAATTATAATGAATCAAATGTATTCAAGAAAAAAAAATCTGAACTGGTACATGGAAAAAGAGAAGTTACGTATAAAACAAATATACAAGCTATGGCTAAAGCAGAATATTGCTAAATAACCAAAAAAAGAATAAAAGTGTCTAAGATAATTAAAATGATCACAAAGAGAATTGAAAACAAAATAATGAAAAGTTAGATATGATGAAATTAACATATGAATAAATAAAAAACAATCAACTGTATGAGTAGATGATAGTATATACAAAAGGTACAGTGGAAGGAAGAATGAGTAAAAGGCCAAAGTGTTCTAAAAACAAACCACAAGGTGGACAATCCCAATATATATTATTATTATTATTATTAAGTCACAAGTTGACAAAAAAGGTATTTAAGATTGACTGTTGAAAAGTCCAGCAATCCAAATAAACTGAGCAGAGATGATGTTCCTCTGGTCTCAGAAAAAATGAGTAGTAATGGAAGAAACCAGCTACTAAAAAGTTAGGGAAAAAAGTGAGTATAAGGGAAAATGCACCAATAGAAATAAATAAAAACAGATCCAAATAAAATGGAATGAATCAAGTAAGAAGAGATATAAAGAATGGAGAAACAAACCAGAGAGAAAAGGAAAAAGATTATATATAACTGATAATTTCATAAAAAACTATGCTAGTGTTTTATTAAAATGATCAATTTTGAAGGAGAGGCATTATGTTACAACACAAATAAGCCACCCCAGTACCAGGGAAAAAAACTATAATTATAAAAGTAAATATACTTCATATCAAATAAAATGATTAAATATAAATAAAATATAAAAACTATGACACGACAAACGACGACATTACCCAACCCAAGTGATTGACCCAACAACAACTAACAAAAGAAGAAGGGAACCACGAAAAATACACAAAGAAAAAGTGATTAACCAAACAAATAGGAACTAACAAAAGAAGGGAAGAAACCAGAACCAAAGAAGAATAAAGACAAATAAAGGAAGTGAATGTATTCCTACAACTAAATGAAATTAAACCAGACGAGAAGAGGAGAACCGAGTCAAAATGAAGACAATTGAAAATGAAGAAGATGAAGGAGAAGAAGAAGAAGAAGAAGAAGAAGAGGAAGAATGAAGAGGAAACGAAGTGAAACCAAGAAATAACAAACACCACATATAAAAGGGAAAAATGGTATACTCAAAGATAGCATATTGTAAATAAACCCCAATAATTATCTACTAATGGAAATAAATATGGCTGTAAATGAGATAATTTATATACCTGTTTTAAACAAAAAACAGTAAAAAGTAACTTAGTAAAGAAAAGTACACTAACCCAAATATTAAAGTTAGATGTAATGAAATATATTTAACAAAATGTCATTAATAATAAGTATAATTTTATAATGAAAGAAATAGTGAGAAAGAGAAAGAGAAATAATTATAGGGATTACCCACTAAGTAACACTTAATATAAACAGTGAAAAAAGTGCAATAGTGTATGTGTAAATACCCCAAAATAGTGAGTGTATCAGTGATAAACACCAATTAATTAAAGGTGAAAGTGATAAGTGGAAAAAGATATTATAAATAATAAAAAGTATTAATTGTTAAGAAAACACTTAGTGAATCATTGATGAACCAATAAATGATTTAAGTGAGCTTATGGAAAATTATATAATTAAGGATAGTTAGAAATAGTATTTAAAATAGAGATCAGTAAAGGATGTAATATTATTCAGGGAGAAAGCCCATGTAAAAACAGTTTGTGTTAACATGGAATGGAGGAAAGAAGTAGTAATGAAATAAGAATTCAAGTATATAATTAAAAAAACACCCCATGTTAGAAGGGAAAATAAATTTAATAAGTTTGAAAGAAGTGATGATGTTTCTCACCCAAAGTAATAGCAAAAGAATGAAATGAAAGTTAAACCAACAGTAAATAATAACTTATAAAGAATTGTTCATTTTAATGTTATGAATAGGATATGGCTGAAAGAAACGTGCAGTCCATAAGCCTAATTGTTATGTTTTAAATATTAAGATAGAGAAAACAATATTGACATGTAATCAGAAAACAAACAGACTCAAAACACAACACAAACAATTATAATAACAAAATAAAGCCCATCAGGCTGAAATGAAATGTAATTAAATGAAATAAGTAAAATACCATCATGGCTACTTATGCCTATGAAAATGCCTAACTGTCAGACACACACAAATACAAATTATAACAAAATAACAAAGAAATGCACAAATCTAAGGCAAGTAACTAGCCAATAATTATGTATAAACCATTTTAAAAGAAAGATGTTACTATAAAAGTTTAATTTAAAAGAGATATGTAATTATCAAATGTCAACATAATTAGACAAAAATTAATATACAATAGAACATTACCTTATGAGGTATCGTTTTAATCTTTGAAAGGAAATAAAGACAATAGTGATATTATTTATTACCCAGAAGGGACGACAGAAGAATAAAATCATTCAGAAAATATATAATAAATTTGAATAAAAATTCAAATATCTTAACAATGCTTTTGATAGAGGCCTTAACCAATCAAAGGATTTCTGTTACCATAGAAACGGGCCGTTGAATACTAATTTTCCATTAAATTTATTAGACTTGGAAAAATGACGCGTGGGTAAGCGGTACGCAAGATTGAGATGACCAAAATTTTACTTTAAAAAGTTCAAAAGACATTCAGAAGTTGACAGTACGAACCATTGACGAGTCGATGAAGAGCTTCAAATAATAACAGATGTCCAGGAACCAAATAAACGAAATTAAATAGTAGAAATTCCCAAGATGCCAGCAGCCTAAATCAGCCCAAAATCGATGAATTTCCATTATACCAGAACGGCGACACATCGTAACCTTCTGAACTGATAAGTATCAATTAAATGAAATAATCCCAAGAAACACATTAAATATTTCTCAAATCAATCAAAATTTCTCACTATTAAACCAAATTCATTTTCTTTCAAAGGTTGACTAAATATAAACTTACGTAAACAATAGTGATATTAGAAATAACCTCGCATTAGTGTGCAAATTTTGTAACAACTAATACGACACTACCGAACAATTTGTAAAAACACTTTATACTATTTAAGTACGGATAAGGTACGGTAGTGTACTTTTTTAATGTAACCAGCTTTTATGTTTTATTTATAATCCAAAGAACCCCAGATTTTGAACAGATTAATATATTGTGTGTAAACAGAAGCCATTCGGCGCCAGTATAGTTCATTTCAAAATCAATTTCGCCAACCTAGAGATATGTTTCATGTTCTCAGCCGGAGCAATTTTATTAAAAAACAATTTATAATACCTTTGTCATATTGATTAATGACCAAATCAGAATTAAAATTATAGTACAGAGTATTACCATTGTTTTATTTCGTAGGAAGTTGTATAATATATGTGTGTGTTAGCAATTTTTACTGATTAACAACTAGCGCTCTGGCCGAGCGGGCAATATAACAAGCAGTACAGCGGCAGGAATCATTTGAACGCTCCAGCCGTCAACGCTGACAACACCTATTTAACTTGTAAAATCACAAATTTAATTGTTTTAAAGTAAACAATTTGGCGCCACCCGGGATTCGCAACCCCTATGAATAAACAGGTAGGTTGTACTGATAATTGAGACCACGCTACAGACTTCAGTAGTGACAAACATTATTGTAACGACCGGTGTGAGGCGAACACACCACACTAACAATTTCTACACATAAAAAATAAGTGTACACATTTTACAGATACGACAAGATTATCTCGTTACAATATGTATATAACGGAAACCAGTGCTTACATTCACTCTCACACATACACAGTTTCTTATTCCCTTAGAGATCTCATTTTTTGTTTTTTAAAGGTTTAGAAAATTAATTACATTAAAAATTTTGATTTAACCATTGTTAAATTTTTGGTACATTTTTTGTTACTTAGCTGTTCATGTTTTAGTCCAGAAGACATCACTTGGCTCTACACGCACACATTTTATTTTAACTGTTCACTCGTTTTATATCTCCGAAACTGTTATTTCATAACGAAAAACTGTTCATTTTACGTTATTTAGGTATGAATTCAATTTTACGTCAACTTTAAAAACTGTTATTTACATTTTCTGTTTGGCGGGTGTGACGAAAACTTCGCCTGGTCGGCGGACGCGCTAACTGTTTGCGTCCGTAGCTGTTAGATGTTCCTTGCCGACTGACTAGACGAACGGCACCATTTTGTGTAGTTGCCGCGGTTGTTTACCAAGTTTTCATTGTCTTCAGCTCTGGTATCACTACGCCAGAAGTAGGGTCGCCTGACACTCCTGAATTCCAAAGCTGGGATCGTCTCTGACATAAGATCATCTGATGTTCTTATATAATCTATTACACAATTTGTAAGTCACTGGAGCTGACCTTGACATATTTTCGCTTGTTTGTCTTACTACGTCTTTATAATTCATGAAGAATATTTAAAATCACTCCTGCCAATTCCATTACCAATAAAATTTACCTTTATTCTCAATTTATGTTTGTCTCCCAAATTATTATTATATAATACAATTTCCTTTTTTATTAAACAGAAATTTATTTATTACCCCAGGTAGGCCAAAATGTCCCGTTACAAGAGTCCATATGTTGTGCTTGTTCCGCCAAATATAGACAACACCAATAACAGTACTTCTACACATATTATATCTCATATTCAAATCAAAATTGTTTAGAAAAATACAATTCATTTAATCTACTATTTTATCAGAAAAGTAAATTAACTCATTTATGGTACCGGTGTACCATTAATATTATAACGTTACAAAAGTAGCCCATCTATAAAGAAGAAATTAGAATGTAATAGAAAAATGAGTTACAACATAGAATGAATAAAGAAAATCAAAGTATGAAAGAATTAATGAACAAGAATATTAAAATATAGCACAATAATGACATAAAAACTAGACAAAGACTGAGACGACAAAACCCAATTGATTGGCAGAGGGAAGGATAAAAAAATAAATAACTTTATGACCATAACACAACCCCTTTTCAAACAATAATAATATAGTACAGTAGATGTAATAATGAAAGTACAAAGCTATAGCCAAAAGTATGAGTAGTTCCATGTAAAATTACCAATACATAAATGTCAATTGAGTAATGTTAAATAATATTGTTATTAGAATATGAAGGGAATAAATCCTTTATATTATAAATACCCAATGTTAATGATAAGGTGAGTTGTGTGGTAAGATCAAAGTGAAGAAAAGAAAGAAAACAGTGAGTAATAATACTAAAGTGCATAACCGAACCAAGAAAATTATACTAACTGAAAGTCAGCAGTAGTAATAATGTGTAAAATGAATAATAAGTAATGTTTGAGTAAAAAATGATGAATGTATACTGTGAAAAAACTAAGGCATAATAGGTCTATCCAAGTGGAATAAGTAGACTTAATGGTCATGTTTTAAAAGAAGAAAATAATAGTTAAGTAATAGTTATAGTCAGGGGCGGATCTTGGCATGTGCGACCTGTGCCACCGCACAGGGCGCCATGGCGATGGAAATAAATTGTGGTACTTGTAATTGGAAAATAAGGAGAATAATAGAAAATTATTCTTTTGTCAAAGATTCGATATATTATAACAACAAAAGTGCACGAGGCGGCAGGAAACAAAGTGTTGGTGGTGGGGGGCGCGGCGTATACTTCCGAGAATCCGAGCCGGCCGGTCGCCAATCCCGCCGGAAGCGGAGCGACAGCGAGTCTATATTTAAAAATAGCTGCATAGTTTCTGCGAAGCGGAGTACAGGGCAGCGGAGTGGGGCGCCCCACTCCGCTGCCCTGAGTGGTGGGGTGGGTATCGATTGACTGATATGAGAAATAGACCCATTCCTGTAAGTTCCAATAATTATTAACATGTCGACAAAAAAAGCCTTCGGGTAATTTTTATAGAAAAAGAAAGGCTGATATTGAAAAACAAGACCAACAGCAGGCTAAAGCATTAAGCAAATTTTTCCGTAGTGCCTCTGGATCAGCTGATGCTGGAGCTGGACCCTCAGATGATGACGTGCTTGGATTACAATCTCAAAATGATGAACTTGGATTGCAGGTAAGAGAGAATATCATTTTAGTACCTTTAATTGTATACGCTGTTTAGCAAATTACAATACTAACTTTGTGCTGTGGATTGTAATATTGTTGTTATTAATATTATTACTTCCATGAAAAAGGAAGTATGGTGAGAGGTTTGAAGTGGGGTCTTGCAAATTGCAAATTGAAACTGATGGTTTAACTTTTAACACAAAACTGAAACAAGAATGAGCAATGAGAAGAAGAGGGGGTAAAGGGATTGTTGACTAAAAGCAGTGGAGACTCTTTACTTGGAACTACAAATTAGCTACTTCCGCCTTTCCTGTAGGGCCTGTTTTGACATTTATTTACGTGAAATTAAATTATTAACTAAGCAAGGTGTCGTGTTTTGCATAATATTTGGCGACGTGTTTCAAATTCGAATTCCATCAAATTATGGATTAATTAAAAAAAAAAAAAAAAATGCTACAAAAAATGTACGAAATAGCGAATTGTACGAAACTAGAATGTACGAAAATAGAGGACTACCTGTACTATAATCGAGCGATACTTTAGAACTGTGAAAAAATCCTTCATGCATATCCATTAATTAAAAGTTTTAATACCTTAAGAGTGTATATTATTTTTTCCACATAAGACAACAAAAAAATACAAGCTAAAATTAAAAAATATATATATATATTTTTTTACAGAATCTCTTGGCAACAGAATATGAAAAAGATTGCGGTCAAGATGATAATCCCGAAAACGATTTAATTGCCACTGAGGATGAAACCAAATTATCCTTTGAGCATGGACAACAGCCAGAGCTGCTTCAAGGCATTTTACCACCTTCACCGACGATAAGTCCAGCAAAGAATTTAGAGGTTTGTATGCATTATTTATATTTATTTGGACCAGCCGAAAAACAATTTCTGTTCTTTTAAGAAATGAATCCTAAATTAAATATAACAGAAGTAACTACTAAAAACTACTGAACACTGAACAGTAGACGTATGTCTCTGCATGTATTTTTATTTTTAATTGTAACCACTTTCAATGGAATTTAACACTAAAATATCAATTCATTGAGCAAGTTACACACGTTTTATCATAAATGTTTTCAAAATGCTTAATATATCTAACTATAAATCAGTATAATCAGATTCAGACAGACGAAATGCAAGATGACTGATCCCAAACGAAGCAATACCTCGTTTTGCTCAGTTAATTAATATTATTAATATAATTATATTAATATAATATTAATATAATTAATATTGGTATCGCTTTTTCAGGATATTGGAGATGCTGGTGATGAAAATGAAGGCGTACTTGACGACTCCGTCTCACACGACCCCGGAGAGTGGCCAGCTTTCATCACTGATAACATCCGCCAACTTCTCGTACAGCGTGGTCCTGAGCAAGTTACGCAAATAGACTTTCCTCTTAACTCTGAAAATCGTAGGTTTAGCACCATTCATTACCGCAGGCAGCTTAACAATGGCGAACTTATTCACCGCCCTTGGTTGATTTACTCTGTCAAAAAGAATGTGGTATTTTGTTTTTGTTGTCGACTTTTTTCTCAATCTAAACAAATAACAACACTGAACTCAGAAGTGGGAAATTGTGACTGGAGGCATCTAGCTCGTGTTTTGTCTGAACACGAAACATCCCCTAGACACATGAGAGCTTTCCAGGATTGGGATGAGTGCAATAAGAGAATAAGAACACATAAAACAATTGACAGAGAAAATCAAAAAATGATTGAAAGTGAAGCAGAACGATGGAGAGAAGTTCTTAAAAGAATTGTGCTTATGGTAGAATTTTTAGCCTCACAAAAAATTGCATTTCGTGGAAAATCTGACACTTTGTATGATAGAAACAATGGAAATTTCTTGAAAATCATGGAGTTTATAAGCAAGTTTGATTCCGTAACAGCTGAACATTTGCGGCGTATAAATTCCAAAGAAGTTTTTGTGAGTTATCTTGGAAAAGGAATTCAGAATGAAATAATTAACCTTCTTGGCTTGAAAATAAAACAGCTCATTTTGAAAGAAATTAAAGATTCTAAATACTATTCAATTATTTTGGATTGTACACCTGATGTGAGTCATACAGAGCAACTTACCTTGACTGTAAGATATGTATATTGTGGACCTGAAAGCACCCCAACAATCAAAGAAAGTTTCTTGGGATTCATTCCCATAGACTGCTCTACAGGTGAGGCATTGACCGACACTCTTTTAAAACAGCTGGAAGCCCTTGATATGCCTTTGAATGATATGCGAGGTCAAGGCTATGACAATGGTGCGAACGTGAAGGGTAAGCATGCAGGAGTGCAAAAGAGAATTCTAGATGTGAATCCTCGAGCTTTTTTCGTACCCTGCAGTGCTCACACCCTAAATCTTGTAGTAAATGATGCCGCACTATCTTGCATTGATGCTGTGAACTTCTTTGGGACAGTTCAAGAGCTCTACAAGTTTTTTTCTGCGTCAACTCACAGGTGGACTGTTTTGCAAAACTATGTATCGTCATTGACTTTGAAACCACTTAGTGAAACTCGCTGGGAAAGCAGAATCGATGCTGTAAGTCCTCTTAGGTACCAAGCTGGTGAAGTGTATGACGCTCTATTGGACATATCTGCCGATACGAGAACTGATGCTTTCGGGAAGAATGCAGCTCTTAGCTTGGCCAAAAAACTAAAAAACTACAAGTTTATCTGTAGTCTTTTGACATGGCACACGATTTTGTTTCGTGTAAACTTGGTGAGTAAACTTTTGCAGAGAAAAGAATTGGACATTACAAAAGCCATTGAGCTTATCGGCCAAATCACGGAATACTTCATCAAACTGAGAACTGACAAAGGATTTGAGGAAACACTTGTTGATGCGAGGGAAGTGGCTGAAACTCTAGAAATTGAGCCAACGTTTGAAAAAGAGGAACAACTTCGCCCAAGAAGGAAAAAAAAGCAGTTTGATTACGAGTCTTCAGACGAACCAACTACTGATCCAAAGATCACCTTTAAGAGAGACTTTTATTTTTATGTACTTGACAGAGCAACTTCTTCATTGCAGGAAAGGTTTGAACAACTCCGACATCACCAAAATCTTTTTGGATTTATGTATAATGCTTTTGACTATGACAAAATCCAACAAGAGGAGAAAAAAGAAGACCTTAAGAAAAAGTGTGCTGAACTTCAAATCGCATTAACAGATGGAAGTCACTCTGATATAGACGGAAACCAGTTATTCCAAGAACTCCTTATTCTTACGTCGATCAAGACCAAAGGCCGTCCTCTTAAAGATCTCATGGATATTTTAAATTATTTAACATCTTCTTCCTTATGTGAAAATTTTCCCAATCTTTGTGTAGCCTTAAGAATTGGTCTTACTCTACCAGTTACTGTCGCATCTGGAGAAAGAAGCTTTTCAAAGCTTAAATTAATCAAAAATTATTTAAGATCTACCATGAGCCAAGAGCGGCTGGTTGGACTGGCCCTAGTATCAATCGAGTTTGATGTGTTGCAAAACATTAAAATAGATGAATTAATCAAAGACTTTTCTGAAACCAAAGCTCAGAGAGTTTTTTTTTAATATTAATAAGGTCAAACAATGAAATCTCAAATTATATGCAATCAAATTTTGTGTAAAAATAAATGTATAAAATTTTCATTTGAGATGAATTTTTAAATTTTCCTTGACATCTCTTTTATTCCAGTGGATGTATTATTTACAACTTGACAGGTGTTATGAGCAAAATAAAAAACTTTTAATACTTTTGTTGATGTTATAGTTAAAAAACTTTTTCCTCACAGTGAATGAACACCAAGGCACGATCCTTCATTTTACCTTTGTTTATAAAGCACCCAGTACTTATAAAATCTCAAGACACCCCGGGACCCTCTGTTTTCTAACCCCCCTCCCACCGGTTGCTCGGTACGTGTTGGGGCGCCGGAACCATGCTTCGCACAGGGCGCCATTTACCCACGGTCCGCCCCTGGTTATAGTTATCTGTTTGTATTAAAAACAATATATCTAAGGGTAAAAAAGCATGTTTAATAAATAATAGTTAATGAGAGTAGGAAGGTAGGCCATGTATTAAAAAATAGCACGAGCATAGCATGTTAGAAGGAATAGTATTATGTTTTGAAAATGATTACGAATCATTAAATGTTACATGTTAATTTATTGTAGTTATGTTTAAAATAGTCCAGTTTCATGAAACTCAAGAAATATGTTATAAAAACTGTATAAAGAAAGTCAGGTGATCTAGGCCTAAGGAGCCTATAGTGAAAAAACAGTAATTTGTAAAATTTGATATTATAGCAGTAATAAGTAAGGACAAAATGTGGGTAATACTACTAGAATTGATAATATAAATTTAAGGACACATAATGTATATCAAATGAACCAGTTATAAAATAATTAATATAAAAACAAAATTGTTAAAATAGTAACTGTAATGGTACAGACCGATGGGTTTTGTAAGTGAAATCTTTTCAATATTATTTGCAACTAAGAAATTACGGTGAATAGACTGTAGCATCGAGACGGGTGTGGATTGGCATTGGTATGTGGAGGGTGCGCCCGCGCTTTCAACCGCACACTCGGACGGCCAACTTTCCCAGAGTTTGGTCACGTATTAATGCATTCTTTCGCGTAGTGTACGCAGGACACTCTGGCAGTCGGCAAAAAACATCTCAAAGCAACGGACGCGAACAGTGTGCGTCCGCCGGCTACCAGTTTACATCTCGTTCACATATAAAATGTAAACAGTGTCTGTCGTCAACAGCTGTGGATCGCGGCCGGGTGAATACATAGGCTGATGAGCCAAAATTTTACTAATATGTATACCAAAGTGAATTCGATGAAGCAGTGAAAACAGTTAATATCAACAGTGCGGATGTGAGCATTTCAGCTCGCCGTCGGCTGCGTAACTTTACGCCCGCAACTAAAATGTGAACACAGCAAGTATAAAATATAAAATAACCCACTCATAACTTTATCCGAATGCATTAGCCATTTTAAAATACATAAGATCAGTGAACATTAAAAACCAACATCCGTAGTGCGTGTGTAACGATGTGACATCTTCTGGACAGATTTGCAGCTAAGTAACAAATTTATGAAACCAAATTTTCAATATTCTATTTAAATTCAATAAAATGAGCTCAGTTAGGGAAGTCCATGAAATTTTACTGCATGAATGAGTGTGTGATTGCGTGAATATAATATAAAATACAAAATTAAGCAGTGCTGGGTTGTGAAATATATATATATATATAATTCTATAATTTAAGACATAATTGATTATGTTTATTTTGGTTGGTTTATGTTTATAATTTTAGAAACGTAGTAAACCAAATCAAACATAAATGCAGAATATTTAAAATGACTTTGTGTGAGCCACTTCCAGAATTTAAAAAATGAAAGTTAATACATAATTGTAGAAGCGTAAGTGTACAGCCGCTGTCTTGTTGTAGGTCTAAGATTCCATTGTGTGGTGTAACTGTGAATAATGATAATTTAGAAAAATTAAACAAAAGTTTTCTTTTCACTATATATGTCGTTAGAGTATTTATTTCGTACCCCCACACTGTTTCTGGCCTCGCTTAAGAACGAACCCTAGGACCCTAGTGAGAAGTTAATAGCGGTAAGTACATAACTATGAAGCATTATTATTAATAAATAATAAGTAACAAAAAGAATTTGTTAACAAATGGCAGCCCGAACAGGGACTTTATATAAAATTTTTATATAAAATAAGCCAGAAATCAGAAACAAAGTGGGTGTCGAAAGGGTATATAAGACGTAAAGATAAGGTTATGTTGTGACTACATGTGGTAGGGTAAATAGTTTAAATAGAATATTTTTTTATATATAATAAGGTTGTGTAATATTACAGGATAAAATTTTGAAAGAAATATATTTAAACAAAATTTTTTTTCAAAAATGGCAGACAATAAGGAAAATGTCAGCATCACTGACAGTGCAAATGAAAGCCAGACAAGTGTAACTGAATCGCAAATCATGAGCGAGGGTGTTCACTCAACGCCAGTCCCGACTAAAAGGACTGACGAGAATGAGATAGTGAAAATAATGCAAACACTTTTTAATATACAGAATGCTAAATTGTTAACAATCTTAAATAATTTATGTCACTGTTCTGGGCGCAAATGGTTAACAATCTTACTTTTGAATAAATTAATAAATAGGTTTTGTTTATTTATGTATTCTGTCTCTGTAGACACCATGTTGTTGTCTGCCAACCTGAATTTTCACTCGCCAGGGTTCGAATTAGCGAACGGGAAAATCAGAACTGGTTATTTGAAATTAAACATATTTGTTACTCTTATACTCATCTTTTTCTTTATTAGCTCAAAACAATTCAATTGCATTTAAATAAACAGCAGAAAATTTTAGATGCTGTTACAACCCCATCATAAATGAAATATCCCTTCTCACTTTAAATTTTTATATCATTTTAAACAAAAATTATCATGATTACGTATTCGTATACACTAGTATTACCTTGATTACAATAGACATAATTAAAATAACATAGAAATAGTTATACCCCATTTTATCACAAACCAGCGCCTCTTAATTTTATTACATGATTATTACCCACGCCCTTTTACTCTCTCACGATACATATTTAAAATTCACTTATGAGCTCATTTACATTTTTAAAAAGGTTTCAATTTTGAATGGTTATAAAATTTTACTTTAAATTTCTTCTTTGCCTAATTTATGAATATAATAGAATAAGATAATTGATTCTCTTATCTGCCATTTCGTCCCTAAAATTCAGTCCAGCCTCCGTCCGTTTTCTATTTCTTTCACCACGCTGCACATTTCGTTCTTTGCCGTAATTTTCGCCGGGTCACTCGAAACTGTCACTTCATTTCACTTCATAACTGTAAAACTTATTAATTTGAATTAAAATCACATTTTATTATACGGGCCCGCATTTTTGTTCCGGAACTGTCCTTTACAACCGGCCGGTTTAAGAGTGTAATTTCAACTGAAGCGGATTTTACTGTGTTGAGTTCTTTGTTTCTGCACACTGGGCGAGAAAGAATGTTTCGTGCGTGCTTTTCAAGCTGTTCACTGTGGCACACCCATGCGCAAATACGCTCCCCTCGCTGCTAACGTTCACATTCCCAGACTCGTTAATGGCTTTTGTGCAACAACAACACCTGTGTATGGCTTGGCTTGTTACCCCACTGACTGTGAGGTGTTAAAAAACTGTCCAGCGTTTATGATTCAAATGTTATTCAGTTTGAGTGGCCATTACATTTTACAATTATTTAAGAAAAAATAAACCCCAATAGTTTGTACCGTTACAAAAACCCCTCAATGAGAGGTTTTAGGCCGAAGCATAAAAACTCTCATTGACACTCTCATACTTTCTAAAGGGATCAGCTAGGATATGTCGCCACAACCCCTTTACTGTTTATAAAAAAAAATTATAATAACTCACCCTTGGTCCGATGATGGTGACAGTACCTGTATGACCTTACTGGACTTCTCCTTCGAGATCCCAACACCATAAGGCCAATCAAGCGCTTTACGCTCCTGATCTGACGTGCAGGCCAGCTCAGGACCGCCGTCACATCACCAAACGCTGAAACATCAAATTAAAAATATCAAATAGTGGCCTTGGATAATACCATATCCCTACCTGATCTGTTTCCCCTTAGTTGTGCGCTGGTTTGTGTTAAGAAGCACTGGTTTTTCTTTATTCTTAACACATGTATATATGAATCCTTAAACTAACATGATACATTTATAAACTTCCTCAAAATCATTCTGTATACCCTTCTCTTGTTAACTCTTTTTCAAAACCAAAATTATTGCCCTTATCCCTATCAGAATTAAAATAGACATTTCCCATTACAATATTACAAATACCTTCCACAATATTTAAACACACTATCAAAATTTACTCAAATACAATTCATCTATATCTCTCCGTTTCTACAATTCTTAAACATTTTCTCTTTCATAGAAGAAAAAAAATTACTATTATTATTATTATCAACAGTAAGTGATCCGGCGCTGTTAATAATACTTATCCCCTTTTACTCCTCCACACACACTATTTCCCCCCCTGAACTGTTGCGTTCAGTTGCCACCACAAGGACTGAGGCGGAAGGAGTAAGCACTTTTTTCTTTTCTCTCACTCCCATCCTTGCTTCAGCGTTACAAAAACTTCAGGGTAAGTACCCCTACTTATTAGCTTAATATATGCCCCTAAGGTCTACCACCCCTATCTGGGTGAAAATAGCCTGTGTTCAAAATAATCTTAGATTCCCTTATTAAACCCCATTAAATTTCTAGGTTTGACCAATTTCAAAGGCAACCAACTGTGGTCAGTTTTATAATAACTCTGCCCACAGCTGATTGTCATCCAAAACCACGATCTGGGTTGGTAAGTCCGAGATCGCCCGAAATGTAGGGAATCGCAATAGTTTGACACTCAGTGTCGTATCCAGTTACATTTGTAACTGCCCCAAAATCATAAGCTTATACATATTTTGCTAATACATATAAAATCCTCCTTATAAAAAATAATATACATTACAAACATCAATAATCATATTATCACTGTTCATCAAGCAGTCTTAAGGCATCACCATAGTTTCACTATGTTCTTCTTCAATTTACAACCACTGAAGGTTGTCACTTTGAAACAATTTTCAAAATTTTAATTTTTTGTCTTTTATTTTCTCCACAAAAACGGTTGATTTTTATTTATTTCACATCATAAAATTTTAATATAGACACTATTGGCAAGTTCCAGCTTTCACTTTTCAACACTACCTTCTCATGACAAGACAATAAGTACAACAATAGATCATCTTACATTTCCAAATTACATAAATTACATTTCTATTCTATAAAGAAAAACATAACTCCGTCCTGAGTTAATGATTTACGTTAATCAAATTTTGGATGTTTTATTCCATAATTCATAGAGTAAAACTACTGTTCGTGGAGAATACTTGCCAATCTTTTTTTTTTCTTTTTTTTTTTTTTTCCACGAACTAGGGATCCCCCTCCCCGTTCAACAACAAAATTAAATTTCTACTTGCACCAATTTGTGGAGTAGGACCATCGTTGTTTTCACCCCATTGCTGAGGTTACCGCCAACCATGGTCTGCCTCCAGAATGCCAAAATCCACGATCAGAGGTGGTGAATCTGTGATCGCCCGAAAATGGGGGAGAGTCCCTTCTGTAAACATATAAAATCAAATTAAATTTCATCCACACATTAATATCAATAACAAACCTTGTTAAAATTCCTATGATGACCAATACAATTTTAAATTTGTTGCATTGTGTGTCCCTACTATCTCCCTTGTCTCTCTGTTCTGTAATACATATGAATTCTTCATCTTAATTTCTCTTACCTCATATGGCCCTTCATAAAGCAAGAAGAATTTCTTGATCTCCTTATCCTGAGCGCTCGACAAATCGTGTCTCCTCACCAATACCAATTGTCCTACTTCGTATTTCATCCACTTACCTTTTGCATCGTGTCTACGTTTTCGTCGTTCCCCTTTACTTAATAAATTTTCATTAGCCAACCTGATTTTAATACTCACATCCGTTTTCTCGCTCTCAGGTGGGTAGTCAAATAACTGCTCTAAAATCCTCGGGGGGCGTGTTCCCTTAATCAATTCGTGAGGTGTATATCCGGTCGACTCGTGGGTGGTACTGTTCAGCCAATTTTCTACCCTTTTTACGTATAACGGCCACTCGCTGTGTTTGGCGTGACAATAGGCTCTAAAAATCCTGCCTATCTCTCTCATGACACGCTCCGCCTGGTTGGACTGAGGATGGTAGACTGCCGTGTGCTTCGGGATGATTCCTTCCCATCCAAGGGTCTGGCGTCATCTCCCACTGATGAACTGTGGCCCGTGGTCCGATAAAATTACCTTTGGCTTCCCCACATTTATCATATAGTCTTTTGTCACCTTCTCACTCAGCACATGACTGGTAGCTCTCTTCACACTATATAATTTTACATATTTAGAAAAAGTGTCTAACATCACAAAAATATACACAACTCCGCCTCTACCCTTCGGCAACGGTCCATACAAATCTACCGCAACTAAATCAAATGGCCTTTCTACTTTTATAAAATTCATCTACCCTTCAACCCTATAGTTCACTACCTTAGACTTCTGACACAAATCACAACCCCTTAACAACTTTCTAACCCGCCTTTCCATATTCTTAAAAACACAAGACTCTTTCAAAACATTAACACACTTTTTCGCCCCAAAATGACCATATCGCAAATGACAATCCCATATGATGTTATCTGCTAACCCATCTGGCACAACTAACCTCCAATCACGCTCACCCCTACTACTTTCTTAAACAGCAACCCTTTATAAATTTGAAAATGTTGATTATACACTGACCCCGTTAATTCAGTTTCTAGACTGTTTATTATTTTACCTGACTTACCATCTGCTCGTTGCATGGTTCTAATGTCTTTTAGCTCTTCCCCAAAAATTCTATCCTCCCGGCTAATCTGAAAAATCTCAATCTCTTTCAAATCCCTACCAGTCTTATTGTCTAACAAATCTATCCTAGAAAGAGTGTCAGGTATTTTATTGTCTGTCCCCTTGATGTACTCCCATGCAAAATTATATTCTTTTAAAACAAGTACCCACCTGGTTAGACGGCTGTGAGCGAGCTTACACATGTTCAAGAATGATAACGCCTTGTGGTCCGTTCTGATTACCGTTTTGTTTCCCAGGATGTACGTCCTGAACTTCCCCATGGCGAACACAATGCTTAAAAGTTCTTTTTCGGTGGTTGTATAATTTTTCTCTGCAGACAGGAGCGACCTACTGGCGAAGGCGATGGTAAGATGCCCCTTATCGCAGTCCTCCTGGTAGAGCTCCGCCCCTATAGCTACGTTGCTTGCATCTGTCTGTAAGTAAAAGGTTTTATTAAAATCAGGATGATTCATCATAATCATATGGCTAAATTTTCTCTTAATTTCGTTAAATGCGTCGTGTTCCGTTTCTCCCCATTTCCACTGCTTGTTCTTCTGGAGTACTGCACTTAGTTTCGATGTTGTGTGTGCATAATTCTTCTGGAACTTACGATAAAAATTACAAAGTCCTAAAAAGCTCTGCAGTTGTTTGATATTTCGTGGCTCAGGGAAGCGCATAATGGAGTCAACCTTATCTGGATTTGCGGAGATTCCCTCTTGTGTAATAATAAATCCTAAAAAATTAATTTTAGTTTGCAAAAATTTTGATTTCTCCCAATTTATGGTGAGTCCTCCTTTTTCTAATTTAGCTAAAACATATTCCAAATGCTCCAAGTGTTCCTGAAAAGTTCTAGAAGCAATTAAAATATCATCCACATATACTGTTAAAAAGTCTAAGTCCTTCGGTTTCAGAATTAGATCTAAACATTTAATAAAACTAGCTACACCAGTATTTAACCCAAACGGTAAGCGTCGAAACTGGTAATTCTTACCGTTAAACAGGAACACTGTGTATTTTCTACTTACTTCTGCCAATGGTACCTGCCAATACCCTGCTGTTAAATCGAGCGACGTCATGTATCGCACCCCACTAAACTTTTGGAAAATCTCATTTATAGATTCCGGTGATTCACAGTCTGGTATTATTATCTGGTTGATCCTCCTCGCATCTAAACATAACCTAACCCTACCATCCTTCTTTATGACAACTACTAATGGATTTGAGTAATGTGACACTGTTATAGTTGTCTTGATTGTTCATCTCTTCTTTCACAGCACTATCACTTTACTAAAATTGAACTTTATCTTGTGAAAAACTTACTTTTTTCGTCGGACGCGTTCGGCTTAAGTATCCGCCTTCTTCAGCTTTTAGTCAGACAAAAGTTGTCTGACTAAAAGCTGAAGAAGGCGGATACTTAAGCCGAACGCGTCCGACGAAAAAAGTAAGTTTTTCACAAGATAAAGTTCAATTTTAGTAAAGTGAATGTGACACTGACCTTTCTATTATGCCTCCCTCCATCATTCTGTCTAACTCCTCTTGCACCGCTCGTCTTTTGGAATAAGGAACTGGATAACTTCGCTGCATGAAAGGTGTATGTTCCTGTACCTGCAATACACATTCATAACCCTTTGCCCTTCCCGGAATATCGGCAAACACTCCTCGAAACTGCTCAATCACCTGCCACAACGACGCACGTTGATCACTCCTTACACCGGACCCTCCACTACAAAATTTATCCTCCCTTTCTTCCCACAATTCTTCACTACTTTTATCCAACTCTCCTTCAAAACTCTCGATATACTCTACCTCTCTACATGAATTTACTCTCGCTTCTGTGTCACTCTCGCCTACCCGTTTTTTTAATATTTTTATACCCGTTACTCTAACCTTCTCTAACACTTGCTCAAAATTAACCCTGATCGACCTATCACCCCCATCTAACTCTACTATTTTCTTTTTAAAATTTATGACAGCTTTATTTCTCTGTAGAAAATCATTACCTAAAATTATATCTAGACTTAGCCCTTTTACCACTAAAAATGTATTTTCAAATTCTGTATTATTTATCAGAAAACTTAAATGTATTTGTTTGGTTATTCTTTTACTACATACTCCTGTAACTCCCACTACAGTAACCCCTGCTACTGGTAAAATCGGAATATTTTTATTACTCTCTCTTAATTCTCCCAAAATATTTTCAGCAATTACCGAAATCTCACTGCCTGTATCTATAAGTGTTCTGTAACTCTTACCTGCTATATTATCTGTACTTCCGTTAATCCCGTTCTCATCTCGATGGTTGTATGATTCTCCTCCTCTAGTAAATCAGTCACGATGTCAGTTTTGATTACATTGCTCTGAAAATCCTCCTTTGGCCGGACCTCATTCGCTTCCCTGGACAGTGGTCTGGTCCTTGTTACCACCGTCGTCTCTAGTTTTCCTCTCGGTTTCTATTGGTACTGGTAGTTGGTCCATGGTTATTCCCAGCTGTTCCCCTGGTGCTTGGCATCCCTCTCTGCTGCTGGACATGCTGAATTGGTCCGCCTCTCCTCCTTGGATCTTCTCTCGCCTGGCCGCATCTGTAACATTTCTGTCTGCTTGCATAATTTTCGCGCCTACATCTGGAACATGTCCAATCCTCTTGGTTGTTGGAATTATCTATTCGCGTACCTCCATATCTGCTGGGATTATCTCTAGTGTTATTATATTCATAATTATTATTATTCGGTGGTTGGGGTCGCCTACCCCCTTCTCTGTCACGAATACTCTGTAAAACGTCTAAAATTCTCTCCAACTCATTCATATCATTTATTTCTTTTGTCATTAAAGTTACCTGAACTTCCCGCGGCAGATGTTTGCTTACGTGTCTTACAAATGATTTAAAAGGTATTGGTGGCTCTAAATACTTGGCCTCATTATATAATTTAGTGACATATATCGTTATGTTATTGTTCTGGTGTCCTACAAAATTACCGGTTCCCATTATACGGCTCCGTAAAATCTCTTGCTCGTCTTCTGCCCAATACTTCCCCTTAAACGCTTTCTCGAATTCCTCGTAACAACTCCATTCTAAACGGTGTGCTTCCGCCCATATAATGGAACTTCCTTTAAAACATTTTACTATTTTCATTAACTGTATTTCCCAACTGCTATTGCTAAAACGGTGGTATTCTCGGGTTTGATTTATAAATCGCATCGGGTGTATTGCCCTGTTTTCGTAACTAAATGTCTCTAATTCGATTTCATTATGTAAGTCGCGGGTGATTATTACCCTCTCGGTTACCCCGGTCAATTTTTTGTTAATCTCCCGCCGTAATTCATCTTTCACTTTCATCAAATCATTTTCAATCACATTACATTTAACATGCACATTATTATCGTTTTGTATGACTAGGTTACCTATTTCTTTAATTTTACTTTGTAACATGCTCATTCTCTCGTTAGTGTTATTCTCATATTTTGATACTGTTTGGTCTATTGTTTCACACTGTTTGGTTATGTCTATTACATCTAATTCACATTTCTCTATTTTGTTTTGTAAAATACTAGTTTTCATTTCTATTTGTTTATTTGTTTCAGAATTAGTTTTACTCTCTATCTGCTCAATAACTGTGGTTAAACATTTATTCTCTATTTTTTCACTCTGTATTTCTATTTGGTTTTGAACTGTCTCATTAATTTGCTTAATTTTGTCGTCTAACTGACTTATTTTGTTATTAAATTGCTCATTACTATTTTCTGTTTGTTTTTGGATACTGTCACACTGTATTTCTATTTCGTTTATTCTCTCAACAAAATTACAGCTGTTTCTTAATTTCTTTTTTAATATCGTTAAACTGGTCATCAAACTGGTTTAATTTATTATTTAATTGACCATTCTGTATTTTCATTAACTGAAAGAGATCTTCCAGTGAAACGTTACTGTTTATAATAGGCGTTGAGTTCGCCTGTGGTTCGTTTAACACCAATGATTCTGTTGCTGTGTTTTCTATATTACTACTTTCATCGTTATCTGCCATTTTTTTTTTTTTTTTTTTTTTTTATCTCTTACATATATTTGTTTTCAAAATATTACTATATATAATATATACTTATTATCAGAAAGATATTCTATTTACCCATACTACACATAATCATAACATAACCTTATCTTTACGTCTTTTTCACGTACCTCAAAAAAAATTTTTTATGTTATTTCAAATAACCATTCTGTACCTCCCAGTAGGCTGTATTTATATAAATAATTTATATAAAGTCACTGTTCGGAATCGCCAATTGTTAACAATCTTAAATAATTTATGTCACTGTTCTGGGCGCAAATTGTTAACAATCTTACTTTTGAATAAATTAATAAATAGGTTTTGTTTATTTATGTATTCTGTCTCTGTAGACACCATGTTGTTGTCTGCGAACCTGAATTTTCACTCGCCAGGGTTCGAATTAGCGAACGGGAAAATCAGAACTGGTTATTTGAAATTAAACATATTTGTTACTCTTATACTCATCTTTTTCTTTATTAGCTCAAAACAATTCAATTGCATTTAAATAAACAGCAGAAAATTTTAGATGCTGTTACAACCCCATCATAAATGAAATATCCCTTCTCACTTTAAATTTTGATATCATTTTAAACAAAAATTATCATGATTACGTATTCGTATACACTAGTATTACCTTGATTACAATAGACATAGTTAAAATAACATAGAAATAGTTATACCCCATTTTATCACAAACCAGCGCCTCTTAATTTTATTACATGATTATTACCCACGCCCTTTTACTCTCTCACGATACATATTTAAAATTCACTTATGAGCTCATTTACATTTTTAAAAAGGTTTCAATTTTGAATGGTTATAAAATTTTACTTTAAATTTCTTCTTTGCCTAATTTATGAATATAATAGAATAAGATAATTGATTCTCTTATCTGCCATTTCGTCCCTAAAATTCAGTCCAGCCTCCGTCCGTTTTCTATTTCTTTCACCACGCTGCACATTTCGTTCTTTGCCGTAATTTTCGCCGGGTCACTCGAAACTGTCACTTCATAACTGTAAAACTTATTAATTTGGATTAAAATCACATTTTATTATACGGGCCCGCATTTTTGTTCCAGAACTGTCCTTTACAACCGGCCGGTTTAAGAGTGTAATTTCAACTGAAGCGGATTTTACTGTGTTGAGTTCTTTGTTTCTGCACACTGGGCGAGAAAGAATGTTTCATGCGTGCTTTTCAAGCTGTTCACTGTGGCACACCCATGCGCAAATACGCTCCCCTCGCTGCTAACGTTCACATTCCCAGACTCGTTAATGGCTTTTGTGCAACAACAACACCTGTGTACGGCTTGGCTTGTTACCCCACTGACTGTAAGGTGTTAAAAACTGTCCAGCATTTATGATTCAAATGTTATTCAGTTTGAGTGGCCATTACTGAGGAGAATCTATGGCCCTGTGAGGGAAAACAACATTTGGAGGCGACTGCATAATCGAGAGTTGTACGAAAGGTTTAACGATCTTCCGATCGTGCAACTCATACAAATTAACAGATTGCGTTGGGCTGGTCATGTGCAGAGAATGGCGGAGGATAGAATCCCAAAAAGAGTGATGAATTATTTGCCGATGGGAAGGAGAAGGAGGGGAAGACCGCGTACAAGATGGCTGGACCAGGTTGGTAAGGAGGCAGTGAGGCTGGGTGCAGCAAACTGGTGGACATTGGCCGGAAGTAGAGACCAGTGGGGAAGATTTCTTTTGGAGGCCAGGGCCCGGACTGGGCTGTAGCGCCGAGGATGTATGTATGTATGTATGTATGTATGTTGAGTGGCCATTACATTTTACAATTATTTAAGAAAAAATAAACCCCAATAGTTTGTACCGTTACAAAATTTGATGAAAAATTTAACGAATTGAAAGAACAGAACAATGAACAACAAAGTGATTCCAATGTTAAATATGATAATTTAAATGCCAAATTTGATGAACTGAAAAATGAAATTAAAAAATGAAATGATAATTTTGGTAAACAATGTGACCAAGTGAATAAAAGGTTAGATGAGAGATTAAGTCAAATAAAGAATAAGAAGGTAAGTAGCAGTGAAAATAGGACGAAAAATAAGGAAGAAAGAATTAATAACAAGGTGAGTAATAATGATGGTTTGAATAATGAGTTTACAAGTGATAACAATGATAATAGAAGTAAAAATATGGTGTTAGAAAATAATTATGGGAGTATTGATAGTGATGAAATTTTTGAGAGAGTAGAATATAATGTTGGAATGTTAGTGTGTGTTGAGTCAGAGAGAAAGTGTAGAAATAATTTACAGGTAAAGGGATTGCAGGGGGTAAATTTTTCCCATGATATTGTAGTTGGGGGTGAAGTAAAGGCTTCACGTGTGTTTAGGAAGGACGAGAGTTCCTTCGGTGTATATTTGGGAGATGATATGTCTACAAATAGAGTTCCCTGGGTTTTTTGTGCACCTCATAGGTGGTGCTGTAATTATGAGTTAGTGACCACTGCATATTTTGAGAGAGAAAGTGTAGCTTGGTGTTATGGTGAGAAATATATTGAGAGAGAGAGAAAGAGAGTAATAGAGATATTTAAAGTAAATAGAAACTATGAAGAGTTTGTAGAGAGATTAGGTGGAGAGAGAAGTAATAATGATAACAAGCACTTACCTTGTGAAATAACGGGTGTATTAGTAGATAATTATGATGACGATAGTAATGACTTTGACTTACATGATTATGACAGATTATACTAAGGGAGACAGGACCATACCCTATGATGACATGGAATATGATAAATTGATATGGAATAAACCAATTAATTCAAACGACATTGTGGAAGGATATAAAATTTTAAATAAGTATTATATTGATAATAATAATATCCTATATTTAATGAAAAATAAGTTGTATAGACCTAAGATTCGACTGTTGTTCAATGATGGAGGATAGAGTGTTTATTGTGTAATGAACTGAACATTTAATTATGTGGACAGTGTTTTTTAAAATGGACTGTTTATGAACTGATTTTGGTCAATGATAAAATAATGATTTTGGATTGTATATTTTTTTTTTGTATTAATGTCTCTGTATTTGTGTATTCATGATGTTGTATATTACATGTAATTTTTATGTAAACCATGTATGTAACAGGAAATTATAGCTTAATTGATTTAATAATAACAATTAACATTTTTGACTAAATAAGTGATGAAAGTAATGATGAAATTTTGAATAATTGAAGATTAATTACTTAATTAAGGTTGTACAAAAGAAAGTTGATAATGAAGTTAAAAGATTTTATGAGATTTAGATTTCTAATGAATAATAAATGATTAAGCATGTAATATATTTGGATATTGAGATGTATTGTTATTAGTAGGTGAGGGATGAATTTTCTAATACAATTGTCAATGATCACAGTAATGTAGAATGTTAACAAGGGACAGAGCCTGGGTGATAATTAATAAAATAAAGGCATTTGAGTTAGTCAATTAAAGTTAATGGGAGTTAGATAAATAAGAATTGTGAAATACCAGTAACACACAAAGAGAGTGTTAGATATTTAGGGACACAGGTGTTAGTGATTATATGTAGAGAAGGTGAGTAAAGTAAATGGTAAATATATTTGTTGATGGTGATATTTTGTAGTAAGGGTAGTGGTGTAGGGAGTCATAAGCGACAGGTGGCATGGCGGGAGGAATAGATTTAAAGAGGGTTACAGGTTACCTGAAAGGGTCAGGAACCGATAAGGGAATGAGTTGGTACAGTTCGGGTACACACATCCTAGTACAAAGAGGAGAATAAATTGAGGTAAGTGGAATTAGTGAAGGGGGTTGTTATGGAGAGATTGGTGTCATAATTTGTAAATCTGGTTGTTAGTAGGAAGAAAGGGAGTAAGATTATAAAAATTAATGCCATTTCAATAAGTCAAAGCATAGTGAATACAGGAGTCACCCAGACTAATCAATGATCAAAATGTGAAGGGTTAAGTAGAAAATTCCTAGTAGAAAGGTAATAAGAAATGAAATATAATGTAACATAAATGTTAATATTAAATTTGAAATTGTGAAGAATTAAATGGTAGTAAATAATAAATAATTGATGGCTAATTAATAAAAGTTCAATTGAAATTAAAATGTAATGTTTATAATTTTATACGCAAATTTAAAGATGTAAGGTGGGTAAATTGTGATCAAAGTTAAATGTGAATTGGTTATTTTAATGTAATAATCGCAATGTTAATTATGAGTGTATTATTATATATTATGTTTATTATGTATTAGTGTAGGAATTTAAACATGAAGTGTATGTATGTATAACATGTTTTAATTGCGATTCCCTACATTTCGGGCGATCTCGGCCTTACCAACCCAGATCGTCGTTTTGGATGACAATCAGCTGTGGGCAGAAATTGTAAAACTGACCACAGTTGGTTGCCTTTGAAATTGGTCAAACCTAGAAATTTAATGGGGTTTAATAAGGGAATCTAAGATTATTTTGAACACAGGCTATTTTCACCCAGATAGGGGTGGTAGACCTTAGGGGCATATATTAAGCTAATGAGTAGGGGTACTTACCCTGAAGTTTTTGTAACGCTGAAGCAAGGATGGGAGTGAGAGAAAAGAAAAAAGTGCTCACTCCTTCCGCCTCAGTCCTTGTGGAGGCAACTGAACGCAACAGTTCGGGGGGGGGGGGGAAATAGTGTGTGTGGAGGAGAAAAGGGGATGCTTATTATTAACAGCACAGGGTAAATAGAATTTCTGTTAATAATAATATTTTATAAAATGTTAAATGAGTTTGAATTGTTTTAGATATAAATGGGAGATGGGTAAAAATTGTAGAAGAAGGGTGATATCGATAAAGTGTATTCGATTGGATTAAATTTTGATTATGTGTTTAAGAGAGTCTTAACAATGGATTCAAATATTTTAGATGTAATTTGGGTAATGGAAGGTATTTGTAATATTGTAAGGGGAAATGTCTATTTTAATTCTGATGGGAATCAGGTCAATAAATTTGATTTTTGGAAAAGAGTTAACAAGAGATGGGTATGCAGAATGATGTAAAAGAATTTTATAAATGTATCATGTTAGTTTAAGGGTCATATTTGCATGTGTTAAGAGTTAAGGAAAACCCAGTGCTTCTTAACACAAACCAGCACACATCTAAGGGGAACCAGATCAGTTCGGGATATGGTATTATACGAGGCCACTATTTAATATTTTAATTTGATGTTTCAGTGTCTGGTGATGCTGTGGCGGCGGTCCTGAGCTGGCCTGCGCGTCAGAGTGTAACGGGCCTATTTCAGGGTAATAAGGCAATTTGTATTTTTTTTATATAAACGAGTATTTTTTTTTCAAATAATAGGGACAAACATAAACTTAGGTAAATTTTCGTGGTTGCGATGAAAACAACAGTGGCAGCACTGACTGTGAAAATTATTCAATAATATTTTGTTAGACAGATTTAACAGACAGCAAATTGTGCCAAGGTCAACAAATGACACAAAATCTGTCAAGTTATGCAACTAACATCATACCATATTACGTCAGAGACGCACCTTGTCGTGGAATGCGGTCATGTAACGAAAGTAGTCTGCTGGCGGAGTGATATAAACTTTAAAACAATAAAACTTGGTCACACAACAACTGCGACTTCATATGTAACTCTACGAATTACATACAAAACTATAATTATATTTATCTCTTACCTTAGGGTTTTTCTTCCAAAGTCTTTCAGACGAAAACAGCTGCAGACAGGATTATTTGTTTGAGTTACGAATAATTACGCTAACACATGTTATGTAATGAATGGCGCTTATTTATTTTTCTTTAATTAATTTCCCTCTTTACTCTCGGTAGAACAACAGTTTACACAAAAATCGCTTAATTACTTATTACATGAAAGTGATATAAAAAAGTTACTACAATGGTCTTTGCATCATCCCCTTACAACAGCAAGATAATGCAAAAAATTTTACAATTAATTAATTTACTCAATCTATGAACCAGTATTTTACTTTGTAGGTACGTACCCCAAACTTACGCTCTCACTCACTCTCTCTCTCTCACCCTTCTATTTCATTTAGTTAATTTGGTTAGTATTCTACCCATTATATCTGTGAAATTTAAAAGTTTTGGCCAATTAGTTACTGATGGTACTTAACCGTTCCAGGTGTCTCTCGGTGAGTTGTACAATCGCTGTTTGTTCAACATTACGGTTCACTCCGCGTTTAGTTGTTTTTTTTTTCTCGGGTACACTGGTTAATTCACGTCAATGTTATGACCATCAGTCACCACTGTTCAAATTATACGTATATTATTTATTTAGTCGGCCGACGTAACTTTTCGCACTTAGAAAGTCACTTGAAGTTTTTTAGGCTGGCCGCGCGTTATACAGTTTTTTATATTAGTTTTAGTATTTTCAAAGATAGGCCTACTCTTAACTGCGGCCTATCTTACACCCGAGGCCACTAAGTAATTTTTATCTGCACTGTATGCTGCTTATTACCACTCTCTCTGATGACACACAGCAGACTGGGTTTCACACACAAGCCTGCTGCTATGTGATTGTGCAATGCGTCTGGCAGTTGTTTTGGCTGGCTGTGTATGTTGCATTGCTGTACTGGAGGCTCCTTACAGGTGAAAGTCTGGCAATTTAGAAAGTGCTTAAAATGATGATTTGAATTAATATGAAATTAAACTGGGGTGGCTCACAAATCCGTACCGTCACAATACCCCCCCCCCCCCAATAAGAGATTGAAGGCCGAAGCGTTCAAACTCTTATTGCCTAAACCTAAGAGGATCAGTGAGGATATGGCGCCGCAACCCCCCTGAACACTCTACTACATCATGGGTTCTTACCCCCCTAGTCGGGCGACTGCGACAGCACCCATCCGATCTTACGGGACTTCTCTACTCGAGATCCCACCACCATAAGCTCGGACAGATACCCGCCCCAGTATCGCCTGACTTTAAAACATGTAATTAAACATTGACAAACGGCCTTCCATCACTCCATATCCCACAACTGGTTTGTTTCCTCTTAGCCGTACTGGTTCATTGACAACGTACTGGCTCATTTTATATAATAGACCCAAAAAAATATAGTATTAGTAAAACAATATAGGTTTACAGTGATACACATAAATTTCCGTTAAATTAAATAATATTCCCCATACAATATTGCCCAACCAAAATGACACATAGATTATACAAGGTATCCTTAACTACTATATATATGAATAGGACAAAAAATTCATAGCATATGAAAAATCTATATGGACAGTAATATACACATCTTAATTCCCAAACACCGTTTCAGCTCCAACATTTCATTCAGTTTTCAGTTTAAATGAATATTTTAATAAGTTAAATCCTTATTTACATCAATTAGTATTTACTTTATAATTCCAAGTTGAATTTAAATGAAAATAAAGTTAAGTTCATTATTAAAAATCATCGTTTCTGTTGAATTTATTACTAAATTAATTTAATTGTATTTGATTTACTTTAATTAATTCAATTAATCTCAAAAGTTACAGTAATGGCCTCATTATTATTTGGTCTGTAAAAAAATTTAATTTCAATTCCTTTCTATCACAATAAGGTTTTACTCAAGATACTGATTCAGCAGACTACAACATTTTTGTTATTGTTACCAAACATGACCACAGACATTAGTCTCAACATACCACACCTGTTTATATAAACACTAGCCTGCAAGACTCACATAGTCTAAACATTCTGGTTACCTCATACTAACACCTGTACTTTTCAGTTTTTTATAAATTTTTTAGATAACATATTTATCCATGTCTATTTCTTACAGTTCAACCAAATATACTTTTAATTCACCTTTCAATTATTATTACCTTTCAATTACAGTTTCTATTTAATACTATTATCTCAATTCATATTATTGAATCAACATTTTTTCACACCTGTAAGCATTTTATGCTATCTGATTAGTATTATGAACTTTATACTTACAATCCACTTATTGACATGAATACAAAATACACACCACACACACACACCAATAGCTCCGTGTAACCTCTGAAACATTTAACAACAATGTTATTTCATACAAACAATTCAACATTTTATAATACATACAATTACTTTCACTACACATGTATTTACAACTCTTCAACAATAATTATTCAGTTGTGTCACACTTCAGTATCAAAATTCAGCTAGGTCATTACCATATATTAACATATTTAAAATGTTCATTTATGAATTTCAACCTCCATCGTCAAAAATTAATCGGGGTTTCAAATAACAATTTTCAATTTTATTTACATTCTGTATACGGTTATCTTGTGTTTTGTAACCATAACATTTCAGTTTATTCATTTTACCATAATAATCATATACTAAGTCAACATCAGTATTCTTTGTAAAGTCTCCGTCGGTAAATATTTCCAATATCGGGTCAGTTACTTTTTCATCATACAGTAAATTACTCTTGTTTAAACATACTTCTAACATTTCCTTCCACTCACCATAATCTCTCTGTAATTCATACAATTCTGTCTCTTTGTCAATACACCATTCTCTATCTAAAATTCTCTCATCATAACAACATATCATACTTTTATCATTCCACGCAGAGGGTACAAAATTATTCAGCAAAATTAAACAATTCAAATCTTTCACTAATAAGGGTCTCTTGCCCAAAAATAACACTTTTGAACACTCTGGTTCATCACAAATAAGGGGAAAATTTACTCTCTGCCCTACACATTCATCTACTCTTTCTTTCCATTCTTTTTCCTATTCAACAACACTAATTATTACTTCATTACAACTTATAATTTTCTCACTCTCACTTACTGTTTCACTATCTATTTTCAACGTATCACTTTCTGATACCGCCCTTTCAATCACATTACTATTTTCAATATCATTGTTAACATTTGTTAATTTCTTACTTTTAATCTGTTCTGCTACTGACTCTACTATTTGTTCTTTAAATGTATTGAAACATTCATTCGTCTCATTTAAACGTTTCTGAATATTGTCTTCTAACTTAACACTCTGTTGTTTCATATCATATAAACGCTCATCAAATTTTGTATTCATTTCACATAAACGCTTATCAAATTTTTGGTCAATATTATTTATGTCACCCTTTAACTCATGGAATTTAATATCAGAATCACTCTTCTGTTCTTTATTTTGTTCTAAGAGTAATTGTAACATACTCATTACATCACTATTGAATTGGACATTACATTTTGTTGAAGTCGGGGTCAATTGCACGCCCGAATCTTCAGTTACATTACTCTGATCAGTTAAGTTTAACTCTGTTTTATCTTGACTCGCGCTTGGAGTCGAATGTATCTCAAAATTACTCATATTTGACTCATCAAAATTTTCAACGTTAACTATTTCATTGATATCGTCACTATTCCCTGCCATTTTTTATAAGTTTAAAAAAAGTTACATAAGAATTTTAACCTTATCCACTATTAACTTAACCCTTTTAATATATCACGATGTTTATATAATTTACCAAAACGTCCTCCCTCTCAAATAACCCTTTCTGCAGCTTAATTAGGTCTGGCGAATATAGGTTGTAACCTATACTCGCGTCCCTGTTCGGGCGCCAAATGTAACTCTACGAATTACATACAAAACTATAATTATATTTATCTCTTACCTTAGGGTTTTTCTTCCAAAGTCTTTCAGACGAAAACAGCTGCAGACAGGATTATTTGTTTGAGTTACGAATAATTACGCTAACACATGTTATGTAATGAATGGCGCTTATTTATTTTTCTTTAATTAATTTCCCTCTTTACTCTCGGTAGAACAACAGTTTACACAAAAATCGCTTAATTACTTATTACATGAAAGTGATATAAAAAAGTTACTACAATGGTCTTTGCATCATCCCCTTACAACAGCAAGATAATGCAAAAAATTTTACAATTAATTAATTTACTCAATCTATGAACCAGTATTTTACTTTGTAGGTACGTACCCCAAACTTACGCTCTCACTCACTCTCTCTCTCTCACCCTTCTATTTCATTTAGTTAATTTGGTTAGTATTCTACCCATTATATCTGTGAAATTTAAAAGTTTTGGCCAATTAGTTACTGATGGTACTTAACCGTTCCAGGTGTCTCTCGGTGAGTTGTACAATCGCTGTTTGTTCAACATTACGGTTCACTCCGCGTTTAGTTGTTTTTTTTTCTCGGGTACACTGGTTAATTCACGTCAATGTTATGACCATCAGTCACCACTGTTCAAATTATACGTATATTATTTATTTAGTCGGCCGACGTAACTTTTCGCACTTAGAAAGTCACTTGAAGTTTTTTAGGCTGGCCGCGCGTTATACAGTTTTTTATATTAGTTTTAGTATTTTCAAAGATAGGCCTACTCTTAACTGCGGCCTATCTTACACCCGAGGCCACTAAGTAATTTTTATCTGCACTGTATGCTGCTTATTACCACTCTCTCTGATGACACACAGCAGACTGGGTTTCACACACAAGCCTGCTGCTATGTGATTGTGCAATGCGTCTGGCAGTTGTTTTGGCTGGCTGTGTATGTTGCATTGCTGTACTGGAGGCTCCTTACAGGTGAAAGTCTGGCAATTTAGAAAGTGCTTAAAATGATGATTTGAATTAATATGAAATTAAACTGGGGTGGCTCACAAATCCGTACCGTCACACATAAAATAGCGCCAGTGGCCTAGTCCCAGTATAAAATCAGTCAGTGTGCCGGCCGGTCACATATATAAGTTCCGAAATGTAAATCGTGGGCGCCCACACCAAAAAATGAAACGTAACGCTTTTTAACTCTAAATCAGAGTATAATAACAGCTTTAAGAACATGTAGAAATCGGAATACATATACAAAATGTAGAGACATTTTTCGGAAATCACCAGTTTAAAAAATATAGCAAATGTGCGTGTAAAATAGTGTGACGTCTTCAGGACTCATTGAACAGATAAGTAAAAAAAAAAGAAAATGTGTACCGAAATACTTAACAAAGGTTAACCAAAATCATAAAATAACAATAATATGAGATCTCATGGGGTATAAATTAATTGGGTGTGTGTGTGTATGTGCGTGAGTATGTGAGAATATATAAATTTAAACAAAGAAGGCTGGTTTGTGTTGTTATGTTAAGGTAATTCATGTTTAATTTTATAGAAGTTTGTTTTGTTTTTTTTAAATTTATAAACTATGTTTCAATTCCCATTATATACTAAATAAATTTCGTTAATCTGAATTGATAGTAGAGAAAGGATGTCAGGAGATAGTGTGTTAGCAGTAAAAGTTCTAATAAAATGTCAATAAAACTCTATTAATGGGAAACAAAATAAAGTTTTCTTTATTTGGAACAACCAGTTCTGATCTCCTGGGTTCGCCGAAAAGAACCAGAGAAAAAATGGTAAGTACACATATATTTTTCATACGTAGTTGGTAACAAGATGGCACACGACAGTAAACAGTGAATACAGTAACCGTAGAATCAGTTCAATTATATTTATTTAATATCAATAGTATCAAACGTATCAATGGCGCCCGAACAGGGACAATTTATATAAATAAATTTATATAAATGTAGGCCTACTTGGGAGAGCAGAATAATGGTTGTTTGAGGTAATTAAAAAAATGTATAAACATAAGTAGTAAGGTTATGATATGATTGATAGATGTGTATTATAAATAAGTAAGAACTAAATAAAAATGATGAATACTAATGAAAATATTAACAGTGAAATCAGTTTCACTGATAGTCAAACTGAAAGTCAAATAAATAGTAATTTAAGCGAGACTGAATCGAGAATAATGGAAGGCGTCACTAGTCAATCGACGCCGACCTCAGTTAAGAAAGAGAATAATAGTGATATGATGAAAATTATCCAATTTCTTTGTACCAGTTTCAATAAATTTGATGTAAAGTTAGACGAACACAAAAACGAAATTCAAGAGTTCAAAAGTAGTGTAAATGAGAAGTTAGATACACAGAACAAATTTGACGAGTTGAAAAATGAGATACAAGAAATTAATAAACATTGTGAAAATACCAAAGTAGAATTTACTAATAAAATTAACCAAGTAGAGACCAAGTTAGATGATTCAATACAAAAGATAGATGTTAAATTTAATGAAATAGATAGCCAGATAGATAGAGTTGAGAAGCAAATCAATGAAAATAATGAAATATTAATAAATTCAATGAATGAGTATAACAATGACATAGAATCAAAAATTAATAAATGTAATATTGAAACTGAATGTAAGTTGAGTAGCGTAGTAATGACAGTTGAAAAATTTAGTCAGAATATTGATGAACACCAAAATAAGATAGACTCTAAAATAAATGAAATTGAAAGTAATTATAAGACAGAAATACAAGCAGTAAATGAATCTATTGAAATAATATCAAAAAATAATGTACAGTCTGAATATAGTAATGACAAGAAGTTATATTCACTTGAACAAAACATTAGTAGTATGAGAGATGAATTAAGTTTAGTGAAAAATCAAAATGTAAACAATGTTACTGAACGCATATTTATGACACGAGACACAAATAATGAAGTAGAATTAGAAACTTTTAATTGTGATAATCGTAGAGTGCATCCAATGCAATTTTTAAATAGGGTTAGGGAATTTAATCGGTTTAATAGTAGTAGTTGGGAGGTTAAATTGCTGAAGATTATCAAATGTTTTAAAGGTAGTGCCGAGATATGGTCGGAAGTACACCATACCGAATGGGGTAGTTACGAGGATTTTGAGGTAGCTTTTCGAAACAAATATTGGTCAGAGGAAGACCAAGAAATCTTAAGAAGTAAAATAATGGGTACCGGGAATTTTGGTAGGAGTAATAACCACCTAACCATATATGTGATGATGATATATAACGAAGCTAAGTATCTAGAACCACCGTTACCATTCCGGTCATTTGTAAGACATATTAGCAAACACTTGCCCAGAGAGGTGCAAATCATGTTAATGACTAGAGAGATTACAAATATCAATGAGTTAGAGAGCATGCTAGACGTGCTACAGAATATAGGGGAACGCGACATAGGGCGACGTCCAAACACACCAGTAGTACCACACAATAATAATAATAATAATTACCATCAGAACAGGGGTACACAGAGTTTTCATAGAGACGCGGGGAGGAAGTTTCGATAATAGGGGTGAGAGTTGGAGGTGTAGAGCCTGTGAAACCGACAATTATGCTAATAGAACAAATTGTTTCAGATGTCATCGAAACAGGGAGTGCGCCAGGAACGAGCGAGCAAACCCACCACCCAATCAACAGTCGAGAGGAGGAGGAGGATTTCACAGAGGAGCGCCGAGAGGAGGAGGACATTATAATAGAGGGAGAGGGGGAAATCATCCAGCTGTGGCGGGTCCCTCCACGGAAAACTAGGTAGGACAATGGAGAAGCGGGCCGAACCATTGTCTACGGAAAACAGGAGGGTCCAAATAATCAACGGATACCATAACAACGTTATCAAGATGGACATGGCGAAGGAACTGTTAGAAGAAGAGGAGAACAAGGTGATGGAACGCAGAGCAGGATTGACTGAGGTGACAATTAACATTGAAGGTAAGAATTATAAAACTTTAATTGATACCGGTAGCGAGATCTCAGTAATTTCTGAAAATGTCATGGGTGAATTAAAGGAGTTAAACAAGAATATACCGTCATTACCAGTTGCAGGGGTTACAGTAGTGGGGGTAACTGGAGTGAGAAGTAAGAGAATAACCAGACAAGTACAATTAAATATTTTAGTAAATGAAGTTGAATTTGAAAACACTTTCCTAGTAGTTAAAGGGTTAAGTCTAGATGTAATATTGGGAAATGATTTTTTGGAAAGAAACGGAGCAGTAATAGATTTCAATAAACAAATAGTAAAATTTGAAAAGGGGAATAAACCAGTCAGAATAGAGTTTAAGAAAGTAGTAAGTGAAAGTAAAGTCACGGGGATAAAAATGTTACATAAGCAGATAGGCGATAGAGAGATAGAAACTAAAATAAATATATGTCTAGAGAATGATAGTATAGAAAATGAGGAGAGAGAGATGCATGAGCGTAATGAGAGTGTGTGGGCAAATAGAGCCGACAAATTTTTCAATGAAAATACAGTTGTAGGAAATACTCAGCGAGAGGAGCTGTGGGCAGTTGTGGAGCGGTTCAGAGAGGTGTTTGATGAATCACCAGGGAAAGCGAAGGACTACATCTACGAGCTGAAAGTTCGGGACCATGCACCATACATGCAGAGGAGCTACCCGGTGCCGTTTTCAAAGAGGAGGGCTGTACAGGAGGAACTGGACAGGATGATGCAAGGAGGCATAATTGAACACTCAGTATCACCTTATTCAAACCCTTTGGTAGTAGTGATCAAAAAGGATGGCAAGGTAAGGTTATGTTTAGATGCTCGGAAAATTAATCAAATTATTATACCTGACAGGGAATCTCCGGAACCCATAAATGAGATTTTACAAAAGTTTAGCGGAGTCAAATACATGATCTGACCGTTGGATACTGGCAGGTGCCATTAGCAACAGAGAGCAGGAAATATACAGCTTTTCTTTTTAGCGGTAAGAATTACCAGTTTAAACGCTTACCTTTTGGATTAAACACCAGTGTTGCCAGTTTTCTCAAATGTTTAGATAATATTTTACAACCTAAGGATTTAGACTTTTTAACTGTATATGTCGATGATATTTTGATAGCCTCTAGAAGATTCACTGAACATTTAGAACACATAGAATATGTATTAGATAAGCTACAAAGAGGGGGTTTAACAGTGAATTGGGACAAGTCTAAGTTTCTGCAGACAGAAATACACTTTTTAGGATTTATTATTACACAGGAGGGGATAGTAGCCAACCCTGACAAAGTAGAAGCCATAATGCGATTCCCCGAACCTAAAAACATTAAGCAATTACAGAGTTTCTTAGGCTTATGCAATTTTTACAGGAAATTTCAGGAGAACTACGCACACACAACATCCAAACTGAGTGCTGTACTGCAGAAGAATAAACAGTGGAGATGGGGCGATACGGAACGAAATGCGTTTAATGAAATTAAGAGAAAGTTCAGTCACATGATCATGATGAATCATCCCGATTTTAATAAGACTTTTTATTTGCAGACCGACGCCAGCAATGTAGCGCTAGGGGCAGAGTTATACCAGGAGAGCTGCGACAAGGAACACCTGACGATCGCCTTTGCCAGTAGATCGCTGTTATCGGCGGAAAAAAATTATACAACAACTGAAAAAGAACTTTATTGTGTTCGCCGTGGGTAAATTCCGAACATACATCCTAGGGAATACCACGATCATCCGGACGGACCACAAGGCATTGTCATTTCTCAATTCATGTAAGCTAACACATAGCAGATTAACCAGGTGGGTATTAGCCTTACAAGAATATAACTTTTCATGGGAATACATAAAGGGGTCAGATAATAAGGTACCAGATACACTTTCTAGAGTAGATGTGGTAGACAATAAAACCGGTAGGGACCTTAAAGAAATAGAGATTTTTAGACTAACTAGAGAAGATAGAATTTTTGGTGAGGAATTAAGTGACATTAAAAACTTGGAAAGATCTGATAGTAAATTGGGTAAAGTAATTGTTAGTTTAGAAACAGATGTAGAGGGATCTGAATATAATGAGCGATTTCAAGTATATCAAGATATTTTGTTTAAAAAGGTAGATGGTGGGGAGCGTGATTGGAGGTTAGTTATACCCGAGGGGTTAATCAATAAAATTGTTTGGGATTGTCATATAAGGTATGGTCATTTTGGTGCGAGAAAGTGTGCTAATGTTTTGAAAGAGTCATGTATATTTAAGAATATGGAGAAGAGAGTTAGAAAAGTGTTGAGAGTGTGTGATTTATTTCAGAAATCAAAAGTAGTGAATTACAGAGTAGAAGGGGAGATGAATTACATAAAAGTAGATAAACCTTTCGATCTAGTTGCGGTAGATTTATATAGACCATTACCCAGAGGTAGAGGTGGTGTGTTATATGTATTTGTAGTTTTAGACACTTTTTCAAAATTTGTGAAGTTATATAGCATTAAGAGAGCAACTAGTAAAGTACTTAGTGAGAAAATAGTAAAAGACTACATACTCAATGTTGGAAAACCGAAAATTATATTATCTGACCATGGTCCACAGTTTATCAGCGGCAAGTGGCGGCAGACGCTTGGATGGGAAGGCATCATACCCAAGCATACGGCAGTGTACCATCCTCAGTCGAACCAAGCAGAACGGGTGATGAGAGAGATTGGCAGGATATTTTGGGCGTACTGTCACGCCAAACACACAGAATGGCCATCCTACGTGAAAAAAGTAGAGGAGTGGCTGAATTGTACCACCCATGAGTCCATGGGATTTACGCCGCATGAGTTGATTATGGGAACAAGGCCGCCCAGGATATTGGAACAACTTTTCAAATACCCACCTGAAGGTCAGGTTTTGGACAGGAACATGAAGATTAGATTGGCGAACGAGAACTTACTGATGAGAGGAGAGCGACGAAAACAGAAACATGATGCCAAGGGTAAATGGATCAAGTATGAGGTAGGCCAGTTAGTGCTAGTAAAAAGACATGATTTGTCCAGTGCTCAAGATAGAGAAATAAAAAAGTTTTTCTTATTATATGAAGGACCTTATGAAATTGTAGGAATAAAAAAGCAGAATGCGTATGTGCTGAGGAACCCAGCGACGCAGGAAATAGTAGGTACTCAGAATGCGACGAATTTAAAATTGTATCGGTCACTTTAATTATATTATATGTTTATAAATAAGTTTTTAAATATTGTTGTATGTTTACAGAAGGGAGCCTCCCCCATTTTCGGGCAGTCACGATCTTACCAGTCCTGGCCGTGGAATTCGGAACTCGGAGGCGGGCCATGGTTGGCGGATCTTCCTTCGGGCGGTGAAAACAACGATGGTCCGGCTCCACCAAAATTGGTATAAAGTAGAAAACTTAACTACATATTTGAACGGGGAGGGGGACCCCAACAGGTACGTGACATAAATTATTTTTTATACACTCCAGGCGCAGCGGTTTCGGTGTACCTGTCACGTGCCTGCACTGCCTTAGAGTGTTTGTATATAATGAAGGCTGCACCTAAATATAAGGCAGTGCGTACAAATTTTAATAGTTTTAGAACCAATGGAAAATTAAAATTAGCCATTGGTTATAGTTCTGTTTAGCCCGAAACGACGAGTTTTGGGGCAAGAGGGGTTGGCGCATGGTAGAAAGCGGGGTAGAAGAAATGGTAGGAGAGGGGGAGTAGTGTGTTTCAGAAGGGGGATGTGAATTCACGTAGTGGATCTACCTTGTGCCTATTCTTTTTGCAGCAGGACCCGGCATTTCAGGCGACTGCGACCTTCCTAGACGTGGTAAATGTCACGATAGAGTCAGCCTTCAATGTAAATAGAAAAAAAAAAAAAAAAATCCGAAAACAATTTTGGATGTGTATAATTTGAAATTTAAATAAATTTTTAGAATTAAGTGACCAAATATAATTGTCAAATTTTAGTATCAGTGAGTATAGGAACGTTTTGAAGAAATGTGTAGTAAAATAAAAACTTGTTATCAATACAAGATGTGGGGATAATTTTGGGGGGTAGATTGGTGCTCAATGAAGTGATAGAACAGTGGAGTGTGGAACTGCAACGGTAGAAAGTTTAGTTATCCATTTTAATTAATTAGTTAGTAAGTTGCTGTTGCTGGGGTGGCATGTGCCCCAGTAGATAGCGTAAAGTGTTGGGAGTAACAGTGAGTGTTACCTCCATCGGAGGCCAACATGGCGAAAATGCACTGCACACCCTTTTGTACAATTTTATATTGTAACTTGATAATTGCCGTGTCGTGCATAATAGTGATGATGTGTACATGCCTGAAGGAAGAGATGATTTCCCCGACTTTTCGGGCGATTACTGCCTTACCAGCACTAATCGTGGTTTTGGCTAGCGGTTAGCTATGGTCATATCAAGTCCCTTGACCATAGCTGGCTTGAAATTGGTCTATATTAGAAATTAATGGGGGTGAAACTAGGGGGAATCCCGGAACTATGGAACAGCGGCTGCCACTCTGCCCGCTTGGGGGTAGCAGAGAAAGGTGGTAGACCTGCATTAAGGGTGCATAACTATAGACAAAGATATGTTGATATCTATACCTTTTCAGATGTAACGCAGAAGCAAGGACACGGAGATGTCACATTCCTCCAAAACCTCAGTCCTTGTGGACGCAACTGGATGCCACAGTCCAGGGGGGGTCATAGTGTGTGTGGCTGGGCGGTTATCCAGGGGGATAACGTATTAAAAATTTGTTGTATTTTAATCATGATGATTTGCTACTCAATAATTTTGTTTTGATTTGAAGATAGATGCACTAAATACTTCCTATAATGTGTTTATTAAGACTTATTGTGTTAATTGTATTTAGTATGTTAGGAATAAGGATTAGAAAAATATGATAATATGTTTTCAATGTGTTTATAGATTTTAAAATAAAATGAAATAAAGGTGTGATAGTTAAAAATTTTTCGATGGGTTTAAAAAGATAGAAGTTGGGTGATAGTAATTGTTTGAATAAAATGTTTGAATCAGTTCAAGTTGAATTTTTGTGGGACATATAGATCTGTCCAAATTGAAGTCAAAGTTAAAGAAATAGTAGAGATGAAAATAATGTAAGGTTGTTTCGAGTTAATGTATGTTATAGAATTTTGAGAAGTATTGATGTTGACACAGTAGTAATGAAGAATAATATGTAGAATTTTGAGTGATATATTGTTGTTTATTTTGTTGATGTTATTTTGTTGTAGTTGTAGTAAGGTAATGAGATTGAGATTTTGGGGATGGCAATTTTGTAGTAGGGGGTAGTGTAGTGTGGGAGTCCGCAACATAATGGTTGGGACGGGATTTGGTATAGATTTAGTGGGAAGGGGTTGCCTTAGGTAGAATCCAGGAACCAGAGAACGGGAATTGAGCTTTTTGGGGGGGGGGAACACTTATCCTATGTACAAAGGGTTAGAGAGTATTTTTTTTTATATATAGAGAGAAGGTGGCGAATTGAGCTAAAGTAGTAAGTAGTTAGAGGTAGAGAAGGATTAGTAGATTTTTTGATAGTGGGGTGTCATACTAGTTAGAGATTTTGTAAGGGAGCGTTAGAGTAATAAAAGGGGTAAGATTATGAGTAAATGCCAAGTTGATAAAGTGAATTATAATGAATAACGTAGAATCACCCAAATTAATGAAAGGGAATAATAAATAAAATGATGTGTAAAACGAAGATTGAAAGAAAAAAAAAAAAAAAAAATTTTTTTTGAGAAACGAATTAATAAAACTTAAATTGAGATTAAAAGGTAAATTTTATGATTTTATATGCAAATTCAATAATGTAAAGTGTAAATTTTAGATATAAATTGATTATTTTAAGATGATAATAACAGTGTGAATTATTAATGTACTATGTTTTCTTATGTTATATTGTGTTTGTTAGTATTTAAGAGAATTTTATGAATTTAACTATTTTAAATGCATTTTAAATTGGGGATGAGAGAAATGTAATATGGTAATGGGAAATGTTTATGAGTCGGTCGTCTGTTTATTTAAATTCTGATGGGAATCAGGGCAATGATTTTGAATTTTGGGATAAAGTTAATAAGAAAAAGTAGATAGCCTGGGAGTATGGAATTTTAAAGTGGGTATTATGTTGTTCTTAGGTATTGTGATATATATGTTAGAAATAAGTAAAAACAAAACCAGTGCTTCTTAGCGCAAACCAGCACCGCTAGGGGGAAACAGATCAGTTGGGGATATGGTGTTGTATAAGGCCACTATTTTGATATTTGATTTGTTGTTTCAGTGTTTGGTGATGCTGTGGCGGCGGTCCTGAGCTGGCCAGCGCGTCAGAGCAGGGGCGTTAAGTATCTGTCTGACTCTACGGTGTTGGGATCTCGAGAGAGAGAGAAGTCCAGTATTGTCATGCAGATGCGGTCACAGTCACCGGACCAAGGGTGAGTTGATTATTTTTTTATAAACCATACAGGGGGTTGTGGTGACATATCCTGGCTGATCCCTCTAGCAAGTATGAATGTGTCAATAAGATTTTTTATGCTTCGGCATAAAATATCTCATTGAGGGGGTATTGTAACGGGCCTATTTCAGGGTAATAAGGCAATTTGTATTTTTTTTATATAAACGAGTATTTTTTTTTTCAAATAATAGGGACAAACATAAACTTAGGTAAATTTTCGTGGTTGCGATGAAAACAACAGTGGCAGCACTGACTGTGAAAATTATTCAATAATATTTTGTTAGACAGATTTAACAGACAGCAAATTGTGCCAAGGTCAACAAATGACACAAAATCTGTCAACAAGTTATGCAACTAACATCATACCATATTACGTCAGAGATGCACCTTGTCGTGGAATGCGGTCATGTAACGAAAGTAGTCTGCTGGCGGAGTGATATAAACTTTAAAACAATAAAACTTGGTCACACAACAACTGCGACTTCATAATATAGCGCCAGTGGCCTAGTCCCAGTATAAAATCAGTCAGTGTGCCGGCCGGTCACATATATAAGTTCCGAAATGTAAATCGTGGGCGCCCACACCAAAAAATGAAACGTAACGCTTTTTAACTCTAAATCAGAGTATAATAACAGCTTTAAGAACATGTAGAAATCGGAATACATATACAAAATGTAGAGACATTTTTCGGAAATCATCAGTTTAAAAAATATAGCAAATGTGCATGTAAAATAGTGTGACGTCTTCAGGACTCATTGAACAGAAAGTAAAACAAAAAGAAAATGTGTACCGAAATACTTAACAAAGGTTAACCAAAATCATAAAATAGCAATAATATGAGATCTCACGGGGTATAAATTAATTGGGTGTGTGTGTGTGTGTGCGTGAGTATGTGAGAATATATAAATTTAAACAAAGAAGGCTGGTTTGTGTTGTTATGTTAAGGTAATTCATGTTTAATTTTATAGAAGTTTGTTTGTTTTTTTTAAATTTATAAACTATGTTTCAATTCCCATTATATACTAAATAAATTTCGTTAATCTGAATTGATAGTAGAGAAAGGATGTCAGGAGATAGTGTTTTAGCAGTAAAAGTTCTAATAAAATGTCAATAAAACTCTATTAATGGGAAACAAAATAAAAGTTTTCTTTATTTGGAACAACCAGTTCTGATCTCCTGGGTTCGCCGAAAAGAACCCGAGAAAAAATGGTAAGTACACATATATTTTTCATACGTAGTTGGTAACAAGATGGCACACGACAGTAAACAGTGAATACAGTAACCGTAGAATCAGTTCAATTATATTTATTTAATATCAATAATATCAAACGTATCAAGAGCAGGAGTGTCAAGCATCTGTCTGGCCTTGCGGTATTGGGATCTCGATAGAGAAGTCCAGTAAGGTCATTCAGGTGCGGTCACAGCCATTGGACCAAGGGTGAGTTAACTATATTTTTATATAAACAATACAGGGGGTTGTGGCGACATATCTCGACTGATCCCTTTAGAAAGTATGAGAGTGTCAATGAGAGTTTTTATGCTTTGGCATAAAACCTCTCATTGAGGGGGTTTTGTAACGGTACAGACCGATGGGTTTTGTAAGTGAAATCTTTTCAATATTATTTGCAACTAAGAAATTACGGTGAATAGACTGTAGCATCGAGACGGGTGTGGATTGGCATTGGTATGTGGAGGGCGCGCCCGCGCTTTCAACCGCGCACTCGGACGGCCAACGTTCCCAGAGTTTGGTCACGTATTAATGCATTCTTTCGCGTAGTGTGCGCAGGAAACTCTGGCAGTCGGCAAAAAACATCTCAAAGCAACGGACGCGAACAGTGTGCGTCCGCCGGCTACCAGTTTACATCTCGTTCACATATAAAATGTAAACAGTGTCTGTCGTCAACAGCTGTGGATCGCGGCCGGGTGAATACATAGGCTGACGAGCCAAAATTTTACTAAAATGTATACCAAAGTGAATTCGATGAAGCAGTGAAAACAGTTAATATCAACAATGCAGATGTGAGCATTTCAGCTCGCCGTCGGCTGCGTAACTTTACGCCCGCAACAGAAACTAGTCATGTTTGGTTTATAATTAAATTATAAAAGAAAAGCAATGCAATACTATTATTATCTTAGGAATTCAAAGTAGTATAAGAAAGTTATACTAAGTTAAAAATATTTGTTAATTTTGTAAAAATTCTGTAACAAAATGTAACAATGTAAACAATATTTTCAACCAATAGGAAAGGAGTATGAGGCTGGCGGCCTTGACAACTAAACATTAACAGAAAAAGTCGTTAGTCCATATTAGATTCAGAGAAGAGCAGATCAAAAAATGTATGCAGCTTAATATAATAATATAAAAGTCATTAATCAACAAAAAATGAAATTAAAATGAACCAAAATGAGATGAGGAATAATAATAGTATGACAAGAAGAAATTTAATAACCAGAATTATTTGAAATTGAAAGAAAAAATATATTTAATAAAAAATAAAAGAAAACGAACTCAGAGAGACCAATCAGATGTAAAGGAATGTGATGAGTATAAATTAACTTAAAAAGCTAAAATAAAAAAAGACTAATCTACACTGTGACACTTTTTCACTTATTAATAAACTTTATATAAACACTCACTTAAGGAATAAACTAGGGACAATTAGTTTATATCTTTATTCACCTTTTAATTTATGGTGGTCAAATTATTGGACATTGGCATCTTCTTTTAAAATGAACTATTAACCTATCCAACAACTTTGATCCAACACATGTTATATAACCTAAGAAGTACTTTATTAAGAAACTGTATAATATTTAAGTATGTTTTATGTGAAGTTTTGTACTTTCTAAAGACCTTTTGTTCATTTTTACTGTAATCACAAGAACCCAACAAACTTAGCACAAAAACCTAAGAAAACATAGCATTGTATTTAACCAAAACATGAACACTGTGAAGAGTTGTCAACCACTGAGCAAATAAAAAACCAGAGCTGGAGCAAAATATATGTTATAAAAATATTTAATTTTGTTTTAAAAAGAATTTAATAAAAAACATTAGAGAAACAATACCGTATTGCTTATTATCAATTGTGTCTTTAATTTATGTTAATATTACTGTTAATTTATTCATTCATATAGCCAAGGTGGAATTTTTTTTCCAAACATACAGGTTGGTAACCCCTATTTTTTTGGAATGAAATTCAAATCGACTACAAGACAAAGATGAGTTGAAGTAAATTAAAATAAGAGAAAAGGAGAATTAGATAAGAAGAATAATTTTAATTGTTTTGGAAATAAAACAATTTGGTGCCTTAAATCGGGAAATAAACAATGAATAACATCAGCGAAATAAAGTAAGGTAATAGATTGGCAGCAGCAAATTAAGACTTCAACAACGGGTACGACATAGACGGTTCGATTACAATATTAACGGAAAAACACACAATACACAAAACTATCTTAACACAGAAAACTAAAATCAGAAAAAAACATTATAAAACACTAGAAGAACACAAAATCATTTAAATGGTAAGTTTTCATAAAATTCTTGGGGTTTTGTGAACAAAATCTTTTCAATTTTTGCAAGTCATCATGTTTGGCTTTTCATATCGGTGTATGCTCATTCAGGCAATCAAAACTTTTCTTCAGGCAAGGAAAGATTCATTTTTTTGTGTAATAACGACACTCTCAGTGGCAGTTTCATTGCAAGAAACTCTGAATAATCATTCGAGGATGGTGTTGAGTTATAGTTAGTTCTTTTATTGGTCTAGTGTGAAAAGGGCATTTATTAAAATATATTTCATTTAAAAAATTTGTCCAGCATTTAAAAATTAATTGATTTTCACAGGAAATTACTTTACATGCAGTTGGCTTTACTCTAGCAATCTCTAGCACATTATTCCACTCATTTGGCAACTCTACAAAGCCTTTTTGAATCACTAGTCGGTCGCACTCAAAAACCACTGAATAACATAACAAAAACTAAGCATATACCACATAACCTCACAAAAGTATTAAACAAAGAACAGCTGATTGAGCAGTGCAACCACACATACTGTACTGAACGTACTGGACCCTCATTCTTTTTCCTTGACTTCATTGGCACCTTCATCTTTTTTCCCCTGTATAGCTTTTTTTAATATAGCAATAACTTGGTACCCTCATCTCTTTTCCCGTTTTTATGTACAAAAATGAATTCTACATCAAAAAATACATAAGACTGAATTCAAAACTCATAATGAGAAAAAATGGATCATCATCTTTTTCCCCCTGTACTCTTCATATAATAGTTCAAATCTGGTGATTGTGCAACAACACAACCTCTACACCAACCACCACTGCTATGTAAGAATCTAAGTACATTTATCACCCAGTAAACTGTTGAGCTGTTCCTTTGTTGTTGGCCATGTAAAAAGGTGGCACCCAGTAAGTAATAAACAGACTGGGTAAAGCAGTGTTTAATAGAAAATATAGCAGAACATTAATAAAAATATTAATAAATTATCATAAAAAATTTCCAAAATACAATGCTATACCTGTAGGCGCATCCAAGTCGACACCAACCCATGTACCGGATGCAAAATGTGTTGTGCCAATAAAGGCCACAACTCCAGAGGCATTTGATGGACGAATTAGCACACTTTCACCTAAACATACCCAATCTGATAACGGTTCTTCTGTTCGACTTGTCGTATGCACTGCATCACCTTCATCTGTAAGACAATATACATATACTGAAACAATATAGTAGTGAAGACTATAACAATTTTATGACTTTTACATGCCACTGTATCATTGGAAAGAAGTACCCAGAGAATAGAAGGAAACACCAATAGTAAAAATAACACTCAAAGCCTAGTGCTGATTACATTAACTTCTTTGTATGCCACATGGCTCAAAGCGGCACCATCTGGGTGGTACAAAAAGAGTCTGTTATATTATTTATTAACAATGGACTATTTTCTGTTTTTATTGTTGGTATTTATAACCTGGATGAGTTGACATTTAATCTCAGTGAGGAAAGAATAGGAGCACTCTTGGTGTCAATTGTGTGGAGGTAAAGTGGATTCCCTTATGCAGTCTGCCGTTTGTACAATCAGCTTACAAGTTACCTAGACAACTGGACAATCAAGATTGGGTGCCTTATGTGAGTTGTTTGGCGTACAACGAAGATACTGTGGCTAGCACTAAGCGTCTGCTGACCCCCCCCCCCCAGATGCTGCCTAATATATACACAGGCTGAGTTGACCTTAATTTTATGGTGCACCAGGAATTGAACCCAAGACGTCTATACTAGTAGCCAGGTGACATACAATCGTGACATAGGCTACTATGACTCGTCTATTTAGACATGGTACTTTAAATACAGTTAAACACTACCAAATATACTGTTACTCACCGTCTATGGCATTTCCGTGATGTTATTTCGTTGTTTACATGTTTCGAGGCACTTGCCTCATCATCAGAACTTTATAAAAACTAATGTATGTCATCAATGATGACATGTGTCAAAATACTAAAACACAATACGGCATTAAACTATGTATAGAACTTGCTTTAAAAATGAGCACGTCAATGTTAGGTGTGCCTTGCAAGTCAACACGCGCCGTACTGCTGACTGATGTCAATAAATCAATGTTGACAACCTCTAGGCATAGTTTGGACTAATGTACACATACACTAATTATTTATGTTCTTTAGTATGAACTTTAATTACTATAATTAATTTATGGTTACCAGTTAAAGTAGTCCCTAATAAATAATTGAAACTTTGAAATTACCCTCAAGTTTAAATTCTAAGTTTTATGTTAAAAAGTTTTTTTTATGGACAAAATAGAGTTAGCAATTTTATGTCACTATTAATGTACAGGTCAACACTAGATTATGAATTACTTGTCTCAATTTAATACATCTAAAGTCACCTTCTGTATGTATCCTTTCATCAGAAGAAATTTCACCATTTACAACGAGTGATTCGTTAAGTCTCTGTTCCAGCTTTAATGCAGCCTTACTTTCAGATAACTGAGGACGTGCCATTGGGAACGATGCTCTTGCAGCCGAGTTCTGAGCTCTGTTTGAGACCTTACGGCGACGTACGACCTAATAAAAAAATTTAACATTGAGCATTCCTATTAAAACAATTTTCAGTATATCATGAAAGGTATATATAAAACTACACTTTCAAAACAGTGTGACAATATATTAGTAGTCACTGTTTCACTATTGGTGTTTCATACAGGGATTCATTAGAAATAATATTACTCGTTGTTGCACAACTCTACATTGTTTCAAAACTATAAACATTCAAGTAAATTTGTTTTGTCATTTTGGCAATTTTCTGGTGTACAGAGACGAAGATTCTTGGTGAACAACACATTTGTGTGAAATTTTGTTCCAAATTCGGTAGAACATTAAGAAATTCTGTCACGACTGGTATGTGTATTTGAAATCAGGGAGAACGCAACTGAAGGCAATGTAAAACCTGGAAAGTCATCGTGAAAATTGTTTGGTGATGTTCATACTGCAAAAGTATGTCTTATGGTGCATGTAAATTGTCAGCTGGTAATCTGTGAAACACCAGAAGTAATTTATAAAAGTTTATATCACATAGATTTGTCAGAAAAAACTTAACATGCATCATGCTGCTACAAAATATTTCATGAGTAAATATCAAAGCAAATACAGATACACAAGTAAATATTGTTACGACGTCACAGAACAATGTACGTGTTTATCGAACATTCCAGAGAGATCCAGAATGTAAGCGTGTGGCGTACGTGCTTGTAGACGCATTTGCTAGAGTCTTCTCGATGCCGCCAGCCGTGCGGACTGTGTCAAGGCTGCAGTTAATTATGTAGTTCATACGGACGCTAAGACGCAATTAGGAATCACCTAGATTTTCAGCGACTATAAATACAATTACTCAGGGACGCTCAAGTCAGTATTAGTGCGAATTATTGACCGTGCAGTTTGAGAGTTATAGTAGTGATATTACTGTGCATGTTGAAGTGGTTATTAGTTAAGTGTTGTGTTTTATAATCGGACGGTAATTGTAATACAATTGTGTTTAATTTTAGTGGACATTTTATTGCGTGTGAACAATTTTTATTTGATTTGTTGTAGAGACTGTGTTGTTAATTACGAACTGTTAACTGTGAAAATTAAAGCTGGTAATTAGTGACTTCATTGGTGTCTTGTACTTATTTTGTTTTCCACTGTACTTAAGACGATCGAGTAGACCATCGTAACAGTGGTGTCAGAACTGGGATAGAACGGTTAACAGTGGAAACAGTGTGGACACTTTGTACAAGACAAGTATAATTCGTGATTAATCGGAAACATGGATCCCAATCAGATGATGGAATCTTTACAAACACTGCTATGGCAGACACAGGACGAAGCAGAAAAATGACAGGATGAGAAACGCAGACAGGAGGTGGAAGAGACAAAAGAAGAACGAAGACAAGAAAGATAAGAAGCAGAGGAACATCAGAAAGCACTCATGCTTGAAACAGAAGAAAGACAAAAGAAGAATGGGAGCGTGAAACAGAAGACATCAAGGGGTTAATACAGGAGCAAAAGCAGACACAAGAACAAACCGCTGCAAAGTTGGGTCTCCTACGACGTGAGCTTAATAAACAATTTACTAAAATATCGGAGGTACAAGAATCAGTGACATTAAAAATAGCTGAACTAGAAAAAATCTGTCTCGAGTGTTGAAGAATCGATGTCTAATAAAATAGCTGAAGTAGAAAAATCAGTCACGAGTGTGAAAAAGCTATGTCAACAAAAATAGAAGACTCGATTACAAATATAAAAAAGCAGATTAAAAATGAAGTCGAGCAGTGCCTGAAGTTACAACCAAAACAACTTTTTGAACAGACTGTACCAATGATAAAGACAGAGAAAGACACAGAAAATAAGTCAATAGAGAAGGTCACCTCGCCTGCGGCTGGGACAGTTCATGTCAAGGCCCCAACTCCTTGATGGAAGCACGCACTGGGCGACGTATTTACGCCAATTCGACCCTGCTGCAATAATTGGATGGAGAAAGACAAGGCAGTTTCACTCGTTCTCTCATTAAAAGGACCTGCGGGAGAATTACTACAGAAAGTGCCACCTGACAGCCAGAACATCTATGCCGAGTTTATAAACACTCTAGAGTGTATGTTGATATGGTGATAAACATTTGCGAGATGTGTACTGCACCCAGTTGAGAGCAAGGTGACAGCATTCTGGGAAGAGCCTTCGAGAGTTTGAAGCAAGTATCGACAGACTAATTAGACAGGCCTATCCTGAAGCGCCAGAAGATTTTCGAATGAGTTTTGCGATGCAGACATTTACTGCCAGTGTCCGAGATAACGAACTACAGCAACTGTTATGAATGGCAAGACACCACAACAGTGCGGACGCACTGGTACATGCTTTGCAATTTGAGGCCGCCAAATCAGTGTCTGGTTGCACAAGTCAAAAAGTGCGTGCGCTAAAAAATCGTGATGGCACAGAAGATGAGGAAGAAGAACAAGGAAAAGAGACTCGATGGTCGGCGCCACAGAATAAAATAAGAAAGGATGGAAAACCCAAGTGTTATAGATGTGGGAAACGTGGACATCTACAACAAGATTGTCGGGTTAGAATTCAGCAGTAGGGAAACGAGCACTAGTTGGTACAACAGGGCGTGTGCTGACTAACTGGAGGAACGAAGCTGCTAGACAATACGCAATTTCTACACTTCAGAAAAACAGCAGGAGCTTGGTAGTTACCGGATTTGTTCAAGAAAGGCCCACCTCGATTACAGTTGACACAGGCACAACAGTTTCTATTGTGCGCCCCTACGTGGTGAAAGATCTCAAGCCAATCTGGTGCTCTTGCAGCTTGCGAACAGCTACTGGACGGCCTGTAAAAGTGTATGGAAAAGTGGAGATACACCTACGCCTCGGTCGACTTGCGTTTAATCATCAAGTACTTGTTGCAGACATTGTGGATGAAGCAATTCTTCGTGTGGGCGTTATGAATGCATACGGATTTATAGTCGAGTTCAAAAACAATGTCTTGAGAATCGGTGGCGAAGAGGTAATGCTATCAACAATGACGACAGCAGAAAAATCTATGGACGTCATAAACCAAGTGGCCGTAACTGGTCCGCCAAACTCCGAAAAGATCATCATGGTTAGAACCTAGGGGCAACCAGTGCTCTATATTCAAACCCCAGGTAGTCAGCACACCGGGCCCGGGCCTACTAATTGCCAGAAGTTTAGTAAAACCTGACGAAACCGGAAATGTACCTATTAGAGTGGCGAATATTTTGGATCAAGCTATCACTTTACAAAGCAATACGCTCCTAGGCAAATTTACTCCTGTGGCCTGGGTAGCACGAATGACGCAACGAAGATCCAGTGCTTCGGATAATTCCAAATTACCAGAGGAACTGCAAGAATTATTGAACAGATCTTCTAACAACTTCTCAAGTGGTGAGGTAAAAGAATTCAGACAGTTTTTACACGAATTCAAAGATTGTTTTGCAGTTCGGGGACAGTCACTGGGAAGAACCTCCCTTGTGCAACATCGCATCAATACCGGAGACACAACACCGATACGCCAACCTCCTCGAAGGCCTCCATTATCTAAACAAGAGGAAATGTCTCGGTTAGTACAGGACATGTTGACAGAGGGAGTAATCGAACCTTCGTCAAGTGCTTGGTCTTCTCCTATAGTGCTGGTAGCGAAGAAGGATGATGGATTGCGTTTCTGCGTAGACTACCGGAGGTTAAATGACGTTACAAAGAAAGACTGCTATCCATTACCTCGCGTTGACGATACACTCGACACGTTGTCCGGAGCACAGTGGTTTTCCACATTCGACCTGAAGAGTGGATATTGGCAAGTGGGTCTTCATCAAGAAGACAAGGAAAAGACTGCTTTCTCGACTCCAAGTGGCTTATTCCAATTTAACGTCATGCCATTTGGACTCTGTAATGCACCAGCAACATTTGAGAGATTGATGGACCTGGTACTCCGAGGCCTGACGTGGAAAACTTGCCTTGTTTACTTAGACGATGTCATAGTGATCGGGAAGACTTTCGAAGACCATTTGGAAAACCTTACGGAAGTTCTAACTAGAATTCACAGTGCACAACTGAAGCTGTGCCCGAAGAAGTGTTCTCTATTCCAGAAGGAAGTACATTATCTGGGCCATCTGGTTTCTCCATCGGGTGTCAGCATGGATCCTAATAAAGTAGACACCGTAAGAGACTGGCCAGTTCCGAAGAGTAAACACGAAGTTCGGAGTTTCCTGGGGTTATGCTCATATTACCGACGTTTTGTGAAAGGTTTCACTACTATTGCTAAACCACTACATGAGCTAGAGGAAAATAAACGAAACTTCCAGTGGTCGAGAGAGTGTGATCAAGCATTTAGGGCTTTGAAGATTGCATTATGTTCGCAGCCAATTCTCGCTTTTCCAGCTTCCGAAGGGAAGTACATCGTAGACACAGACGCAAGCAATACTGGTCTAGGAACAGTTTTGTCTCAAGTGCAGAATGGTGAGGAACGAGTAATAGCGTATTACAGCAAGACGCTTTCTAAACCAGAGGGAAATTATTGTGTTACAAGAAGAGTTGTTGGCAATTGTCAGAGCTTTGGAGCACTTCCATAAATACCTCTATGGGAGAGAGTTTTCACTACGTACCGACCATGCCGCGCTTGCATGGCTCTTGAAATTTAAAAATCCGGAAGGACAGTTGGCAAGGTGGCTCGAACGTCTGCAAGAGTACAACTTCAAGGTACAATATTGGCAGGGGCGCCTGCATGGTAATGCAGATGGCTTATGGCTTATCATGAAGACCGTGCTCAGAAGACTGCCAACATTGCCACAGGAAGGAAGAACAAAACTCAAGCGAACATGTTCAAGCCATCACTGTAGATTTTCTGGCTGACGGCTGGACAACACAAGACTGTCGACAAGAACAGATGACTGATGAAGACATTGGACCGATCTTGACAGCAAAAGAGGAAGGTCGCCGCCCGGACTGGCAAGATATCTGCCATGGTACCGAAGTGCTGAAGGGCTACTGGGCACAATGGGAATCTCTCACCTTAGAAAACAGATTGCTGAAAAGGGCTTGGGAAAGTGCAGATGGACGAGACGTGGTCATGCAGTTCCATCATAAAGTGAAGTGGTCATAGTCCCCCGAAGTAAAGTGCAGTCTGTTTTGAAGCAGATGCATGATGGAACATCTGGAGGCCATCTTGGCATTAACAAAACCCTTGACAAAGTACGGAAGCGATTCTATTGGCTTGATCTTCACCACAACATAGAGGAATGGGTTCGGACGTGTGAAATATGTGCTGCAAGCAAGGGCCCACAAACCAGAAGCAGGGGAAAAATGAGACAGTATAATGTTGGACTACCTTTCGAGAGAATTGCCATAGACATTGCTGGACCATTCCCAGTTACTGACGATGGAAATCGGTACATAATGGTTGTAGGTGATTACTTTACTATGTGGGTGGAAGCCTACGCAATTCCAAATCAGGAGGTTACCACTGTGGCAAAGCAGTTAGTTCACAACTTCTGTTGCCATTATGGAACCCCTATGGAAATCCATATGGATCAAGGAAGACATTTCGAATCAGGAGTGTTTAAAGAATTATGCCTTCTACTCGGAATTATTCTATGTCGCCAAAGACCAGGACAATGACTCTGCATCCTCAGTCGGATGGGATGGTTTAAGAGATTCAATAGGACTCTTGAGCAGCATCTTTTGAAGGTTGTTGATGAGAACCAAACTGGAGACTTAATGTTCGGATCACCTAAGACTCAGTCCCAAGACCTGCAGAACTATTCCTCGCAATTAGAAAACCAACTGCGAGAAATGAATCACTTGGTAAGAGGACGGCTGAAGATTGCCAGTGACAAAATGAAAACTCGGTATGACATTCACAGCAATAGTGTGGGTTTCCAAGAAGGAGATCAGGTCTGGTTGTTCAATCCGAAGCGCCGTCGTGGTCGCTCACCTAAGCTTCAGTCTAACTGGGAAGGACCCTACACTGTGAAAAAAAGAATTAACGATGTTGTTTATCGGATTCAACAGGAAGGACAGCGAAAGTTCAAGGTCGTTCACCTAGATCGCCTGGCTAAGTACAACTTTACAGATGGTTTGCCAGTTCAGGACCAACAGGCTTAAGGAGGAGGCAGTGTTATGACGTCACAGAACAATCAGTCAGTATTAGTGCGAATTATTGACCGTACGGTTCGAGAGTTATAGTAGTGATATTACTGTGCACGTCCAAGTGGTTATTAGTTAAGTGTTGTGTTTTATAATCGGACGGTAATTGTAATACAATTGTGTTTAATTTTAGTGGACATTTTATTGCGTGTGAACAATTTTTATTTGATTTGTTGTAGAGACTGTGTTGTTAATTACGAACTGTTAACTTGTAACGTGTCAAAAAATGGGGTATTTTATTTTATTTCATTTCGGGGTTTCATAAAAAATATTGTGCAAGTTTTAATCCCATTGTGACAGACCACGTGTTGACTATAACAGTTTGGAACAGAGCAGCAACATAATATTCCGTTGCGAAATCAGTTGAAGTATGTACCACCCCTAAGTTTTCTCAGAACTGTGCGTGAATGTGACAGTGCGCACGCACGCGCGACACAGGTATACGCTCGGAGTGACGCTACCGTCCAAAAACCAAGATGTCAGGAAACCAAAGTTAGGCAGTCTCATTTACCATGACGGCGGATACGAAAACTTAAGAACCACCCATCTCGTGACGTTAGCCAGTGCCTCACCGAGATCGTATACTGTCGTCACCCCAACAACTACATGCATAGCATGGGACGAAACTCCTGCGACGAAGCCCAAGGCAGTGATTTCCACCAAAAAGTATGAGATCACGTTAGCTACACCTGCGACTTTTCCTGCCCAGTTAGTCGTTGACTGTGTCGGCCGACACAGCGCCGAGTGCGCTCTACTAACTCTTATCAGTTTTTTTTTTTTTTTTATGTAACAGTGAAATAACAGTAACAAATTATGTGACCGCGGTCGATTAAAGGTGTAGAACATATTCATATATTTTTTCGGACACTAAAAAAAGAAATCTAAAAGAACAACGAGTGCGCGCGAAAACCACGTTGCCTGCGGGTTTCATTATAACAAAATTGTAAGGGCTGTGGGGTGTTAAAATGGTCTGGGGCTTTTAAAATATTAAATTCTATGTATGTGAGAGTGTGCAAAATTGCAGGCTGGGCTTTGTCTGTATATATGTATTAAATTGTGATCACTAAGGTAAGATGTTAGAATAAGTTAGTATGTGGCAGATAATAAACCGAGCAAAGAAAACTAATTGAATCTATAAAACAATGAGCCAAAATTTTGAACCAAATTTTAAATAATTCTGAATAATTAAAAATCATAATTTCTTTTCAAAAAATGTGTCGAGTTAGTTATTTCGATAACCTTAACACAGGTTTGCATCTGACGTACATGTGATCGAATTCTGGACCCAAATAGAAGCTTTACAGGTAGGTAAAAAATAAACTGTATTTTTGTATTTTATATATTTTAAAATGTATTTGATTATAACAAGTGGCGCCCGTGACAGGAACGAATTTGATAAATTAATAAATTAAATTCCACACCTACGAGGATGCAGACGTGTGTTGTTAGGTTAGCGGAATAAAATAAAAAAGTGCGTTATTCACATAAAATTGGCTATACAATATATTATATATGGATTATATTATATGTACGCACAAGTATCAATTATAAAAAGTAAGAATGTCAGATAACGAAAATAAAGTAAATGCAACTAGTGTCGAAATTTTTGAAGAGTCAAACATGAGTAATTTTGAGACACATTCGACTCCAAGTGCGAGTCAGAATAAAACAGAAATAAATGTAACAGATCAAAACAATGTAACTGAAGATTCGGGGATTCAAATAACCCCGAAATTGAGTAGGGAGTGTACAACTAATAATGAAGAAGTCAGCTTCACTGACGGTAATAGCCAGTTAACAGAATCAAATATAATGAAAGATGTCGAACATCAATCGACACTTATCCAAAGTAAAAAATCTGATGATACTTATGAAATGTTTAAAGTAATACAAGCAATGTTAGAAAAACAGAGTGTAAAGTTTGATGAACAGAAAAACAAAATGCAAGAATTTAAAAGTAGTGTAAATGAGAAATTAGATATACAGAATGCCAATAAGAAAAAATTCGAAGAACAGAATATTCAGTTTCAACAGAGTATTAGCGTAAAATTTGATGAACATAAAACTGAGATTAATAAAGTACAAATCAAATGTGAGAGTAACTGTAACAAATTGAAATATGAATTAAATGAAACGCTGAGTCATTCATTAAAAAATATGAATAACAGAATTGACAAAATAGAGAGTAATGTGGTGGAAAAAATTGATAAACAAAGACAAAAAGTAACTGAAAATTTTGAATGTAAAACAGAGGATAATTATAATGATATGTGTAAAAACGTAGTAGTAGAGAGTAAGATAACAAATGTTAACAATGAGATTGAAAGTGGTAATGTGATTGAAAGGGTGGTATCAGAGAATAATACATTGGAAGTAGATAGTGAAATAGTGAGTGAGAGAGAGAGCGCTATATGTAGTAACGAAGTTGTAATTAGTGTTGATGAATTAGAAAAAGAATGGAAAGAAAGAGTAGATGAATGTGTAGGGCAGAGGGTAAATTTTCCCCTTATCTGTGATGAACCAAGGTGTTCAAAAATGTTATTATTGGAGGGCAAGAGACCCTTATTAGTGAAAGATTTGAGTTGTTTATTTTTGTTGAATAATTTTGTACCCTCTGCATGGAATGAGAGAGAGAGTGTGATATGGCATTATGATGAGAGAAGTTTAAATATAGAATGGTGTAGTGAAAGAGAGACAGAATTATATAAGTTGCAGAGAAATTATAATGAATTGAAAGAGATGTTAAAGGATATGAAATACTTACTTGTTAAAATAGAGAGTGAAGATTATTTTTAGGATACAGTTTTAAATAATAATAACTTACCTTATGTTGTAATGAATGATAAAATAACTGACTTGACAATGAATATAATTACTGATGGAGACTTAACAGATGTACTTAACGTTGACTTGTTTTATGATTATTTTGGTAAAATGAATGAATTTGGTTTTTGTAGTTATGACACACAAAGTAACCATTTGTTTGTGAATAAAACTGAACAGTGTTACATAAAACAAAGACTTATCTGGGACGATGGTGGGTAGGCTATAAAAAATTAAAAGACAATTATAAACAATTTTGTTTTGTGGTTTTGACATGGCAGATTTGGACGATGAAGTGCGGAAGAACTGAACAGTGAATGACAAAAGTTTGTAAATAAAAATGTAGTAAATTCATTTGTGTGCATTGTAGAATGTTGAGTAAATAATGTGTGTACGTAAGATGATTGTTGTAATAATAATATTAATAGTTGCAATTTAAATAAATATCAGAATCAATTTTGAAAACAGTAATCAGAGAATTGTAATTGTTTTGATGGTAATGAATCTTGTATTGTTAATAATTAAATTAATTAAAACAATTTGAGATGTTTTAAATATTCTGATTGATTTAAATGTTAATTAATTAAATTTTCTAATGAATTTAAAGCATTTTTTCGAGATTTGTGATTTTGGTAATTAAATTATAAATTGTTTGATTTAAACTAACATTTGTGTTAAATGTTTCAGAGGTGAGGTGAAAGTATTGGGGTGTAGGGGGTAGATATTTTGTGTATGTCATTTTAAATGAACTGTAAGTATAGAAATTTTATAGTATGAATCATGTATAATAAAAAAATGTTTACAGGTGTAACTCAGATTTTAATTCAATATTGAGATGATTAGAGATGAGTGCGTTAAATAAAAATGATAATTAAAAAATTTTGATAATAACTGAAAGATGATATATAATAATTATTAACAATAAATTTGAAAATTTTAAGAAAGTTCAATGGTAGAAATTTATGAATGATTTGAATGAATCAAATGCTAAATGATTAATGAAAATGTTACGATAGAATGTATATAAAATTTTTGAAGTATTTAGTTATTAAGGTGCTATTGCGGGGGTGGCCTGTGCTCTCATAGATAGTGAAATGGGTTGGGGGTAACAGAGAGTGTTACCTCCATCGGAGGCGAAAATGGCGAAAATGTGCGGCACATTTTTTTTTTTGGTACACATTCAATTGGTACCCTGATAGACGCTCGTGTCGCATATATTGATAACGATGTGGAACAGGCATTGAAATGCAAGTTAGATTTCCCCGACTTTTTGGGCGATTACTGCCTTACCAGCACTAATCGTGGCTTTGGCTAGCGGTTGGCTATGGTCATATCAAGTCCCTTGACCATAGCTGAATTGAAATTGGTATATAGTAGAAATTAAATGGGGGGTGAAATTTAGGGGAAATCCAGGTACTATGGAACAGCGGCTGCCACTCTGTTCGAGTAGGAACAGCAAGGCCAGGTGATAGACCCGTTTAAGGGCGTTTAAATATAATCAAGATATGTTGATATCAAAAATGTTAAAATATAACGGCCGAAGCAAAGACACGGAGATGTCAAATTACTCCAAAATATGCAGTCTTTGTGGAAGCGAAAAGGCGTTACAGTCTTACATAACTTGCAATAGAGTGTGTGGATGGGAGGTGGCTCAGAGGAGCCACGAATTTAAATTCTATGTCATAAAAAATTGCTAACTCTAATTTTGATCAAATAAAAATGTTTATATTCCGCTCAAATAATTAAATGCTCATACATTCACTATAAGGTGTTCATTCTATGTGTTAAATGTAATATTTTATTGTAGTAGGTTAGATATAAGAGTTGATAGAAAGTATATGTTTTATATGATTTGTGTATTTTTTAAACTAAGTAAATAATTAAACCGACTGGCAGGCGGTTAACATAAAATTATCAGAATCAAAAAGAGGGGAAACATTGATGATAGATGTGAGGATTGATAAATATATATATATTTCATGTAATTTGCTAAATTTGGAAGGTGTCTTCACTTTAGTAAGGAGATCAGCTGATCAGCAATAAAATGTCACTGTTATATTGGTTGTAAATGTTCCAGGTAATTAATGTTTAATGCAATGTGTCAATGTATTACGGATGCTATTTAAAGTAATGAAAAAAGTAATTTGATAAAGTGAGAAATAAAGTAATAATTTGTGAAAGCTAATAAAAGATAGTTTTGGGGTGATGAATATTTGGTGGGACATATAGATCTGTCCAAGTTGAAGTTAAAGTTGAAGCAGTAAAGATCGAAATATTGTTTTGAAGTAATGTAATGTTGTTATGAGGTAATGTAATAGAATTTGAGTATTGATGTTGACACAGTAGTTGTGGAGAATATATGTAGAGCTTTGAGTGATATATTGTTGTTTATAATTGATGATGTTATTTTGTTGTAGTCGAAGTAAGGTAATAAGATTGAGATTTTGGGGATGGCAATTTTGTAGTAGGGGGTAGTGTAATGTGGGAGTCCGCAACAAGGTTGGGACGGGATAGGACCGATTTAGGGGGAAGGGGTCGCCTTAGGTAGAATCCAGGGGCCAGATAAGGGAAATGAGTTTTTGGGGGGGGGACACGTATCCTAAGTACAAAGGGTTAGAGAGTATTTTTTTTATATATATCGAGAGAAGGTGGCGATTTGAGTTTATTAGTAAGTTGGGGTTAGAGAGTGTTTGGATAGATATGTTGATAGAGATGGGTGTCCTGATAGTAAGAGTTGTTAGGGGTTAGAGTCAAAGGGAGAAAGATTATATATATTTATAAATGTCAAGTAGGAAATTAAATGTAAATAAATATTTAAATCACCCAAAGTAATGTAGAATGAGACTGTTAAATAAAGAACGAGATTTATAAGAAAAATATAAAATATTTTAATTAAAACCAGTGACAAATTTTGACAGAATTTGGAAATGTAAAGTTAGAAAGTGTTTAATTTGAATAATTTAAATGTCAATTGGATTGTGAATTATAATAATATTTTGTTATTTTAAATGTTTTATTTTATTATGTTTTGTGTTTCAAGCTTAAATGTATTTTCAGATAGAACTTATACATAACAGATGTAGGTCAAGGTTGTGGACTTGACCTAGTTTTGATCAGCTGATAATGAGGTCATATAAGTTAATAGTAAGGAAGTTAATTCAACTTTGGTTTTTGATCAATTTAAACAAATTTTAAATAATTTCTATATGTAAAGGAAACCTTTTAATTAATTTAAATTTTTTTCTTTGAATTTTAAAATTTTTTGGAAAATATTTTTTTGAAAAAAAAAAAAAATCTTGATTTTGCGCCTGCCAGCTAATGGATAATTTTAAACTTTGATTACATTATTATTTGTGTGCTAACCATGTTTATTATTATGGAATTATTTCGTATTGAATTGTATTGTATATATACAATATATATATATATATATATATATATATATATATATATATAGGTAATCACATGTTATGTTAATGATGTTCTTAATTATAAGAAATGTTTAAATTGATTTATTTTAACTAACAGAAATAACAGAAAAACCTAATGAAGAAAATAATTTAAAATATATACAAAATTTATGATTTGATTTTAAATGGAAACAACCAGTGAGTGGTATTTTAACGAAATTTTAAAGAATTTTTCAATTTTCAATATGTGAGTGTGTGTGAGCCCAGTATCTGCCAAAGGCAGTCCAGCTTGCATAAAAGGGGAAACATATCGGTGGAGGATCTGGCATGATCTAAGCCAGGGTTTTGGATTTTTGGGGTAGCATGATGAAAGGTAAGGTGCGCTGTGGTACGTGTCTGTTCGATTTTTCGGTGTTGGGATCTCTTACGGAGAAGTCAGTGATCTCGTTCAGATGCGTCCATAGTCGCCGAGCCAGGGGGGTCGTGTACCCATGAAGAGTAAGAACAAGGGGGTTGTTGGCACCAGTTCCTCACCAGTCCTCTTAGGAATTTTATCAATGAGATTTCTTCTGTTTTGGACAGAAGAATTCTCATTGAGGGGGTATTGTAACGTGTCAAAAAAATGGGGTATTTTATTTTATTTCATTTCGGGGTTTCATAAAAAATATTGTGCAAGTTTAATCCCATTGTGACAGACCACGTGTTGACTATAACAGTTTGGAACAAAGCAGCAACGTAATATTCCGTTGCAAAATCAGTTGAAGTATGTACCACCCTAAGTTTTCTCAGAACTGTGCGTGAATGTGACAGTGCGCACGCACGCGCGACACAGGTATACGCTCGGAGTGACGCTACCGTCCAAAAACCAAGATGTCAGGAAACCAAAGTTAGGCAGTCTCATTTACCATGACGGCGGATACGAAAACTTAAGAACCGCCCATCTCGTGACGTTAGCCAGTGCCTCACCGAGATCGTATACTGTCGTCACCCCAACAACTACATGCATAGCATGGGACGAAACTCCTGCGACGAAGCCCAAGGCAGTGATTTCCACCAAAAAGTATGAGATCACGTTAGCTACACCTGCGACTTTTCCTGCCCAGTTAGTCGTTGACTGTGTCGGCCGACACAGCGCCGAGTGCGCTCTACTAACTCTTATCAGTTTTTTTTTTTTTTATGTAACAGTGAAATAACAGTAACAAATTATGTGACCGCGGTCGATTAAAGGTGTAGAACATATTCATATATTTTTTCGGACACTAAAAAAAGAAATCTAAAAGAACAATGAGTGCACGCGAAAACCACGTTGCCTGCGGGTTTCATTATAACAAAAGTGTAAGGGCTGTGGGGTATTAAAATGGTCTGGGGCTTTTAAAATATTAAATTCTATGTATGTGAGAGTGTGCAAAATTGCAGGCTGGGCTTTGTCTGTATATATGTATTAAATTGTGATCACTAAGGTAAGATGTTAGAATAAGTTAGTATGTAGCAGATAATAAACCGAGCAAAGAAAACTGTAATTGAATCTATAAAACAATGAGCCAAAATTTTGAACCAAATTTTAAATAATTCTGAATAATTAAAAATCATAATTTCTTTTCAAAAAATGTGTAGAGTTAGTTATTTCGATAACCTTAACACAGGTTTGCATCTGACGTACATGTGATCGAATTCTGGACCCTAATAGAAGCTTTACAGGTAGGTAAAAAATAAACTGTATTTTTGTATTTTATATATTTTAAAATGTATTTGATTATAACAAACTGTGAAAATTAAAGCTGGTAATTAGTGACTTAATTAGTGTCTTGTACTTATTTTGTTTTCCACTGTACCTACGACGATCGAGTAGACCGTCGTAACAATATTATATTTAATATTTATAATGACTTTACCTCAAGCTGTAGTTTTTCCTTATTTGGAACATGTTTCGGGACGCTTTGTGTTCCCATCCTCAGCCTTCCTAATTTTGAATCTTGTTAAGTAGTTGTGTGATGGTTGGTTGTTGTTGTGGTTTCCTGTTGGTCCTTGGCACTTTAAATTGGTATTATTGTGTGTGATTGTGGTGTATATATTAGTATTTTGTGTATTTTCAGAGTTGAGTGCTTTGAAAATTGTGTCATGTTTTGTACTGATTTGTATTTGTTCAGGTATTAGTTCGTTTTGTGTTTTATCTTGTATATTTGTAAATTTTCCCAAATGTTCATTATGGTCCCTTTGTGTGGTATATGTTTTATTAGTGTCATGTTGGTTATGTCTGAGAATTCATGTCCAGTGTTTACTGCATGTGTGGCCAAATTAGATTTATTTCTGGAATGACACTAATAAAACACATACCACACAAAGGCACCATAATTAACATTTGGGAAAATTTAAAAATATACAAACATAAAACACAATACAAACTAATACCTGAACAAATACAAATCAATACAAAATACGACACAATTTTCAAGGCACTCAACTTCGAAAATACACAAAATACTAATATATACTGTAACGGTACAGAATGAAGAGGTCTGTAATCTAAAGTTTTTTTCCTAACCCGAGTATATTTTGTGAACGAACTATAGCTCCGGGACTGGTGTGGTGAGGCACGGGAATGCAGGTTATCAACAAGGGTGCGAATTCACACGTATGAGCGCAGGTGTCGGCCAAGATTCACAAGATAATGTCACGTATCAAAAATTCCTTCTCACCCAGTGCGCAGAGAACAAGGACAGTCGGCAAATAACATCTCAAGACAACAGACGTAATCAGTTGTGCGCGCCCGCCGGCTGGGCACTGTTTACATCTCGCCCGCACATAAAAAATGGGAATTTACGTCAAAGACTGTTCGGCTAGTAACATCTAAACCGCGCGGTTGCGTCGGCGTGCGGGTCGACTAAATTTCAACAAAAGTAGACCAACCAGCAGTGATCAAAATGTAGTGAGGATGTAGTTTGGACGCAAAAGGTGAAATACAATGTAAGAAGTGCAACGCGTGTTCGGCAGGGACACTACCAACAGAGTAACTATGATATAAACTAAATAAACCAAATATGAAAATTTAAATTTAAAAAGTGCTAAAGTAAAAAGGGGAAAATGAATGAAAGTGTGTGTGTGGCAAATACTGGGATGTTTTTAAATTAATTTGATTAATCAATTATTTTAATAATAAGGATTAAGAAATGTTGAAATTGTGTCTGTTTTAATTAAATGGGGTCTTTACCTAAATGGTGAAATTTGTTTGATTTAAATGGTGGAGAATGTAAAAGGAGAAGTCATAATCTTATTTGATTCACCAAAAAAAGAGAATAATAAAAAAGAATAATAAATGAAGTTGAAATAGTTAACTGCAAATGAGAGTAATTATTACAACACATAACCCTAAATCACGCTTATAGACTACGAGTTCGTGTGAAGAACCCTGGCATCCGAAAAGGTAAGATGAGTTTGTATTAATTGTTATGTGGTAGAGAATTGTATAATCACAATTGGCCCCCGAACTTGGACTGTTTTATAAAATCAATTTTATACAAACCACACCTACTCGTGGATATAAGCGTGATTTGAGAGGTTAAGCAGTAATACGTATAAATTGCGTACATAAAATGATGTTAGGTTAAGTGAATAGTAAAGCAATAGTAAGTGTGAGTTTTGTTAGTATACGAAAATTCCACAAAATATGGAGAATAAAATGAATGAGATTGACGTAATTGTCGGCGATGAAGCCAAAAATAAATCGATGTTTGAAAGTAAAGAAAATGTGTCAACTGAGTCGGTTAATAGAAGCAACTCAGGAATTCAAACAAATGAAATGATAACAAGTGAAAGTAATTTTACCGAGTCAAAAATAATGAATGAAATTGAAATTCATTCAATGCCAGTTTCAACGAGTCAAAATAAGAAATCTGATGCCGATGATATGTTGAAACGTTTGTATAGATGTTAGAGACAAAATTTTGTGAAGTAAACAATCGTTTTGATGTTAGTGATATTAACATGAATGAAGAAAAAAGCGAAATTAAAGAAATAAAAAGTCATTTTAATGCTAAATTTGATGAAATGAATACACAAAATGTTAAATTTGAAATTAATATGAATAAACGTCTGAATGAGATTGACGAACGTTTAATGACATTTAAAGATCAAGTGATAGAGTCAGTAGAGGAACAGATTAACGAGATGAACAAAAATTTAGAAAGTAAATTAAATCAGACAGTGAATAAGAAGGTAAGTGACAGTGTTAGCGATATGACGAATAATAACAAGGTAAGTGGTAATTACAGTAGTGAGTCTAATATTGAAGTAAAAAGCGATAGCAGTGATATAATTAAAAGTGGGGTGTTCGAGAGTAACCGGGTAGATAATAATAGTGGCGATGAAGTTTTAGGGAGTAGTAATAAGATAGGGGTTGAAGAGAGGTTAGGTTTACAAAGGGCAAATTTTCCCCATGATTTAGAAGTAAAGACTCCGTTAATGAGTTATGAGGACAGAGTTTCCTCCCGTGGTTATAGAGACAAGGTGTCTCTAAGTAGTTCCCCTAGTTCTCATAAGTTCCCTGGAAGAATCAGGATGTGTCATGATAACGTTATGTTGCCTTTTGTGTGGATTGAGAGAGAAAAAGTGAGACGGTGTTATGATGAGAGGTACTGTGAGAGAGTGGTAGAATATTTACATTGAGAGAGAGAGAAATAATATTATTTGATGTGATTAGATATTATGAAGAGCTACTAGAGAAAATAAAGAGAGAGAGAATTAGTAATATTGTTGACTTACCTTGTTATGAAGATAGTGCAGAAATAAATAATGATAACGTTGATAATTATATTGAATGCTTACCTGTGCATAGACGTGGAATATTAATAGTAGATGATTCTGAAAATGAGAGGTTAAAATGCTTAAGGGTGACAGATAATAATACAGATGGTGACAAGACCAAAACTAATGATGTAGACAGGTTATATGATTTAATAATAACGTGGGATAATCCAGTAGATTATTATGCGGGTATAACGGAACAATGTGAAATAGTAAATAGTTATTATAATAATAATAACAAAATGAAAATAATTAAAAGTGAAGTGTGTTAAAAACATCAGACTAATTTACGATGATGGGGGTTAGATAAACAGTGAATGAACATTTAATTATTTTAGTTTATGGTAATGACTTGGCTAAATTATGTAATGAGGTGGGGTAAACAATAATGATATGACGAAAAATTGTAAATAAATTTACAGTGAGGTTATGTTGTACTATGTATTTCATGTAAACAATGTGTGTATGTAGTAGAAATTGATTTAATAATAATATATTATCAGACTAAATAAATAACGAGAGTTTGTAATAAATGAATAGTAATTGTTTTGGAATATTGTAATTAAAGTAACTTTGTATTTTTGAAAAAAGATTTAATTAAATAATTTGAGATGAATTAACTGATTTAAATGTGGTAGAAATGAATTTTGCTAATTAATGTAAATGATTTTTCTGGGATTTCAACTTTACAATAAATAATAAATGAGTAAAAGTAAAAATGTGTGTAGTTGTTGAGTCATATGGTTGTTATAATGTTTCAGAAGGTACATATGATTTTGTACGTTATATTTGTGGTGAGAATTGTTTATAGTTTGAGTGTATGACAAATGATGATGTGTTCATTTGATGGAGTGATTAACCATATGTAAGTATAAATTTGATAATGAGATTGAAGTAAAGTAAAATGGTGTAATAATAAATTTTAAAGGAATTTAAAAGTGTTTAAATTAGGTGATTATATTAGTTGAGGTAGTTATGAATTTTCTAATGTAATTTTCAACGATCACAGTAATGTAAAATGTTGTAAAAGATGGAGTTTGGGAAATAATTATTTCAATAAGGCATTTAAGTCAGTCAAAGTTAATTTTAAATGGGTATTAGACACAATAAGAAATTTTGGAATAAAAGTAATACAGAAACGGGGTAGTAGTAAGGACACAGTAGTGGGAGTGCATGTATGTAGAGAAAGTGAAAGTGACGTAAATGGACAGTAAATAGGTGGTGGTGAAATTTTGTAGTGAGGGTGGTGTGGTAAGGAGTCCTCAATGACAGGCGTTGTGGCGGGAGGAATAGTTTTAAATGAGCGTTGGCGGAGTTACCTGGGAGAGGCCAGGAACTAATAAGGGAATGAGTATAAGGGAAGGGAACACACATCCTAGGTACAAAGAGGTCATCAGGTATTAGGTAATAAGAGGAAAATGATGTAAGTGGAGTTAGAGAATTTAGTGGAGGTAAATATTATTGAGAGATCGGTGTCACCTTATGTAAATCCGTTAATGGTCGTTAGAAGGAAGAAGGTGGGTCAGGTTAGTTAAGACCCATTCAAGAAAACAAATCATTGTGAATGACTGAAAATCACCCGAACCCATTGATAATGAAAATACTTAATAGAAATTCATATTTGAAATGTAATAATAAATGTAATAAGTTAATAGCATTTGAAACTAAACTTACAGTTGAATGTTTGTAAATTGTATTCTGATGCAAATGAGATGTTTATTTTGATGAACTGAGTTTTATGTTCTTTATGAATGTTTATGTTGTATGATGTTTATTATGTAGGAGTGATGTGTGTAAGAGTTTTAAACATGTATTATATATTATTTACTTGTGATTCCCCACTTTCGGGCGGTCACGGAGTCACCGAACCCTGACCGTGGATTTGGGTTATTGATAGCAGGTGTGGTTAGGCAGATTGCATCCTACCCATACTTATTATTTTCAAAATTGGTGAATTTATAAATTAACTGGAGGGTAAATCAGAGGAATCACCACAACTATGGAACAGCGGCTACCATCGTAGTGGATGGTAGTGCCGTAGTAAGGGCTTATAAGTAATATTTAGTAGGATTACTGGTGTCCTCGGACATCAGTAATGCCGAATTTTGTATAACGCTGAAACAAGAATGGTGTAGGCAGCATCCACACCCTAATAAACTTCAGTTCTTGTGGATGCACATGGGCGCGCTACAGTCCACAATCAGGAAATAATAGTGTGTGTGTGTGGAAAAGGAGCTGGCCGTTACAAGCCAGGGGGCACAGATAACACATCTGTGCACAAGGTAAATACCTAGACCGACCGGCAGGTGGTTTACCTAATTGTAACTGGGTACAAGGGGGGAACAATAAAATGATGAAGTAGGAGAGGTAGCTGAGAAATCAGTGAGGAGTAACGACCACCGTAACAGCGGAACAATCAAGTTTACTTACTCTAATTAGAGAGCTGGTGGTTGATGACCCAGTTCCTGTTCAGTGATGTTTACTATAAGTTTATGATTCAATGATTAGTGATGAACATTCACTTATGAGAACAAATGATTTTAAGTGCTAGATTCAATATTGTGAAACGTTCTATATATTAATTAAATGATATCGTATTAATTTAAAATTAATGTTAACACACTCCTACTTACCATTGCGTGGCTTCAAGGTTGCGTCATACGTATGTTTGGGATGCAGACGTAATTTCTTAAGGTTGTGAGAATAATTTGCACAACACATTTATATGAAGAGAATTTCCATTTAATGTTTTACTATTACTTTAGTGAAATTAAGAACATACATTTAGTAAATACATGTTTCAGGTGTTGTGCAACACGTGACTCTGTTATAATCTGACTTACAATCTACGGCTTACCTTATTTTTTCTAGGACACAAACATAAAAGGCAAACACAAATATACACAGAAAGCCGCCCAGCTTTGCCACACTCACATTTATATCAAACTAAAAACCCCTTCACATTTTATACAAATCAGAAGCCCCCTAACACATCTTCATATAATAAAGCCCCCACATCGACCACGCGGTCATCGCGTCCGTGCTAAGTCCCCGTTCAAATGTCCGAAAGGTATTCGAAACTATTCACTCTCTTACGCTCACTTCTGACTGTTGATAATCTCTTATTTTACTGTTAACTGCATTTCAAATTTTAACGGTGAGGTCGGCCGACCTAAAGAAAAAACTGTTGATGAAATTTAGATGAACCGCATGCGGTCGGTTGGTAAGAGGAACTGGGTAGAAGTTTTTTCTCTGTCCCCTCTCCACAGTTTTCAACACTGGAACTCACTGCCTTGGGCGTCGTCGCCGAAGCTCCAGCCCATGCCATGCATGTTGTTTTTTTGATTCAATGTCGCATATGATCTTCTACAGGCATTGGCTGACGTCATTTAAGTGGGCTTGGTCTAAACGACACTTCCGTAGTGAAACCAAATGAACGATGAAAATTTCACTCTCTGGCCATCTTGGTTTTTTGTCAGAGCGTCACTTGGAGCGTGATTGAGCAGTTGCGTATGTGTGCTGCCACACACACAGGTACAAAGTTCTTAGAATTTTGTGGAGGTGCAAATGCTCCGCCGCATTCCTCAACAACAACTGCGTCTTATAGCGTTGTTTCACTGTTCTGTTACACTGACTGTTATACTGACACATACGTTGCACAATAATACATTTATTTCGTAATATTTTATCCAAACCCGCCCGAAAATGAAATGAATAAAAATATACTTGCCCCATACGGTAAAAATAAAAACACCCAAAATTCGACCCGCTACAATACCCCCTCGATGAGAATTCTGCTGTCCATGACAGAAGAAATCTCATCGATAACCCCAAGAGGATCGGTGAGGAACTGGTGCCAACAACCACCTGGTTCTTAATCTGCATGGGTACACGACCCCCCTGGCTCAGCGACCATGGACTCATCCGAACGAGATCACTGGACTTCTCCGTAAGAGATCCCAACACCGAGAAATCGATCAGACTCGCACCACGGCGCACCTCGCCTTCTAACATGCTACCCCCAAAATCCTCAATCCCTGGCTAAAATTATCCCAGCTCCTCCGCCGATATGGATCCCCTTTTTTGCAAGCTGGGCTGCCTTTAGCAAATACTGGGCTCACACATACTAACATTACATGTTATCATAACACATAAAAAAAAAATAAGATTTCTTTTAAAATTTACTAAAAATTTAAAAAATTCAAAATTCAAAAAAAAAAAATCTTTTATCAAAAAATTCTCTTCCTCTTTTTTCTAATTTTTGTTTCAATGACTTAACCTAAACATTTCTAATAATACAAATACATCCTTACTCTAGCATGAGAATCCCTTATAGTCTACCAATATAATGCAATACAATAAAAGCAACATGGTTAATACACACATAATAAAATAATCATTACTCAAAATATTCACTCGCTGGCAGGCGAAAAATCAAAAAATTTTTTTTTTTCAAAAAAAATTTAAAATTTTCAAAATTTTAAAATTCAAAAAAATTATTCATTAAATATTTTTTAAATTTATTTATTAAATAACATTTATTAAAATTATTCAAATATTGGTTTGAATTAATTAAACAAACAAATCACAATTGGCTTCCTACTATACACAAGCTTAGTAGGTGTATGAACTCATCAGCTGATCATAACTAGGTCAAGTCCAAAACCCTTGACCTACATATGTTATGTATGATTTCTGAAAACACTTTAAACATCTGTAATATCCTAACTTGAAATACAAAACATAATAAAACAAAATATTTAAAACGAACAAATATTAATATAATTAATCATCAACTTGACATTTAAATTATTTAAAATAAACACTTCTTGACTTTACATTATTTTCACTTCTATCAAAATTCTGTCACTGGTTGAAAAAACAATTGTACATTCTTTATTATAAATTCCTCTCTTTAGTTAACCGTTAATTCTACCTTACTGGGGGTGATGTAAATTATTTATTCTCGTTTTTCTGTATTAGATTTCTACACATATATAAACTTTCTCCCTCTGACTCTAATATTTATCAACTGCAACTCCCATGACACCCAACTCTATCAAAAATATCTACTAATCAGGACATTCTAAACCCCAACTTATCATTTAACACAATTCGCCGCCTTCTCTACATATAAAATACTCTTTAACCCTTTGTATATAGGATACGTGTTTCCTTCCCAAAACTCATTCCCTTATGTTGGTCCCTGGACTCCCCCTAGGTAACCCTTTCCGGCGCCAATCGGTCCCTATCCCGTCCCAACCCTTGTTGCGGACTCCTACATTACACTACCCTCTAATACAAAATTGCCATCCCCAAAAATCTCAATCTCATTTCATTACTACAAATACACAAAATAACCTCATTAACTATAAAAACAACCATATGTCACTCAAAATCTACATAAAGTCTCCATTACTCCTGTGTCAACATCTATATTTCACAAAATCCTGTTATATCACATCAACTCAAAAACAGCATTACATTATATTCATCTCCATCATTTCACATTCAACTTTTAATTCAACTTGGACAGGTCTACATGTCCCATAAAACACTTATCACCCATGAATTATCTTTTATTAATTTGCATATTCTTTTTATCTTTACTTCAAAATATCTGTAGTACACTAAACATTAATTACTTGTAACATTTACAAACCAATATACCAGTGACATGGTATTGTTGATCAGCTGATATCCTAACATAATTAAAACACCATGAATACCTTTCAAAATTGAACAATTACATGTAATACATTATCAACACTTACTTCTATTATGTTGATTGCCTGCCAGGCGTCTAATGATGGGCTTAGAAAAAAATTACACACATAATGAAAATACATTTTATCAACAACTATATCTAACACACAACAATAAAATGATACCTTTAAAATTATAGTATGAACCTTATTTTACGAGTCTGAGCATATAATTATGTGGACAGAGCACAAGCATTTTTGATTGGATTAAACCTTGAATAAGCAAAACTGTTACGTCATAAGATTTTAAAATTCGTGACTCCTTTGCGTCACCTCCCAGCCACACACACTATTTCAGGTTATGGAGGACTGTCTCGCCCTTTCGCTTCCACAGAGACTGTATATTTTGGAGCAGGGTTTTACCTCTCCGTGTCTCTGCTTCCGCTGTTAAGTTTTAAAGTTAATGAACATCATAATGTTCTGGTTAAAAAATCATACACCCTTAAAAAACGGATCTGCCACCGGTCTTGCTGTTCCTACTCGAACAGAGTGGCAGCCGCTGTTCCCTAGTTCCGGAGATTTCCTCTAATTGTCCCCCCATTAAATTTCAAATTTATACCAATTTCAAGTCAGCTATGGTCAAGGGACTTGGTATGACCATAGCTGGCCGCTAGCCAAAACCACGGTTAGTGCTGGTAAGACAGTAACCGCCCGAAAAGTCGAGGAAATCTAACTCTAATCTCACTGCCTGTTAAACATCAATATTTTTATGTGCGACACTGTCATTTAGTATTGTGTGTAAAATTTTTATTTTACACGGATAAGGTGTGCCGCACATTTATCGCCAGCTCGGCCTCCGATGGAGGTAACACTCACTGCTACCCCCAACCCATTTCGCTACTTGTGAGAGCACAGGCAACCCCCACAATAGCCACTTAATAACTAATTACAATTGACAACTAATTAAAATTTTTATATACATTATCATATAATATCTGCATCAACACTCATTTAACCCATTCATAACCTTTTACCGTTTAACTTTCTTGAAATTTTCAAAATTTATTATTTAATAATCATTATATATCATTTTTCATTTATTATAAAAAATTTTTTAATTATCATATTTATTCAACACAATGATTGCATTAACCCCTCAATCACACCTGTAAACATTTTTTATTATTATACCTGATTATAAAATTTTCATACTTACACTCCATTTAACACGATATACACACAAAACATAATCACCACCATCTCTGAAACATTTCACAAAATTTATTAGCTTCAATTAAATAATTTATCATTCATTACCAACTTTCCATCTCGTCAAACAAACTGAATTTACAAAAAAATTAATAATACAACATTTACATAATCAATTAAACATTTAAAATATATCAAATTGTTTTAATTAAATTAATTATTAACAATATAGAATTCATTACCATCCAAACAATTACAATTCTCTGATTACTTGTTTTCCAAATTAATTTGGTTTATTTATTTAAATTGCAAGTATTTCAATATTATTATCACAACAATCATCTTACATACACACATATAAATTCACTATATTTTATTTACAACTCTTGTTAATTATTATTCCATTTTTTCCACACTTCTGTCCAAATCTGCCATGTCAAACAACCATAAAACAAAATATTTATACTGTCTTTTATTGTTTTAATAGTTTAACCTCCATCGTTCCAAATCAACCTTGGTTCTACATAACATCGTTCAATCTTATCAGCACACAAATGACTGTTTTGTGTGTTGTAACCAGAAAAACTAACTTCAATCAACTTATTCACATACTCGTTCAACCAGTCTACGTTAGGTATTTTTGTCAAGTCTTCATCATTAAATTCATTCACTATCGGGTTAATTATTTTTATTAAATCATTGTAATCATTATCATTCACATATACTTCTAAACTTTCCTTCCATTCTTCATATTTTCTATGCAAATTATACAGTTCTGTTACATACCCTTCTCTACTTACTTCTCTCTCTTCATAACACCACATCACACTCTCACAATCATTCCGGACAGAGGGTACACAATTACTCAACAAAAATAAACCCCTTAATTCATCTATCAAAACGGGACTCTTGCCCAACAACAACACTTGTGACCACATTAAATCATCATAAATAATAAAAGGAAAATTTCCCCTCTGTCCCCACTCTACTACAACATTATTTTTCCTCTCTCTCTCTACTTCATAAACACTCATTAACATTTCATTATCGCATTCTAAAACTTCATCAGTACTATTTGTTATTATATTTTCATCATTTGCTTCTACATTATTCTTCACCCCCACTATACTCTCAGACTTGTCTACCATTTCGTCATTTTTACATTTTGTCATATTTAAAACATTGTCACCTAATTTCTCAAACTTCTGTTCTAATTTATTTAAACTGTTTCTTATTGTTTCGTTAGTGCTTTCTAAATGTTTATCAATTTCTTGTATCTCACTCTTTAATTCATTAAAATTGTGATTTTGTATTTCAAATTTAATACTCTGTTGCTCCAAAATTAACTGCAACATATTCATGACTTTCTCATCTTTATCTATCTCTTGTTTACTTTGAACAGGTGTCACTAGATTTTCTATTTTGTCGTCAGTGATGCCGACTTTATTGTCATTATTTTTATTTTCTCTATTTGATTTTGGGGTCGTTTGGATCCCCGAATCATCTGTATTATTTGCTTCATTTATACTACTTGTGTTCAAAGTTTTGTCGCCTTGACCTACATTCGGCGTTGAATGTACTTCAAAACTATTCACAACAGCTGATTCATTTAATTCAGCTATTTCGCTTATCACAGTCGAGTCGGACAAATCGACTCCGTTCTCTGCTGTATTTTCCATTATTATTTTTAGATATTTACTCTGTTTCTTATATGAACAAATATTCTTTACTTACTTAGCGTAACTTAACTTTACATAAGTACCTTTTGCGTATTCTCACGCAACCTCCAAATTACGATTGCATCCCATTTATAGGTATGGAATTTATTTTATTAAATTCGTCTCCCTGTTCGGGCGCCAATGAAACGTTCTATATATTAATTAAATGATATCGTATTAATTTAAAATTAATGTTAACACACTCCTACTTACCATTGCGTGGCTTCAAGGTTGCGTCATACGTATGTTTGGGATGCAGACGTAATTTCTTAAGGTTGTGAGAATAATTTGCACAACACATTTATATGAAGAGAATTTCCATTTAATGTTTTACTATTACTTTAGTGGAATTAAGAACATACATTTAGTAAATACATGTTTCAGGTGTTGTGCAACACGTGACTCTGTTATAATCTGACTTACAATCTACGGCTTACCTTATTTTTTCTAGGACACAAACATAAAAGGCAAACACAAATATACACAGAAAGCCGCCCAGCTTTGCCACACTCACATTTATATCAAACTAAAAACCCCTTCACATTTTATACAAATCAGAAGCCCCCTAACACATCTTCATATAATAAAGCCCCCACATCGACCACGCGGTCATCGCGTCCGTGCTAAGTCCCCGTTCAAATGTCCGAAAGGTATTCGAAACTATTCACTCTCTTACGCTCACTTCTGACTGTTGATAATCTCTTATTTTACTGTTAACTGCATTTCAAATTTTAACGGTGAGGTCGGCCGACCTAAAGAAAAAACTGTTGATGAAATTTAGATGAACCGCATGCGGTCGGTTGGTAAGAGGAACTGGGTAGAAGTTTTTTCTCTGTCCCCTCTCCACAGTTTTCAACACTGGAACTCACTGCCTTGGGCGTCGTCGCCGAAGCTCCAGCCCATGCCATGCATGTTGTTTTTTTGATTCAATGTCGCATATGATCTTCTACAGGCATTGGCTGACGTCATTTAAGTGGGCTTGGTCTAAACGACACTTCCGTAGTGAAACCAAATGAACGATGAAAATTTCACTCTCTGGCCATCTTGGTTTTTTGTCAGAGCGTCACTTGGAGCGTGATTGAGCAGTTGCGTATGTGTGCTGCCACACACACAGGTACAAAGTTCTTAGAATTTTGTGGAGGTGCAAATGCTCCGCCGCATTCCTCAACAACAACTGCGTCTTATAGCGTTGTTTCACTGTTCTGTTACACTGACTGTTATACTGACACATACGTTGCACAATAATACATTTATTTCGTAATATTTTATCCAAACCCGCCCGAAAATGAAATGAATAAAAATATACTTGCCCCATACGGTAAAAATAAAAACACCCAAAATTCGACCCGCTACAATTGTAATGATTGTATAATCAACCAGGAGATGATATGAATCAAATTGGATAATGTTGGGTATTTGTGTTTTTGTATTCAATGTGCCTACAGAAAGGTCATTCACCTGACAATGAGCCATCAGCTGATGACTGGTGTGGACTGTCTAATGTTTAATGTAATCAATTCATATGTTATTTTGTTATTTAATTTAACTGAATAATTTTGTTTCTTTTATTGTCAGAATATATATTTCTGGAAATTAAATTCATTCTAAAAAAAATTTAATTTTTTTTCTTTGAAGTAAAGATGGTATTTTATTTTCATGTTCACTATATGAAGTTAAGATTGTGTATGTTGATGATGTATCCGCTGATTCATAATGTTTATATTATGTTATATTTGGTAACCGAGTGTAGTTGTATTTGAGTTGATGATAGAAATAAGTTGTTTATTTTACAATGATTGTTAGCATGTGGTTATGAGGATTTATAAGGAAAAGTAAATTCATTTAAAAGATTTTGGAATTTTGAAAATGGTGATTAAAATGACTAATTGAAAGAGATGATATAAATTAACTTAAATGTGGATCTTTGGTAATGAACTTAGATTTATTACACTACATGATGAAATTTAAATAGTTTATTTTCGTTTTGAGATGATCTTTGCCAGACAACCAAGTAACAGTTGAGTAAAATAAGGGAATTGTGTTTATAAGTGAGGGTAAAATGTTTATGTTAATTTAAAAATGATTATAATTTTGTTTTGAAGTTAGGGTTTGGTATAGTAAAGAATGTTTAGTTAAGTTATTGATTTTAGGATAGTAAGGCATATATGTACACACCCAGTACTTTGCTAAAGGCAATCCAGTATTTAAAAGAGGAGATATGTCGGTTGAGGATCTGGTTTGGTATAAGGCTAGTTATTGATTTTTTGTTGAAATGTTCGGTGGTACTGTGGTGAGTGCCTGTCTGATTTTACGGTGTTGGGATCTCGAACAGAGAAGTCCAGTAACGTCATTCAGGTGCAGCCACAGTCGCTGAACTAGGGGGGTAGTTTACCCATGATTTATTAAGGATTAAAGGGGGTTGTTGGCACCATATCCTCGCTGGTCCTCTTAGGGTTTAGCAATGAGAGTTTTTGTTTCGGCAGAAAACCTCTCATTGGGGGGGGTATTGTAACGGTACAGAATGAAGAGGTCTGTAATCTAAAGTTTTTTTCCTAACCCGAGTACATTTTGTGAACGAACTATAGCTCCGGGACTGGTGCTGTGAGGCACGGGAATGCAGGTTATCAACAAGGTTGCGAATTCACACGTATGAGCGCAGGTGTCGGCCAACATTCACACGATAATGTCACGTATCAAAAATTCCTTCTCGCCCAGTGCGCAGAGAACAAGGACAGTCGGCAAATAACATCTCAAGACAACGGACGTAAGCAGTTGTGCGCGCCTGCCAGCTGGGCACAGTTTACATCTTGCCCGCACATAAAAAATGGGAATTTACGTCAAAGACTGTTCGGCTAGTAACATCTAAACCGCGTGGTTGCGTCGGCGCGCGGGTCGACTAAATTTCAATAATGTAGACCGACCGGCAGTGATCAAAATGTAGTGAGGATGTAGTTTGGACGCAAAAGGTGAAATACAATGTAAGAAGTGCAACGCGTGTTCGGCAGGGACACTACCAACAGAGTAACTATGATATAAACTAAATAAACCAAATATGAAAATTTAAATTTAAAAAGCGCTAAAGTAAAAAGGGGAAAATGAATGAAAGCATGTGTGTGGCAAATACTGGGTTGTTTTTAAATTAATTTGATTAATCGATTATTTTAATTATAAGGATTAAGAAATGTTGAAATTGTGTCTGTTTTAATTAAATGGGGTCTTTACCTAAATGGTGAAATTTGTTTGATGTAAATGGTGGAGAATGTAAAAGAAGAAGTCATAATCTTATTTGATTCACCAAAAAAGAGAATAATAAAAAAGAATAATAAATGAAGTTGAAATAGTTAACTGCAAATGAGAGTAATTATTACAACACATAACTCTAAATCACACTTATAGACTACAAGTTCGTGTAAAGAACCCTGGCATCCGAAAATGTAAGATGAGTTTGTATTAATTATTATGTGGTAGAGAAATGTATAATCATAATACACAACAATCTCACACACAATAATACCAATTTCAAGTGCCAAAGGCCAACAGGAAACCACAACAACACACAACTACTTAATAAGATTCAAATTAGGAAGGCTGAGGATGGGAACACAAAGCGTCCCGAAACATGTTCCAAATAAGGAAAAAATACATCTTGAGGTAAAGTTATTATAAATATTAAATACATTATATACATCAAGAAATAAACTGTAGCAAAAGTGTTTGAACAAGTAAATATCAAACACTGATGAACAAAAAAAAAGTTGAAATTAGTCAAGACCTTTTCAAGTGCCCAAACGAGGACGATAGCTTTCTGAAAAATAACAACAAGTAATGAGATGTGAGTGTATGGTTTGTAACTTTTACGTTTTTATATCAATATACTAAATAACAATACACTCCCACTTACCCTGAATTTATTTACTTGTTCAGCCAGATCATCTAGTGGTGGAACCCTTTTTCGTATAGCGAATTTATCAGCACAGAAAATGGAGTTAGGTGGTTTAAATGATTATTCTAACACACATATAGCAAGTTGAAATAAAATATTATTTTATTTTATTTCGATACGACATTCTTTGTTATGCTCTCATTTACATAAGACACCCTTATTTTTTTTCTCTACATATTTCTTTTTATAATTAATTTTCAATATACTCCAATGGTACACACAAAAACATTGTTTACTACCTTAAGTGTAACTGATTGACCTGACTAAAAATAATATATCTTACTATTCACTAAACAGTTTGAATTAATTCATTTTATCTCTTAACTACCACCAATATTATATGTATATCAAGGCAACCCAGTATTTGTTTTCATTCACTCTTTCATATTTTCTTATTATGAGCTATTTTTTTATTTCTCAAATTGACTTTAAATAATTTTAAAACGGTTACTTCTCTTTGGTGGTGTCAACACTCCCGTGTTCTTCCTTGATAGCATAGTCTGACGAAATATGTTCTCACTAGTAAAATTTTGGTCACTTATTGTTGTCTAACGTTTCACTGTTGATATTTTACCAATCACACATGTTCTTTTATTAGAATTTTCTGCTCGCGAGCCTTTTACACTGAACCGCTGTCTTTTTATTGTCTCTGTATATTTTCACTGTTATAATTAATACATTTTCACTCCTTCGGCCAGTCCAGCTGCATTGTTTAATGTATTTTGGGCGGACCGCACAACGCAACTGCATACGTTAGATGTTATGAGCCGACTGTCTGTCGGTCTACATTTTTACTGTAATTTGGGCGGAACGCGCACCAACCGCCTCTGCGCGGTTCGTAAGTTTAGCTGCCGACTGACGCCGACTTCGACGTGTCCAAGATGGCCGAAGTCCTACTGCCCGTGGCAACTTGCATTTTCATTGGACGAGCACCTCTCGAGGAGTTTACATCATCTAGTACCGAGCGAGAAGGAATTTTTGAGATGTGACATCCATGTGAACCCGACATGGCGCAGGCCGACACCTGCGCGCATACGCGTGAATACGCACCCTTGCTGATAACTTATATTCTTTGTAACATGCTGGGCCTTATACAGAGCTATGGTCCGTGACCAAAAATATACTCTGTTTAAATAAAACTGAAAAACTTTAAATTACAAACCCGCACCGGTGTGTACCGTTACAATACCCCCCCCAATGAGAGGTTTTCTGCCAAAACAGAAAAACTCTCATTGCTAAAACCTAAGAGGACCAGTGAGGATATGGTGCCAACAACCCCCCTTAATTCTTTAACAAATCATGGGTAATCTACCTCCCTAGTTTGGCGACTGCAGCTGTACCTGAATGAATCTACTGGACTTCTCAGTGCGAGATCCCAACACCGTAAAATCAGACAGGTACTCACCAGAGTATCGCCCAACCTTTCTACATTTCCGATAAAATCAATAACTGGCCTTATACCCAAACCTGATCCTCAACCGATATATCTCCTCTTATACATACTGGATTGCCTTTAGCAAAGTACTGGGTGCGTACATATGTGCCTTACTATCTTAAATACACTATCTCCAAATATTCATCATTAATGTCAAATTCACATAAACATTTCATATGTACCTTACATAAAATTCACTCCCATTTCTCAACTTTGAATTGTTTGTTTGATATCATTTCAAATCAAAATAAATTATTTAAATTTCATTCATGTAGTGAAATAAATCTAAGTTCATTACCAAAGATTCACATTTAAGTTAATTTACATCATCTCTTTTAATTAATCCTTTTAATTGCAATTTTCCAAATTCAAAATCTTCTAAATGAATTTAATTTTCCTTATAAATCCTCATAATTGTATGCTAACAATTATTGTAAACTAAACAACTTATTCCTAGCATCAACTCAACTACAACTACACTTGGTTACAAAATATAATATAAACACTATGACTCAGCTGATACCTTATCAACAGAACATAACCTCACTCTAGGTATACTGAATACAAATAAACATAATACAACATAAACATTCATAAAGAACATAAACCTCATTTCATTAATATAAACATCTCATTTGCATCTGAATACAATTTACAAACATTCCAATATTAATTTCAACTGAACCTTTTTTATTCCTTAATCTTTGATTATTCATTATTTATTGTACCATTAAATTCTCCAAAAAATTCAAATTTATTATCAACATTCATTTTACTAAATATCACTATAGTATTGACGACTCGGAACACTAAGTTTTTTATAAGTAAAAACGTAAAGTTTTACCTTACAGCCTAAACCGGCTTTCACCTATAGAAGGCTTCATCAGAGGCTGTCGTTAGTAGCGCTGTTCATCTTGTTGTTGGCGACGAGATAGTGTTTCGAAAGATCGAAGCTGTGTGTGTGTGGTGAGATGTGTTCGAATAATGCGTGCGATTTGAATTATGTCTGTTCGTTTAGGATGTCGTTTTTATTTGTTTTTGTGTGTTTGTATATTTCTAATTGTTCTAGAGTGTCTAGTTTTCGGCCTTTTGTGTGTACGTGTAGTATGTTCATGTTATTGTCGATGTTTTTATATGTGTGGTTTGCTTCAATGAGGTGGTTTGCAAAGGTAGATTCTGTAGTGGTGTGGAGTGCTTTTGTGTGTTCAATGTATCTCTGTTTGAAGCTACGTCCTGTCTGGCCTATGTAGAATTTATTGCAATTTGAACAATTTAGCTTATATATACCGGGTAGATCGTAATTGTTTTGTGCTTTGGGCATGCGTTTTGATAGTGTGTGTTCTGTTGTGTTAGTAGTTTTGTAAGCGATTCTGTATCCTGCTTTTTTGAATTTGTGAGCAATTTTTTCTCTTTGTTTGTTGATATACGTTAGTGTTATGAATTTGTTGTTTTCTGTCTTTGTCTGTTGTTTGTTTTGTGTAGGAGTTTACTGACTATTGTTCTGTCATAACCGTTAGATTCTGCTAGATATTTTATCATGTTTAGTTCGTCTTTGTAGTCTATTTCATCTAAGGGGATGTTGTTAAGTCTATGTATCATGGTTCTAAAAGCAGCTAGTTTGTGCTGTATTGGGTGATTGGAGGTGTTGTGTATTAGTGTGTCAGTTGTAGTTGGTTTTCTGTATATACTGAATTTGTGAATATATATATTCATTTTACATAAGACTCTTTTACTTCACTTCAACGTCATTATCAAATTCATACCTACATATGGTTGTAATCGTTCATTCTATCTGATACCTTAACTTTGTCCCTAGTTCGGACGTCAAATGTAATCGTACTAACACTTTACCATAATAAACTCATCTTACCTTTCTCAGGGTCCTCAGGGTTCTTCACACGAACTTGTGTACTACGAGCGTGATTTAGGGTTTACATTATTAATGTACTCAACTCTCATTGTAATTGTTAATTAGTTCAACCTTTATTAGACATGTGATTTAATATTCTATTTTTTCTTTCAAAAATGATGACAAATTTATTCTGTATCCATTAGGATTTAAGTCTGACAAATATTAATGTTGAGACACATGCTCAATTTAACCAAGACAAAACAAAATTCACAGTTTTCCTTAGCCTATTTAAAATAAATGGTTCATTATATTATATTAGATAAAGGCGACCCAGCATTAGCATACACTCACATTCATTCATTTTACCCCATTTACTATAAAGAGCTCTTTTAACTTAAATTTTCACGATTGATTGGATATTATACAGTTACATTTTTAACAGCGTCTCTGCTGACCATGTGGTGCACTCCGCATTTTTTATCACTATTTGTCCGAAAGATGTTGCACTGGTTTAATTTCGATGCCACTGAATTTAGTTAATGTTACACTGTTTTTATAGCTTTAGAGTCTTTGTTTAACTCACATTTTATACCTTCTAAGTGATTTTTGGCTCGCGAGCCTTTTATGTTGAACCGTCTTTGACCCACCTATTTTTATAAGCAGTGAAAACGCATTTTTTTATGCGAGATGAAAACGGTGCCCAGCCGGCGGATGCACACAACTGCTCGCGTCCGTCGCCGTGAGATGTTATTTTCCGACTGCCTTTGTTCTCTGTGCATCAAGCGCTAAGGAATTTATACCTATGTGCCGTTATCGTGAGAACAGTGGCCGACGGTGCGCGCGCTTGTGGGTGAATGCGCACCCTCATTGAAAGTCTGCATTCCAGTGCCTCACCGCAACAGTTCCGTGGCTATAGTCTGTTCACCAAATATACTTGGGTTAAATAAAATTGAAAAGATGTCAATTACAAATCCTCATAGGTTTGTACCGTTACAATCCCCCCCCCCAATGAGAGGTTTTCTGCCGAAACAGAAAAACTCTCATTGCTAAACTCTAAGAGGATCAGTGAGGATATGGTGCCAACAACCCCCCTTTAATTCTTTAACACATCATGGGTAATCCACCCCCCTAGCTCGGCGACTATGGCTGCATCTGCCTGACATTACTGGACTTCTCTGTTCGAGATCCCAACACCGTAAAATCGGACAGACACTCACCACAGTACCACCTAACCTTGTAACATTCTAAGTAAAATCAACCACTAGCCTTATACCATACCACATTCTCAACCGATATATCTCCCCTTACATACATACTGGATTGCCTTTAGCAAGTACTGGGTGCGTACACATATTCATTACTACATTAACCACACTATATCCACATTAATTATTAATATAAAATTCACAGAAATATTTTATATTTGCTTCCAAACAAAATTCATTCCCATTTCTCAACCTTAAATTTTTCTTGACGTTCAAATCAAATCAAAGTACTTAAATTTTATTCAAATAGTGAAATAAATCTTACCAAAGATCCACATTTCAGTTAATTTACACCATCTCTTCCATTAATTAATTTAATTGCAATTTTCAAAATTCAAAGTCTTTATGAATTTATTTTTCTTTACAACTCCTCTTAATTTACATGTTAACAATCCTGTTAAACAAACTAAAATAAACAACTTATCACTATCATCTAATCAAACACAATTACACATGATTACAAAATATACCATAATATAAACATCATGAATCAGCTGACACCTTCTCTAACTATAGTGAACACTAAAAATTAAAATAAAATTCTTTACTGCAAAGACAAAAAAAATTAATTTCCAAAAATATCTATTCTGACAGTTAATAAAAAAAAAAAAAAAATTATTCAATTGCATTAATTAACAAAAGAATCCATGAATCAATTCCAAGAAACATACTACATCTCTAACATCAGTCATCAGCTGATGTCTCTTTCCCAGGTGGATGACCTTACTTCAGTCATACTAAATACAACTAACACAAATACACAAAATTATACAATGCAAAATACACAATACATGTTTATAATTCCTACACTCTAACATAGTACCATATAATAAAACATAAACATTCATAAATAATACAAAACTCATTCATTAAAATAAACATTTAATTTGCATCTGAATAAAAATTACAAACATTTCAATTTTAGGTTTAGTTTCAAATTCTATTAACTCTTTACTTTGTCACATTTTATTATTACTTTCAATTATGAATTTCTATTAATCATTTTCATCATCAATTTGTTTGGGTGATTCTCAGTTCTTCACAATGATTTGATTTATTGAATGGGTATTTAAATATGACCTTACCCCCTTCTTCCTCCTAACAACCACCAACAGACTTACATAGGGCGACACCGATCTCTCAAAAATATTTACCAATAATTCTCTAACTCCACTTAAACCATTCTCCTCTTATTACAAAATACCTGATACCCTCTTTATACCTAGGATGTGTGTTCCCTTCCCGTATACTCATTCACTTATTAGTTCCTGGCCTCTCCCAGGTAACTCCGCCAAACCCCATTTAAAACTATTCACCTCCCGCCACAACGCCTGTCGTTGAGGACTCCTTACCACACCACCCTCTTTACAAAATTTCACCACCACCTGTTTACTCTCCATTTACATCACTCTCACTTTCTCTATGTACATGCACTCCCGCTACTGTGTCCCTACTACTAACCCGTTTCTGTATTATTTTTTATTCCAAAATTCTTATTTTGTCTAACACCCATTTAAAATAACTTTGATTGACTTAAATGCCTTATTGAAATAATCATCACCCAAACTTCATCTTTTACAACATCTTACATTAAGTTAACCATTGAAAATTATACTAGAAAATTCATAATTACCTCAAATTAATTTCATCATTTAATTTAAACCTTTGAAACTCATTTAAAATTTATTATTCAAACATTTTACTCTATTTCAATTGCATTATAAACTTCATACTTACATCACATCACTCAATTGAATAAACACATGATTCCTGTCATAGACACAATATTATAAACATTCATTACAACACATATATAATACCCATATGTACTTTCTGATACATCATATAACAACCATATAACTCCCCCAATAAACATATTTTACATTTACTCATTTATTATTTATTGTAAAGTTCAAATCTCAGAAAAATCATTTACATTAATTAGAAAAATTCATTTCTACCACATTTAAATCAATTAATTCATCTACAATTTATTTTAATTCAATCAGTTATTTAAAACACCAGTTATTTTAATTACCTTACTCCAAAACAATTACAATTCATTTATTACCAACTCTCATTATTTATTTTGTCTAATAAAATATTATTATTATTAAGTCAATTTCTACTGCATACACACATTGTTTACATAAAATACACTTTACAACACAAACACAATTAATTTCACTATAAGTTTATTTACAATCTTTTGTCATTATTTTTCTGTTTACCACACCTCATTTCATAAGTTAGCCAGGTCATCACCATAAACTAAAATAATAAAATGTTCATTCACTGTTTCTAACCACCATCATCATAAACTAGTCTTACTTTTATATAACAATTATCATCTTTAATTACACTCCTATCGTTATTATGATTTACATAATAACCCTTGAATAGTAAATTATCCCCTTTATCACAAGAATAATGCACCAGATTATTCTCCCCTATTAACTCATAAAACCTGTTTACTTTTGTATTTTTGGTCCAGTCTCCGTCAGTATTTTTAGTTAACATCAGGTAAGTTATTTTATCATCGTATTCCTCCACTATATCCATCACATCATAAGGTAAGTGTTTATCATCTACAACGGTATCATCAAAATAATCATCAATATCTATCTCACAAGGTAAGCATTTCATATAGTTTATTCCCTCAAATTCTAATCTCTTAACTAATCCGTTCTACTCCCATAATAATCTACTGGACTATCCCACATTACTATCAAATCATATACCCTGTCTACATCATTAGTTTTGGTCTTGTCACCGTCTGTATTATTATCTATCACCCTTAAGCATTTTAACCTCTCATTTTCAGAATCATCTACTATTAATATTCCATGTCTATGCACAGGTAAGCATTCAATATAATTATCAACGTTATCATCATTTATTTCTGCACCATCCTCACAACAAGGTAAGTCTACATTATTATTAATTCTCTCTCTCTTTATTTTCTCTAATAGCTCTTCGTAACTCCTAACAACATCAAATAATATTATCTCTCTCTCTCTCTCTCAATGTGAATAACTCTACCACTCTCTCACAATACCTCTCATCATAACACCATCTCACTTTTTCTCTCTCAATCCACACCAAAGGCAACATAACGTTATCATAACACATCCTGGTTCTTCCAGGGAACTTATGATACACTAAAGGGGACCTACTTAGAGACACCTTTTCTCTATAACCACGGGAGGAAACTCTGTCCTCATAACTCAATATTGGAGTCTTTACTCCATTTAAATCATGGGGAAAATTTGCCCTTTGTAAACCCAACCTCTCTTCAATCACTATCTTATTACTACTCTCTATTTTCACTAAAACTTCATCTCCACTATTATTATTCACTTTATTTTCTAACACATTTTTAATTATCTCGTTGTTATCACTTTTTATTTTGCTATTACTTGTTAACTCATTACTATAATTATCATGATTACTCACCTTGTCTACTGCCACCAGTTTTGCATTTAAACTAACACTATTTTCTTATCACTTGTATCTCCGTCATTTTCGCTTGTATTAACCATACTTCTTACCTTGTCGTTTATTTCTTCGTTATTTTCATTTACATTGCACTTACCTGTATTTCTTGTAACGTTATCTACATCATCTTGTATTTGTTTTATAACTGTCTGGAAACGTTCATCAATACGTTTACATAATGGATTACTTAGATAATCAAACTTTACATTTATACTGTTCTCAAACTTCGCGTTCTGTTCTTTAATTTCTTTAAAATTAACATCATTTTTAACATTCTGTTCCTTAAGTTCTTCAAAAATTAGTATCATTTTTAACATTCTATTGTTCACATTTTATTTTCTGTTCGTTACTGTCATTACGTAATTTATCAAATTTGGTATCATTAACATCGAAACAACTATTTATTCTATCGAACTTTTCATCATGGGCATCAAAACGTTTATGGAAATACTCGTCATTGGCATCAAAACGTTTATTCATAACATTCATTATAATGGCCAATGATGGTTCTCTTATTTTTGTAACTACAGGAGTCGACTTCGCTTCTGCGTTATTTATTACAATGGACTCAGTTACGGATTGAGTTACTGACTGACTGCTCGAATCAGCTGTTTGGATTAACTGACCTTCTAATTCGCTCACACTCAGTGACGGGTTCATTGACCCAAAACCACTTTCACTCATAGCCGAGTCTATTAAATTAATTTCTTTTTCGTTCTTAGACATTTTAATTTGTAATTATTTACTTGCTTATTTACTAATTATTTAACTTTACTTACAATCAAAAATGCACAATTTATCAACACCACCTTATTACGTATACGTTACGTAAATTTTTACGTAATTTCTTCTCAATTTCCGCCAACCATATTCCATTCTCTGTGCTTTGAAATAGGCCAATTTGGGATAAATATAATATTTATTCCAAATCCTGGTCACGGCACCGTTGTAACTTTTACGTTTTTATATCAATCTATTAAATAACAATACACTCCCACTTACCTTGAATTTATTTACTTGTTCAGCCAGATCATCTAGTGGTGGAACCCTTTTTCGTATAGCGAATTTATCAGCACAGAAAATGGAGTTAGGTGGTTTAAATGATTATTCTAACACACATATAGCAAGTTGAAATAAAATATTATTTTATTTTATTTCGATACGACATTCTTTGTTATGCTCTCATTTACATAAGACACCCTTATTTTTTTTCTCTACATATTTCTTTTTATAATTAATTTTCAATATACTGCAATGGTACACACAAAAACATTGTTTACTACCTTAAGTGTAACTGATTGACCTGACTAAAAATAATATATCTTACTATTCACTAAACAGTTTGAATTAATTCATTTTATCTCTTAACTACCACCAATATTATATGTATATCAAGGCAACCCAGTATTTGTTTTCATTCACTCTTTCATACTTTCTTATTATGAGCTATTTTTTTATTTCTCAAATTGACTTTAAATAATTTTAAAACGGTTACTTCTCTTTGGTGGTGTCAACACTCCCGTGTTCTTCTTTGATCGCATAGTCTGACGAAATATGTTCTCACTAGTAAAATTTTGGTCACTTATTGTTGTCTAACGTTTCACTGTTGATATTTTACCACTTTTTACATTTTTATGTGTAGTTTAATCACACATGTTCACTTTTATTAGAATTTTCTGCTCGCGAGCCTTTTACACTGAACCGCTGTCTTTTTATTGTCTCTGTATATTTTCACTGTTATAATTAATACATTTTCACTCCTTCGGCCAGTCCGACTGCATTGTTTAATGTATTTCGGGCGGACCGCACAACGCAACTGCATGCGTTAGATGTTATGAGCCGACTGTCTGTCGGTCTACATTTTTACTGTAATTTGGGCGGAACGCGCATCAACCGCCTCTGCGCGGTTCGTAAGTTTAGCTGCCGACTGACGCCGACTTCGACGTGTACAAGATGGCCGAAGTCCTACTGCCCGTGGCAACTTGCATTTTCATTGGACGAGCACCTCTCGAGGAGTTTACGTCATCTAGTACCGGGTGAGAAGGAATTTTTGAGACGTGACATTTCCGTGTGAACGTTGGCCGACACCTGCATGCATACGCGTAAATACGCACCCTTGCTGATAACTTATATTCTTTGTAACATGCTGGGCCTTATACAGAGCTATAGTCCGTGACCAAAAATATACTCTGTTTAAATAAAACTGAAAAACTTTAAATTACAAACCCGCATCGGTTTGTACCGTTACAGGTTATAACACCAAAACAACAGTACAGTTTTTGTAATGGGTGGCGAAACTGCCACTGGAACTGAAATGCCACAAATCATTCAAATGTAAAGGTGATGCTGATCGTCTTTTTGACTGGAATGGTGTCATTCATCGTGACTCCATCCCATATGATCAAATCATCAATTATGAGTTTTATTTAGAAGTAATGCAGCAGGCAGCGAGAAAGTAATACCCAAAGTGTGGACACACAAAAACAAGGATGCTGCACTACGGCGATGCTCCTGCACATTCAGCATGCCTTATTCAAGAGTTTTTGGTGAAGTGTACAACTGCTGCACTCAGCCCCCTTTATTTGTTTGATTTAATACCAACAAATTTATTTCTGTTTCAAGGATTAACCATATCATATCAAGAAGGAATCAGCCTGAATATGGGAGGTATGGATCTAGCAAAACGTCATAGTATACTCTTCAAGAAAAAGAACAAATGCAATGCTCAACCTTCCACTCAAAAAAAAAAAAAAAAAAAAAAAAAAAAAAAAAAAAAAAAAAAAAAACGCGCGCACACACAATTTTTGTAAACATTAAAATTCTTACTGCATACGGGTATCAATAACACCCGTTTTCCATACCTTGCCAGGAGTAAGACCAGTGCTTACAACTGTAGGGCTTTCACCAGCGGACTCATCATCTGCTGACTGTACATTTGGTGACGGTTCATCTCCAGTCGATTGTGTTTCTGCTGAATCTGACTTCATATCATCATTAATGGCTGGAACTGTTTCTTTTTTTGGCAATGATAATTGTTCTGATTGTACGTTACTTTCCTCAGGCATTTTGTCTGCAGCATTAGATTCTGACCTCGCTTCCTTGTTTCTTTCAACAACTGGTTCAGCAACAGTGGATACCACAGGACCTGCTAGCTCACTCACAGGTTGCAATGTTTCTACACATGATGGCAAGATTTTGGTTTCTACGTCAGGAGTTTCATCAACACTGATACTCATACTCCGTAAGGACAGAACATCATCATTTGTAAGATTCGATGATGATACTGCTTGTGAACCATACCCACTGTAAGTACCAAAACAAAGAAAAATATAATTACAAACTATAAAAATGACTTAAAAAATGTGTATTTGCAGTTACATTAATAACAATTCTCAAATTATTAGTAAGTCTTAAGTGAATAAAATTAAAAAACAAGTATTTTAAGGAAACTTAAGAACTAATGTATCAAAAAAAGTCACAAATTCTATCACATAACAACTGACATCATATGTAAAGCAGGAATCTTATACAGCACTCCATCATATCTTTTCAGACATTTTATGGGAGACATGAATTTCAGCAAAATTTATTTTCAGTACTATCTCATCTTGAATGTGATCAATATATGGTAAAAAGTAAAACCACCACCATTCCCTTGGCAGCTCTCCAAAAATTATTTTCTGGAAAAGTTTCACAAGTGACAAAACGTGAATGTATGGTTTAATTCATAAGATAAACATCAATCAATATGATGGAAAAACTACCTTCCAACAGACTTGGCCAACTGACATCCTGTAAACATTGCTAACTTTTAAAATAAGAAGGACAAGAATTATTAATTGGGAACAAAGAATTATTTGTTATGCAAGAATGAACAAACTGTAATATCTATTACACGCGTACACACACACACACACACACACACACACACACACACACACACACACACACACTCTCACTCACTCAATATCATTGTAACGGGGCAAAAAGGGGGGTTTTTTATTTTATTAACTTTGGGTTTTTATTTTATTAACAATTTGTTGAATTCGGGTTCATCTGTGGAGACAGCCACGTGTTAGATAAAGCCTAGTTCGAACAAAGAGACGGCGATGAAACAATTGCAAAGGAATGTGTGGGTTGACACAATTGGTGACACAATTCGTGGAACTTTGCGATTGTGTGACACACACGCACAAACGCGCCACATCCAGCAGGTGCGCAGACGATGCCAAGTTAGTAAAACAACATGGCTTGGAGGTGAATTTTGTTCGCACGTGGTCCGAGCTGGCGGATATAAATTTAAGTCCTGCCCACAATGCTGACGTCGACCAGTGAACACTAAATTTCGTCAACGCCCGACACACAGGTGTAACCCTTGTTGAATGAACAGTGACGGACGATTCGATCATAAGGCATTGTAAGTTCCGCTATGCCTAACTTATGGTGGGAGACTTTGTTAGTAGCTCTCGTCCCATTTGAATTGCATCGTTACCCCGGCCGGGAACGAAGTTAAAAACGTGTGCACAACAATTTTGAATTTCTATTGTAAAAAAGTATTAACCAGAAGTAAAATGAACTAATATAGTGAAATAGAGTCAGTGACGTAAACGGGATAAAGAAAAAATGTGAACTAAAGAAAACTTTCGGACATCACAAAACATGCGGCACATTGCAACGAGAGGAGTGACGCCGGTTGGGTAATCCACTTCAATCCAAATAACTTCATCTATTAAAAATGTTCAATTTAATTAATTAAAACAAAATGGGTTTTAAAATTGGTATGTGAGTTGTGCGTGGGCATATCTGGGCCGCCTTAATAAACTAAAATAATAATATAGAACAAGTTAGTTGAAACGTTTAATTTTTGTTGTTGTGTAGGTATATGTTTAAAATGAGAAAAAGTAACGCTATCAAACAACTATTTTAAAAGAATTAAAATCAAGATAACTTTACCAGAATGTTTTCTTTTTTCTCTTGAGATAAAGAGTTTAATGAGAATTATAATTGGAGGAGAAAGTAAATCCGAAATTAATGTTAATAAAATGAATTAATAGCGTAACGATGTGGTAGGCTAATTATTACGCCACATTACCAGCACCTATCCTGTATGGAAGATTTCGCCTAACGAACCTGGCAAAAAGTTAATATGAAGGTTTCGATTTTTGTACCATAAAAAATCGTGGCGACCGATTAATAAGTTGGGGTCTCTCCTGTGAGCGGTAAGGCAGATTAGCGTGAGTATAAGGTAAGTAAAAAAAGTAGACAATAACAACTGGCGACACTGCCAGGATAACTCAGATGAATTAACAATTCATATGAGTTTAGGCCTAATCTGAAGTACGAGATAGGTGGTGATAATGGGCGGTTTTTTGTAAGAAAAAAATGTAAAATTATGAGATGTGTGAATAGAGGTTAAGACGTGAAATACGGTTAAAGAGTTAAGTTATGTGATTTTGTTTAGATAATAAAATAAATAAGTTATATAATAACTAATAACAAAGTTATAAATAACAGAGAATAATTAAATTTATAAAAAAATGGAAAATACAGAGAACGAAGTCAGTTTGTCTGACTCAACTGTTGCAATTGAATCAGAAATTCAGTTAGAAACCCACATAGTAAATCAAGAAAGCTGGACAGAATCAGCTGTTATGAGTAGCCTTGAAGTACATTCAACGCCGAATGTAGGTCAAGACGACAAAACTTTGTGTAAAAGTAATACGAATGAATCAGATAGTACAGATGATTCGGGGATTCAAGTAACCCCAAAATTAAGTAGGGAAAGCAAAATTAATAATGAAGAAGTCAGCTTCACTGACAAAAATGTAGCAGCACAATCTACTCCAACGACAACAAGAGCCAAAGAGTTGTCGATGGACGATATATTTAATTTAATGAAAGCAATGTCCGAAAATATAAGTAGTAATCTAAATGAATTAAAAGAACAAAATAATGAACAGAAGAGTGATTCTGACGCTAAATTCAATGTACAGAATAAAAAATTTGATAAATTGAGTAGTGAAATACATGAACAGAAAATAAAATGTGAAATTAATTTCAATGAGTTGAAAAAGCAGAATAACGAGTTAAAAAACCATATAAACGAAATCAATAAAAATATCGAGAAAACCAAGGAGATATTTACCAGTAACGTTAGTAAATTAGAACAGAATATTGAGAGAATGTGAGTGTGGGTGATAAAAACAGATAAGAGTAAAATAAGTGAAAATAACGGAGAGACATGTATTAACAGTAGTAGTAGTTTAGATGCAAAACAGGTGATGGAAGACCAGGTGAGTAGTAGCGATAATTATAACAATGAGTTAATGAGTAATAACAGTGGTGAAATTGAAAACGTGGTGTGAGTAGGGTTGTGAGTAAAGAAAGTATTGATGAGAATATGAGAGTGTGTGTAGAGAGTTTAGAGGGGCAGAGGGCAGATTTTCCCCAAGTGTATTGTGACGTGGAAGATTCACAGGTATTTTATGAGGACAGAGTTTCCTCTGGTGGTGGTGTGGAAGACGAGGTGTCTTCGGATGGTCCCTTAATTTTTTGTGGTTTACCTGGTAGAGGTAATAGGTATTTAATGGTGCCCTTTGCATGGAATGGGAGAGTTCAGTACGGTTATGAGAGGTGTTGTAATGAGAGAGAGAGAAATAGAGATTTTTGAGGTTATCAGAGGTTATGAAATGTTGGTGCAGGTGTTAAATATTGAGAGAGATGAAAAAAGTGAATTACATTGTGAAAGAAAGATAGATGAATATTTTAATAATACGGGTATAAATGAAAACAACTTACCTGATGTTGTAGTAGAAGAATATAATAATGATAAAATGACTTACCTGGGTGTAACAACAAATACTGATGGAGACTGGACAATAATAACTTATGTTGACAAGGCTTATGAAATATTAATAGGGAATAACCCTATAAATTATAATGGCATAAGGAATGAAATAAAGTTAATGGATTATAATAATAATAATAATAATAATAATAATAATAATAATAACAAATTGTATGTGGATGACAATGATTTATGTTATAAAAATGTGATTATGGTGTATGATGATGGAGGTTGAATTAAGAAATCGGGGTATGAACATTTTAAGTATTGTAATTTATGGTTCTGACCTGGCTGCTTTTGGAAATGAAGTGTGATAAATTTGAACAATTAATGGTGAAAAATTGTAAATAATTGATAGTGAAATTAATTGTGTGTATTGTAAAATGTTAGGTAAACAATGTGTGTATGCAGTGGAAATTGTTGTGATAATAATAATAATAATATTTTTGCAATCTAAATAAATAACAAAAATAATTTTGAAGAGGATAACGAATGAACTGTAATTATTGTAACCGGTGAAAGTAATTAAAATGTTGTGTTTTCAATGATTAATTTAATTAAAATAATTGGAGGTGTTTAAATATTTTTGATTGATTTAAATGTTATATAATTGAATTTTTCTAATAAGTTTAAATTATTTTATGAGATGTGAAGTTGATAAGTAATAAATAAATAAATGATGAATTATTTAGTATGGAATAACGTTGTTGTTAAATTGTTTCAGAAGGTACAGGGTGTTTGGTGTTTTATTTGTGTATTTAGGACAGTGTATGAGTGATGTACAGTACTGTGAGTATAAATTTTATAATACAAGTTATACAGAGTAAAATGTTTACAGGTGTGAAAAGATTTTGATTCAATAATGAAAATAATTTGAGATAATTGTACTAAATAGAAACTATAATTAAAATGTAATAATAACTGAAATATGATGTAAAATAAATGTTAATAATAAATTTGGAAATTTTGAGGAATATAATTGTAATGAGAGAGCAATAATGAAGTGATGCTATTGTAGAAAGATTTAATTTAGTTATTAAGTGGCTACTACGATGGTGGCATGTGCCACCGTAGGTAGCGATAAGTGTTGGTGGTAATAGAGAGTGTTACCTCCATCGGAGGCCAAAATGGCGTAAAATGCACGGCACACCCTTTTTTACAATTTTAGATTGTATCCTGATAAATTGCTGTGCCGTGCAGATAAATGATGATGATAATATGCCTGAAAGTAGAGTTGATTTCCCCGACTTTTTGGGCGATTACTGCCTTACCAGCACTAATCGTGGTTTTGGCTAGCGGTCAGCTATGGCCATAAATTAAGAACCTTGACCATAGCTGGCTTGAAATTGGTTTATATTAGAAATTGATGGGGGGTGACATTAGGGGAAATCCCTGGAAACTATGGAACAGCGGCTGCCACTCTGTTCGAGTAGGAACAGCAAGGCCAAGTGGTAGACCCGTTTTAAGGGCATATAAATTTGTAACATGGATATGATATCCAAATAATTTCCAATGTAACGCTGAAGCAAGGACACGGAGATGTTAAATTCCTCCACCTATACCGTCCTTGTGGAAAGCACATGGGCGCAACAGTCCAACAGAAAAAAAAACAATAGTGTGTGTGGCTGGGTGGTTGCTCAGGGGAGCAACGAATTAGAATTTTGTAACCTAAAGATGATGACTCGCTCCTGAAGTAATTAAATAATTGTATTATGATTTGATAAATAGGTGTTCGTATGTTTATTATACTGTATCATAAATGTATTATTTTATTGTGTTAGAGATAAGGATTGATGAAATGTGTAATTTATATAATTTTGAAATGTGGTTATAACAAGGGAAATACCTAGACCGAACGGCAGGTGGTTTACCTAATTGTAGCAGAGTCAGAAAAGGGGGAAACAATGAAGCGATGTAGATGTGTACTAATTATATGTAGTATGTTAGATATAAGGATTGTAAAAATATGTATTTCATATAATTGTAGAATGCATCTGTAGTAAGGTTATTCACCTTGCTAAGAAAATCAGCTGATCCGCTGTAGAATGTCACTTATAAATTGTTGGCTAATTTCCAATGTAACTAATGTTTGAATATAATGTTTTTAATGTGTTAAAAGATTTTGATTTAAATGATGAAAATAATTGGATATAGTTAAGAATTTTAAATGATTTGTGAAAGATAGTAAAAGGTAGATGTTGGGTGATTAATATTGAGTTAGGACATGTAGATCAGTCCAGGTTGAATTTAATGGGGTACTAGAGATGAATAATATTGTTGTGAATTAATATAATGTAGAATTTGAGAAGTATTGATAGTGACACAGTAGCTATGTGGATAATATGTAGAGTATTGATTGATATATATTGAGTTAATAAATAGGTGGAGATATTTTGTAGTTGAAGGTGATGTAATGAGAATGGTAATTTGTAACAATAAAAAAGAGAAGCCAAAATATATTAAATACATAAAATACCCTACCAGGACTTACCTGTGCACAGTCGCAACTACCTACCTATTTAAATTTCACTCAGAAGTCCAAGGTTGCCACGATTATTTTTTATAGGTAAAATATCGAAAACCTTTACACTCCACCTTAAATAAAAAGGACAATTTCGCTATCTGACCACACCCAATTAATAATTCAGAAAGATTCCGGAACGTTTAGACGAATTTCGCAACACAGAAATGAGAAAGTGGTAATGACGAAATAACTTAGTCTAACACATTGTGGTTATGAAATAAATGCTTTTTACTTACATATGATTGGAATTCCTTAATACAAAGCACAACACAATAGACATTACAAAACACATTTTGAATTCATTACATATACCTTACCCTTTAATACGTTTTAAAACTATGGAAAACAACCCAGCTTTGCTCTCACACACACTCATACAATTGAACATATTCCCCCTTATTTGTGTTTTACGAAGTTCTGTTTCTTTATTCGCGGTAACCCGATTAACACCGCCGACCGAACACGTGTTTTTGTTTCAGTTACCTTGTCCGTTATTCCTTTAAATCTGCCACTGTCACTGCCCGGCAACCGTTTATAACTTCGTTCAATTCCTCGGGTCCCGGTCGGTCTTATTGAATTAACTACATTTTGCGAAAACTCGACCAACCGGGCCCGACACAAAAATATAGGCGTCTGTTACTTGAGTTGGCTTCTCGTGGACTGTGTGGCGTCTCTGTTTAATGTAGACTGTGTTTGGGTGGTAGGAAGCTGCCGTTCACTGCCACCTGATTTTCGTCGTCGTTCAAGCTGAATTTGTTGTGGCGTATGAGCTCTATGCATGAAACATAGTGTTTTTTGTGTGGTAACCGTGGACGATATTTGTTAAGCACTGTTGACGTCACTAAAAATGGGCGGTCCTTAGCGGCATTTCCTGCTGATCGGCCACAGAGACGGTGAATAAATTTGTTCTCCAGACATCTTGGTTTTTTGGGACGACGGCGTCCCCCGAGCGCGGACTTGTACTGCTCGTGGGTGCGTGGTCACACTTATGCAAAGTTCTGAGAAAATTAGGGTGGTGCAAATTCCTTGCCTGGTTACACAACAGAAACTGCGTCTTCCTGCTTTGTTTCAACACTGTTTCTTACCACGTGTTCTGTCCCAATGGAAATAACGTTCGCCGGGAAATAAAACTTTCACAATATTTTTATAAAATCCCGCAAAAATGAAATAAATGAAATACAAAAACCCCATAACTGTAAGAAATAAACTGACCCAATTTTGACACGTTACAATACCCCCTCAATGAGAATTCTGCTGTCCAAAACAGAAGAAATCTCATTGATAAAACCCCGAAGAGGACTGGTGAGGAACTGGTGCCAACAACCCCCTTGTTCTTAATCTGCATGGGTACACGACCCCCCTGGCTTGGCGACCATGGACGCATCTGAACGAGATCACTGGACTTCTCCGTAAGAGATCCCAACACCGAAAAATCGAACAGACAAGTACCACAGCACACCTCGCCTTCTAACATGCTACCCCCCAAAATCCTCAATCCCTGGCTTAGATTATGCCAGATCCTCCACCGATATGTTTCCCCTTTTATGCAAGCTGGGCTGCCTTTAGCAGATACTGGGCTCACACACACTCACATTACATATTGACATCACATATCATAAAATTGAAAATTTTCAAAAGTTATTAACTGGCAACCCATTGGTTGTTTTCAGGTAAAATTGATTCATAAATTTTTTATAAATTCTAAATTATTCTCTTCCTTATTTTCTGTTTTATTTAAAATGAGTTAATTTAAACATATCCTTATCATAACATGTGAATACTTAGAGTCTAACAATACAAGTCAATACAATAAATCACTAAAATAAACATGGTTAGCACACAAATAATAAAATAATCAATACTTAAAATATTCATTAGCTGGCAGGCGCAAAATCAAGATTTTTTTTTTTTCAAAAAATATTTTCAAAAAATTTTAAAATTCAAGAAAAATTTCAATTTTATTTAAATGTTTCCTTTACATGTAGACATTAATTAAAACTTTGTTGAATTGATTAAAAAAACACAAGTTGAATTGACTTCCATATGAAACAAGCTTAGTTGGTATATGACCTCACTGTCAGCTGATCGAAACTAGGTCAAGTCCACAACCTTGACCTACATACGTTATGTATACTTTCAGAAAATACATTTAACATCTGTAATAAGCTAACTTAAAACACAAAACATAATAAAACAAGACATTTAAAGTAACAAAATATTATTACAGATAATAAGCAACTTGACATTTAAATTATTCAAAATAAACAATTCTTAATTTTACATCTCCAAATTTTATCAAAGTTTTGTCACTGGTTTCAAAATGAAAATTTTATATCTTTATTATAAATCTCTCTCTTTGTTTAACAATCTTATTCTCCATTACTGTGGGTGATCTAAATACTTATAACAATTTAATTTACTACTTGCTCTGTCTACATATATAATCTTTACCTCTCTGACTCTAACCTCTAACAACTGTAACTCACATGACACCCATCTCTATTAAATCATCTACCAAAACACTCTCTAACCCCAACTTATCATTAAACTCAATTCGCCACCTTCTCTCTCTCTCTCTCTCTATATATATATATATATAAAAAAAAAAATACTCTCTAACCCTTTGTACTTGGGATACGTGTTTCCCCCCCCAAAAAAACTCATTTCCCTTATCTGGCCCCTGGATTCTACCTAAGGCGGCCCCGTCCCACTAAAATCGATCCCATCCCGTCCCAACTTATCATTATGTTGCGGACTCCTACATTACACTACCCCCTACTACAAAATTGCCATCCCCAAAAATCTCAATCTCATTACCTCACTACAAATACAACAAAATAACATCATTAATTACAAACATCAATATATCACTCAAAACTCTACATATATTCTCCATTACTACTGTGTCAACATCAATACTTCTCAAAATTCTATAACATTACATTAACTCAAAACAACATTACATTACTTCAAAACAATATTTCGATCTTTACTACTTCAACTCTAACTTCAACTTGGACAGATCTATGTGTCCCCCAAAATATTTATCACCCAAAACTATTTTTTATTAGCTTTCACAAATTATTACTTTATTTCTCACTTTTTCAAGTTACTTTTCTCATTATTTAAAATAGCATCTGTAATACATTGAAACATTATATTAAATATTAATTACTTGGAACATTTACAACCCAATATCAGTGACATTTTATTACTGATCAGCTGATCTTCCTAACACAATGAAAACACATCTCAAAATTGAACAAATTACATGAAATATATATATATATATATATATATATATATTTATTTATCATTACTTCTCACCTCCTTGTTTCCCCTTTTTCTGATTCTGATAATTCATGTTAACCACCTGCCAGACGGCTTAATTATCTGCTTAGTTTAAAAAATACACACATAATGACAACACATATTTTTATCAATACCTATATCTAACGTACAACAATAAAATAATACATTTAAAATTATGGAATGAACACCTTATATTGAATGTCTGAGCAGCTAGTTATTTAAACAGAGCACAAGCATTTTTTATTGGATCAAATTTGAATTAGCAAATTTTTTATGTTGTAAAATTTAATTTCGTGGCTCATCTGAGCCACCCTCCCATCCACACACTCTATTGCAAATTATGGAGGACTGTATCGCCTTTCACAAAGACGGCATATTTTGGAGTAGTTTGACCTCTCCGTGTCTTTGCTTCGGCTGTTACATTTAACGTCTGAATATCAACATATTCGTGTCTATAATTAAACGCCCTTAAACGGGTCTACCACCTGGCCTTGCTGTTCCTCCTCGAACAGAGTGGTAGCCGCTGTTCCATAGTGCCTGGATTTCCCCTAAAATTCACCCCCCATTTAATTTCTACTATATACCAATTTCAAGTCAGCTATGGTCAAGGGACTTGATATGACCATAGCTAACCGCTAGCCAAATCCACGATTAGTGCTGGTAAGGCAGTAATCGCCTGAAAAGTCGGGGAAATCTAACTTCATTTCATTGCCTGCTACACTCATCATTAGTATGTGCGACACGATCGTCTATCAGCGTGCAAATTAAGTTTACACGAAAAGGGTGTCGCACATTTTCGCCTCCGATGGAGGTAACACTCTCTGTTACCCCCAACCCACTTCGCTATCTACGAGAGCACAGGCCACCCCCGCAATAGCAACTTAATAACTAACTAATTAAATTTTTATATACATTCTAATATAATATTTTCATCAATAATCATTTAACTCATTCATAACTTTCTACCATTGGACTTTCTTAAAATTTTCAAAATTTATTATTAATAATTAGTATATATCATTTTTCATTTATTATTAAATTTTTTAATTATCGTTTTTATTGAACACAATTATTTCAAATAATCTCACTATTGAATTAAAATCTTAGTTACACCTGTAAACATTTTTATTATACATGATTCATACTGTAAAAGTTCTATACTTACATTCCATTTAACATGGTATACACATAACATCTACCCCCTACACCCCAATACTTTCACCTCACCTCTGAAACATTTAACACAAATATCAGTTTACATCAAACAATTTAGCCATCTATTATCAAATTCCAAATCTCGTAAAATAAATTGAATTCATTTAAAGAATTAAATTAATTAGCATTTACATAATCACTCAAAATATTTAAAACATATCAAACTGGTTTGATTAAATTAATTACTGAAAATACCAATTCCATTATTATTGTTTGCCATTATACAAATTAGCCAATTACTGTTTCCAAAATTAATGTTATTATTTCTTCAAATTGCAAAATATTATTATTACAACAATTAATTACCTACATACACTGTTTACTTAACCACAACACATACAATTGAATTCACTACATATTTATTTACAAATCTGATTCATTATTTATTCAGTTATCATATTTCAATGTCCAAATCAGCTAGGTCAAAACCCCATAAAACAAAATATTTAACTGTCCTTTATTGTTTTATGGTTTAGCCTCCATCGTCAAAAAGATATCTCACATATTTATAGACTAAATGATTTTTGTTCACCTTTAGTTTATTATTATGGTTTTCATAAACCATTATTTCTAAGTTCATCATACCATCTATTATTTCATACAACCTGTCATGATCAATTAATTTTGTCCAGTCTCCGTCAGTAAATTGTCTCAATACCCAGTCAATTATTTTATCATCATTTATAACAGTTTTATTCAAATATTCTTCTCTCTCTGTTTCATCATCTCTCTCAATATCTAACACCTGCACCAACATTTCATAACCTCTATTGATCTCAAAAATTTTTATTTCTCTCTCCCTTTCATTACAACACCTCTCATAACCATACTGAACTCTCCCATTCCATGCAGAGGGCAATACCACAAAATTATTTAAATACCATCTGGCCCTACCAGATAAACACAAAAACTTATTTTACCTTCTGAAGAACTCTTGTCTTCTACAAAAACTATTGAGGAACTCTTGTCCTCCATCAACACTTGTGAAGTCTCTGCTTCACATTTAACCCCATAAAAATTTGCCCCCTGTTCACCTTCTACATTTAAACTACCACTATACTCCCTTTCTAAATCATAAGCACTAACTAGCAATCCATGATCAACCTCAACTCTCATTCTACTCTCATTCTCACTATTGTCTACTGTATCACTTTTTGATACCCCATTTTCAGCTACATCATCATTATTCTTGCTGAATGTTATTTCATCATTATAATTAATTGTATTACTACCACTTACCTCAGAATTGTACTCACCACCTCCCACTATTTGGTCACTGTTATTTATTAATTCATTATCGTTATCACTCACCTGGTTAATTATTTCTTCACTACCATCAACAACATTGTTACCACTTTCTATTGCTACATTTTCAATTGCGTCACCGTTATCATTTTTTATCTCGTGACTACCATTTTCTACTATTTTACTCTCACTAACCCCTTCACTTACCTCGTTACTTTGTTTACTAGTATCATCACTATTTCTATTCAGGAAAGCGTATAGTCCCGTTTTTTGTTCTTTCATTTGTCTAAGCTGAGTATTTAATTTACGCCAATCGTCCTCAGTCATTCCTTTCAAAACCCTTTCTAACTCGCGCATGAATTCCGTACTATTCCCGAACTCTCCTCATCCACTCACTTTATTTTCTTGCGCCTCGGCCATGTTCAAAAATTTATTTGTAATATACTCTTTGTATAACGCCCACTATAACCCTTCTAACACACACTAATTATCCAGTTTAAATCAAAATACCCACACATAAACTAGTTATCCAAATGTACACTACCCACACATAACCTAATTTAACGTAATTATATACGATACAATTTTACAAGTACGTCATTACCACATCCTATTTTCTGTGCATTAAAATAGGTCTATCTCGTATAAATAAAATTAAAACGAAAATCCTGGCAGCGAGAGCCAAATATAACGATATAAAAAAGAAGCCGAAATATATTAAATACATAAAATACCCTACCAGGACTTACCTGTGCACAGTCGCAACTACTTACCTATTTAAATTTCACTCAGAAGTCCAAGGTTGCCACAATTATTTTTTATAGGTAAAATATCGAAAACCTTTACACTCCACCTTAAATAAAAAGGACAATTTCGCTATCTGACCACACCCAATTAATAATTCAGAAAGATTCCGGAACGTTTAGACGAATTTCGCAACACAGAAATGAGAAAGTGGTAATGACGAAATAACTTAGTCTAACACATTGTGGTTATGAAATAAATGCTTTTTACTTACATATGATTGGAATTCCTTAATACAAAGCACAACACAATAGATATTACAAAACACATTTTGAATTCATTACATATACCTTACCCTTTAATACGTTTTAAAACTATGGAAAACAACCCAGCTTTGCTCTCACACACACTCATACAATTGAACATATTCCCCCTTATTTGTGTTTTACAAAGTTCTGTTTCTTTATTCGCAGTAACCCGATTAACACCGCCGACCGAACACGTGTTTTCGTTTCAGTTACCTTGTCCGTTATTCCTTTAAATCTGCCACTGTCACTGCCCGGCAACCGTTTATAACTTCGTTCAATTCCTCGGGTCCCGGTCGGTCTTATTGAATTAACTACATTTTGCGAAAACTCGACCAACCGGGCCCGACACAAAAATATAGGCGTCTGTTACTTGAGTTGGCTTCTCGTGGACTGTGTGGCGTCTCTGCCTAATGTAGACTGTGTTTGGGCGGTAGGAAGCTGCCGTTCACTGCCACCTGATTTTCGTCGTCGTTCAAGCTGAATTTGTTGTGGCGTATGAGCTCTATGCATGAAACATAGTGTTTTTTGTGTGGTAACCGTGGGCGATATTTGTTAAGCACTGTTGACGTCACTAAAAATGGGCGGTCCTTAGCGGCATTTCCTGCTGATCGGCCACAGAGACGGTGAATAAATTTGTTCTCCAGACATCTTGGTTTTTTGGGACGACGGCGTCCCCCGAGCGCGGACTTGTACTGCTCGTGGGTGCGTGGTCACACTTATGCAAAGTTCTGAGAAAATTAGGGTGGTGCAAATTCCTTGCCTGGTTACACAACAGAAACTGCGTCTTCCTGCTTTGTTTCAACACTGTTTCTTACCACGTGTTCTGTCCCAATGGAAATAACGTTCGCCGGGAAATAAAACTTTCACAATATTTTTATAAAATCCCGCAAAAATGAAATAAATGAAATACAAAAACCCCATAACTGTAAGAAATAAACTGACCCAATTTTGACACGTTACAAATTAGAGTTGATGGGAATTTTGTAAGAGGGGGTGGTGTGGTAGGAGTCCGCAATGACAGGCGTTGTGGCGGGTAGCAGTGGGTTTTCAGTGAGTGATTGCCGGGTAAATAGGAAGGGCAAGAGGTGGAGACGGTGGTGAGTTGAGGGAACACACATCCTGAGTACAAAGGGGTAGAGAGTATTTTTTTTATATAAGGGGAGAATGATGCGAATTGAGTTGAGTAGTAAGTTGGGTTTAGAGATTGTTTGATAGATGTTTTTGATAGAGATGGGTGTCATGTTAGTTAAAGCTGTTAATGAGTGTTAGAGTCAGAGGGGTAAAGATTATAAATGTACACATGCCAAGTTGTAAATCAAGTTATTATGAATAATTAAATCACCCAAACTAATGGAGAATGAGAATATTAAAGAAAAAGAGTCATGGTAAAAATATAGAATTTTAATGGAAATAAGTGACAATTTTAATAGAATTTGAGAATAAAGTAAAGTTGTAAAATGTGTAATTTTTAATTAATTTAAATGTCAATTTTATTGTTAATTGTAGTGATAACCATGTCAATCTTAAAGGTCATATTTTATTATGTTGTTGTGTTTGAAGGTAAAAATTTTAAAGATGATTAATGTATTTTCTGATGTAGCCTATGTATAACCTATGTAGGTCAAGGTTGTGGACTTGACCCAGTTTGATCAGCTGATGGGTGATGTTATATACTAGACCCGTTTTGGCAATGAAGTAATGCCAATTTTGCTGTTTAATTGATTTAAATAATTTAAAAATTTCTTTTGAATATTGTAACGTACCAAATTTGGTAGTTACATAGAGTAAACAATTATTACGTCAAGTGATGGGAAATCATGAAAATAGTTCTAAGTACGTAAACAATGGAAACAAAAAGTGAGTATCTACAGATACATTATTGTAAAATTCCAACAAAGAAGAAGGAAGTGTAATATAGCATCATCGAGTACAAAAGAGAGAAAGAAAATGACCACAAGCCAATAGATTAATGTTAGAAACCAGGCCCAATAGTTTCCAACAGTGAGGGGAACCAACAAAAAATCATGACTATGTAAAATGAAGAAGAGACAACTCAAGAGCAACCACAATGATGGCAAACCAACCAATCTATATATGAATACAAATACAATGGAACAACGACTACTACAAATGGAAATATTGAAGAAGACGTTTAAACCAAAAGAAGAAAGGAAGAAGAAGAGTAAGGAAACATGACACGAAGAGAGAAGATAATGTATGTACAATACAAGAAATCACCATTCACCCAGTATACAAGGAACTATACTAGTGACCGGAAGAAGAATAACGATTATCAACTATGAACAAACAGTGTTTAGCATATTTAAGAAATCACAAACAGTAATAGTGAATACTTAATGTAAGTGTGAGAACCTGTAACAAGTTAACCAATTTTAACCTAAATAAACCCCACAGACAATACAAGTGAGAAGGTTTATAACAGAGGAAAATGTGTTACCTTTATAGTGGAAACATCAAAGATTAAATAGTTAAAATGCACAGATGATTAGTGTGACCAATTTAATCAAGATTGTAATCCAAAATAGATAATCATAAGACCACCAAGAGAAATGTAAGATAGAACAGTAAAATCATTGTTCATAGAAACTGATAATAAAAGCTTTGTTAAGTTTTAAAATGAAATATAACTGAATGCCACAGCAGGACAGGACAAGATATAAATAAAGTCCAGAAGAAATAATAACAAACAAGCTAGTTTGTTAAGTATCAAATAACAAAGGTACCAGAAATTAGATACAACACAAGAAATGTAATACCATTAGTTTAAGAATATTTGTGTTATTGTTTAGAAAAATAGTGTAAACATGTGTATTAATCAACAATTAAACCATTGTAATAGAATACCATAATGAAGTCATAATAGCAGAAGCAAATACTGCATAAGAATATGTTGCACATTGATACATAACCCCATAGGGAGTGCACCTATAACACAAAATCATATATGTTAATTAAACCAAGCAACCATCAACAATTGTTTCAGTCAAAGATTCATTATAAATAATGATGCACACTAATAAGTAATATTTTATGCTGAAATACACAGCACATAAAGCAGATTAAATATGATAGCACAAAGCTAGATGAAAAGAAACCCAATATGACAAGTTAGTTAAGCAAAATACATTATTAAAACTTGTCCAAGGATTACTGAAAGTGTTACCAGTAGTTAGAAAAACATCTAGTACTACTATGAGAACAGATCACAATTATAATAATAATAGTTTTATAATCAAATTATTGGAAACTAACTGACTATGAATGTATAGCCAGATGTAAACAAATACAATGTGACAGATTAGTTAAGCAAAATACATTATTAAAACTTATCCAAAGATCACTGAAAGTGTTACCAGTAGTTAGAAAAATATCTAGTACTACTATGAGAACAGATCATAAGTATAATAATAGTAATTTTATAGACAAATTATTGAAAACTAAATGACTATGATTGTGGAATCAAATGTAAACAAACACTATGTAACAAGTTAGTTAAGCAAAATGCACTATCCAAACTTGTTCAATGGTAAATAAAAATGTTATCAGTAGTCAGAAGGATATCTGATACTACTATGAGAACACATATCAAATGTAATGATAGCAATTTAGTTATTGATTTATTAAAAAATAACTGACTGTCATGTCATAACCTGATGTAAACAAACCCAATGCTAAGAATTGGAAAGCTTTCAGATAGCGAAATACATTAAATTAACAAGGTACTATAGTTGTACACTATTTTCATTTGTAACATTATATACCTTATATGGTAAAATGATTGACAAAGTGACAATTTAAAGAAAAGAGAACAGAAGGTATTTGAATAAGCCTATTAGTATATGAAAAACAACATTTTTCATGTAACAAAGTGTAAACCGATGTAAATAAATGTATATATTATTGTTAGAATACCAAACAAATGTCATTAGATAAGAAATAATAGTGTTATAAGCGATTATAAATAATCGAATATGGACGTTTGAAGACGCCATTACCAAATATTGTTTGAATAGTAATTGCACCTATTTTCTGTATTGAACAAATGAGAAATGGACTCAAAACGTTTAATAAGAAGTATTATTGTGTAATTAGAATAAGATCTGGTGAAATAAACTTATTAATATCAAGATTCACCATAGGAATTTGTGAAATAATTGTAGTGAGTTAATAATGGATGGATTTTATCCTTGTTTAGACTTTATGTAAAGCCCAAGGTGTCCGCGATCTATTGCCACCAACTATTCAACGATGTGACAATTAATACAAAAGTTATAGCAATTATAAACTTTTTAATCATTTTGTGTATCAACGCTTACGTCACTATAGTCTCCAACCCATATAAGAAATTGGTAAAAAATTAAAAGTTTTATTTAACCGAGGTGTTTTGGGGTGGAGAGTTCGACAATTTAAACCAATCAAATGAATTAAAACAACCAGACAAGCAGGAGACGCTTAGGTGAAGCGTTCAGTCATCATTCAGTCGTCAAAGAGTCTACCGGCATAATTCGACGAGCAAGGTCGATGAAGAAATGTATGAAGTTGTATTTAAATTGTGCGCGACACGTTCATAAGTTACGCTATACACACATAACCTATACATAACAAAGAAATAATGAGTGTCCAGTGCAGAGTGAATTCAAATAATAAATACGGCCAGTGTATAATAACGGTCGTATTTTCGAGTTTTGTGTTTTATAAAAAAAACAGGGAGTACTATATTTTCATTATTTAACAAATAAAACGGAAATAATAATTTCTGTTAATGAACGGAGAATTATTGTTTGGGTACTACTCTAGTCAGTAGTATCGAAGTGTATTAATCATGATGAAAATTATCAGAATTAAATAAAAGAATTATCTCGCATTTATTAACTTAAGAAATAAATGTTTTACGATTTTATCGTAATTAAAGAAGTCAATATTAATTTAAATATTACAAATATGAGTGAAATGATTAGTCGCTCATTTGACTCATTTCGTTTGATTTGACGAATAAATAATTTTTTTGCGAAAAATATTCTAATTAACTGATAGTTACACATCAGATGCATTATGAATAAAATATATGTGTTTAGATTATTAAGAACTCAATGAATAATTTACTTATCCACAATAACTACTTACGTTTGTTAACTAACCTAGAAATAATAACGACAACTTTGTCACCTTTTCATAAGTCTGTTCTCAAGTAATATAAATCAAATGAAAGCTATCACAAGAGTTTTTTCTCATTATAGATTTTTTTTCTCTTGGCAATAAATGATTTTTATAACCAACTATTAAATAATAATAGTAATTTTTAGCAGTGCAGCTCAACGCACGTGTTATTAAGGTAACTGCTGTGTCCATTATATCCAGCGTACAATAGTACGATAATTATCGATTTTATGGTGACGACTTTTAATTTTAATATTTGTTTTTTTTTTTTGTATTAATTCTTTATTAAATATTGTTATAAAAGATAACATCTTGTATCTGGTATCATGCAACTTCCAAGAACACATGAACTTGGTAATTTAACTGTGTAAAGAAGACATAACCTCTCTAACTAAAATTATTGTATCAACCCTCAGTGTTACCAGCCTTGAGGTAAAAGAGTTTCTTTTTAAAAATTGTTCATAATAATTATTATTTTGTAAAGATATTAGTGATTGATTGTTTGTTTAAAAGAGTTAATGGCATTTCAGAACTGTTAATAAATCTCAATTATTTTTACCAGTGGAAAGAGTTTTTTGATTTCAAAATAAAATAGTTTAATTTTCATAACTAGTTCTATCAGAAGGTGGCGGCAGAATTTGAATATTCATTATAATTCAAATCACAATTAAGCCCTTATTTTATTTTATTGTGCATGTGTATTACTTAGGATATTCATGTAGAATATCCACATGTATGTATAAAGTGTATGTTGCATCAGAAACAGTCACCAAACAGAACAGTAATAATATCCACATATGGTAAGTGGGGAGGTGAACAGTGGAGTGCTAAAATACTTTTTTAAATTATTAATAATTATTATTAATAATCAACACTACTAATAATAATTTGAATTTAAACAGAATATTGAGTGGAAGACAACGCTTCCAATTATAAAATATTTAGTATCAACACACATCAATATCTGTTAGGTAATAGATTGACGAACCCAATGTGGGGCTTCCATTAATAATAACCCCAATATTTATCTGTTTGGTAACAATATTGAGAAAAGTAAGTTATATTTTAATAAATTTAAAAATTTTTTGAAAAAAAAAATTGATTTTTTGTGCCTGCGACTAATTGAAGTTTTAATTTTCAAGTGTATTATTGTTAAGGTGTATTACTATTTTTGTTTATTGAATTATATTGTTTAGTATGTATGTATAATCAAAGGTTAAGATCAGTGAGTTCATGTTTTAATTAGATGTTCAATTTATTTTTTCTGATTATTAAGAGTAATGAAGAAAACTCCTAGATTCAGATAAAAGATTTTGATTTTTGAGATTAATGGTAATATAAATTTGGTTTTAATTTAAATGAAACTTTCAAATTTGAAAATAAATTTTGTTGGTATGTATTAAAGTATATGTACGTGCCCAGTATTTGCCAAAGGCGAACCAGTGTGCATGAAAAGGGGGAACATATCGGTTGAGGATCTGGAATGGTATTGGACCATTCCAGGGGTTTGGATTTTGGGGCGGCATGTTAGAAGGTTAGGTGCGCTGTGGTGCATGTCTGTTCGATTTTATGGTGTTGGGATCTCGTATAGAGAAGTCCAGTGATCTCGTTCAGATGCGGCCATAGTCGCAGAGCCAGGGGGGTAGTTTACCCATGATGTATAAGAACTAAAGGGGGTTGTTGGCACCATATCCTCACCGATCCTCTTAGGGGTTTAGCAATGAGATTTCTCCTGTTTCGGCAGAAGAACTCTCATTGGGGGGGTATTGTAACGGGGCAAAAAGGGGGGTTTTTTATTTTATTAACTTTGGGTTTTTATTTTATTAACAATTTGTTGAATTCGGTTTCATCTGTGGAGACAGCCACGTGTTAGATAAAGCGTAGTTCGAACAAAGAGACGGCAATGAAACAATTGCAAAGGAATGTGTGGGTTGACGGTGACACAATTCGTGGAACTTTGCGATTGTGTGACACACACGCACAAACGCGCCACATCCAGCAGGTGCGCAGACGACGCCAAGTTAGTAAAACAACATGGCTTGGAGGTGAATTTTGTTCGCACGTGGTCCGAGCTGGCGGATATAAATTTAAGTCCTGCCCACAATGGTGATGTCGACCAGTGAACACTAAATTTCGTCAACACCCGACACACAGGTGTAACCCTTGTTGAATGAACAGTGACAGACGATTCGATCATAAGGCATTGTAAGTTCCGCTATGCCTAACTTATGGTGGGAGACTTTGTTAGTAGCTCTCGTCCTATTTGAATTGCATCGTTACCCCGGCCGGGAACGAAGTTAAAAACGTGTGCACAACAATTTGAATTTCTATTGTAAAAAAGTATTAACCAGAAGTAAAATGAACTAACATAGTGAAATAGAGTCAGTGACGTAAACGGGATAAAGAAAAAATGTGAACTAAAGAAAACTTTCGGACATCACAAAACACGCGGCACATTGCAACGAGAGGAGTGACGCCGGTTGGGTAATCCACTTCAATCCAAATAACTTCATCTATTAAAAATGTTCAATTTAATTAATTAAAACAAAATGGGTTTTAAAATTGGTATGTGAGTTGTGCGTGGGCATATCTGGGCCGCCTTAATAAACTAAAATAATAATATAGAACAAGTTAGTTGAAACGTTTAATTTTTGTTGTTGTGTAGGTATATGTTTAAAATGAGAAAAAGTAACGCTATCAAACAACTATTTTAAAAGAATTAAAATCAAGATAACTTTACCAGAATGTTTTCTTTTTTCTCTTGAGATAAAGAGTTTAATGAGAATTATAATTGGAGGAGAAAGTAAATCCGAAATTAATGTTAATAAAATGAATTAATAGCGTAACGATGTGGTAGGCTAATTATTACGCCACATTACCAGCACCTATCCTGTATGGAAGATTTCGCCTAACGAACCTGGCAAAAAGTTAATATGAAGGTTTCGATTTTTGTACCATAAAAAATCGTGGTGACCGATTAATAAGTTGGGGGATCTTCTGTAAGCGGTAAGGCAGATTAGCGTGAGTATAAGGTAAGTAAAAAAAGTAGACGATAGCAACATACCAGTTTTTTGCTAACGTAATTAATTTCTGTGCCCACCTGACCTAACTTCAAGTGACTTTTCCCATGACTGAAAAGACAACGCCAAGTTTTTAATCAAAAGAGCAGTGCTATGTTGAAATGATAAGTTTTGTCTTGCAGTAAAACATGCAATATGTTTGGAGTTCTGGAAAGAACTCATTTTTTGCATACTTCATGTAAGAGTTTACATACACATAACACATAAACGTAAATGTTTATTTATTATAACTCTACATATGTCGGATGTAAAATTTACACGATGTCTACGTCTTAAACACTGACATTCAGACAGAAGTTAGTTTTATATTCTACAAATATGTTACTGTAGCGAGACACAGACCTTGAACTTGTACTCGGAGTGCCCATTTTTGTAGACTGGTATTCTACCAAAGAGTCCAGTGTTCTTGAGCTTGACAGCAGAGGTTTTTCTTTCACTTGATTCTGTTTGACCTGAAAATAATTTAAAAATATAAAATAACTGAATTATGTTACATTTTTAATGTGAAGTATAATTACTTAATGGTCTTGTACTTTTGATTGAAAACAACCTACAGTTGAGATTTTCCACAACTATACTGTCTGTATCTATAATACAACAGCTTTTAACAGCTACCATGAGTAAGCCAACAGAGCACTGACATGAATTACTTTTCACTTCGTAATCATCTCATTATTATGGACAAAAAAGTGTCTATATCAAAAAGTACTTGAAACAAAAGATAAACTATACTCTCTTTTCTATAACGTACTCAGTATGAGTTTACATCTGGTGAAAAAATAAGAAAATTCCTTGCATACTACATATTTAAGTCATACGTATAATTTTCTCTTTGAACTTACAAAAAATACGTTATATGAAACTCTAAAAAAAATATGTTTTTGTAGCAGACCTGTACAGTGATGTTTTTAGAATAGTTACTGAGTCAGTCTTATCGTGCATGCGCACACACACACTGTAACGGGGCTATTTTGAAGGGTATATTTTGTATTCAATTTATAAATTATTTGGGACTGATTTGTTTGGACACCCTTTACGGTCACTCAGACATGCTTGGATGGACACCCTGTATGCAATTCCGTATCAGTCCGTGCTTGGCACAAACGATAACAGCGTTGGAATGCAAGCCTGTGCGCACATGTGTGTATTTTCCGTTGGTGGATAAATAAAACTTTGTGGCGAGCCCAAAGACAGGACAAAATTACCTATACTCGCTCAACAGGTGATATCACATGACGACTCATTATTGTGTCATGTGATCTTTATCAACGAATCACGAACAAAGTTGCCATGGATGAAGAAGGCGTGGTTTATATAGACGCTGGGAGAACTGCGTTGTCGCTTTCCACACCTACAGTCGGCCGGCTGTACAATAGTGTCACGTGCTAAAGAAAAATTTTAATTATAGAAATGTGAGTACAGAACCATAAATAGTGCAAAATTTATCCAGTTAATATCGAAATTAACAGCAGAAACTTTTCGGACAAAAGTGAACAAAGAACTCATGGAGATCAACGGGTGACCTGCAGGGATGCCGATACCACGTAACAGTATCTCAAATCAATTGAATATAAAATATAAAATGAAAGAAAAACGCTTAATTAAATGGGGTATGTGTGCGAATGAGTGAGTGAGCAATTACTGGGTTGTCTTTTAGGTTAAAGAGTTAGTTGTATTAGTTGTTAAGTTAAAGTCTGCAGCTGGATATGTAAAAGAATGTCTTGTAATTCCAAAGAAAATTAAACAGAAGCCACTTGAATAAGATTTTATATACAAATGAACCTTTTAAGTAAACGTGTAGGTAGAGTAAATTAAATGTAAAGTAAATGTTTGGCGTGTTATTCATGTGGTAATAAACCGTAATATGTTATTTTGGAAAGGAAATATGAGTAATTAAAGAATCTGAATTAATATAAAATGAAATAAAATCTGAATTCCATCAAACGAACGAGTGTAGCGTACGTTTGTTATGTAACCTTATAATCACACTTGCATTACACCATTCGTGTGACGAACCCATGGCTGGAGGAAGACTAAAAGGTAAGTGGGAGAGAAATAATTTTGTAATTTAAATGTGTTAATAAATAATTAACTTCACAAATGGCACCCGAACAGGGACTTTATTAATTTGCAATAAATCGTATAAGCACAAATGGCGCCATGAACAATGACAAGTTTATAAAAAATAAATTTTAACAAACCGCACCTACAGTAAATGTGAGCGTGATTTGGAGGTTGCATAAAAGTGCGTAAATTACGTACAGCTTGAACGATATGTAGTATACTTAATTAACAAGATTGAAATGGTGTTATGATTAATTAAATTGATTAGAGTAAATCAACAAATATTATAAAGAATAAATAATGGATACTAATGAAAATATTAACAATGAAGTCAGCTTCACTGACAGCCAGACAGAAAGTCAAATAAATAGCGATTCAGGTATTCAAACAGAGTCACTGTCAATAAGTGACAGTAATGTAGACGGATCTGTATTAATTAGTGAGGCGGGAGCAAATTCCACTCCTATTACAACTAAAACAAATATAAAAGAAAAAGAATTGTCATTAGAGGACATATTTGATTTTATGAAAACTAATTTCAGTAAAGTGAATAGCAATTTCAATAAACAAAGAAATGATTTTGATGAAAAATTCGATAAAATAGATCGTCGTTTTGACGTTAAATTAAACGAGCAGAATGATAAGATTAAAAGTAACTTTGATGATAGATTCAATGAGATCAGAAACGAAATTAAGCAGCAGAATTTCAAGTTTAGTGAGCAAGTAAATGTAATTAAGACAAATTTTAATAATATGAAAGAACATGTAACAAAATCTATAAATAATAATTGTGAGAAAATGGTTAACGTAATGAATAAAAATTTAGACAGAAAATTAGGTCAGATAATGAATAAGAAGTTAGATGACAATGTTACAAATATTAATAACGACAAAATAGTGGAAGAGGTAGTGTTAGAGAATAAAATATTGAATAGTGATGAGACAGAGATAGTGAGTGAGAGTGAGAGAGTATTGGGGTGTAAAGGGGTGGAAATAAGTGTTGATGAGCGTGAAGAAAGTTTAGATGAAAGTTTAGAGGGGCAAAGGGCAAAATTTCCCCAGGTTTATGGTGAAACAGAGGTTTCACAGATGTTTAATGAGGACAGAGTTTCCTCCAGTAGTTATGTGGGAGACATGGTGTCTCAAAATGGTCCCTTAGTTTTCTGTGACTTAGCTGGTAAAGCCAGGAGATGTAATAAGTATTTTGTGTGGCCCTTTGCATGGAGTGAGATAGTTCGGGGGGGTTATGAGAGGTGTTGTAATGAGAGAAAGAGGAAGCGAGAAATAGAGATTTTTGAGGTTAATAGAGGTTATGAAATGTTAGTGCAGGTTTTAGATATTGAGAGAGAGGAAAAAAGTGACTTATATGGTGAAATAGAGATAGATGAATATTTTGAAGCTACCTGTATTAACAATAATAACTTACCTGACGTTTTAATGAGTATAGTAAATGAATATAATGATAAGATAACTTACCTGATGTTAACCAAAAGTACTGATGGAGACTGGACAAAAATGACTAATATTGACAAGGTTTATGAAATAATAAAAGGGAATAATCCTATAAATTATAATGGTACAATGAATGACATAGAGTTAATGGGTTATAATAATAATAATAATAATAAACTGAGTGTGAGTAAGGATGAGAGGTGTTATAAAAAAATAAGACTATTATACAACGATGGCGGTTAGATAAGAAATCAATAAATGGACATTTAAATATATTAAATATTTTAATGTATGGTTATGACCTTGCTGAATTAGGAAATGAAGTGTGGCAAAATTGAACAATTAATGATGAAGATTTGTAAATAAATGTTAGTGAAATTAATTGTGTTTGTATTGTAACAAGTATGTAATGTAAACAATGATTGTATGTAGTAGAATTTGTTTAATAATAATAATAATAGTATTGAAACCCCCCTTTCAATTTTATAAATTTTTTTTTAATTTTATTTTAATTTTATTTTTTTTATATCTTTTTGCAAAAGGGGAGAAACACAATATTTAAAACTAGGTAATGAACATAGAGGAAGCATAAAGAGTGCAAGGCCCAAGCTACAATCACAGACATGTCCACTAGTGGATGACAGGACTTGCAAATGAAAAACTCTGTTAACAAACAAGCGTGAACTTTATTCAGCGTGCAAGCATTTACATGATATTGCCAGGCATAAATTTAACAATGAACAAAATCATGAGTAAAATTGAACTACATGATTATATACATGTCAGTATTCTTCACAGTATAAGATTGTGAGTGAATTTGAGCTTAAATATAAATTGTCTACACCCTGCCACGCTATGTCCAAGATAATTCGTACAATAATTTTGTGTTCACAGGTAATATTGAAATCACTGAGTGCTATTCAAAGTAAAAATTAAATAGGCTAGCCTTTTCAGTAATTCTGTAAGCACATGGTTATCATATCATAATTTCTGTCACATTCCCCCCCAAATTGAAAATTACACACAAACACATATATAACACATATAACACACATCCACCATCTCTGTACCGACCCTCTCACAATAACCCTTTGCAATAAATGAACAAATAGATATAACAAAGCGAGCTTAGTAATTCTCAGTTAATCACCCGTAATATGCGAATACAAATAACACCGAAAATGGAAATGCCCCCAACAGAACCAGAGACTCAAAAATATTAATTAACTACCACATCAATAATTATGAAGCAACCTCAGAGTATTTCATGAAAATAGTTTAAGCTACCACACGTGAAGAAATCAGACCGCCCCCCAGTCCTGAATTATGCCATGACATTATGACATGAACAAGCAGAAAATAACTAACTCTCAAATAAATTAAACTCATTAACAAAACGGAAAACTTAGAGCAGTGCCTGAGGGTACGTGTGTGTGTGTGTGTGTGTGTGTGTGTGTGTGTGTGTGTGTGTGTGTGTGTGTGTGTGTGTGTGTGTGTGTGTGTGTGTGTGTGTGTGTGTGTGTGTGTGTGTGTGCAATTTCCTTACATAGTATAAGAAGGTATACTAGGTTGCATAAGACTTAATTATATAAGGTCCACACATGTAGGCACAGAACTTAACGTGAGAGTTTTTGCAGAACTTGAGCAAATTAAACGCGGCCTCATGAGTCTGCTTCTGGGAGCGTCTGTGGATTTACAGTGTAGTGGTAGATGAGAGAGTGTAAAATAAAACAGAATGGTCCCACCTGGATCGTCCGGTGTACTTAAGTAACACTGGTTAACCTGTAGCGTATTGGTAGCACAAATAAGTCCTGGGGGCAGAGTTCCTCTACGAGTGTGTCTGTGTGTGTGTGAGTCCCAACTGACGGCATCTCATGGCTCAAGTGTTATCTCTGTCAGAAGGGTAGACAGCTGAACATCTACACCCGACACCCATCTCGCCATTGTTCGAGCACCTGGAGCTGACTTTAGTTTAGCCTCTCATAGAGTGGAGTGACGGAGTCTGAACAGATGGGTGCCGTCAGTCGAGACCAAGCTTCTTTGCTGAGGGTTGAAACAGAAATGAGGCGATTTGTTTGTAATGTCTAACCACGAAAGTTTGGCAAAGGCAGGCTCACGCAGATCACAGCTGAGCCTGCCGACTGAATATTCGTCGCTGCCACAACAAACCGTCTACATACCCAGCGGCGACGTGATGCAGTGGCATTGCGTGACGTTAAGAACTTGCCCGTTTTAAAAGAAAATCACCCGTCTCTGCAACCGCCTTTCTCGGGCCGAACAAAGTACGGCACAGTATTTGAGCAGACTAAATAAATAACAAAAATAATTTTGATGATGATAACAAATGAATTGTAATTATTGTAATTGGAGTAAAGTAATTAAAAATATTGTTTTCAATACTTAATGGAATTCTTGGATTTCGTTGTCCATGACGTGTCCGTTACTTAACTAAATATCACTATAATATTGACGACTCGGAACACTAAGTTTTTTGTAAGTAAAAACGTAAAGTTTTACCTTACAGCCTAAACCGGCTTTCACCTATAGAAGGCTTCATCAGAGGCTGTCGTTAGTAGCGCTGCTCGTCTTGTTGTTGGCGACGAGAAAGTGTTTCGAAAGATTGAAGCTGTGTGTGTGTGGTGAGATGTGTTCGAATAATGCGTGCGATTTGAATTGTGTCTGTTCGTTTAGGATGTCGTTTTTATTTGTTTTTGTGTGTTTGTATATTTCTAATTGTTCTAGAGTGTCTAGTTTTCGGCCTTTTGTGTGTACGTGTAGTATGTTCATGTTATTGTCGATGTTTTTATATGTGTGGTTTGCTTCAATGAGGTGGTTTGCGAAGGTAGATTCTGTAGTGGTGTGGAGTGCTTTTGTGTGTTCAATGTATCGCTGTTTGAAGCTACGTCCTGTCTGGCCTATGTAGAATTTACTGCAATTTGAACAATTTAGTTTATATACACCGGGTAGATCGAATTTGTTTTGTGCTTTGGACATGCGTTTTGATAGTGCGTGTTCTGTTTTGTTAGTAGTTTTGTAAGCGATTCTGTATCCTGCTTTTTTGAATTTGTGGGCAATTTTTTCTGTTTGTTTGTTGATGTATGTTAGTGTTATGAATTTGTTGTTTTCTGTCTTTGTCTGTTGTTTGTTTTGTGTTTTGTGTAGGAGTTTACTGACTATTGTTCTGTCATAACCATTAGATTCTGCTAGATATTTTATCGTGTTTAGTTCGTCTTTGTAGTCTATTTCATCTAAGGGGATGTTGTTAAGTCTATGTATCATGGTTCTAAAAGCAGCTAGTTTGTGTTGTATTGGGTGATTGGAGGTGTTGTGTATTAGTGTGTCAGTTGTAGTTGGTTTTCTGTATATACTGAATTTTTGCCTGTGTTCTAGTTTTGTGATGGAGAGGTCTAAGAAGTTTATGGTATTGTTGTGTTCGTATTCGGCAGTGAAGGTTATGTTTTTATGTATTTTGTTTATGTGCGTTAGTAACTGTTCACATTGTCTTTTGTTTCCCCTGTATAGTATTAGAATGTCATCAACGTATCTGTGCCAATATAGTATTTTATGTGAGTGTCTGTCATTGTTTGTGAGTATTTTTGTTTTTTCTAAGTGTTGGAGGAAGACTTCTGCTAGAATGCTGGATATGGGGGAGCCCATGGGTAGGCCATCGTTCTGTGTGTAGTATTTATTGTTATAAGTAAAGTAGTTTTGTTTTGTGATAATGTTCAGAGTTTCTGTTATTTCACTGATAAGTTCGTCTGGTGTGTTATCAATGAAATAACAGAAACTCTATCGTTCGAACTTATCAATGAAATAACAGAAACTCTGAACATTATCACAAAACAAAACTACTTTACTTATAACAATAAATACTACACACAGAACGATGGCCTACCCATGGGCTCCCCCATATCCAGCATTCTAGCAGAAGTCTTCCTCCAACACTTAGAAAAAACAAAAATACTCACAAACAATGACAGACACTCACATAAAATACTATATTGGCACAGATACGTTGATGACATTCTAATACTATACAGGGGAAACAAAAGACAATGTGAACAGTTACTAACGCACATAAACAAAATACATAAAAACATAACCTTCACTGCCGAATACGAACACAACAATACCATAAACTTCTTAGACCTCTCCATCACAAAACTTAGAACACAGGCACAAATTCAGTATATACAGAAAACCAACTACAACTGACACACTAATACACAACACCTCCAATCACCCAATACAACACAAACTAGCTGCTTTTAGAACCATGATACATAGACTTAACAACATCCCCTTAGATGAAATAGACTACAAAGACGAACTAAACACGATAAAATATCTAGCAGAATCTAACGGTTATGACAGAACAATAGTCAGTAAACTCCTACACAAAACACAAAACAAACAACAGACAAAGACAGAAAACAACAAATTCATAACACTAACATACATCAACAAACAAACAGAAAAAATTGCCCACAAATTCAAAAAAGCAGGATACAGAATCGCTTACAAAACTACTAACAAAACAGAACATGCACTATCAAAACGCATGCCCAAAGCACAAAACAAATTCGATCTACCCGGTGTATATAAACTAAATTGTTCAAATTGCAGTAAATTCTACATAGGCCAGACAGGACGTAGCTTCAAACAGCGATACATTGAACACACAAAAGCACTCCACACCACTACAGAATCTACCTTCGCAAACCACCTCATTGAAGCAAACCACACATATAAAAACATCGACAATAACATGAACATACTACACGTACACACAAAAGGCCGAAAACTAGACACTCTAGAACAATTAGAAATATACAAACACACAAAAACAAATAAAAACGACATCCTAAACGAACAGACACAATTCAAATCGCACGCATTATTCGAACACATCTCACCACACACACACAGCTTCAATCTTTCGAAACACTATCTCGTCGCCAACAACAAGACGAGCAGCGCTACTAACGACAGCCTCTGATGAAGCCTTCTATAGGTAAAAGCCGGTTTAGGCTGTAAGGTAAAACTTTACGTTTTTACTTACAAAAAACTTAGTGTTCCGAGTCGTCAATATTATAGTGATATTTAGTTAATGGAATTAAAGTAATTTGAGATGTTTAAATATTTTGATTGATTTAAAATGTTATATATTTGAATTTTGATGAATTTAAATTATTTTATGAAGTTTAATTTTGATAATAATTAATAAATAATAAATGTTAAATTGTATTTAGTTTATGGAATAACATTGTTGTTAAAATGTTTCAGAAGGTACATGGAGTTATTGGTGTTTGGTGTTGATAATTTGTGTTTATGACAGTGTATGAGTCATACTGTAAGTATGAATTTTATGATGCCAGTTAAACAAAGTAAAACGTTCAATGTCTAAATAGCAAATTTTAAATGAAATGTTATGTAAAAGGAAGGTTGATAACAGAGAAAATTTTGGAAAAGTTAATGGTATAGTAAATAATAAATAATTGATAATTAATTAATAGAAGTACAATTGAAAGTTAAATATCATATTTATAATTTTATATGCAAATGTAAGTATATAAAGTGTGTAATTTCTGATCAACCTTAAATGTGAATTGTTTGTTTAATGGAAGAATCGCCATGTTAATTATGAGTATATTGTATGTATTATGTTAAGAATGAAAATTTAAAGAATATACCCAAACATATAAGAGTTGACCTTCCGTGAATTGCAGTAGCGGTGTCAGCGTTGGCCTTATATGTCTTTTGGTAGTTTCCCCACATTTCGAGAGGTCACGGTTTCACCAGGCCCTGGCCGTGGAATTATGTAAGTAGTTACAAAATTGGTGAATGTTGAATTTGAACCAGGGGGGTAACAGGGGAAACTACATAACTATGGAACAGCGGCTATCGTCGAAGGTGGAGATAGTTCCATATATAAGAGTGTGTGAATCAATTTAGTAGGATTACTGGTGTCCTCGGACATCAGTAATACAGAATTTTTATGTAACGCTGAACCAAGAACGGTATAGTCAGCGATTATACCTTATACATGTAACTTCAGTTCTTGGGAATGCAAATGGGCGCCACAGTCCACCATCAGAAAACAATAGAGTGTGTGGTAAAGGAGCTGGCCATTACAAGCCAGGGGCACAGATACAGCATCTGTGCATAAGGCAAACGCTCGATCCGGTTCATCCGGCGGGTGGTTACCTAATTGTAACTGGGAAAAAGGGGGGACTTTAAGTAACGATGTAGTGGGAGTGTAGCTGTAATTGCAGTGAGAGGGTGATGACCTCTGTAAACAGCGGGCGGTCAATTATAACATGACTCTATAGAGAGAGTTGGGGGTTGACAATCCATAGACCTGTTCAGTAACTGTTGCTATGACTATGTCTCAATGAGTAGCGATGTAAGTCCCTATGAGAGCAACCAATTTTAAGTGATCGAGTCAGTTATAATGTTTTATTTTGATTCAAAAATACTATTGTACTAGATAGGCTGTTTAGGAGTAAGTGATTTAAATGTGATGTGCTTTGTGTAATGATTTCAGAAAAGACTTTGCTAACACTCAAAAGACTTTCAAGTATATAAGATGTTTATCAGATTCTGTTTAGTATGTTTTATTGTGTCATTATTGTTAATATGTTAGTGGTAAGAGTTATGAACATGTGTACTTTATATAATTTTGAAATATATCTGTAGTAAGGTCATTCACCTTGCCAAGAAAATTAGCTGATCAGCTGTTGTATATCACTTATCGTGATTTGCAAATTTTTCAATGTAGTTAAATGTTTGAATATAATGATTTCAATGTGGTTAAAAGATTTTGATTTAAATGAGGAAATGTATTTGAGATAGTTTTGTATTTTGAAGAGTTAAAAGGTAGAATGTGGTAAATATTAGAATTTGGGTGATTATTATTTGGTTTGGACATTTAAATCAGTCCATGTTGAGTTTAAAGGGGTACTAGAGAGAACAATATTATTGGGAACAAATGTAATGTAGAATATAAAACAGGTTAATTACCTACTGTCACGCTTTTTGAAATCCGAAAACAGGATTACTCGAGTTTCGACACATTAAGTGTCATCTTCAGATCCTCGATGAATATAAGTTAAAAATACATTTGTTGATGTATGCACATCCCATCAGATAATAAAAACAACACAAACATAACAACAAAAATACTTAAATAATTTAACACATATTAAAACCGAGACAAAACAGAACGAAAACACGATACAATCGGCCTGTTTGTTAAGAGTATATATAATGCCAAGTTGTAAATTGAGGTATTATGAATAATTGAGTCACCCAAACTAATTGAGAATGAAAATATTAAAGAATGAAAGTCATAGTCAAAATGAGAAAATAATTGAAACGAGTGACAGATTTTGATAGAATTTGAAAATAATGTAAAGCTATAAAATGTGTGATTTTTGGTCAATTTAAATGTCAATTTTATTGTTTATTGTAATAGTAACCATGTTAATTTTAAATGTCTTATTTTATTACGTTGTACTATGTTTGAAGATAAAGGATTTTAAAGATGTTTTATGTACTTTATGATGTAGCTTTGTATAACATATGTATGTAAAGGTCGTTGACCTGACCCAGAGAGATCAGCTGATGACTGAGGTTAGAGACAGAACCATTTTTTTAATAATTAGTTCACACATGGTGTTATTTAATTAACTTAAAGGATTAAAAATTTTTTTGAGCTTGAAAAAATAAAACGGGATATTTTGAAAATTTAATTTTTTGAAAAAAAAAATTGATTTTTTTTGCCTGCCAGATAGGTGATGTTTGAATTTCGAGTGTATTATTGTTTATGTGTGTTACTAGTGTTTATTGAATTATATTGTTTAGAATATATGTGTAAACAAATGTTAGAGTAAGTGAATTCATGTTTTAATAAGGTGTTCAATTTGTTTTTCTTTAGGATTATTATTAGTATTGAAGAGAATTAATAGAGTTGATGGATTCATGCAAAAGATTTTGATTTTTGATTTTGAGAGAGTCATGGAAATATAACAATTTGATTTTAAACTTAAAATAAATTTTGAATTTAAAAAATAAATATTTTCTGAATTTTAAATAAACGAATGTATTAATGAATATGTGTACGCGCCCAGTACTTGCTAAAGGCAGCCCAGTGTGCATGATAAGGGGGTACATATCGATTGAGAATCTGGCATGGTATAAGGCCAAGGGTTTGGATTTTGGGGGGTGGCATGTTGGAAGGTTAGGTGCGCTGTGGTGCGTGTCTGTTCGATTTTATGGTGTTGGGATCTCGACTAGAGAAGTCCATTAATCTCGTTCGGGTGCAGCCATAGTCGCCGAGCCAGGGGGGTAGTTTACCCATGATGTGTTAAGAATTAACGGGGGGGTTGTTGGCACCATATCCTCACCGATCTTCTTAGGGGTTTAGCAATGAGATTTCTCCTGTTTCGGCAGAAGATCTCTCATTGGGGGGGGGGGGGTATTGTAACGGGGCTATTTTTAAGGGTACATTTTTTATTCAATTTATAAATTATTTGGGACTGATTTGTTTGGACACCCTTTACGGTCACTCAGACATGCTTGAATGGACACCCTGTATGCAATTCCGTATCAGTCCGTGCTTGGTACAAACGATAACAGCGTTGGAATGCAAGCCTGTGCGCACATGCGTGTATTTTCCGTTGGTGGATAAATAAAACTTTGTGGCGAGCCCAAAGACAGGACAAAATTACCTATACTCGCTCAACAGGTGATATCACATGACGACTCATTATTGTGTCATGTGATCTTTATCAACGAATCACGAACAAAGTTGCCATGGATGAAGAAGGCGTGGTTTATATAGACGCTGGGAGAACTGCGTTGTCGCTTTCCACACCTACAGTCGGCCGGCTGTACAATAGTGTCACGTGCTAAAGAAAAATTTTAATTATAGAAATGTGAGTACAGAACCATAAACAGTGCAAAATTTATCCAGTTAATATCGAAATTAACAGCAGAAACTTTTCGGACAAAAGTGAACAAAGAACTCATGGAGATCAACGAGTGACCTGCAGGGACGCCGATACCACGTAACGGTATCTCAAATCAATTGAATATAAAATATAAAATGAAAGAAAAACGCTTAATTAAATGGGGTATGTGTGCGAATGAGTGAGTGAGCAATTACTGGGTTGTCTTTTAGGTTAAAGAGTTAGTTGTATTAGTTGTTAAGTTAAAGTCTGCAGCTGGATATGTAAAAGAATGTCTTGTAATTCCAAAGAAAATTAAACAGAAGCCACTTGAATAAGATTTTATATACAAATGAACCTTTTAAGTAAACGTGTAGGTAGAGTAAATTAAATGTAAAGTAAATGTTTGACGTGTTATTCATGTGGTAATAAACCGTAATATGTTTTTTGGAAAGGAAATATGAGTAATTAAAGAATCTGAATTAATATAAAATGAAATAAATTCTGAATTCCATCAAACGAACGAGTGTAGCGTACGTTTGTTATGTAACCTTATAATCACACTTGCATTACACCGTTCGTGTGACGAACCCATGGCTGGAGGAAGACTAAAAGGTAAGTGGGAGAGAAATAATTTTGTAATTTAAATGTGTTAATAAATAATTAACTTCACAACACACACACGCACGCACGCACGCACACGCACACACACACACACACACACACACACACACACACATGATATAATTCAACCCAACCTGAAGAGATTCAAGTTCTGTGAATTTCATATCATTGGTATTAGGTTGTTTCTCTTGCATGTGACATATTCTTTCATTTTCCACTTCCTCACTGAATTCATCCTCTTTGCTGCTGTCTTCTGGACCAGACATCTTCTCTTGGCCAGTGAGAGATGCATGTGTCTGTTCTTCGTGAAGAGTTGTCATCCTCAGTCCTAACTTTGTGTTTGGCGATGCTGTAAAAATTAAAAAAAAAACACAATGAACTATGAATAGAGCAAAAATAAACAGACAATGTTTTATAGTAAGAGCATGTCGATGCAGTCTTTCTGGTACCCTACAGTTTACTGTACAACGAGACATCGCAACAAGTCAACTGGCAAACGTACTGAAGAGTTTATGCTTGCAGTGTACTGTTCAGTGTCGCAGATGAGAGAAGTGATTGTTTTCTCTAGTATAAATTCAATAAAATTATATTTTTTACTTGTTATGTATATATGAGTATACATATGTTTTATTTATTGACTGAAATATACTCATTAAAGTATAACTATTATGTTTTCGAATAATAGTAACAGTGACGACATGTATACGTCTTTATGTACAAAATGGTGGACAATGTCTTAACTCCTCAAACCGCCGATATAGCACCCACACCTTAAATCAGAGGAGACAAGATTTGGGCGAATAGCATAATCTATTTCAACAACTAAGAAAAGATCCCGGAAGATTTCATGTCTATATGAGGACACGTCCTAATATATTTGAATATATTCATAACAATATTAGAATGAAAATTGGGAAATTCAAGTACAACAACTACCACACAAATCCAGTTTTTGCGAAAGAAAGGCTGGTCTTGATCATCAAGTAAGAAAACTTAAAACTGCAAAAAACTATATATTTTACAAATACAGTAGTATTTACAAGAATTTATACAACACTTTTCAAAACTGTACACCTCAAAAAATTAAATATCACTATAATATTGACGACTCGGAACACAAAGTTTTTTATAAGTAAAAACGTAAAGTTTTACCTTACAGCCTAAACCGGCTTTCACCTATAGAAGGCTTCATCAGAGGCTGTCGTTAGTAGCGCTGCTCGTCTTGTTGTTGGCGACGAGAAAGTGTTTCGAAACATTGAAGCTGTGTGTGAGTGGTGAGATGTGTTCGAATAATGCGTGCGATTTGAATTGTGTCTGTTCGTTTAGGATGTCGTTTTTATTTGTTTTTGTGTGTTTGTATATTTCTAATTGTTCTAGAGTGTCTAGTTTTCGGCCTTTTGTGTGTACGTGTAGTATGTTCATGTTATTGTCGATGTTTTTATATGTGTGGTTTGCTTCAATGAGGTGGTTTGCGAAGGTAGATTCTGTAGTGGTGTGGAGTGCTTTTGTGTGTTCAATGTATCTCTGTTTGAAGCTACGTCCTGTCTGGCCTATGTAGAATTTACTGCAATTTGAACAATTTAGTTTATATACACCGGGTAGATCGAATTTGTTTTGTGCTTTGGGCATGCGTTTTGATAGTGTGTGTTCTGTTTTGTTAGTAGTTTTGTAAGCGATTCTGTATCCTGCTTTTTTGAATTTGTGGGCAATTTTTTCTGTTTGTTTGTTGATGTATGTTAGTGTTATGAATTTGTTGTTTTCTGTCTTTGTCTGTTGTTTGTTTTGTGTTTTGTGTAGGAGTTTACTGACTATTGTTCTGTCATAACCGTTAGATTCTGCTAGATATTTTATCGTGTTTAGTTCGTCTTTGTAGTCTATTTCATCTAAGGGGATGTTGTTAAGTCTATGTATCATGGTTCTAAAAGCAGCTAGTTTGTGTTGTATTGGGTGATTGGAGGTGTTGTGTATTAGTGTGTCAGTTGTAGTTGGTTTTCTGTATATACTGAATTTGTGCCTGTGTTCTAGTTTTGTGATGGAGAGGTCTAAGAAGTTTATGGTATTGTTGTGTTCGTATTCGGCAGTGAAGGTTATGTTTTTATGTATTTTGTTTATGTGCGTTAGTAACTGTTCACATTGTCTTTTGTTTCCCCTGTATAGTATTAGAATGTCATCAACGTATCTGTGCCAATATAGTATTTTATGTGAGTGTCTGTCATTGTTTGTGAGTATTTTTGTTTTTTCTAAGTGTTGGAGGAAGACTTCTGCTAGAATGCTGGATATGGGGGAGCCCATGGGTAGGCCGTCATTCTGTGTGTAGTATTTATTGTTATAAGTAAAGTAGTTTTGTTTTGTGATAATGTTCACAGTTTCTGTTATTTCATTGATAAGTTCGTCTGGTGTGTTGTTCTGTTTGAGTTTGTTTTGTAGGATGGTGATTGTTTCAGAGATGGGGATGTTTGTGTACAGGTTTTTAATGTCAAAGGAGGCTAATGTGGCGTTATGGGGGATTTGTATGTCTTTTAATTTTGTTACTAGGTCAGTGTTGTTTTTTACTGCAATGTTGTTGTCTATTTGTGTGTGTTGTCTAATAATTTTGTCTAGATATTTTGCCAGTTTGTGTGCAGGGGCATTACGGTAGTTGATAATGGGGCGGATCGGAATGTCTTCTTTATGGATTTTGGAAAGCGCTTGGAGTGTAGGTGCTGATGGTCGGATTTGTTTCATGTAGGGCTTTTGTTTATGTGTCATAATGTGTTTGGCTTTGTTGACTATTTGTTTTACTGAGTTTTGGTATCTGTCGGTGGGGTCGTGTTTTAGTTCTGTGATGTTGTTCTGTTCTATGAAGTCTTGTACTTTTTTGTGTAGGTTGTCTGTGGGGATAATTACAGTCGTGTTGCCTTTGTCAGCTTTTACAAATGTGATGTTGTGTTTGTGTGCCTTTTCCCTCAGTTTGATGGCTGTGTGTATTTCTGAGTTGTGGTTGTTGTTGTCTGGTGTCTTATGTACTCCTATTGTGTTGTTTATATTATGTCTAAATGTGTCTTGATGTTCTGGTGCTGTGTTTTGTATATTTGTTTCTGTGTCAATTATGAGCTTTGTTAGTGTTTGGTTGTTATGTTTGTAATGTATGTTATGTTTTAGGCCTTTATCAAGGAGTGTTTGTTCGTTTTTTGTGAGTGTGACGTTCGTGAGGTTTACTGTACGTGGGTAGAATTTGTGCGAGGGAATTATATCTGTTTTGATTGGTGTCAGGTTTTTTATTTTTCTGTCGTGTTTTGTCTGTATGATATGTATTTGTTTTTTTGTCCATTCATTTGTGTGATGTATTAGTTCAGTCATGTAATTGTGTCCGTATGTGTTGGCGATATGTAGGTGTAGTGTTAATGCTTTGCGGTTAAGAGCGTCTTTTTTCTTATATAGTTGTTTAATTGATTCTTTTATGTATGTTCTTTGTGCGATGTTTTGTGTTATTCGGGCGGCCTGGTTGTTATGTTTAATTTTGATTTGGGCATATTTAGGTGTTAGTGAATTGTTTATGCATGTTTTGTTGAAATTTATGTGAGCTACAATCTTTCTAACCTTCAAAGTTGTGAACTTGTACGCTTGGACGTTGGCTCGTCTTGCTGAGTTAAATTCTTGGATTTCGTTGTCCATGACGTGTCCGTTACTTAACTAAATATCACTATAATATTGACGACTCGGAACACAAAGTTTTTTATAAGTAAAAACGTAAAGTTTTACCTTACAGGCTAAACCAGCTTTCACCTATAGAAGGCTTCATCAGAGGCTGTCGTTAGTAGCGCTGCTCGTCTTGTTGTTGGCGACGAGAAAGTGTTTCGAAAGATTGAAGCTGTGTGTGTGTGGTGAGATGTGTTCGAATAATGCGTGCGATTTGAATTGTGTCTGTTCGTTTAGGATGTCGTTTTTATTTGTTTTTGTGTGTTTGTATATTTCTAATTGTTCTAGAGTGTCTAGTTTTCGGCCATTTGTGTGTACGTGTAGTATGTTCATGTTATTGTCGATGTTTTTATATGTGGGGTTTGCTTCAATGAGGTGGTTTGCGAAGGTAGATTCTGTAGTGGTGTGGAGTGCTTTTGTGTGTTCAATGTATCTCTGTTTGAAGCTACGTCCTGTCTGGCCTATGTAGAATTTACTGCAATTTGAACAATTTAGTTTATATACACCGGGTAGATCGAATTTGTTTTGTGCTTTGGGCATGCGTTTTGATAGTGTGTGTTCTGTTTTGTTAGTAGTTTTGTAAGCGATTCTGTATCCTGCTTTTTTGAATTTGTGGGCAATTTTTTCTGTTTGTTTGTTGATGTATGTTAGTGTTATGAATTTGTTGTTTTCTGTCTTTGTCTGTTGTTTGTTTTGTGTTTTGTGTAGGAGTTTACTGAAATTATCTGAGTGTAGAACATTATCACAAAACAAAACTACTTTACTTATAACAATAAATACTACACACAGAATGACGGCCTACCCATGGGCTCCCCCATATCCAGCATTATAGCAGAAGTCTTCCTCCAACACTTAGAAAAAACAAAAATACTCACAAACAATGACAGACACTCACATAAAATACTATATTGGCACAGATACGTTGATGACATTCTAATACTATACAGGGGAAACAAAAGACAATGTGAACAGTTACTAACGCACATAAACAAAATACATAAAAACATAACCTTCACTGCCGAATACGAACACAACAATACCATAAACTTCTTAGACCTCTCCATCACAAAACTAGAACACAGGCACAAATTCAGTATATACAGAAAACCAACTACAACTGACACACTAATACACAACACCTCCAATCACCCAATACAACACAAACTAGCTGCTTTTAGAACCATGATACATAGACTTAACAACATCCCCTTAGATGAAATAGACTACAAAGACGAACTAAACACGATAAAATATCTAGCAGAATCTAATGGTTATGACAGAACAATAGTCAGTAAACTCCTACACAAAACACAAAACAAACAACAGACAAAGACAGAAAACAACAAATTCATAACACTAACATACATCAACAAACAAACAGAAAAAATTGCCCACAAATTCAAAAAAGCAGGATACAGAATCGCTTACAAAACTACTAACAAAACAGAACACACACTATCAAAACGCATGCCCAAAGCACAAAACAAATTCGATCTACCCGGTGTATATAAACTAAATTGTTCAAATTGCAGTAAATTCTACATAGGCCAGACAGGACGTAGCTTCAAACAGAGATACATTGAACACACAAAAGCACTCCACACCACTACAGAATCTACCTTCGCAAACCACCTCATTGAAGCAAACCACACATATAAAAACATCGACAATAACATGAACATACTACACGTACACACAAAAGGCCGAAAACTAGACACTCTAGAACAATTAGAAATATACAAACACACAAAAACAAATAAAAACGACATCCTAAACGAACAGACACAATTCAAATCGCACGCATTATTCGAACACATCTCACCACACACACACAGCTTCAATCTTTCGAAACACTTTCTCGTCGCCAACAACAAGACGAGCAGCGCTACTAACGACAGCCTCTGATGAAGCCTTCTATAGGTGAAAGCCGGTTTAGGCTGTAAGGTAAAACTTTACGTTTTTACTTATAAAAAACTTTGTGTTCCGAGTCGTCAATATTATAGTGATATTTAGTTAAGTAACGGACACGTCATGGACAACGAAATCCAAGAATTTAACTCAGCAAGACGAGCCAACGTCCAAGCGTACAAGTTCACAACTTTGAAGGTTAGAAAGATTGTAGCCCACATAAATTTCAACAAAACATGCATAAACAATTCACTAACACCTAAATATGCCCAAATCAAAATTAAACTTAACAACCAGGCCGCCCGAATAACACAAAACATCGCACAAAGAACATACATAAAAGAATCAATTAAACAACTATATAAGAAAAAAGACGCTCTTAACCGCAAAGCATTAACACTACACCTACATATCGCCAACACATACGGACACAATTACATGACTGAACTAATACATCACACAAATGAATGGACAAAAAAACAAATACATATCATACAGACAAAACACGACAGAAAAATAAAAAACCTGACACCAATCAAAACAGATATAATTCCCTCGCACAAATTCTACCCACGTACAGTAAACCTCACGAACGTCACACTCACAAAAAACGAACAAACACTCCTTGATAAAGGCCTAAAACATAACATACATTACAAACATAACAACCAAACACTAACAAAGCTCATAATTGACACAGAAACAAATATACAAAACACAGCACCAGAACATCAAGACACATTAAGACATAATATAAACAACACAATAGGAGTACATAAGACACCAGACAACAACAACCACAACTCAGAAATACACACAGCCATCAAACTGAGGGAAAAGGCACACAAACACAACATCACATTTGTAAAAGCTGACAAAGGCAACACGACTGTAATTATCCCCACAGACAACCTACACAAAAAAGTACAAGACTTCATAGAACAGAACAACATCACAGAACTAAAACACGACCCCACCGACAGATACCAAAACTCAGTAAAACAAATAGTCAACAAAGCCAAACACATTATGACACATAAACAAAAGCCCTACATGAAACAAATCCGACCATCAGCACCTACACTCCAAGCGCTTCCCAAAATCCATAAAGAAGACATTCCGATCCGCCCCATTATCAACTACCGTAATGCCCCTGCACACAAACTGGCAAAATATCTAGACAAAATTATTAGACAACAACATTGCAGTAAAAAACAACACTGACCTAGTAACAAAATTAAAAGACATACACATCCCCCATAACGCCACATTAGCCTCCTTTGACATTAAAAACCTGTACACAAACATCCCCATCTCTGAAACAATCACCATCCTACAAAACAAACTCAAACAGAACAACACACCAGACGAACTTATCAATGAAATAACAGAAACTCTGAACATTATCACAAAACAAAACTACTTTACTTATAACAATAAATACTACACACAGAATGACGGCCTACCCATGGGCTCCCCCATATCCAGCATTCTAGCAGAAGTCTTCCTCCAACACTTAGAAAAAACAAAAATACTCACAAACAATGACAGACACTCACATAAAATACTATATTGGCACAGATACGTTGATGACATTCTAATACTATACAGGGGAAACAAAAGACAATGTGAACAGTTACTAACGCACATAAACAAAATACATAAAAACATAACCTTCACTGCCGAATACGAACACAACAATACCATAAACTTCTTAGACCTCTCCATCACAAAACTAGAACACAGGCACAAATTCAGTATATACAGAAAACCAACTACAACTGACACACTAATACACAACACCTCCAATCACCCAATACAACACAAACTAGCTGCTTTTAGAACCATGATACATAGACTTAACAACCCTTAGATGAAATAGACTACAAAGACGAACTAAACACGATAAAATATCTAGCAGAATCTAACGGTTATGACAGAACAATAGTCAGTAAACTCCTACACAAAACACAAAACACAAAACAAACAACAAAGACAGAAAACAACAAATTCATAACACTAACATACATCAACAAACAAACAGAAAAAATTGCCCACAAATTCAAAAAAGCAGGATACAGAATCGCTTACAAAACTACTAACAAAACAGAACACACACTATCAAAACGCATGCCCAAAGCACAAAACAAATTCGATCTACCCGGTGTATATAAACTAAATTGTTCAAATTGCAGTAAATTCTACATAGGCCAGACAGGACGTAGCTTCAAACAGAGATACATTGAACACACAAAAGCACTCCACACCACTACAGAATCTACCTTCGCAAACCACCTCATTGAAGCAAACCACACATATAAAAACATCGACAATAACATGAACATACTACACGTACACACAAAAGGCCGAAAACTAGACACTCTAGAACAATTAGAAATATACAAACACACAAAAACAAATAAAAACGACATCCTAAACGAACAGACACAATTCAAATCGCACGCATTATTCGAACACATCTCACCACACACACACAGCTTCAATCTTTCGAAACACTTTCTCGTCGCCAACAACAAGACGAGCAGCGCTACTAACGACAGCCTCTGATGAAGCCTTCTATAGGTGAAAGCCGGTTTAGGCTGTAAGGTAAAACTTTACGTTTTTACTTATAAAAAACTTTGTGTTCCGAGTCGTCAATATTATAGTGATATTTAGTTAAGTAACGGACACGTCATGGACAACGAAATCCAAGAATTTAACTCAGCAAGACGAGCCAACGTCCAAGCGTACAAGTTCACAACTTTGAAGGTTAGAAAGATTGTAGCCCACATAAATTTCAACAAAACATGCATAAACAATTCACTAACACCTAAATATGCCCAAATCAAAATTAAACTTAACAACCAGGCCGCCCGAATAACACAAAACATCGCACAAAGAACATACATAAAAGAATCAATTAAACAACTATATAAGAAAAAAGACGCTCTTAACCGCAAAGCATTAACACTACACCTACATATCGCCAACACATACGGACACAATTACATGACTGAACTAATACATCACACAAATGAATGGACAAAAAAACAAATACATATCATACAGACAAAACACGACAGAAAAATAAAAAACCTGACACCAATCAAAACAGATATAATTCCCTCGCACAAATTCTACCCACGTACAGTAAACCTCACGAACGTCACACTCACAAAAAACGAACAAACACTCCTTGATAAAGGCCTAAAACATAACATACATTACAAACATAACAACCAAACACTAACAAAGCTCATAATTGACACAGAAACAAATATACAAAACACAGCACCAGAACATCAAGACACATTAAGACATAATATAAACAACACAATAGGAGTACATAAGACACCAGACAACAACAACCACAACTCAGAAATACACACAGCCATCAAACTGAGGGAAAAGGCACACAAACACAACATCACATTTGTAAAAGCTGACAAAGGCAACACGACTGTAATTATCCCCACAGACAACCTACACAAAAAAGTACAAGACTTCATAGAACAGAACAACATCACAGAACTAAAACACGACCCCACCGACAGATACCAAAACTCAGTAAAACAAATAGTCAACAAAGCCAAACACATTATGACACATAAACAAAAGCCCTACATGAAACAAATCCGACCATCAGCACCTACACTCCAAGCGCTTCCCAAAATCCATAAAGAAGACATTCCGATCCGCCCCATTATCAACTACCGTAATGCCCCTGCACACAAACTGGCAAAATATCTAGACAAAATTATTAGACAACAACATTGCAGTAAAAAACAACACTGACCTAGTAACAAAATTAAAAGACATACACATCCCCCATAACGCCACATTAGCCTCCTTTGACATTAAAAACCTGTACACAAACATCCCCATCTCTGAAACAATCACCATCCTACAAAACAAACTCAAACAGAACAACACACCAGACGAACTTATCAATGAAATAACAGAAACTCTGAACATTATCACAAAACAAAACTACTTTACTTATAACAATAAATACTACACACAGAATGACGGCCTACCCATGGGCTCCCCCATATCCAGCATTCTAGCAGAAGTCTTCCTCCAACACTTAGAAAAAACAAAAATACTCACAAACAATGACAGACACTCACATAAAATACTATATTGGCACAGATACGTTGATGACATTCTAATACTATACAGGGGAAACAAAAGACAATGTGAACAGTTACTAACGCACATAAACAAAATACATAAAAACATAACCTTCACTGCCGAATACGAACACAACAATACCATAAACTTCTTAGACCTCTCCATCACAAAACTAGAACACAGGCACAAATTCAGTATATACAGAAAACCAACTACAACTGACACACTAATACACAACACCTCCAATCACCCAATACAACACAAACTAGCTGCTTTTAGAACCATGATACATAGACTTAACAACATCCCCTTAGATGAAATAGACTACAAAGACGAACTAAACACGATAAAATATCTAGCAGAATCTAACGGTTATGACAGAACAATAGTCAGTAAACTCCTACACAAAACACAAAACAAACAACAGACAAAGACAGAAAACAACAAATTCATAACACTAACATACATCAACAAACAAACAGAAAAAATTGCCCACAAATTCAAAAAAGCAGGATACAGAATCGCTTACAAAACTACTAACAAAACAGAACACACACTATCAAAACGCATGCCCAAAGCACAAAACAAATTCGATCTACCTGGTATATATAAACTAAATTGTTCAAATTGCAGTAAATTCTACATAGGCCAGACAGGACGTAGCTTCAAACAGAGATACATTGAACACACAAAAGCACTCCACACCACTACAGAATCTACCTTCGCAAACCACCTCATTGAAGCAAACCACACATATAAAAACATCGACAATAACATGAACATACTACACGTACACACAAAAGGCCGAAAACTAGACACTCTAGAACAATTAGAAATATACAAACACACAAAAACAAATAAAAACGACATCCTAAACGAACAGACACAATTCAAATCGCACGCATTATTCGAACACATCTCACCACACACACACAGCTTCAATCTTTCGAAACACTTTCTCGTCGCCAACAACAAGACGAGCAGCGCTACTAACGACAGCCTCTGATGAAGCCTTCTATAGGTGAAAGCCGGTTTAGGCTGTAAGGTAAAACTTTACGTTTTTACTTATAAAAAACTTTGTGTTCCGAGTCGTCAATATTATAGTGATATTTAGTTAAGTAACGGACACGTCATGGACAACGAAATCCAAGAACTCAAAAAATTCTTTTCCAATCAAATGTAATACTATAAAATAAAAAGGTTCTATTTTAAAAAATTGGATAAACGTATCATTTATAAACATGATATCCAACACATTTGTCTCATGAAGCTGGGGCACCAAAAACTAGATCTATTAAATCGTCTTTCGTTGTAATTAAAAACCACAGTATTAACCAATTCTGACACCAATTTGATGTCATTTGAAAACTTCCGAGAATGCCAACGGACGTCAATTGATGTCCTGAAGATTCAATGTGTTTTTGCATGATTCCATTTGTATAAAGATGTCTTTGGAGCTGTTTTGAAACAATTTCAGGCCTTGTAGTACCCAGATCATCTGCTAGATCGCATATGCGTTCACTTTTGTAGGTACATCATGTGGCAAACTGTTGTGTTGGTTGGCTAAACACCGCTACTTACATGTTGAAATTTTGGACAAGCGTTTCTTGACAACAAACGAAATATATAAATAAACTGAGAGAGAATGGAGTGAAAGTGACACTGACAGTAGTGTTAATGATACTGATGATGACCCCGATTTTCTAGTAACAACATGTGTTTTGGCCAATTTTTTTTCTTCCAAAAACATCACTTTTTTGAAAAAAATTTTAGGGAAAATAACCAACACAATGACATACAGTATACACCATTTTAAAGAAGACACTTGGATCTTAATAAAAATACAGGGAGCATATATTTCTACCATATAGTTTAGACAGTACAACAGTTTAAATAGATGCGAAAATGGCCCAGCATGGCCGAAGGACCACTATGTTTAGGGCCCGGCATCAAAGTGTTAGCTATGAAACCAGAATATTAAACTACGAAAATCACAACCAAAAATGCATATTAACTGACGAGATAGGAATGCGTCCAGCATCACTCTCGTGAACTCAAATGCAATATGAAGTGAGGGAAAGCATCTAAGGCCGGTTGTCCACTGGAACCGTAGTGGGGCGACTACCTGGTCGGACGTTTACGGCCAACCAGCAGTCGGCAGACCAAGCTTCGTCCATTGCAAGCGATTATCAGACAGGTTCTCAGTTACCATTTTGTACTCTGTACTACTTCTTGTGACTGAAAATTTAAATTCCACCTTTGTTTAACGTGACATTCACAATGGATGTGCGTGATGTGTATTTTTGGAATAGCCGTTGAATATATAGTTTCCGTTGACTGTCACGATGATGGTAACCCTTGTCTTGCATATTCCATAGTGGAATGTGCTCCCTAACTAAGCTAATAAGTTTTTCATGTCCATAACATTAATAAAAGCTGTAAAAATTAACGCAAATTTATAAAATATATGAAAAGCACAATGCACTCAAAGCAAGCTAGTCGTCCGACTAACGCGAAAAATCCCATTCCAATGGGATCGCTCGCTAGGTCGGCTGACTAAGTCTGAAGCAATGGACCCCATTCAGCGCTTTCACTCATTTTGGGATCAGTCGCTAATATTCGGGCGTCTATGCCCGACCAGTTAGTCGGCCGACTATGGTTCCAGTGGACGACCTACCTTATTCGAGTGAACCAATCAGGCAGCAAACTGCCTTACTACATTACAGTCTACAGTGAGACAAAGAGAAGACATTAAATCAACCATTATGTTGAACAACACAATATTGGAGCACGTTACTGAATTTTGTTACCTGGGTAGCATAGTTACAAGTGGAAATAAGTGTCTGGCAGAGATTAAGAGGAGAGTAGCTCTGGCAAAATAAGCATTCCAGAGCAAAAGGAATTTATTAACAAACAACCATATTAGTATTGAAACAAGGAAAAAGTTTGTTAAGGTATTTGTATGGAGTGTTTTAACTTACAGGTGTGAATCGTGGACCTTAGGGAAGGTGGAGAGTGACAGACTTCAGGCAATGGAGATGTGGATTTGGCGGAGAATGACAAAAACTAGTTGGACAGATAGGAAGACGAATGAACAGATCTTAGAGGAAATAAATGAGAATAGAACACTGCTTAGGAGTATAGAGGTGAGGAAGATTAAGTTGATAGGGCATGTGATCAGACATAGTGCTTTTTTAACTAACATCTTTGAGGGCAAAGTAGTGGGGAAGAAGCCCAAAGGAAGACCAAGAACTGCATACTTCCGCAGCACAATGAGTGTCGTGAATAGTGGGTCCTATGGAGAAATGAAGAATATCGCAAGGGTGACGTGGCTACAGCGACAAGGCATTGCCTTTAGGAGTTAAAAAAAAAGTGAGACAAAAACAAAATAATTTGTTTTTGTCTCAATCTAGCAGTGAGCTGCACAGTAATGTAGTACAGTAAGCATCTTTGACATGCTCACTCCTATTTAAAGCTATACATTTGTTATGACATCACTGTCATACAGTAGGCACACATATTTCAGTAAGCTGCAGTCTACCAGTACTGCTGCTTTGTCATGTTATTTTTACCAATCACCCTAACTGTGAAAGTGGCAAAACATTTGATAACTGAAATGCTGAAAAAGTAACTGACTTATCATGCACACATACACACACACACACACACTCTCTCTCTCTCTCTCTCTCTTTTGTTATTCATAACATCATCATCTTCCTTTAAGCATTAGGACCACAGCCTATTGTTTCCTCTAGCTGTGGTACAGATCACACCCACTAAGGACACCATTGCTGCACAATGGGACGGAGTGTTGTGTGTGATCCTTTGTAGATGTTTTGTTGTTACCGAGATCTACCTATATCAGCTAGACTACTGTATTGCTCAACAGTAGGTAGGTGGGGTTGAACTGACTTCGTCTTGAGCCAATTCAATACAGCTGAATGCACTGATACTGTATTAAAAAAAATCACTTGATTGTTATATAAAAAGACTATCATATCTTCCAAGATGCATCCTGGTTTGGATTAATTTTTCAATGTAATATAAAATAGATGAAGGAAAGTCAAAAAGTAAAGGGAAATTTTTCTTCCCTCCTGTTCAGGTAAAGGGCACAACTGACTGTTTTGCTGCAAGTCATAACACCACTGTGTCTGTTCAATGGAAGTATTGTTTCGTTACTACTAATTTCCAATTGTGTTCAAAACCTGATATAAAGTGAGTGTACACTATCCTAAGTGAGTGCACCATGAAATGAATACAAGAAGTGATACATTTTCTAAACCCAGAGGAGGGTGATACTTGCAAAGATCGTTTACAGTAAGCAGTAGCAATATGGAGAGGAGAAGTCTGGATGGTACTGCGACCTATGAGTACACTGGCCACTTTAAGAACATCCATATTTCTTATTGAGTTGAAGAACAGAAAGGTAGACCTTTCACTTCAAAGAACAATGGCAATATCAAAGTGGTTAAACAAATCATTCATGATAATCAGTAAATTAGAATTGACAAAGTTATGAAAATTAGTTGAATATATAAAACCCATGGTGCAGTATTTTCAGTTTTCAAAAAAAGATGCACTAAGCTTTCAAGTTGTGTGAGTTCTCTTCACTATATACTGTGAATGTACACGGCCAGCTAAACAAGCACTGTTTTTCAAGACATCGGTTTTGAGTTGCTGGATTATATAGCATTACACCTATGATCTGGCCCCAAATAATTTTCATCGTTTTGATTCACTAAGGGATACAAGGAAAATATTTTTGATCACACGAAGAGGTTATAGTGTGAAATTTCCTGCACACGAGTCAGAAAGTCTCTCGCATGAAGGCATTTATAAGCCTGTTAAGAGCTGAACTAAGTACATAAAAGTAGGAAGATATTATGTGGAAAACAATACAAGTTTCATTTACAACTTTTTTTTTATTTCCCTTTACTTTTTGACTCCCCCTAATAAGTAATGAGCAATATGTAGTGGAGTTGATAACAAAAATACACTATTTCAACAAAAATACACTATTTCATTGCTATTATGCTCATTTTATTTAGTGCTGGATTTCAAAGCAGAGACCATAACTTCAATGGTTTGAACCTGAATAGTTGTTGAGATTTAAATAGACTTAGAGCTTCACACAATACAAAGCCCAGTGCATGTTATAATACAGCTGATATAATGAAAAAATGACATTTGAGCTTCATCAATCTGCTTCTAACTATTTACAAGGTCATACTTGAGAAAAATAATTATTTTCATTATTATTGACAAAATATGAACACATGATCATGCAGAACATAATGATGGCTTGGAAGTGAAGAACATACAGAAGTTTTAATTATAGGCCACTTACATTCAGTAATATAAACGAGCATAATTTTCTCACAAGTGGAATAGTTTAGATCTGTTACAAAAATCATAAAGCGTTTATTATGCATAAAAATAACAATAGCTTTACTAGAAATTTCTATTTGCAAGTATGAATACTTTTTAGTTATTGGTTTATTTTGAAACTGTTAAATTTGCAGTCTGGTGATTTACATTGTTATTTTGATGTGTAATATGAGGTCTGCTCAAAAAGTATCCAACCAATTGTTATTAAAATATAAATAATGTACTGTATATACCTCAGTCTCCTTTAAAGTAGTTCCCTTTGGCCCTCACAGACTTATACTACCATCTATTTCATTTTTCAAAACAATTTGTGAAGTTCTCTTTTGGGATCACCATCAGCTCATCATCATCATTATTGGCTTGACAGCCCATTTGTGGGCCCTGGCCTTCTTCAGAAGATTTCGCAAGTCTTCTCTATTCATGCCATGTTCTTCCAGTTTCTAATTCCAAGAGTACTGATGTCCTGTCCTCACCCTGTCCCTCCATCTCATTCTTTGCCTTCCAACTCTCCTTTTACCTTCTGGCTTTGTATTAAATGTCTTCTTAATAACTCTGCTTTCACAAGCATGTATAATGTGTCCAGCCCATTCTAATCGCCATCAGCTGCCTTGTTGCATTTCCGTCAATTTTATCTACAGCCTGACATCTAGTTAATTTAACAGATCATTTTAGCTTAGGAAAAATGCAAAAGCCAGTGTGGGGGGCGGGCGGGCTGCAATATCTGTATGATGAGCTGTTTTGCTGCAAAATCTTGTACAAGACGTGAAGAATGGGCTCATGTATTGTCATATTGAAGCAGACAATCAACATTCGTCTACAGCTGCGGCTGTTTTCTTTGTACTGCATCTCTCAGCTAGCAAAAAAACTGCAATATATTAATTCTTATTAACTATCTAGCCTGGAGGAGCAAACACATGATGGACAATACACTTATGATCAAAACACACCGTTAACATGGCCTTCATATTGCTCCACGTTGTCATGCTTTTTCAGAATATGGTGACCCAGGGATCTTCCGTTGGGAAGACTGGGCTTTTGTTTCATGGTCACAGCGAAAGCCCACAACTCACCTCCAGTTATGACCTTTTTTGAAGAAATCTGGGTTACTGTTAGCACTGTCAAGCAAATCTTGTGAAACTTCCTCATAGAATTCTTTTTGCTCTTGTGTCAGCAGCTGTAGTATGCATTTTGCTACCACACATTCATTTGCAGATCTTCCGTTAAAATCACCGATACACAAATCTTCAGAATTCCCACACCTTATTCTAATTCTTGAATTATCATCTGTCAATTATTGTGTATTGCAGTCCACATATGTTCAACAGATTGCTGGCCATCTTTAAGCTTTTTTACTGTTATATTATCTGTGTATCACTCATTGTGTCCTCACTGAAAGCCTTCTCTTAGTCTTTCTGATAGTTCCTGTGAATGAATATTCAAGCTCTACACAAAATTTAATACAAATTCACTGATCTAGTCATTCTCACATTATGAATATGGCAGTCGGAGACAACACGTGCCTCACAGCTAACTGAATAGGCCAATATGTTAATGAATGTTGTCAAAACGTTTCATCCGACTGGCTACCGAGTTACCATGCAGTTGCACATCAGGTTCCAATAATATTCAAAATGGTTGGATACTTTCCGGTCAGACCTTGTAAAACACACCATTGCTTGAATTTGTGATCTGGTAGATACCAATACAACCGTACAGAACTATAAATAATGCAATGCATTCTATAACACAATGGAATACACAGACATGCACAAGTTTGTAGGAGAACCCCTCAACTGATTCAGAATGTCAAGTCCTTTCTAGCCATCCCAGGTATTGTGCTTTTTCAATATACACAAAGCGTAGCAGCAGTTGTGACGGTACAAACGTCCGTCTGAAGGAATTATGGTATTCACGAATCTTGTATTGTATTTTTATTGTGTTCTCATATGTAAAAGAGGGTTAGGTCAACTTCCCCCATGTTTAAATAAACGACGCAGTTTCATATGTATAATTCGTCTCGAGGCCAAGAGCGTACGTGCGAAATAAGACGCACTCGATGGTTCCACTGATCGACAAGGCTGACTTGTCATAACAAAATATGACACATTTTTTTATGTACATACATTCTTTTATGTACCCAAATATGCCCAAATCAAAATTAAACATAACAACCAGGCCGCCCAAATAACACAAAACATCGCACAAAGAACATACATAAAAGAATCAATTAAACAACTATATAAGAAAAAAGACGCCCTCAACCGCAAAGCACTAACACTACACCTACAAATCGCCAACACATACGGACACAATTACATGACTGAACTAATACATCACACAAATGAATGGACAAAAAAAACAAATACATAACATACAGACAAAACACAACAGAAAAATAAAAAACCTGACACCAATCAAAACAGATATAATTCCCTCGCACAAATTCTACCCACGTACAGTAAACCTCACGAACGTCACACTCACAAAAAACGAACAAACACTCCTTGATAAAGGCCTAAAACATAACATACATTACAAACATAACAACCAAACACTAACAAAGCTCATAATTGACACAGAAACAAATATACAAAACACAGCACCGGAACATCAAGACACATTAAGACATAATATAAACAACACAATAGGAGTACATAAGACACCAGACAACAACAACCACAACTCAGAAATACACACAACCATCAAACTGAGGGAAAAGGCACACAAACACAACATCACATTTGTAAAAGCTGACAAAGGCAACACGACTGTAATTATCCCCACAGACCACCTACACAAAAAAGTACAAAACTTCATGGCACAGAACAACATCCACCGACAGATACCAAAACTCAGTAAAACAAATAGTCAACAAAGCCAAACACATTATGACACATGAACAAAAGCCCTACATGAAACAAATCCGACCATCAGCACCTACACTCCAAGCGCTTCCCAAAATCCATAAAGAAGACATTCCAATACGCCCCATTATCAACTACCGTAATGCCCCTGCACACAAACTGGCAAAATATCTAGACAAAATTATTAGACAACACACACAAATAGACAACAACATTGCAGTAAAAAACAACACTGACCTAGTAACAAAAATAAAAGACATACACATCCCCCATAATGCCACATTAGCCTCCTTTGACATTAAAAACCTGTACACAAACATCCCAATCTCTGAAACAATCACCATCCTACAAAACAAACTCAACAGAACAACACACCAGACGAACTTATCAATGAAATAACAGAAACTCTGAACATTATCACAAAACAAAACTACTTTACTTATAACAATAAATACTACACACAGAACGATGGCCTACCCATGGGCTCCCCCATATCCAGCATTCTAGCAGAAGTCTTCCTCCAACACTTAGAAAAAACAAAAATACTCGCAAACAATGACAGACACTCACATAAAATACTATATTGGCACAGATACGTTGATGACATTCTAATACTATACAGGGGAAACAAAAGACAATGCGAACAGTTACTAACGCACATAAACAAAATACATAAAAACATAACCTTCACTGCCGAATACGAACACAACAATACCATAAACTTCTTAGACCTCTCCATCACAAAACTAGAACACAGGCACAAATTCAGTATATACAAAAAACCAACTACAACTGACACACTAATACACAACACCTCCAATCACCCAATACAACACAAACTAGCTGCTTTTAGAACCATGATACATAGACTTAACAACATCCCCTTAGATGAAATAGACTACAAAGACGAACTAAACACGATAAAATATCTAGCAGAATCTAACGGTTATGACAGAACAATAGTCAGTAAACTCCTACACAAAACACAAAACACACAACAGACAAAGACAGAAAACAACAAATTCATAACACTAACATACATCAACAAACAAACTGAAAAAATTGCCCACAAATTCAAAAAAGCAGGATACAGAATCGCTTACAAAACTACTAACAAAACAGAACACACACTATCAAAACGCATGCCCAAAGCACAAAACAAATTCGATCTACCTGGTGTATACAAGCTAAATTGCTCAAATTGCAATAAATTCTACATAGGCCAGACAGGACGTAGCTTCAAACAGAGATACATTGAACACACAAAACCACTCCACACCACTACAGAATCTACCTTTGCAAACGACCTCATTGAAGCAAACCACACATATAAAAGCATCGACAATAACATGAACATTCTACACGTACACACAAAAGGCCGAAAACTAGACACTCTAGAACAATTAGAAATATACAAATACACAAAAACAAATAAAAACGACATCCTACACGAACAGACACAATTCAAATCACACGCATTATTCGAACACATCTCACCACACACACACAGCTTCGATCTTTCGAATAACTATCCCGTCGCCAACAACAAGACGGACAACGCTACCTATGGCAGCCTCTGATGAAGCCTTCTAAAGGTGAAAGCCGGTTTAGGCTGTAAGGTAAAACTTTACGTTTTTACTTATAAAAAACTTATGTTCCGAGTCGTCAATAATATAGTGATATTTTGTTATAAATCATTAATATGTAACTGTTATATCAAATATCTAAAAAGTTAATAACCACTAACAATGTAGAGTCAGTGCCAACGAGACAGACAATCAGAATCAAAGTACGCCGAACATTGGGCGAGCCATGGGCAGCATCTGAACCACACGGAAACCTCAACATTTCAGGAAAGTGCAACATTTAAATAATACCTCTTTTACCAAATAAACGAGCTCGAGATAATATGAACAGCAAAATTATTAAAGATGTAATGAGAGAGAGAGAGAGAGAGAGAGAGAGAGAGAGAGAGAGAGAGAGAGAGAGAGAGAGAGAGAGAGAGAGAGAGAGAGAGAGAGAGAGAGAGAGAGAGAGAGAGTGATAGAGAGTGTGAGACAACAGGCTGGCCGCGTCTTTTAAAAGAGGCGTTGGTTTGTGTTTAATAACCTTTCAATGGTAATATTAGAGAAATTAAATACTGCAGTATAAAATGTTTTTTTTTATGTACTAGAAGTAAAGAGAGAATAATTATTGGAAACGTAAGATATTAATAAGGAGTGGAAGTTGAATGGCCGCCATGTTGTAGGTGCGGTATAAGCCGCCATTTGTAATTTGAATATTACTATGCAAATGAAGTAACAATTAAACAAAGTTTTTTTACACCTTTCAATGATAATCAGTCTTATTATTTCGTACAACCCCAATGTTTCTGCGCTTTCGCTTATAGAACTCTGGACCCTGGGCATAAAATATTGTGTGTGTGTGTGTGTGTGTGTGTGTGTGTGTTGGGAGCACGTGCTTACCGGAAATGTTACAAACACGTGGTGAGTAAACAGAAATATGTATGTATGTATTATTTATGTATTTATATTTATGAGTAAATACACAATGGCAACCGAACTAGGGACATTGTATAAAATAAAAATTATATAATTAAGCCAAAGAGCAGAGACAGACGGGTAGCAAAATACGCATAACGCATAAATAACATTAGGTTACAAGTGTAGGTTATGTTATTGTTGAGTTAAAATATAAAACAACAATTGACAAAATATTTTATTCAATATGGCAAACAATAGCGAAAATAGCAGCCTCACTGCGAATGAAAGCCAAACGAGTATGACGGAATCAAAAATAATGAGTGAAGAAACTGTTCACTCAACACCAGTCATAAGCAAAAGAACTGAAGAGAATGATATAGTAAAGATAATGCAAACACTTTTCGAAATACAGAATAACAAATTTGACGAGAAATTTGACGAACTGAAAGAGCAGAATAAAAAATTTGACGAGAAATTTAGCGATTTGAAAAATGATACAAATGAAATCAAAAAACAAAATTTAAATTTTGCTAAACGTTTTGATGAGCTACGCATGAAAAGGAATAAAATAGATGATAATTCTAAGAGTAGAGAAATAGACAAAGTAAACATAATAAAGACAAGGTAAGTAGTGGTGAAAATTATGATAAAATAAATAAAAGTATGATATTAGAAAATGATTATGTGAACATTGGTAGTGATAATGAGATTTTAAGGGGAGTAGAATATGATAATGATGGAATGTTAGTGTGTAATGAGTTAGAGAGAAAGGGTAGAGAAAGTATAATTGTAAAAGGGTTGCGGGGGGTAAATTTTTCCTTTAATAGTGTAGTAGGGGGTGAAGTAAAGACTTCACATGTGTTTAGGAAGGATGAGAGTTCCTTCAGAGTATATTTGGAAGACGATAGGTTTGCAAATAAAGTTGTCCCTAGGTTTTTTAGTGCACTTCACAGGTGGTGCAGCAATTGTGAGTTAGTGTCCCCTGCATATTTTGAGAGAGAGAGAGAGAGAGAGAGAGAGTGTAGCGTGGTGTTGTTGTGAGAAACATTGTGAGAGAAAGAGAGAAATAGAGATTTTTAAGATAAGTAGAAAGTATGAAGAGTTTATGGAAAGGTTAGGAGTAGAGAGGGTTGATAATTATAGTAAATACTTACCTTGGGTGGAAGCTGGTATAGCAGTAGTAGGAGATGATGATGAAAATAATGACTTTGTAACTTACCTGATTGTGACTAATTATACTGAAGGTGATAGGACCATACCCGATCGTGACAAGTTGTATGATAAATTGATATGGAATAATCCTATTAATTATGATAGTTTTGTAGAAGAATATAAGAATTTAAATAAGTATTATATTAATGATGCTAATATAATGTTTTCAAGGAAAAATAAGTTGTATAGACCTAAGACTCAACTGTTGTTTGATGATGGGGGATAAATATTTTATTGTGTTAATGAACATTTAATTATGTGATAGTGTGATTTTAAGATGGACTGTTTTATGAACTGATTTATGGTAAATGATTAAATGATAATTTGGATTGTATATTTTTGTGTGTTGATGTCAATGTATTTGTGTATTCTTGATGTTGTGTATTATATGTATTTTTGTGTAAACCATGCATGTAACAGGAAAGTATAGTTTAATTGATTTAATAATAATTATAACATGTTTCAAACTAAATAAATAATTGAAGAATAATTAATTGTGATGATGAATTTAAATAATTATGAGATCTAGATTCTAATGATTAGTAAATGAGTAAACATAAATATGTTCAGATATTGAGTTGTTTTATTATTGTAAGGTACTGTAAGTGATGAATTTTCTGGTGTCATATTAAAGTGAAATGTTGTAAAGAGGTTTGGGTAATAATGATAAATAAGGCATATGAATTAGTCAGAATTAACTTTATTGGGAGTTAGAGAGAATGAGAAGTTGAGATACAGATAATACACAAAGAGGGTGTTAGATATTTTAGGGACACAGTAGTTAGGGATTATATGTAGAGAAGGTGAGTAATGTAAATGGTAAACATATTTGTTGATGGTGATATTTTGTAGTAAGGATAGTGGGGTAAGGTATGATCAACGTGCGTTGTTGTGGCAGTTCCCGTAATTAGAGAAGGGTAAGAGTGTTTGCCGATATTTGGTGGAGGGCAAAAGGTTATGAACGTGTATATTGCCAGGTAGGGTACACACATCCTAGTACAAAGAGGAGAATAAATTGAGGTAAGTGGAATTAGTGAAGGGGTTTATAATTGAGAGATTGGTGTCATAATATGTTAATGGTTGTTAGTAGGAAAGAAAGGTGAGTAAGGTTAGATAGATAAATGCTAGAATAAGATATAGATAATAGTGAATAATAGAGAGTCACCCACACTAGATGAGTATTGATGAAAAGATTAGAAAAAGAAAATTCCTAGTAGAAAGGTGATGTAACAGAAAGGTTAATAATAAACTTGAAATTTTTATAGGATCTCATTGTAACAAATGTTGAATAGTTAAATGTTAAGAATGGTAAAAGTTGAATAGAGAGTTGATAATAATAATGTTATAAAGTTTTGATACAAGTTATTTAAATGTGAATTATGTAATGTAAATGTAACAATGTTAATGTTTGATGTTCAATGTTTTATTATGTTTTATTGTTATTGGTAGCAACGGTAACAAATATTAAGTAAAGAAATAACGTTGATATTGGTGTTGGATATAAAAATATAATTACGATTCTGTTGCAAAGAAATATAAGTATCAGGAAAGGTGAGTAAAGAAAGTTTAGAATATTTGAAGTGTTTGCCATAATAGTGTATTTTTAATTTTATGTAATAAAGATGAATAATTGTTGTAGCGTTTAGGAATTAAAATGTTGTTTTATGTGCTATGCTTGGTATAAGTATATGTTTTCTTGTGATGACGTAAGAAAGGTAATATTGACTGGAGTCAGAAAGCTTTAATAAATGTAGGAATGTTGAAAAGAGAAGTGGATTTTCTATTTTAAATCTTGTTCGTTTTCTTACGAAGGAATTTTGGAGTTAAGCAAACCAATGCCTCTAAACACAAACCAACGAAGCTAAGGGGAGACATATAAGTTGTGGATATGGGGATAGATAAGCCCACTATTTTAAACTTTGTATTCAATGTTTCAGAGTTTGATGGTGTTGTGACGGCGGTCCTGAGCTGGCCGGTGCATCAGAGCAGGAGCATTAAGTGCCAAATGGCCTTATCGTGTTGGGATCTCTCCTGAGAAGTCCAGTAAGGTCAGATGGGTACGGTCACCATCATTGGACCAAGGGTAAGTGATTGTATTTTTTTTGTTGTGTAAACACTACAGGGGGATGTGGCGACATATCTGGGCTGATCCCTTTAGGAAGTGTGAATGAGTCAATGAGAGTTTTTATGCTTCGGCATAAAACCTCTCATTGAGGGGGTTTGTGACGGTACAAACGTCCGTCTGAAGGAATTATGGTATTCAGGAATCTTGTATTGTATTTTTATTGTGTTTTCATATGTAAAAGAGGGTTAGGTCAACTTCCCCCATGTTTAAATAAACGACGCAGTTTCATCTGTATAATTCATCTCAAGGCCAAGAGCGTACATGCGAAGTAAGACGCACTCGATGGTTGCACTGATCGACAAGGCTGACTTGTCATAACAAAATATGACACACGTAATAGCGATGACGTGGAACAATACCGTCATCTGTCTCAAACAAAGGATTATTAAGGGTTAATCCCCACCACATGTCGATAATACGACAATATGTCTGCCCAGTTGGCAGAAGAACTTCATGGAGTGAGCACGTTTAAAAGTGTGCTGGTGTAAATTCGACCAGCCAAAGTGTTATAAATCATTAATATGTAACTGTTATATCAAATATCTAAAAAGTTAATAACCACTAACAATGTAGAGTCAGTGCCAACGAGACAGACAATCAGAATCAAAGTACGCCGAACATTGGGCGAGCCATGGGCAGCATCTGAACCACACGGAAACCTCAACATTTCAGGAAAGTGCAACATTTAAATAATACCTCTTTTACCAAATAAACGAGCTCGAGATAATATGAACAGCAAAATTTAGTAAATCAAAATTATTAAAGATATGAGAGAGAGAGAGAGAGAGAGAGAGAGAGAGAGAGAGAGAGAGAGAGAGAGAGAGAGAGAGAGAGAGAGAGAGAGAGAGAGAGAGAGACAACAGGCTGGCCGCGTCTTTTAAAAGAGGCGTTGGTTTGTGTTTAATAACCTTTCAATGGTAATATTAGAGAAATTAAATACTGCAGTATAAAATGTTTTTTTTTTATGTACTAGAAGTAAAGAGAGAATAATTATTGGAAACGTAAGATATTAATAAGGAGCGGAAGTTGAATGGCCGCCATGTTGTAGGTGCGGTATAAGCCGCCATTTGTAATTTGAATATTACTATGCAAATGAAGTAACAATTAAACAAAGTTTTTTTACACCTTTCAATGATAATCAGTCTTATTATTTCGTACAACCCCAATGTTTCTGCGCTTTTGCTTATAGAACTCTGGACCCTGGGCATAAAATATAGTGTGTGTGTGTGTGTGTTGGGAGCACGTTCTTACCAGAAATGTTACAAACACGTGGTGAGTAAACAGAAATATGTATGTATGTATGTATTATTTAAATTATATAATAATATAATAATTATATTATATGTATGTTATTATTTTATATAAATAAAAAAGGGGAGTAAATACAATACACACAGTAGGTTATGAATTATTTTTCTTACAGCCAATTGAAGTGTATACTGAATGCAGAATGTTTTTACCAGCGTATGATATAACTATTCTATAAATTAACTGATATAGTGACTGTTATAGTGTGAACAGCGTGTAACAGATAGCTGCAGTTAGGTGGGTGAATGGTTAAATATGAAAAATGTTAAATAAAACTGGTGACTGTTGTATTTCTGGCATTTATTATAATTGTATCAAGCTAAAGGTCCATATAACAATATTCTTATAAAATTAATTACTTATGTTTTTTTGACTGTAGCCTTTACACTTATTTTAATCAATGTCTATTAGTGTCAACTGAATAATTACTTTGAATTGAACATGACGATGTCCATGAGAAAACCAAATATTTGTCACCCCTAGTTTCCACAAGACTGACATTTAGTATCACATTGTTAAAAATGCTTATCACACACACACACACACGCACGCACACGCACACATACACACACACACACACACACACACACACACACACACACACACACACACACACACACACACACACACACACACACACACACAGAGCACAGCACAGCACAGCACAGCACAGCACTTATTACAAAATTAAATTCTCAATTAGAAATAAGAAAACCATTATGAAAAATAAACACAAATCACAAACTGTTGTATAAAATCATGCAGAGTATACTACAAAACATAAATATATCAACATTGGTTCCAGTGAAAACAAAACAAAACAAAAAAAATTATACTGCGCCATAAAGATCTGCAACAGTGGAATTTCTTGATAAGTACATACTTTTATGTTAACACACGTCCATAATCAAATTACACTGTCATTGAAAAATAAACAGAATCCAATATGTAGTTACCTGAAAACTCTAAACAAGTTCTGTGCATATTACATTTATCCACATCTACTATCAAGTTATGAGGTTACTGTTAATTTGTCACTAAATAATCATATGTCTAAGTTCATTGGCAGTTGTAAAGACAGCTTACAACCAATATAATGTTATATGGTTAGTATTAAGAATTTAATCGCTAAGCAAGGGTTCACTAAGAAACCACATGGTTATTTTGTTAAACTAAGTAAGAAAACATCATCAACATCTGTAATGAAGTCACAACCTATCATTAAACCATTTCATAATCAACAGACTGATAACAAGGTTTGGAAATGGTTCAATTGTCCAACATCTTTGATCATGTTACAGATCTTTAATGTAAACTATCTGAATTTGTCTACAAACACCAATACAAGACTATTACCACAAAACTGAGAACAAAGTCAAATGTAGGAAACTAAAAACAATTAAAAGCATGCAAAACATAAATAAAAAAAAATAAAACTGACAACTAATAACAACATCAACAAAGTATATTTGTTGAAACGTACGTTTTGAACCAGGCTGAAGTCGTAGAGAGTTCAGATTCAGGTTCAAGTTCAGAAAAGTTGGACGAGCTGAAATAGTCAGTACAAGGAAAATAAAAATTCTGTTGTCACACAAAAGCACAGTGCCCAAAGTATTTAATGAAACCTTCACCTTAAGCATTGCAATATTTACTAATCAAATACTCACTATTCCAATAAACACAACTGTAATAAAAAAACATTAATAATAATGGCAATGTTCATATCATAGTAGTCATGAACATAAAAATAACAATGGTATTCATAAAACATATTGTTTTAAATATTGTGTGTGTGTGTCACAGTGCAAGAAAGGAAAAGGAAAAAAGAGACAGGCGAGAGAACAATATAGTAGAACCCCGTGAATCCGAAATTTCAGATAATCCTAACAGGTTGTTAAAAATAAAGTTTAGATAAAACACAATAATATGCACTACTTTATCATAGCAAATCAGACGAAGTTATTATAAATAGAATGTTATATATGAAAACAATTGTACCATATATGGTAATTAACAAAAGGTGTGTTTACGATATAAATGAATATATTGTGTATAATAAACAATATCATCTGAAAATAAACAATTAAGTACAAAAATTATTTAATAATACCCAGTCTTTTTAAAAACAAAGGCGGTCACAGTCAATTTCTTCTGATGAAGTTCGGGACATTTGGGACGATCCAGAAATATCTCACCAGCGCTTCATAAGCATGACATCAGTTTGTACAACTTTGCTGAGCTGTTTGACTTATGTAGTGCCACCTCTGGATTGTAGTCTCTGCAGTGAAATTAAACAGAAATTCCACATACCTTACCTTTTACGTCCGCTTAATCTGAACAAGGGTCAGTCCTAATTACTTCGGATCCATGGGGTTCTTTCTACTGTATAATAAAAAATGGAAAAGAAAATGGCATAAAATGAATACCATTTTGTTATTAAAATTTCATTATTTCAAAATAAGATTTTGATAAACCTGAAGAAAAACTATATGACTTTAATTTTAAATGAGGCTACATTAAATTCTTATTAATATTACCTAAAATTTTTATATTTACATATAAGAAGTACTCACTACTTAAATGTAAGTCTGAGGCTATAAATATGTTGTTCATTACAAAATAGTTTTTTACTATTTACTATAGTATAGTATGGGTCATATTTCATCCCTATTAAAAAGAAAAGTGTCCATTAAAGAAGTAATAATAAACTACTACTACAGTAGTAGTAGTAGTAGTAACAAACTGCAACAATCTTCACTATTAGGCATGTTCAACTGAAATACAAACAGCTTGTTTTGTAGAACTGTACAGGAGCATTAAGCTGGTTTTTATCCATGCTGCATGGCTGAGCTAAATACAAATGTGTATGTTCTCACGTAGACTTCTGCAGCCGGTGTCCATTATGGTTTTAAAATCTTCTTCTTCCGATATGGACCATGTCAAAAATGTCTTGTATGACGTTTCACTCATATTACTTAAACCTGAGGATGCTCATTGTAATAGGTCACTTAGACCTGAGGATACTCACTGTAATAGTTACTTAGACCTGAGGATACTCATTGTAATATGAGTGAAATATTGTCATACAAGACATTTTTGCACGATCCATACCGGAAGATTTTAAAAATAAAATGTGTATGTGCCTGAGTTGGGCTCAGGACAATTTACTGTAGGATAAATATTTGCCTAGCCCAGCGATGCTACGCTGCACCAGTTCCGTGCTGGGTGGATTTTATCTAATCTACAGAAGGGAAATCAGTTTCACAAATAGGACTGAGAGTGGGGATAGATACGATCAAAATAATCCAAAAGAAAAGTTCTGGAAGCAAAAATAGCTATAAAATCTCAATGAATGGCCACAAATAACTTGGGGGGGGGGATGAATAAGATAGAATATAGAAGCTGACAATGAACAATCAAGAATGAGAACATATCAATGCTACAGTCTAGAACAGTCTTTAGTGAACTTAACGCTATGTCATTAAATACAAAATACACATTTTGTTTATATAGTACAATCTGAACCTAAAATTGTGTGGCCATTTTTCGTTTTTTTGTTATTAACACTAAATCCAACAATTTTATTTTTTTAACATACAATGTCATGACTGGATACTATAAGTTTTTTTAATTAAATAGTTGATTATAAAAAGATCGTTTCAGATTATTTGGGATTGTAGACTAGGAGTTTGGGTGACAGCAATTTTACTAATAAGTATTCACTGCATTAGCTATTAGTACCACATGGATTCTTGATTTAAATTAGTTACACAAAACGCAGATGAAGCCTCAAAACTGTGTACCACACTATCTACTATGTCTGTAAAACAAAAGTAATTAAACATATGTCTCGAAGCAGTTTAATTGAATATATTAGTAAAAGTTAAGAAATGTTATCTCTTAACTTTGTGAATGCAACACGTGTTAATAAAAGCAATAAGATGCACATATTTAATTCTCTTCATATTTATAGCTCTCAGAAGAATAATGGGTGAATAATTTCACACCACTATTATTTTACACACTTTTTTTCATTATCTTAGAATATACCTACCAAGAACACATGCTTTAACAATCTACAAAACGAATCCAAGCTAGTACTGCATCATATATTATGAAATACTTATATTATCTCTTAATGCTGGAAAATATTTATGTATTATTTTCCATATATTATCCTAGATAAATATGGCACCCATAATAATACATATTGAAAAAAAATGAAGTATATCAAAACGTGGCAGGTATATTTAAAAAAAAGTACAGCACCATTAATATGAGCTCAATAAAGTACATACGTAAATTACTTTACACATTAATAAACTTCAAAATCATGAATCTGAAATGATAGTGTTCACTGTATCTCGGAGGCCATTAATTGCAAGCGTACTGGGTAATTCACCTTATTTTGGAGAATAATCCTGCCATCAAGCTGTGAAGTGTCGGTGGTTTTCATAATTCCAGGTATATTAAATTTTACCTTCATACTTCAAGCCTGCACTTATCTAACAAGCCTGGTGTTGGTATTTACTATGAGTCAACCACGCACTGTGTCCCTTCCTTGCCTTCCACACCACTTCTGATACAAGTTAGTATTTAGGTCTATTTAAAAACAAGACGTGTGACAAGTAAGGAAGGAGGAAATAATTGTCAGTACTTCGTAGAAATGAATTATTAATGGTATGAAATTTGAAAGGAGTAAGTAAAGATGTAATAGCATGACATTTGTTTTTTAGATTAGCACATGCCTGGAGTAAGATGGTAAAATTAAATTTAATTTAATAAAGGCGGGCATACAGACAACTACTGTCATACAAATTTTACATATGACATTTTTGTTAACAGATACTTAAAATACAAAAAAGGGTTTTCACAGCTCTGTATTGTTTAATTCTGACTGTTATAATATCATTATAAAGCCATTAACACATTCACTGTGGGTGGTATGCCGGCGTACCATGAAGTGTCTGATTCTAGGAGCGGATGGGTCACCAGTGTACCATGTGGCCAACAAAACAGCCTCAAGTCAGTGTGAGCTTAGCCATCATGGATAGTTGTTGCAGTCAAACACATTATCGCTCCCCGTGACAGTCTTGTTCTTTGTTTCATGACTTTGGTTTGTACTTACTGTGTTTCCAGCAGTTGTACGGGCGCATTGCGTTTTATTATGTCTTTTAGTTGTGTTACATCATGTTATGGTATACTCTTGTGTTTCATTGTTAGCTCCTTTGTAATTTAGTGTCATAGCGGTAGTTTCTTTTGTGTATATAGACAAAGCAGTATTCCTACTGCGTACTATACACGACTCACAAGTGGCAGCGCACATTCTCCCTTTGTAATTTTTTTTTTATTGTAAATTGTCTATTGGTGCTTTATTATTAGTGTTTCATTATTTTAGTGTGATTTACGGTAGTTATTTGTTAGTGTATATAGCTGTTTTAGGCTGTACAATGTCGTCGAGTTTGAGTCCTGATTTTGACGAGCCTTCCACAACCAATGTCAATTATTGTGATGACGACACTGACAGTAATTTAAATAATGCTCCCAACAGTGATGACGGTGAAGACAATTCTTCTACTGATGAAGAAAGTGAACTGAAATTAATCCTGTGTGGTCTCCATGAACAGTGGGACTAAGACGAATACCTTTTACAGGGGAACCTGGGTTTAGGTACAATTTTGCACCTGTCACGAGACCAATTGATTATTTCAATGTGTTGGTTGGGGATGTTTGTTTTTAGAAAATATTGCAGAAGAGACAAATCGATATACAAGCAGTGAAATAGTTACTAAAAAGTGTTTATAATGTAAGATAAGTAATTTTAGTCAGGCAGATCCCCCCCCCCCCCCAAGGAGTGGATGGTATGCCAGCGGGCAACAGAAGATAACATCACATTTTGCCAAAATAATTCTTGGAAAATATTATTGACATTACCCATGAATATTCATTGTAAAAAAAAGTACATAATGTATCAACAAAACATGTTTGTATTGGCTATGAAAAACCTTTTTTGTATTATAAGTATCTATTAACAAAAATGTCATATGGTATGTAAAATTACTATGACCGTAGTTGTCTGTATGCCCCCCTTTTTTAAATTAAATTTAATTTTATCATCTTACTCCAGGCAATCTAAAAAACAAATGTCATGCTATTACATCTTTACTTACTCCTTTCAAATTTCATACCATTAATAATTTATTTCTATGAAGTACTGACAATTATTTGCTCCTTCCTTACTTGTCACACGTCTTGTTTTTAAATAGACCTAAATACTAACTTGTATCAGAAGTGCTGTGGAAGGTAAGGAAGGGACACAGTGCGTGGTTGACTCATAGTAAATACCAACACCAGTACACCAGTAAAAACAACATGTTTCAGCTCCTCTAGTCAAGTTTATAATTTAGGGCCCTGGAGTGAAAGTGTTAATGAACAACAGCCCAACACCCACACTCTCTTTTATAGGTTAGACCTATATACGAAGGATGGCCTAACCCATACAAGACAGAATTGGCACTGGACCAAAGTTCTGTCAAAAGTGATCACATATGTGATACAGTCTCAACTTTTCGTAAGTTTTAAAGTTAAACACTTTGTATTGCCACAGGTTTTACAAGCATACTAGAACTTTTTTTTTCAGTTACCGCTGCAAAATTTTTTTTGAAACAGTTAAAAGTTAATGATGACAGGAAAGCACCAAATGCAGATAACTGTCACAACATTATAGTGACCATGTGTTATGATATACTTCAGTTTTTCTTAAATCACGCAGTACACACCATTACAATGTTATTATATAATACCACATTAAAATACGTGCATATCATTTTGAGGGGTATGCAATTCTTCAAAAATTATTATCATATACTGCAGTGGTTCCCAAAGTGGGGTCCATGACAATGTTAAAGGGGGTCTGCAGACACTTTTAAGAAAAATTATAATATACCGTAATTTTCTCTGATTTTTAATGCTCTAAAATCTAAATTTTAGAATCTTAAAACAATTAGTAGAAGATTCCAGTATTTTTGTTTTGGGTTCAAACTAACTGTAATTGTAAAAGTAATTTCAGACTAATGGCTTTAATAATGTCTTTAAATCGTGTTGTGTAGCAGATCTGTTTGTCAGCCGAACTGATTAGACCTCTCTCTTACGCTACAAAAAGAAGATTCATTGGCAGAACTTTCAACTGATAGTTCATTAAACTTACAGTTTTCACAATTACAGCTAGCTGACTTCTGGTTATGGTTATATGTAATTACTGACTATCATAAACTCGCAAAAAAAAGCTTTGAACCGTTTAACTGTGTTTCCCTCTACATATTTGTATGAAACCACATTCTCCCTGCTCACGTACTTCAAGCCAATGTTAAGAAATAAACTTGATACCAAGAGTGACTTAATATTGAAATTATCAGGCATTAAACCCAATATTGCAGAGCTAATTGTTCAAAAGCAGCTTCATTGTTCACATTAATTTTGTTAATGTTTGATATAATTAATATTATAATTTTACATGTTAAGGGAATTTTGATTTTAATACAATTTTAATTAAAATATAAGAGTTTGTATCATATTTACAGTTTGTTTTATTTAAGAACTCAGATGGGGTCCATGAATTTTTAAATTATTTGGGGGGTCCGCGGACTGAAAAGTTTGGGAACCACTGATATACTGCATACTGTTTATTCAGTCCTGCTTTATTGTGGTGGTGTGTGAGGGATGTGATGCTCCCAAGTCGTTTCCAAATACACCTGCAACTTATGCTTTACCTAGGCTACCGAGTGTGAATGTACGTACTTTTAAATCAGAAATGAATGGAACAAAAACAGGGTGCGGTGCATGGTTGCTTATGTGCAGTCACGCAATCGATATCTCCATATGCTGCTGGCACCTGACAGAGTGAATCATATCACTGACATTTGTGGTGTGTGTACCAACTTCATGAAGTTAAAAATATATGAATAATCCCTTCTAAATTGAACAATTTTGAATTTTTTTATGAGAGTGAACAATTTTAAATAATGCACAAAGTTGCAATACAGGTGCATCCAAATTTTAACTTATAATAAATAAAGGATATACTGTATGTTTTATTGTGAACACACACACACACACACACACACACACACACACACACACACACACACACACACACACACACACACACACACACACAAGTTGCAGGCAAAAAGCTGTACTTAATAAAATCATTTTCATTAAAGCTGACATGCATTTTTTCCAAGTTCTTGCACTGCATTTTTTATTTATACAGCTAAGCCATATTAAGGAAAGTTCAAATAATATGATATTTGATATGTGTGAATTGTTTAATGGAGGCTGATCTGGTTTAAATGTACCTAGTGCACATGCAACTGAGATTAAAGTTAAACCTAGAAGAGTTAGACCCTCGATTGATTTTAGGATGTGGTTACTTGTCTTACAGGCTCTCAGTACTAGTTGTACAATTCAAATCTCTATCCTTTCTGCAACCAATTCATTTCAGGCAGTCAATTTCAGCACAGCTTAAAACAATGCTTAATAAGTAAAGAGAAAAACAATGTAACCGTTCATTTGTGACCAATTTTTTTCACTAGTATATAGGTAGGAAGGGCCAAACCTACCTAAATACCTACCTACCATTTGGAATGCCTACACTATAGCATACAATATTTAAAATATGTGGAAAAAGGAAAAAATATAAGAACATATCACCTTTTGTAGTTAGCAAATATGCAAGAAATAAGACAATTGCAATCAACAGAAAGTGACTGCATTTTATATGTATACATTGAAGATTACATTGAAGGTAAAACTTTATGCTTTTACTTATAAAAAACTTAGTGTTCCGAGTCGTTAATGCAATAGTGGTATTTAGTGAAGATTAGCATTAAAAAAAGGAGTGTACTGCTCTTAACAAAGCAGAAAATGACAAAAGAATCTGGAAGCTGTGCAGTCCCAAACAGATGAACTGTGTGATGATATACGAAACATCATCAAAGAAAGCAGACAAAGATACTAAAGAATTAAATTTACAAAGAATGAAACAATTCAGTGCAGATTGCTGTAATGTTTCAAAATGTTTTTACCAGTGTAAATTATTAGTGTCAAAGATGTTTTATACAAATAAAAATATTTGTACTGCTATAATTTTTTGTTTGTATTTCACTTTCCATGATTTGTGACTTTGATGCTGACAAATTTATATCAAACACAGATTGTTTTACATGTATGTTTAAACATTATTATTGCCTATTCCCCATTAAGCTTTTACGATTTTCATATATAAATGAAATTTGAACAGCAAGTGGTGAAATAATGTGATTATTACCTCAAAATTGAAATTTGGCCAATATGGGTTTCCTCATATTCAATGATTGGTAGACTGGTTATCAATACATTACACAACATTGTTCTTATACTTGCAAAGTTTACAAAGTTAATTGTCAAAACAATATCAAACGTTTGTTTATTTTTTACACTTTTCTAAATCCTGCAGACACACAATGAAAACACTGAACTCCCATGATAGCTGACCATCGGTCTCAAGATTGTTATGACCACATAGACATGCCATCAACTTTAAATATATTTTGTTTTATATTTAATTCAAATATTCATACCCTTCTTCTAGAGCAGAAGACTTTTAACAAAGAAGACTAAAAAGAGAATTTAAAATTAGATACGACACGAATCCGTAATGATACTTTGACTGAATTGAGAAAGGAATCCTTTTTGTACCAAAACATCTACATAACTTAAATGGAATTATAACTTATAGTCAGCATAATAACTCATAACTTAATACAGAACCTGTTCTAATATATCTAAAACTATACTATTAATATTATGTAAATATATTGAATAACAGGAGAAAGATTCCAGATGTAAAAAAAAATGTATGTTAAGTTAAAATATTGTTTGAATTTTAATGTGAATTCAGATGAACTAATGTGCATACATTTTTTAGGGTGACTTTAGATTTCCTTTGCTTAGCATTATTAAAAAGACTATTTTTAATGATGAGAAATGTCAGACATTGGGCTACATAATTAATTATTTACAGGCATATCAAATAAAAACATTATCCAGTCTAATTTCTGTGTAAAACTGCTACAGAATTGCACACCCCATCTACAAACCAATGACAGAAATCACATCCCCATAGTAACACACACACACACACACACACACACATTTTTTTACATATACAAGAACAAACATTGTTAAAAATAAAAGTATATGTACAACACTGTTTGTAAATGATCAACAGGCCATTGAAATCCTCTAAACACAAATCTGATACACAAAGAAAAAAAAGTACAATATCAATGTTAATCACTAGGACACACCGCCATCATCATTCCTACCATCACCATCACCACCACTGTCAATCACAAACATATTTGCTACTAACACTAAACCACTTCCAATAACAATCTTGTAGTTTATTAATTTATTTACAAGTAGTCAGTGGGTTGGCAGAGCACACTGTTAAATAAAGACAAATTCAGTAATGTACGTATAAAAAACGAAAACCTTCCAACCCTTCACCATGCACTGGATGGGCTCATTCAACATTCGGAAGAAGCAAGCAGCAACTCAACACAACATTAATACTTAGGCATATATACGTACACATACAACATGCAAGCACAGAATGATTCTCAAGGTTGTAAAATGTTTTTGTCTGCAGTGTAAGTTAATCTTTGGCAAAACAACAATTTCTTAATATGGTTGTAGTACAATGACTATGCCATTGTGGACATCTCAACTGAGGATGAATTCTCCCAACGTTTTGGCCTGTAAATACTAAAGCATCGCTAGAATTATGCACAGGTGAATGTGACCACAACACAAAAGTTATTCACTGACTACAACAATGTTCTACTTCGCTGTGAAAAAGTGCTGCCTCTGCAAACATCACATTTTGCGTTTTATTTAGTTTCTGACGATTTTACTTCAGAAAATTCAATAGACTACTCAAAAACGCCATAACCACGATCACTGAGATATTAAGTTGACATCTGCTGTATCTGATTTTAATTAAACGATCTGTACTACTGTTTTCTAAGTCAGGATTTTGCAAATACAGCACTTTGTACAGCAGTATTAAGAACTGTGTCTACAATATCTTGTGTTTTTGTCTTGTACTAAACGCACCATATAATATTATCTTCAAGGTAATTAATTTGTCTGTGACTTGAAAACTATGATATATTTGATAATTGGTTTTTGTGAATAAGAAAGATGTTGGAATTGTAAGTTAGAAATTGACAGCATCGTGAATGCAACTTTTGATATAATATCTGAAAACTATAACATCAATATTATTGTCTTTATTAATATTCAAGATTTAAACAATTTACTGTTACTACAGTCACTGGTGACTTCAATATGATTTTTGAAAAAATATATTAAACACCAGAATAATGTGTGTTAGTTTACATGAATACTAAGATTTTCAATTATGAAGTATTTTAATAATATAGAGTAACTATATCTAATACTGGCACATAGTTTTAGTTTGTCGCAAGCAGTTGACAAATTTGAATGCTTGTATGATTCAACTTCAGTGAACAGGTTACCTTGTTTTTGGTCATATTTTTTAAGCTAAGGGAATATCTTCAGGCAAGCAGGTTATTGCAGACTCAGCCTACTTGCTGAAAACTGTTATCTTACACTAAAACTAATCAATACCATCAGTTTAACTGCATGAGATATATTAAAGGTAACAATTTCATAATTGTGAAGCAGTCAATTACCACGTTTTTTCCAAAGTCATCAGTATCTGATATCTATCAGTCAATTTAATACCAAAACCGATAAAAAGGAAACACTAATCCAGAAAAATACAGATTGTGTGCTTTAAGGGGGTAGGGACCTGAAAATTTTTGAAAAAATAAATTTTTTTTTATTGCCTAAAATTATTCTACGTATCTTCCTGAACACATACATATATAATATGTACATGTAAAAAAATTATTTACGTGTTTAATTGTGTAGTTTATGAAGTCTCTCCACTTCGGATTTTGTCCTCTGAGCCAGTGTAATGGAGCGAAGCGCTAATACTGTATTATATACTACTAGCTGAAGTACCCGTTCTACGCCCGGGTGGCGAGCATTTTTATTAGCACATTTTTAATTATTTATTGGCATATATTAAATACATTTAATTACATATTGGCTATGCAATTTAATTATTGGGCGAAAACTTCTTTGTAGACCACATTTTTGGTGTAAACTCTGTGGTCTTTCTTTAAGTTGCCTTGTTGGTCAGTTCCTAAGACTTTTACCTTGACTTGCTGAAAGGACTTTTTTCTTGAAAATGCAACATAAAGTTCTCCATGACTGAATACTGGAGATGGCAAATAAATACTAACTGAATCCAGTGTTTGCCCTTGGCTTTTGTTGATGGTCTTAGCAAAAGCAAGTCTAAATGGAAACTGTTTTCGTCTTAATGTAAAGGGAAGGTCAGGGTCACTGGGTGCAAGAATAACTCTTGGAATAAATACCCTGGTACCTTTAAAAGATCCGGTCAGGATTTCACAGTCAATGACTTTTGACATCATTTGCTTGACGACCATTCTGGTGCCATTGCAAAGACCTCTTGTTGAGTCAAGGTTTCGTAGCAACATTACTACTGCACCAACTTTCAAGTTAAGTCTATGAGGAGGCATACCTCCAGGTGTTAAGCTGATCAAAAACTCCATTGGATAGTTTGCTGCCTCCTCGGCATTTGCACTGTCTTGCTGAATAGAATCTATGCTGGTATAGCATTTCAATTCAGAATGAATTCGTCTAAGGACATTTTCATTAAGTTCAAGTGACTCGTGGTTTTTTGGAGTCAGGATTGCACGGTTAGCAATGCTGTCATCTCCTGACTGGACGACCTCAGGAAAGACAGCAGCAACAATACATCCATTTTCAATGCAGACTGGAGGAATTTCGAAGATGCCTTCCTCTAATCCAGGCTCTTGGAGTTTTCCATTCCCAAGTTTTAAAAGCTAATCGGAAAAGCCTCGGTGTTCTGATGGGACATTGTCCTCATTGGCACGCATGTTTTGGTCTAACTTTAGGACCTGAATATTTTCCAACACTTACTATTCTTCATGCATGAAGAAAGTATTTCGGTTCTGCTGCCATGTGGAACAACAGGGAGAATTTGTCTAAACTCTCCACCGAAAAGAAAGACCGCAACTCCAAATGGTTTTTTAGAAGGAACTTTTGGATCTTCAGCTAAGAGTTCTTTATACAGTGTGTCAACTGCATTTACTCCATGTGCTGGGGCCATTGAAGCTTCATCCCAGATTATCACTTTGGCCTTTTCCAGTTCATTTGCCGTATTAGTCCCATGTCGAACATTACAGGTTGATGTTTCATTTATTGGAATAGGCAGCTTGAAATGACTGTGGGAAGTTCTGCCTCCCTCAAGCAAAGTTGCTGCTATGCCTGTAAATGCACATGGCAAGACTAATTCATTTTTGCTACGCACATAGTGCATGATTGTGTTCTAAGGAAGGTTTTACCACTTCCGCCAGGTCCATCAATAAAGAATAGATGTTTAGGTAAGTCAGGGTTTTCAATTGCTTCCCTGATTTTCTCCAAAGCCCTTCTTTGCCCTGGGTTGAGCATTTGAAACTTTTCTTCGAACATGGTTTTTTCAGCAATTGGATCGTAATATTTTCCAGAATGGATTGGCTCGTCATAGCTGCCGACTGGAAGGTCTAGGCCAAAATCTACCGATGACTTTCCATGTGTTCGAAGGACAGATTCAATTTCTTTAAGCATCAAATAGAGAGCTTTTTCTCCATCAGGAAAGCGTCTCTTATAGTCTTGCATAAGATTGTCCTTATGTCTGTCGAATAATGCTGCTGCATCCGACGGCTCACACATGATACAAATAAATGCAAACAACTGCCTAAGTTGTACTGGCATTTGATGGGTTGCAGCTTCTGTTAGGCAAGTATCCCATTCTGAGTCATCATCAGTTAATCCCCTTGCAATGCATGCTTCTTGGAAAGTTGCAAAGGGGATAGGAGTTCCTTCGACCATTCTTAGGTCCTCGAAAGATGTTGTTCCTCTAACATTGAGAAGGAGAATTCGGAGGAACCATTTTTCTCTATCCGTGGGACTTACGGCAAACATTCTGCCAATTGTAGTTTCATGTCCTCTAAGACGTGGTTTCCATTTAGAATTTTTGTCATCCCAGGTATAGTGTTCGGGAATTTCAATATATAAATACTCTCGGGCATTAGGGTCTTCCTGATTAAGTTTAAACCAAGCCAGAAGTTTGGACTTGGTGGCTTTTTGCTGTACAGCTTCAGCTTCCTTGCCTGGTATAAAACATATTGTCTGCTTGTCCTCAAGGTGGACATTTAATCTTTCCACATGATCAGTTTGGTGGTGCATTTTGTATTCCCTGAGCCTCCAGCATGCTTCAGGTGCACTTACATATTGGGTCTCCAAGTAATTTTTTACTTCGTCCCATTCATAATAATTTATGAATAATCAGCATAATTTTTTGCTTCCTGTTCTGTGGGAACAGTAACGAATTGAATATTTGCACAGTCATGCCCCTTGTAAACGTATTCGAACAGGTATTTAACGCTTTGAATTGAGCTACAAATCTCTACGTTAATGTGGGCGTTGTATTTCAGAGACAGGTATGTGTTGTATGGCACCACCCATCTGTTATCCACTTTGTTTCCCCCAAGTTCAACAAAGTTACCATCATCTTGGCGTTGATATTTTGGGTAACCATTGACATTGCTGTTGGTCTCGGCACAGAAATCTTTTGGGAATTCTTTTGTGCATTTGCCATTTTCCATACACGGTGCATTTGGATTTAATGGACCACATGGGCCGTGTATCATACAGGATTTTACAATTTCATGTAGCCTTGGGTGGGCATCTTTATCAGGGAGTTCTGCACAGACAATTTTGTCAATTCTTTCATTCTCCCAGACTTTGTCTTCCGGGGCCATGAATAGCAATATGTGCCCATGTGGTAGACCACGTTTTTGGAACTCGATCACGTGGAGCATAGCCCTAACACGTCCAAATCTATGGTGTTTGGTTAAGTCTTCAAGTAGCAATTTCAGTTTCAACTCAAACACTCTTGCTACTAAATCAGGCCGGTCGCATGGTTGCTGACCGGGAAGTAAGTTTTCCCTGATTTCCCTCCATTTAGGATTGCACGTGAATGTTACAAATAAGTCAGGTTTGCCATATTTCCTGACCATGGCCATAGCATCTTGGTAATTTTGAGCCATATTTCTTGGACTCCCTTGGAATGTTGAAGGTAATATAACTTTCTTTCCAGGCAATATGTTAACATCCTCATAATTGTGGTTGTTCACAAATCGGTGAAGAACATCATAGTCTTCAGCTCTTACTGTGTTTTGATTTTTTCGAAACCAATTCAAACGGTTTGCCTAGGTCTTGCAATAGGCATCAACCATGAATTGGTGAGTCAGCTTTCCTGCGTTGAGGAACTCGTTAAATTTTCCATCACGAATGGCAAAGTGGTATGAATACCATTGAAGCTGGGACACATTTCCTTGACCAACAGCTTTCTTCAGATCTGTGGTCCACCCTGAATCCCCATATGGGAAAAGCAAAGGGTAGCACATTGGGTTACAGAGTCTACTCAGGATGGATATATTTTGTAAAATTCCGCTTTTTGGATAAATTGTAATATCCCGATTTTCTGGGGGTGCACCAACTGCACTGTGAGAACGGCAGCAATTTCTCCTCTGGCAGTGGGAGCATTGGTTCTGCCGGGGAGCACATTATTTACTCTATCTCTCAAGAAAGTCACGCTATATTCAATTGGTGTTCAGTTTTCCCGATTTGCCTTTAGTATTTCGTCTTGTTCAAATTTGAGCATGTTCTTGTATTCTCTAGAGAACGGATTGATATCTCCAAGAAGTTTCTGGAGGTTCTCCATTACGACACGAATGCATCCATTGTTTGCTTGATTGTTCATTCTTTCTGTCAAGGTTTGGGCCGAATCCAAAATGTACAGTTGGGCATACTTTGGTAATTCACCTTGATTTGGGTGTAATGCAGATGTAGCGTGGTAAATTTGCCCATGGATTCTGTAACAAAAAGAACCTGAATGTCTGGTCACTGATTGGTCAACTTATGCTCCCACTGAGGCAAAGGCCATTGCACTGTTGTAGGATCTTATGTTTTCCATGAAATTTTTGGAATTTGGATCAGATCCATTCATGTAATTTGTAATGAAGGGATGCATTCGTATTTCATCTAATGCAATGGTCCCTTTATGGCAGCAATTTGACATTAATTCATTTTTGAAATGCGTGGCATTGCAAAATGGACATTTAGCGTCCATTGGGCCAAGATAACTTTCTTCAATTTCGTCTTCATTGAAGTTTTCGGGAAGCAAAGCGGTGTTGCGGGATCGGACATATCTACTCAGACGTCCTCTTTGATGTTGGCGTGCAACCCTTTGTCTTTCAGCGTTTGCCTTGCGCTCTTGTTGAAGTTGATTTTGTGGCATGTTTTCTCTGTGTTGCCGGTGACTTACAGCATTAGCTTCACATTCTGCTTGAAGCTGCTCTTCTGACATGGCCGCTCTACGGCGTCTTTGAGCTTCAGCATTATGTGCTTTTTTTGCTGCAATTTCTTCAGCAGTTGGTGGTTGCTGGCGTTTAGGAGGCATATTTGATTGTATTTCATTACTTATTCATTGGATCATCAGAAATATGTATAAACATAAATATCACAATTAAAACATATACAGAAATATAGGACAATTACAAAATATATAGACGTACCTGTATACAAAATTACAAAACATATCAACACAATCGCATACTAAAAACTTTAAAAACTATAGGAACGGATAAATGTATACATTCGATCCCGGTAAATATCACTGTTTATTTACTTGTTACTATGGTAACATACCGATGACTGACACTACCTACCGCGTTATATTATACAGAAATATAGGAAAATTACAAAATATATAGACGTACCTGTATACAAAATTACAAAACATATCAACACAATCGCGTAGTAAAAACATTAAAAACTATAGGAACGGATTCGATGCCAGTAAATATCATTTGTTTATTTACTTGTTACTATGGTAACATACCGATGACGGACACACTACCTAGCGCGTTATATTATAGATAACACTAATAATAACTTTATAATTTTGATTTTTAGGTTGGCTAACCTGGTCTTAAAACTAATATTTTACTGTATTGTAGTGTCAGCTGTTTTTACTCTGAGTGTTGTTTGTTTACTTTTTGGTTAGTTTAGGTTACAATGAAAGTTTGTAAAGTGCTGTGATTTTAGATTAGTGTGTGGAGTTATTATAGTTTTTTTATCAGACTAATTTACATTCTTGAGTGTTCATTATGCCTAGAATAAAGAAATTTGATTCAAGACATTTCCATGGAAACCAAAAAAAAAACCTCTCAGGGTAATGTTATGCCTAAACCAAATAGAGATGAAAATGGAAAGGAAAAACCTGTAAGTGCTTCTAACAGGAAGATATCTTCAACCAATTTAGATGTTAGTAAAGATGAATATGTTCATGACAGTGTAAAAGGTCATACCATAATTAATTTAGATTTGTTACAAGAACTCATTTTTAGTTCATGTGTGTGCAAAGTGTCTTGAAGGAAAGTTAGTATTATCAGAATTGCAGCCAAGAAAAGGTCTTGCTGTTAGTTACAGTTTACAATGTGATAGTTGTGATGCAAAAACTGTATTCTGTAATTCTAAACAACTATCAAAAAAGGCCTTTGAAGTTAACGTTAGATGTGTATACGCCTTACGATCAATCGGTAAAGGTTTAGCTGGCGGCAACATGTTGTGCTCTTTATTGGACATTCCATCGCCACCTCAGAAATTCATGAGGCTTACCAAAATGTTGGCACCAGCTATTAAAACTGTTGCTGAAGAATCAATGAAAACTACAGCTAAGGAAGCAGTGGAACAAAATGATAGTGATAGGCCTACCGAAATTTCAGCTGCGATAGACGGAACGTGGCAGAAAAGGGGATATACTTCACTGAATGGCGTTATTACGCTAACTAGTTTTGATACTGGTAAAGTATTGGACTACAAATGCCTCACAAGATTTTGTCATGTTTGTAAGGGGGAAAATAAAGGCCCTCATGAATGTAAAATTAACTATGTAGGCTCAAGTGGGGGGATGGAATCCTCTGGCGCAATAAATATCTTTCGGCGCTCAGTTGAAATCAGAGGGGTCAAGTATACAAAATATCTCGGAGATGGCGACTCAAAAGCTTTTAGCAGTGTAATTGAGGACAAACCATATGAAGATTGTGACATTGAAAAGCTGGAATGTGTAGGTCACATTCAGAAGCGCATGGGTAGCCGTTTGAGGAGACTTTGTAAGGCCATGAAAGGAAAAAAACTTTCTGATGGCAAAATTATCAGAGGAAAAGGAAGACTAACCGATGCCACCATAGATAAACTTCAAAATTATTATGGTCTGGCAATTAGAAGAAACTCAAATAACTTACAAAATATGATAAGAGATGTTTGGTCAATTTATTTTCATAAACTCTCTACTAACGAGAACCTCCAACATGGGCTGTGCCCAAAAGGCGAAGAGAGCTGGTGGCAATACAATAGAGCCATAGCCACTAACACGACGTACACACACAACCATTCTCTCCCAGAGCCTGTTTTACTGGCTATAAAACCCATTTTCAAAGACCTTTCAAACCCGGACCTCCTAAGGAAATGTCTCCATGGCCAAACTCAAAACCCTAATGAATCCTTCAATAGCGTCATTTGGAAAAGAGTACCAAAAAGAGAATTAATGGGGATAAATACATTAGAATTAGGAGTGGCAGATGCTGTTCTAACATTTAATGATGGAAATATAGCCAAAAGTACTGTTCTAAAAAGTTTGGGGTGTACACTTAGCAAAAACACAATCCAGGGCCTACAGACTCTTGATCGCACAAGAATTTACAAGGCGGAAAAAGCTGCAGAAGATATAACAAAAGAGGCAAGGATGAAGAAAAGGCAGTTAAAAAGAAAAACAGAGGATGCAGAAAAGCAAGAAGAAGAAAAAAATGGCCCAGATTATGGACCAGGACTCTTTTAGGAGTAAGTTACCTACATTATTTATATATATTTATTTTCAAACGCAATTTACTGAAAACGCCCTTTTTTTAATTTTAGGTACACGTAGATTATTTGTTTTTAGTCCTAGAGGTCTGAAACTTATACCAATAATAAAACTAATTTTTCTCTACATGGTAGACCACATATAATGTCTATAAAAGTGATAATAAATTTTATTTAGCCTAAAAAATCTTTAAAAGTACAAGAAAAAATGTTACATTACTTTTTTTTATATGAAAATTTTTTGGGTTGAGCAGAAAGAAAAATAGGTGGTCTACCAAGTACCCACAGCTCTATTCTTTAATTTAGTTCTTGTTTGAAAGAGTTATGTCTTATGCTTTTTGAGTTATGTGTACCTAAAAATGCGTTATTTAACATACGTAAGATAGGGAGGTCCCTATCACATATTATGCTTTAAGATGTATTCATAATGCATAATATGTATCATCTGTATTATGCTTCTGAGATGAAGAGGTGTTACAAATTTCTAATATGATACATACAAATGCGTATGTATTAAAATGAATATGTGAATTTGAATTTCACAACAGTGAATTTATTCTAAATATTTTTATTACGAGGGGTATCCAACAAATAAATTTCCCTGATTTTTATATCCAAGTATGAGTGACTCAGGCAGTTCCCGCACACAGGGAATTTTAGTTTGGGTGTAGTGGCAGTGCTCGCAGCTGGTCTGGTGGCCGTGAACTGCTCAAGCGTCAGTAGTGAGCTGAGCGCCATGGAGACTCTACTTTGTTTTGCCACCAGTTGTGAAATACGTAGTGTTATTCGTTTTTTGACTGCAAAAAATGAATCGGCTATGGAAATTCATCATCAGTTATGCAGTGTTTATGGTGAAGATGGTGTCTGTACAAATGGTTCGTCGTTGGCAAACAATGTTTATTGAAGGCAGAGAAAATGTTTACAGTGATGAGCACAGCGGCCGACCAGGAACTTCGCGCCAAGCCGACGCCATTGCTACTGTGTGTGACATCATTGACTCCGACAAGCGGCTCACGCTCGATGAAATCATGACTCTACTGCCACCAAATATTGAAATTAGCTGATCCTCTCTTCACAACATATTGGTTGAAAACCTTCAACTTTAAAAAAAGTGTGTGCAAGATAGGTGCCGCGCTTATTGTCTGACTGACGCCCATAAGGAGTGTCGCTTCACAGCTGCACAATCTTTCTTGCAGTTGTTTAAAGATGAGGGTGAAGCCCTGTTTACAAGAACAGTCACTGGTGATGAAACATGGATTCACCATTCAACTCCCGAAAGCAAGCCCCAGAGTATGGTGTGGCAAAAAAAAAAGGAGAGAAAGCTCCCCAAAAAGCCAAAGCGATTGAGTCAGCAGGAAAGGTGATGGCCACAGTTTTTTGGGACTGCCGTGGAGTATTGCTGATTGATTATCTGCCACGTGGAACAACAATAAATGCAGCGCGGTACTGTGACATGCTGACCAGACTTTGTCGTGCTATTCAGATCAAACGGCGGGGGCTTTTGTCACACAAAGTTTTGCTCCTTCATGACAACGCCCGGCCACATGCTGCTCATGCAACAGGCGAGCTTCTCGCCAACTTCCGATGGGAGATTTTCGAGCATCCTCCGTACTCTCCAGACCTTGCTCCAAGTGACTTCCATCTATTTCCAGAGCTCAAACATCATCTAGGCGGTCGGCGCTTCACCAATGATGACGAAGTGATAAAGGAGGTGGATAACTGGTTTCAGAATTTGGTAGCAGCTTGGTACGAAGCTGGAATAAAGAAACTGTTACCTAGGTACCAGAAATGCTTGGAAAGGGATGGAAATTATACAGAAAAATAAGTACTTGTGTACAAAGGTTAATAAATATTTTTTGCACTTTTTAATTATTTTTTTATTTATTTTTCCTTGATAAGGAAGGAAAACTTACTTTTTGGATACCCCTCGTATTTAGGTGTATAATAGTACAAATATTTACTCGCAGAAGAAATTTATTATAGCCAACTCTAGACTATCTGCGGTAATGACTGGAAAGAATATTGTGGATAAAATGAAAACACTACAGAATCAGGTTAATTCAGCATTTATTGCAAAGTCCTAAATTGCTAACTATTAGCTAAGTTGTATTAAAGGGATTATTACCTCAACATACTGAAATCCATGTGGGTAATGTGACGTGTCAACACACATTTTTATTGACACTTATTAAAAGAACTATGCTGCAATTTATTTTAAACTGTACAGTACAAAGACTACACTCCTAATTGACAAAATTTGACTTTGAAATTTCTGAAGTCCATTGTTTTATATTTCTTAGTAGACAGTCAATTACTGTCCGAATTGTATGAAGCTAATTGACACTGGGGAGCGAAAACTAGATAGTTGTCTGAAACTTAATTTCTTACATACAAAGTGTGTAATACAAGTGAGCAAAAAATTATAACATGACATTAACCTTACAATGCAGGATGCGGAATGCTCAGTAATGCTTAGTAGACAGTATCATTACTGCTTGCATTGATATCGTTACTGCTTAGTAGATACTGCATGCACCGAGTGTTTTGTTATTCACTGCCAATTAAAATGTATTCTTCTATGTATGTATGTATGTATATTAATCAGGAGTATGTGAAGTGACTAATAATATGTGACATTTCAAGATAGGAATACGTTATGGATAAACTACAAAACGGATAATCAAGAGTTAGCTGGTATTTGTTAATGGAATACGGTATGACATTCAATTATAACAACAAACTACAACAACATGAAGACTTAATAGAATCAAACAAATTGTAGAATTAAAAAAAAATCAGCATCAATTGTGAAAAACGTATATTTATTGTTACTTTTCAATGTCCATTTAAAATTTAAAAAAAAACACCTGTTTTCCCAAAACTAGACTTCTAAAGCTCTGTCCACACTGAGTGTAGTTGAAAAACAAATATGGAACCGACACATTTTACGTTGAAATGTTTCCAAATATTAGAACAAGAGACTTGAAGTGACATTACGATAACATTCTTCCATGAGAGAAGTTGTTTGTGTGCACTCCGCTAAATCAAAAGTCTCTATATATCAACTTTTAAACACTCAATACTTGGCTCCCCTTTCTTAATCTGTCAAGTCAGTCTTGAAAAATTCTATTTTCTGTTGTTGTAACAGTTAATTCTACTAAACTATATATAACAACCTACTCAGTGAAACACAATCTACTTGAAAATATACGCACTATTATTACCTTGTATTCTAATGGTATAATAAAAAATGAACAATATTTCTAATTGTCGGTAAATCAAATGGTTATTTTAACTCTAAATAAATAATGAAATCAGTAAAAATGTTATTGTTATAGCAGATGCTACATTCTATAAGCTGTCGACCATGCTTACAGAAACTCTTAACAAAATTCATAAAAATGTAAATTTAATAGTTTACTGTTGTAAGCTTCTAATTACATTTTCCAAAGCTATACAAAACTAAACTTTTTCAATAGAACAACCTGGTAATAATAAGTGTAGCAACTCTAAACAACAGCAATACCAAAATAAACAGATTTTAATATGTATATTATACAAAACAATTCTGTCTGCACAAACAATATATAGATGTGCCTACTATGCTTTGACCAACTGGTGTGCACATACTGCTCACTTGTGACTGAGGAGGATGAGAGTTTACTGATACATTTAGCCCTTTGTTGCAACGTCCTAGCTGAAATGATCCAATATTATAAGACACTACACACACATTTCATGAAAGGATTGTTACTACACAAATAACATATGAATAGTTATGTGTAAATAGTTATATGCCAGTATTTTCATCTTTTACGATGTTAATTGATGACTTGTTGGGCACTTGGTGAAACATATTTATACAAAGGTTTTGTAAAAAATATAAAAACACTTGGTACATTTCACAGATTTTATTTAACTCTGACAGCTGTTTCGACTACCTAAGCCATTAGCCCCATTTACACACACGCCAAACCCACAGACCTGGCGTGCACGCTGGGAATGCCGCACTGGAGCACGCCGAGCATACGTTCCAGCGCGTGATACAAAAGACATCAGAATTCCCGGCGTGCGCTGTAACAGGGCAAACTAAGGGGGTTTGTAATTTCAGGAATTTCATTTTACCAATCTGCAGCAAACCATGCTAGGCAACACTTTTTAGATCACCCAGTGTGTGACTTTTGTGAACAGCCGGTAGCCAATTCGGTGCGATGCTGTGCAAGGTACAACAGAAATTAGAACATTGGAATGTGTAAGAGCGTGCATGTGCCGCCTTTTGCGACGCAAAATTCGCCCACATGATCTCCTAACAGTCTTTCACGAGATGTCGAGAAAGCCGCGAGACATTCACCAGCCAATCAAAGAGCAAGTTGATGGCAACAGGAGGTACACAGAGGGTATTCTCACCATTTTTGGACTCTTCAGTCGACATCCAACTCCAGAACCGCGCGGTTCATTAAATCAGTGCTCGGGAGCAATTTAAGTCGGCCGACTAAAAAGAATGGCGAGGTATTTGTGAAACAGCAACAAAGTATGTGATTGACAAAAGAATCAAAATTAAACAGCGTAAAGTCAGTTTTCGGAGTGTTCTACAAACATAAAAGTGCGTAACACGTGGTGGCGTAAATCTTTGGATTGCAACGACCAGATGAGTAAAACAAAAAAACAATCAACTGAGTAAAATCAAACATAATTTTTATCAATTTCCTTTTTTATGAACAAAGTATTAAATTTGAAATGAGATCTCTAATTTGGGTTGGTGTCAAGAATGAGTGAGAGAGTGTGCGAAATAAAGAGAAATAAGAAATTCAAAGTACTGGTTTGTTTAATAAAATATAAGAAAAATTTAGTTAAGTAAGATTTTTTTCTTTTTTATAACTATTTGTAAAGAAAGAAATGTCGAAAAATTGAGTATATAACTTTATGTGATGTGAACGTAGATTGGTAGAGAAAATGAAAGATATGGTAATAGAAAGTAGCGAAAAGTAAAGAAAATTAAACTTTGAAAATTTAATCAATAAAATTGTTGAAATTTTGAACTAAAACTGGGTTAGACTAATTATTTATTTCGAATTACCTCATTCTGTTCTTTCTAGTTCGCCCAAAAGAACCTCGGACCACGGTAAGTAAGTTGGTAACAATCAAAATGGCATCCGAATAAATAGACACAAGCACAGCTGTTTTAGTAGTAAAAGTAAAGTAAAAGAAACTTAACAGTGCGCCAGGTCTGCGGGTTTGGCATGTACGGTCCGATATTTATATCTTTTTAAGCGGCGCGTGGAACTTCCACCGGGTTGGAAAGTTTTATTGATGCGCCAGCTGGTTGCATAGTACTTCTTAAAAATATTTGCGGTTGGTCTTTTGTCAGATGTGTTATGTTCGTGTAGTACTGTTTTCGAGCAATTACTGTTACATTACTCGTACAAATTACTGAATTACATTTTTAAACACCATGTCTTCAAGAAAAAAAATAGAACTCGTGCAATTGCGTGTGCTGCGCTGCACATACTTGTCAACGAGGATGAAGAAAAAACCAAGAGAAAAACATGGGTGAAAAAATGGGTGAAAGAGATCACTATGGACATACACCACTTTTGAGGGAGCTTAGGGATAATGACCCAGAAGACTATAAAAATTATTTAAGGATGGATAATATAACATACAAATATACCAAAATACAAAAGACTTGGTTTATAAACGTCTTCTTCACCACTACCAGTCTTGATTCTTTTTTTTAATTTTTTTAAGTTCTTTACGGAAGGACCCGCGGATTCCTTGTATTTTTTTCTAATAAAATCTTTATTTGCGTTTGGAGAAACAGCAGTTTTGCAAAACTAAGCCAGATTTTTTAAATTTCTATTTTCATACTCCTCAGATTTTACTTTCCAAAGGCAGGGGTAACTTTTGTGTAATTCAATAAACTTTTCCACGTTGTCCTTGGACCGCTCCATTTTTATTTTTTAAGTTACGGTAGTTTTAAAATAGTAAATTTTAAAACTCGTACACACACGTCACTGTGCCACAGCTTAAAAGGAAACTAAAGTGCTTATCCGAGGTGTTGGAGTATCTGTGTAAATGCGATGCAGGTTCAGACCTGCACGCCTGGCACATAGGTAGAGATCGCGCTCCAGGTATTTGTAAAGGCTGAGAATTCACACTGACAGTTTTGGCGTGCATGCTTGGCACGTACGCGCCAAAACCGTGAAAACACCTAACCTGTGTGTGTAAATGAGCCTATTGTCAAAGAGAGGAATGAGTTGAAACCTAAACACAGGATGTGTTAGTAAAGGTGGTGGTGGTGACCATCTGTTTAGGGCGTGTATTGAAACATCTGTGAGGGTGTTGAGATGGAGAGGGGGGTGCAAGAGCCAAGGGAAGGTCAGGTGTCTGTAAAAACTAAATACAAACTGAATGCAAAATATAAAATTAACTAAACTAAATAACAGCTTTTAATAAATGGAATACACAGAATTCAGTTTGTTCATTTGTTAAATTTTTGTTATTTTTTATTGCTTTTTTAATTTCTAGAATTTCTAACAAATCCATTTTATTACCTTTTTGTATGTAGTGGAGTAGTGTTATGTTTTTTGTATCTATGAAGTGATTGTGTTGTAAGCAACGATCTGCAAAACCTGTACTGGCTGTATTGGTTAAAATCGCATTCTTATGTTCAGAAATGCGATGTTTCAGAGCACAACCACATTGTCGTGGTCGCATAAATAGCATCGCATTCTGCACAGTGTATTTCATAAACTCCATTTTTATCCAGTGTGTTTGATTTTTCTTTATTATTGACTAACACATCCTGTGTTTAGGTTTTAATTCATTCGTCTCTTTGACAATGGCTTAGGTAGTCGAAACAGCTGTAGAAGTTAAATAAAATCTGTGAAATGTACCAAGTGTTTTTATATATTTTACAAAACCTTTGTTTCATCTTTTAGTTTGTCAAGTTTGGAAAAGTTTTTATCATGAGACTGGTTTCCTAGTTGGAAGTACAAATAACAGTGATTAATACAATGGAAGACAGACTTGTACCAACAGTTTGAAGTCACCAATAGATATTCTCACGTTATATTTAAAAATTTAGCTCATTTGTAATATATGGTTTACAAAATATTTACGAATGTTTCGATAAAAAAATAAATTGAGGTAAATTAGCTAAGACCATACGATCATATTCTGATGAAACCCAAGCTAGTGTCAGTCTGTCAGTTAACAGTTTCATTGCCAGCGTATTACAGGATTATTAATATACCAGAAAACTGAGATTTTTTAAAGATTTCTGAAAATTAATAATTCATTTACTCTTTGGTTGATGATAATAATTTGAACATAAAAATAATGAACCAAGTTTCCTTTTTGACAACGTATGAAATATGTAAACATGTCAGCAATAAAGAATTAATTACAGTCACTTAACAAAACCATGTTTGTTTATTTTTGAATAAGTCTAACGTATGTTTTATTACAATTATAAACACTTTTTATAACTACAAAGAACTTTTATACCAAAATAAGGAGTTTTAGTTTATATTTTGGTGTGATGAAATTAGAAAAACTAATCAATGTTTGCTCCCTAACAATATTTTTTCACTGAGTGATACATGCCAAATAACTTATAAATATGAACACCAAAAATACAGAATGATACCGATTACTGACAACGATTATATCGAACTAAAAACTTCTTCTGTTAGCTGACAGAGTGCACAAAGTTACAGCTAATATTGAAAAGAATTTAACAAAAGATTTTTTGGCTGTATACAGCCACTACTGTATTTTGTATAGTACCACAGATAGCAGCCTGTGGCATGGCATCGAAAGCATTAATGGTGTTAGGTAAACTGATGTGAGAAACAAACTCCCACAAAAAGTAAAAATGATATTCTTCTACTCGCTATTTATCCTTTTCCCCAAATACTTGTTTTCCTCAAAAGTCAATAAATATTCTGTTTACACTTTGTTTTAAAAATTACTGTATCACATATCCAAGTATATAATTATACAATTTTCACAAATTGTAAAAAGAAAATATACAAATAACTACAAAAAGTCAATTTTGGTATACAGTTGAGTACTTTTATTTTCCCAAGTAAACTTATCCAGCTTTATAAAAATTATCTGACATATTAATATGACAAAAATATACAGTGAAATCTCCATACAATGATTACTGAAACAACAATAATCACCTCTAAAATGATAAAATAATTGAACCCGGCATTTATACAACTTATGCAATATAAAATTTATTCCGATTGAATGATTTTCTCTATAACAATAAATCTCTCTCTTAACTTTTTTTTCAGTCTTTGTTAATACACATTCCACTCAGTACTACAACAATCTGAACCAGAAAAGAGTCACAAATATCTGTTGTTATCTTTTGAAAAACTGACTTGCTCCCTGTGGTATCCCTGATACAAACACAGCATTTCATCACCTTTACAGCTACCTGTGTGTTTCACAGTGAACAAAACAAATTGTGAGTTAATACTGTACTGTAGTCAACAGTGTACATAGTTACACTTGAGGTTATGTATTCTAGTCTTTACCAGGGACCGTGATACAGTTTTAGCATACTGACTATCAAATGCAGATGGTGACTTTGTGCAATACGATGTTACTTAAATCCATACCACTACATAATGGCAACCATCTCTACAACACTAATTTTTTGCAAACAGAATTATCACTGTTGCACACCACTATAGAAAAATAATTCCGATTACCGCTTTCAAGCTTCTCAGCTCATCGTCAGATCGGAAATAACAACAAGAGGATAAAACCAAACTTTTCATACCCCCACCCACCCCCACTGACCACACACCCCCACAAACAAGCTATAATTCAAATGTCCCTTCCCAACCTCCAAGCCCTGTCACCCCCGTCTGTACAGTTACATATTTTTCTAGCACATTCCTTGTGTTTATGTATTGTGTGTGTGTGTGTGTGTGTGTGTGTGTGTGTGTGTGTGTGTGTGTGCATTCTTTTTAAAACCTAACGTTGTAAAGCCTTTCTCATTCACACTTGTGGGCGTGGTCACTCACCCTTATTTCAAAAACATCCATATAGGCCTATACACTTTAATTCTTAATGTTATCTATCTGTCCTCTATCTTTTACTTTTTAATTATATTATAAAATATTTCTTCATTATAAAATTTAGTTTTAGTATTCATTAAATTGCACAGGCCTATTTGGATGCTTTTGAAATAAGGGTGAGTGACCGCGCCCACAAGTGTGAATGGGAAAGGCTTTACAACATTAGGTTTTAAAAAGAATGCACACACACACACACACACACACACACACACACACACACACACACAAACTGTACAGATGGGGGTGATAGGGCTCGGAGGTTGGGAAGGGACATTTGAATTATAGCTTGTTTGTGGGGGTGTGTGTGTGGACAGTGGGGTGGGTGGGGGTGTGAGAAACGTTTGGTTTTATCCACATATTGTTACTTCCAATCTGACGATGAGCTGAGAAGCTTGAAAGCGCTAATCAGAATAATTTTTCTATAGTGGTATGCAACAGTGATAATTCTGTTTGTGATTATAACCACTAACACAACTTTCTTAATTAAATGACTAATTTTTTGGTCCATGTGATAGCGTTGTATTGAGATATCACTGTAGAGTCAAAATTAAGTGGGTAACAATATGTTTTGCTTGCAATTAAATTAATCTTCTAAATTTCTGAGAGCAGATGAGCTTTGAAGAAGGAGTAAGTACAGAGTAGACAATTTACATATTTTTATTATGTTCAAGCACAACAGTAAACTCACGGCACAATAACACTACCCTCTGGTGACATCACACCAGAAAGCTGAACATGTCAAGTTGGCAGTGTTAATAATCATTTTACAATTCTACTGAATGTTACTCTGTTATGTGTGCTATAAGAATGATTTCTGGCTCAGTAATTTCTGCTGCTGTGCACAGCTAAGGGTTTAGGTATATCTGAAATTATTAACTTTAATGTTTCTACAGAACTTATTAGCTAATTTCCTGGAGTATAGACCATGGATTTCTTCATATGATTCCTAGGATGGATCGTCTCACAGAAAGTAATGTTCACACTCTCTGTGATATGTGCCAGGCATCTAACATTTCGGTAAACTGACTTACTGTTCATACACACTTTACTGAATTAATGACATGAACACTATGGCATTATGTTTACTTGGGAGCAAAAAATTGATTCAGCGGTTCTGCACTTATTGTTTAACTTTCATAATTCAGTGATTTTTGGAAGTGTTTATCAAATAATTGTGATTCTCTGCATTACATACAATTCACATCATATCAAAATATATGCATGTGTATGTGTTCTGAGATAGCTTTTTGTTTACGGTGTTATGTAAACATATATATCTAAGCTTTGCAAAGCAAAGAACAGCATAGCAATATTATGACAAAGCCAGAGACATGCACAACACAGAGTGCCAAGAATGTGTCAAGAAGCCTATTACCTGACAAAATGGAGCCTGATTGGTTTGGCGCAAAATGAAATGAAAAGAACAGAAAGCAATGTATGAGACATGTTTTCACTCACAATTAAACAAAGAAGACAACAGAAAAATGAAAAACAAAAACGAAACAAAACAAAAATCAGCAAATATATAGTATACACTTACTGTACTTATACAAAAGTGAAGATGTTTTTGACCATTATTGATATGATTTTATTGCAGATTAATAAAATTTATCATTTTAGAGAGAAGTCTAGCAAAATGCAGTGTTTAGAGTACATAAGGCAGATGCTAAGTGATTAAAGTAAATCCTAATGAATATCTGTGAAAACAGTTACTATCTAAACAATTATAAAATCTAGATTGAGAAGACAAATACACTATATATTATGCAAAAATGGTTCAACTAATAACAACGAAACATGAACAAAAGAATTAACTGAAAACATACACAAATTAAAGCTGCCTGCACAAATAATATGAAAGAGAACAAAAAATGTAAGGCATAATGCAAGTTACGCAGTTCAAATGAAATGCCAGTGCTAAATAAGTACTGAACAAATACTTTATATCCTATAAAAAAATATATATATATAATAGTCTTGACAGCCAAAGAGTAGATCCTGAAAAATAAAAGGATCAGACAACAGAAAGAGAGGGGGTGGACACTGAAAGCAAGCGTTGATGCCGGAAAGGCAGAAGTAACGTTTATAGTTAGCAACTTGGTTCAATGCAAGCTACACCCCACATCTTTACACAGAGCTTGTAATAAAGGGTGTCTGCGCTTACATCTGTCATATAAACAGCAAAAAACATGCTGTCCTAATTTAAAAAAAACAACAACTAGTAAACAGTACATAAGATAATATTAACAACAATTGCATTTCACTAAACACTATTGAAAAACTATATTAATTTCGAATCTACTCTTAGGCTATTACTGAGTATATATAACACACCAAATACGGCCTAGCACCTCCTGACATTAAATCTCTGCGATGTACAAAAGTTTTCACCAAAATTCGGACACTGTTGCTGCTTATAAAACTGTACAATAAAAATCAGGTGTAACATAAGTGAGAAAGAAAACTTGACCAATAGTCTGATATTATTTATATGAGAAAGCATCCTCAAACTACAGGGAACACAGTGGTGAAAGAATTTTTTTAAATTGGATCAGTAGTTTCTGAGATCAGCTCCTGACAATGAAACAAACAAGCAAACGTTACCTCTTTATAACAGTAGTATAGATTTTTTATTCTTCTTGTTCATAATGTTTTATTAGGTTAATGTATTTTTTAAACATACTTTTGGAATATTTATTATCATTTACTAAAAGAGTGCCTGCAAGCTTACGAAAAGTCTTTACACGTTTTTAAAGGTGATAAAACACAGTCAATCTACTTTACTGACACAGATTTATTCACATCCACTGAAAGCTTTCAGTTTTATCCATTCAGTAGCACTAAACTGTATTTCACTTTAAGTAACTGTGAAAACGAAGCTGGTAGTCTTGTTTATGAATTAGAAGACATACTGGATAATTTAGGCCACCAACAAAATACAAATTTTTCAGATTACAGCAACAAAACATGGAAATTTACAGAGATATATGTGTAAATGACACATCTCCTTATACAAAATTCTGCTGGAATATTTTATTAATATGATGAACAAACTTCTTTTGAAATGACATTTTTTCAACAATATAAAGTTTTATCAATAACCAGCTGAATTCTTGCTTGGCACTTAAATAAATATTATTTTTTAAATGTTTATTAAATATGTACAGAAAAAATGTTTAAGAATCTCGACCTAATGTTTTTAGATAAATACGGTACTAATTAATGGTTGAAAATGGGAATTTCTAAAAAAAAAGTAAAATAAAATAATAATTTATGGAATAAATACATTAAAATAAATGTTAATGTCTTTATAAAACCATTCACAGAAGGCTGGCAGCTACGACGGAAGATTATTGTATTATATATATTATAACATTACACACATTACCAATTTAAATGTAATTTAAATTGTGTAGCCCCAAGCTTTTGGGAGACAATTTATACAACAGTATATCTTTGTGTATATAGGTTGCAAATACAAATTTATTTGTTTTTGAGGTGCCCCACATTCTTGGGATGTCAAAATTTTATAACACTACAAATTAATATTTATTTAATGTAATTTACATGTGTGTTATATAACATAACAAATTCAATTTAATTTATTGAATTGATTTCATGGGTGTAACCGTAATAAGAAGATGATACGTTATTTTAAGTTTCAAAATTGTTCCATAATTTATTTATTAAACAAAATCTTTCATATCGCATATTAAACATTGACTCATTATTATATCGTCTGTATGAAGTTTTCGTACATAACTTATTACTAACAAATTATATACACAAGTTATACACAAATCTTATTATCTAATTTTAATTACTTTAAAATATTTATTTTGTTCTCGGCTTACTCATTGTGAGTTCAACTTTTGCAATTGCTGATTCATTAGCTTCAAAAATGAATTTACTTCTATTCAAATTTCTTTTATATTACTTTGTTTTAACTTTCTACTTCATATGCATTCTCCTTTATCATCAAAGACTTTACTAATTACGTTAATTCAAAATTTAAATATTTCTCTTACCATTTACGTTACTAATTACTAAATTTGATACAAGAAATATTATTCTAATTTTTATTCTGCTTTTACATTTATGTATAATTTATTTATTTTAATATTGGTTGAAGTTCTTTCATTCCAACTTTAATTAGTGTCTTTCAAATGTCTATAATTACAATGGTTTTTTATCACCTTGTTTGACGTTCATCTGTACGTCCTCCTTCTGGTCCTCTGGTCGTGTCCTCCGTGTCCTTCTGGTCCTCTGGTCGTGTTCTCCGTGTCCTTCTGGTCCTCTGGTCGTGTGTTCTACTACATGTGCTGATTAATAGTCATCTTGTCTCATGTCATATGCTGCCGGTGTGTCCATAGACCTCATCGTATGTATTCTGCGGCTCTGGTTGGACATCTTTTGCCCTGTGACTCTTACTATAGATGTGAATTGGCGTCGTCAACTGACATAGCCTCCTGCGGCAACGGTTGAATCGAGAAGAAGAAACTTTATTAACGCAACCTGGTATTTATAGTCAGGTTGTGCAAAAATTCCTGTCTGAACAATATTTGACCTGTCAGATTCTGTCGAGCGTCACTTTCCCCACTCTGGTTCAAGTCACAATTTTCGCCTATCTTCGCGAATTACGAAGTTTGATTCACATCACTCGATGCTCAATCGATCAGTAATTTTTATGTGATTACTATACGTAAATTGCACTTCTTTATGGTACTCACAAAAAGAGTTATTCATTTTTTACGTATAGTAATTGCACTTTTCATCACATCTGTACGGTTTTTTAACACTTTATTCACTATAATTTCTATAAACTTTGGTGCTTTTGTTTTATCCTATCGTACATAGTTTTCTTATAATTAAAATAAACATATAACTATTCTACTTGAAAAGGGTTGGTTACATTTCAGGAACGGACAGGTTTCACACACACCAACAAAATACGCGCGTACACAACGCTAGCGACAGGTGTGTCGAAAATGCATGTCCATGCATGAATTCTGTGCTCCCTATTTTTACTACGATCCAGCTTATGCAATCTGAATCATGTTTATTAATTCATATTTATTTGTTTTTATTATTTATTTAATTTATTTTGGCAATGCACAGTACCGTTAATGTTTATATTGTTGCAAAATATACATATGCTGATGACAGAAATGGACACTTAACATTTTTATAAATTCAAACACTACTTTTTGTTAGCATACAGTATGGCCGTACAGGAAAAGAATATAGATTTGCATTTAATTTCACAGGAACAGAAAGATTTTTCTTTATACCAAGTAATATCTTACTTAAAAAAGAATTTTTAATTATTTTGTTTTTATTTTTTAATTCACTCGGTAAACTAATTTTCTCTATATAAATTCATTCTCTTCAAGCCTTGCATCCTACTGATATATTACGTGATAACACTAAAACTTAGCAACTAATATAGGCAATGTACAGTTTTACAAACAACAGTTCAAATAACATGCTGAATTTTTGTGAAAACAATATACATCAATGCATATTATTTAGCACAACTAACTGAATTTTTTGTTAACAGAAAAATGATATAACTCTGTAAATGACATACAGTAGTCTTCAAACACAGTGTAACATATAATACTAGTCAGAGGAACTACAGCTACTAACTGTGTACAGTAATCTACAACCAGTTATTACTACAGATTTTCTTCTCCAGCCTTTCCTTGCAAACAGTGAACCTTACTAAACACTGTTATCTTGTGCCTAAACAAATATAACTACACACTCTTATACTGTATATGTACACTCAACTAGTAAATAAATAATCTATTCACTGAGTATACTACTCGCAATGCTATTATAGTCTAACATGACCATGTTGAGCATTTCTTTTATTTAAAAACATTTTTTGAATCGTTTACTGAAACTGGCAAAAATTTATAAAAGGTAAACAAATTTGTCAATTTAAAAATGTTTTGAAACTTTTATGAAAACAATAATCATACATGTGATACTCCATTAACTATAATAAATTAGTAGTTTATGATTTTAATATGATTTCGGTATATACGAAAAAAAGCTAAATAACACGGTACAAAGAGCAGACACCCTTTTTGTATGAAAACAAAGGCAGAACCTGACCAACAAAGACAGGAAAAACATTAGCATACCATTATGGAAAATAGAAAAGTGTAAAGTCTTTCAGGTTTTGCTTTACTGATAATGTCATAACAAGAAACTGTAAGAATTATACATGGCACACCTTTCTCACTGTACCAAAGGAATACAAAAAAAAACCTGTCTGTTGTTACACAGGAATATTGCAAAATACACTATGACTCAATATTGATTTAGCAAAGTTATAATTTACTCTTTACTCTGAATTTATTTATAGCCTTTTGTACTATGTAAAATGTTGCAACAAATATAAGTAATAAATATTTGTTTAAACGTATACAGACATATTCCATTCAAGTTAAAATCAACAAACTTCCATCTTAATTGTGTACTAGATAATGTCTTAACAATGGTACAAATTATTTAATGCCTTACATTCTTTCTACACATAGAACAGATACAATTTAAGCTCTTTTGAAGTTAACAGAGTTCACTCAATTCATGTTTATTGTAGCAAAAGGAATCTGAGTTTGTGAACAGTATTTATGCTGCAATTGAAACATTTCTCTTTTACTCCTGATAAGGATAGTCATGCAAGCTAAATAATTCACTTTGAATACAATATAGTCAATTCACTAACTTGAGTGTTTTAAATTCCTAGCTTTACAAAGTTTGAGTGTCCTAATAACAGCCTTAGAAAGATCACTGATATCTAAACCAAATCTGTGATTATGAAACACAGCAATCTCGCTCATGGTTTTTGTTAATAACATCACTGTATTTCAGTTCGACACATGTTATTCTATTTCTCTTAAAACCAAATGTTTCACCCTTACTATGATGAGGCTTCCTCAGTGAGGTTTTTAAGTTGAGCCACTGAGAATGCCTCATTATAATAAGGATGAAAAGTTTGGTGGTTATACCATCGATAAAACAACGGGTGTTATTATGTAAGCATACGTAATGGAGAGAAAAATTAGCTAAAGTGTTTTTAAAGTGACAACAAAATTCTAACACTAATGTAGACAGTAAGGAAAATTACTGGCCTAGAAGGCAACAACACAAATGAAGACACTCAGAATGGCACTAACGTGTTTTTCATTTAACCAAGATAATTTTGAAATTGAGAACATCTACTGAATATACTGAATAGCAGAAACACATCTGCTTAAGAATACAAACAGAATTATCACTGTTGCACACCACTATAGAAAAATTATTCCGATTAGCGCTTTCAAGCTTTTCACCTCATTGTCAGATCGGAAATGATTGGAATTAATTAAACTTCTGCTTAAAAATAGTTACTATACAAACATTAGGAAAAAGAGTCAAAGGATAGCCTTTCAAACAGCAAATAAGATGACATCCCGAATAAGATGAATTCTGAATACCTCGTTGCAGCTTAGTGCATAAAAAAAAAAAAATGTTAACTTATTTTTACTCATAATGACACTAACAGGTAAATATAAGCGTCTCATTCGGTAAAGATAAGGTGAGAAAAGCTGTGTGACAATCTTGCTAACAAGTTTACATTAATACCAGTACAAGTAACATTACACATCTGAAATACTCGAGCATTACCACAGTGGTTGGAAACTAAAATTTTCAGAGCACACTGTCAATTCGGAGTATTATAGGGTTGTTTCCTCTACTCAATTGAAAGTTGTTGTTAAGTGACTATTATATATATATATATATATATATATATATATATATATATATATATATGCTTTTATTTACTACACAAACAAGAAATGGCTACAGATACAAGATAGTAAACCATCAACACAATGACATGTCATGCTTTCTGGAACCTCACGTCTGTTCAGTTGGATATTATTTTTTCTCCCTACTGTTACGTACCTCCATATGTTTGAGGTACTTATTTTATAATGGACTGGCTATAACCACAATGGTTATATTATAATGACTAATATAATGGTTCAGCAGAACCATTTGAACATTTGATACCTATGAAATACTAATCATGAACATATCTAAAAGTAGTTGATTCTATGTATTAATACAGCAAGTGCTGATAATGGGAGTCATACCGACATAAGACTTATGTTTAGTTAATGGTCTATTACAAACAATGATGAGTTAATGATACCACTAAACATGATAAAACACAAGGAGTTATGACAATCTTATTTTGCTGTCAACTCAGAACTGAGAAAAACATCTACTCAGAATGATGGATTAACAAAACTGCTAGTGCAAAATATGCAACCAACTCTGATGACTTTAAAAACCACTGACAATAATTTGTAACAACCAATTTACAGGACTTAAAATACTTTTTTAACTGTTGACGACAGTGTGTTGATAATTTCTGTCGGTACTGCTGTTTTTAATGTGTATATATTTTGTGAAGTATAATTCTGTAACTAAGAAAGTTTGGGTCACAATGAAATACAGGGTGTCCCGGGAGGAGAGGGAAATAATTTGAGAAATGGTTCCATAGTGTAAAAGAAGAAAAAAAGTTCATATAAACATATGTCCGGAAACGCTTTGTAAGCGAGTTACAGCTAGCGAAAGATTTCGCCCGGGTTTCGGTTCCCCCGGGTAAATGAAGACTTTCTGAAATTCTGGGAAGGTAAATTAAGGGGCGAATTCTATTGTTTCTTATGGTTTTTGACCTGAAAAATCGAATAAAACAGGTCACAGAACTGTATCTCCCATAACTTTCATGATATCCGACGTAAAACAGAAAAATCTTTGCCTAAAAAGTATTGTATTGTTTTTAACCAAAATTGGAATTTTTTGTTGATTTTTATTGACTTTATTTACACCATTTTTCTCAGAATTAAATTCTTTACAAGTTTTTTTTTTAACTTTTATGCATTTATTAATCATTTAACAAAGTTATTGTACTTCTACAATAAAAACGTGTTTTTAGGTTAGAAGTACAATAACTTTGTTAAATGATTAATAAATGCATAAAAGTTAAAAACAAAACTTGTAAAGAATTTAATTCTGAGAAAAATAGTGTAAATAAAGTCAATAAAAATCAACAAAAAATTCCAATTTTGGTTAAAAACAATACAATACTTTTTAGGCAAAGATTTTTCTGTTTTACGTCAGATATCATGAAAGTTATGGGAGATACAGTTCTGAGACCTGTTTTATTCAATTTTTCAGGTCAAAACCCATAAGAAACAACAGAATTCGCCCCTTAATTTACCTTCCCAGAATTTCAGGAAGTCTTCATTTACCCGGGGGAAATCTTTCGCTAGCTGTAACTCGCTTACAAAGCGTTTCTGGACATATGTTTATATCAACTTTTTTTCTTCTTTTACACTATAGAACCATTTCTCAAATTATTTCCCTCTCCTCCCGGGACACCCTGTATTTTAAACTCGCATATATGTTTTTGTATTGTGAACACAGTGATGTCATATGAGATGAATTTGATATTTTTGCAGTCTTTCCTTGTAGTTTTTCATGGCAATGAAAAATGTCTCTCATTAAAATTAAATTAATACTTTAACACATATGTACAACTGTGTGTACACTTTAACATGTACCAAACAGAATTTGTGAATGTTGAGAATCTCTACCCAGAAACCATGTTGTTGCATGTTAACACACACACACACACACACACACACACACACACACACACACACACACAAAAGTTACACCAGCTAAAACTACTGTTAACACCTGATTAAAACTAAATGGATATGTATTTATAACTTTAGGCGCAACTGATGTATATAGTGTACACTAATAAAGTTAGTGAAGAATAATAAAATTATAAATCTCAGCTATTTTGTTTATTGAAATAGGTATGAACAATAAAAACAGTATGAATTAAATATATGACAATACAGGCTTTTCAACACAAATTGACTATTATTGGTTATGAACAGATTGTATTACTTTGATACAGTTTCCAGCTGCCATGTAGTAGAAAAAAGCCCCACTGATATTAATTAGTGCCCAAAGAAGAAAATTTAAACATTATTATACATAAATAATGTATATCTGTATGTTTTACCTTTACCTTAAATAACATTCCAAAAATAGAAATAAAACTATTTAATGATTTAATCAACTGACCAATTCCAAATTGTTTAGGCGGTGTCTGCATGAGTTCTGGGTCTGGTACATGCGAGTGTATATGTCCTATGCTTTTGCGAACTCTTGTTTCACGTAATTCCCCATTCAGGTCTGTAACACTTTCAGATCGTGCAACACCTGTACCTGCCAGGTTCAGACCTTCAAGACTATTATCAAATCTCATCAACTAAAACATAAAACAAACAATAAATTGATTAATATGAACAAAATAATTTTCTAGAAAAGCTCAAAGTGCCATTTAGCATGTGTTTAGACCTTATAATTGAAAAAGATTTTACTTTCTTAAAAATTATATAGGAAAAGCCAGCAAACTTATTAAATATCAAATACAACACCCCCCCCCCAATACACAATGCTAGTCAGTTTTTGTTTTCTTATATTTTTTTATATATGTGTGTCTTTTGAAATAGTATATTTGGTAAGTTCCTTCTATAATATTGTTCTAAGGCTTTCATGGCTGGTGTCAGAAGTATGTACCAGGCTGTTTGACCGTGGTCCAGGGTTTAAAAACAAACCAAACGTTTCAGTAGCACCACTGGCTGCCATCTTCAGTGTAATTCGAGTCTACCTGAACTCGGGCCAGGTGGTACTGTGGCATGTGGTACTGTGGGACTGACGTTTGACACCCCGCGTTCAGGTAAACTCAAATTAGAGTGAAGATGGCACCCAGTGATGCTGCTGAAACGTTTGGTTTGTTTGTAAACCCTGGACCACGGCCAAACAGCCCGGTACATACTTCTAATTCCCTCTATAATATTTAAATACAATTAGATCCAGTGTCCTTTTGCCTACTAACATAACATTAATTAATTTATGAAGTTACAATGAAACTTAAAATAAGAAAATAAAAAGAAATTAAAAGTAAAAACAGAATTGAAGAGTATGACTGAAAACTACATTTAATGAGCATATTTTGGTAATGTGTCCTGTATGATAAAATGCATGTAAACGATGCCTTAAACAATATGTTGATGGTTAAGGTTAATAATGCTATAATCAACAATTTGAAAGGTTTATTATATAGTTTAACAAGAAGAAACGATAAATCAGAATTTCAGTATGACAAAGTAGCTCCCATGATCTGGAGTCTGTCGAACAGTATTTCAGAAGTTGTATCATTGAAACCTAGAACAATCTGTTCTGTGGGACACTTAGTCAGTTCACTAATAACTACTTTACTGACAAATGAACTTTATAAATGTGCACAACTGAGAACTAACCTGTGAGAAATTAGGAACACTAGCGGTCTTTCTCATCTGTCCTTGTAGGAGATGGCCCTGACCCTGCAGTAATTCTTTGACTGCGACACTCTGCCTCAGTCTGTCTAGGGTTAATATACCTTCCACTGCGCTGACACCACGGGTATATTTTTCTGCACAACAAACAGTTGATGCAAGCCATATATAATATAATGCTAATACAATACTGTGTTCCTGTGAATGTAATTTATCTAAGTTACTTGACTGATCTAATCTGTTTTTTGTTCAGTATTTTACAAAAAGAAGAAAAATATTTCTTCCATATTTCAGAGATACATTAGTTCAGATTTATATTAATTTGAATGCATACTAAATCATACTTCAAACTCCAACTTGCCTAAGTGTGCGTGTATGTATACATATATATGCAAACTTATACATGTGTCCGACACAATGCAAAACACCTACAAGTGAGCGACAACTGAAACAACAACAGATTTGAAATCTGTAAGTTGTGTTTTATGATATTTTGCTAAATAACTACATTCACTTGACACTATTAACTAATATAACTTAAAACATTCTATATGTATAGATATAAATCACATTATATTAACTTTTCCCTCCATTTATTATTTTAAATCAAGAATTTTAACCTTTTTGATGCTTTATTAAACCATAATCCAAGTTAGCCAGTATTTGTGATAGTTGGTTTATACTCTGTTCAAAGAAAGGAGAGCCCTGAATTTATAACTTTAAAATTTTCACAAGATCTGGCAAAAAATTAAACTACAGACCACTGAAATCTTCATTTAACTAATTTCTAGTTGAGCGAAATGTTGCTGTTTTTTTACCTCTTCTACCACAAGCATTTACTTTGTCTAACAGTTGTGAAAAATATAAACATCAGACAAATTTCCCCTTCAAGAAGTTGTTTATAATTTTATTCTACACATTATGTCAAATTTTTATTCTTCTACTTTCAATATGTTGGAAGTTATTAACTTTTTTGTAAACGCTGAAAATTCTGTAACAGCTGCAATAAACTGGGACTTAACAGTCGAAAATCATTGAAAAAAGTAAGAAATTATAAAATTTAAGGAAAAAGAGAGAGTGAACAAAATGTGATGTTAAAATAAGTTTATCATAAAGTATATGCAAATAGTTTTTTAAATTAAAAAAAAGAAAAATTATGTTTGCCATTAATTAATCTACTATGTACAGGAATTACAAAAAAAAACTTCTATTTATTGGTAATTAATGCAACTTTTTGTAGATACAAGCAAACATTAATCAACACTAAAAGGGCTCATAATACTTTTACAGTATATTTTATTTGGAGTGTGTATTTAATATGTGTACTACCAATTATATTATAATGTGTATAACTACAGTACATACATATATTATAATGTGTACTTCATGTAGGATCTGCAGAGTATACATTATATAATATGTGTGAATGATATATAAGTAGCTGGATCATGTATCTAAGCATAAGCGCGTTGAATAAGAATCTAACACGTGTCCATAAAAGGTAAGTACTAGTATCCTTATTTCAGTTTAACAATTTACTGATACTTTTTATAACACATTAAAAGGAACTCAGAGCCTGCACCAATAAACATAATATTAATTTTCATGTACACAAAATACTTGCGCACTAAATTAAACGGAACATTACCTATATATGTTTCACCATCACTAAGCGATGTGTCCTCTCCTGATGCTGCAATCTGTGCTAGTGACTCTCTGTCTTCCAGTTCTTCACTAGCCTGTTTTAAAGATCAAACAACATTACTATATAATGTTATTTGGAAGATTCTCATATTAAGTGAAATGCAAAAGTGAAAGCAGATTGCAGGTGGACATCAAGTTACAGAGAAATATTGTAACGGCACAAAATTGTGTGCTAAGAAGATAATAATTTAAATTAGTTTGAATTCAAAGCAGTTAGTATTCACCTGTGGGGTACCCCATTGTAACCAGCCACACATACAATGTTATTGCAGACTGTTTATGTTTAAAGCCTGTAGTCTGCCCGGCTAGACGTATTACGCAACCGCTTGCCAGCTCAGTCTCTTTGTGAATCACAGTAAAACACATTGTCACCCCAGTTTTGCATCAGACAGTAGCAGATTATAGTCGTCTTCAAGTTAACCAAAAACGGTGGCCTCGGACGTGTGAGATGGGCCGAAAACATCGTCGGCCCATCCAGTAAAATATCTATAGTAGTGTACAAACAATATAGCGCGGTCAACTAACTCCAAACCCAATCAGTGCTCGTGAGCAAACCTAAAGTCGGCCGACTGAAAGTAATGGTGCATTTATGTTAAAATAAACGTAAACTATGGGGTAACGAATAAGCAACAGCTGACGGAAAATTTAACTGTAAAAAACTAGTTTTGGAGTGTATTAAATGAAGAAAGTGGGGAACACAAGGTGGTGAAACAATGATAGGAACACCGGATGGATGGGTAACTGTACTGAACACAATTAATTGATAAAAAAAAAAAATAGAAAATTTTAATCAAAGTTTAAATACAATTTAATATTTCCAAGTTAAAACATTTTATTAATGAGATCTCAGTAAGGGAGTTAAAAGAGTATGAGAGAGAGAGAGAGAGAGAGAGAGAGAGAGAGAGAGAGAGAGAGAGAGAGAGAGAGAGAGAGAGAGAGAGAGAGAGAGAGAGAGAGTGGACGCAAAGTGTTGGTTACCAAAATAACGCTATTGTTAAGGCATTTTTTATAGTAGTTTATACTGAGTGATTAAATATCCATGTATTCTTGTTTCTTATTGAAATTGTAGTGTGAAGATAAAGTGAAAGGAAATAATTCAGTTTAATAAAAGAAAGCTAATTTGTTAGAATCCGAAAAATTTGTGTTAGCATAATTATTTCGTAACTCAAACCTAGATAATCCTTCTGCAACTGGTTTTATCTGTAGAACCCTGGATTAGAACCCAAAGGTAAGAGAAAAACTAAAGTCATTATAAATTTAATAAAGATCTATTAGATGCGATATAACGAACAGTTTCAATATGTTGTTTCATAGACGGTGGCAGGCCAGATCTAGGAACCCCCCAAACATTTGTGATCCCCATTAAAGCTCAGAATGCAGCAAGCTCACTTGCACAGCCCCTGACGACTCTATGCTCTTGAGAACATTTGTATTCGTATTTAAGAACATTCTCGATTTTTTATATAACTGAGTCCCTGACGATTACTGCATAGATAACAATAATGATGATGAACATGATAAACATTACACACGCATATATTTAAAATGCTGAAAATTGGGCCTTATCTTGTACTAATGCTATGCTAATGTGGGTATTAATGTTTATGCTGATGTTTTAACAAAATCAAAAGTCACCTTGCTATTTTGATAACTTATCTGTTCAGTAATACAATGGATAATGTTTAACATCAAAATCTTCACTACAACATTGATAGCATCAAAATGAAACAATATGAGAAAATATAGGTTAATATAACATATCACTCATGTCACAATTACTGCATGTATTTTATAGTTACAATCTGTAAACCTAACACAAGTTTTCCCTGAAAATATCACCATAAAAGTTTTGTCCTTAACTATTTTTGCACGAGATTTTTTTTTTAGTGGGCGAGTGAGGCGGCACAGTGGTAGCGTCTCTGACTCATAATCAGAGCATTGCTGTGCTGCCGATGTGGTGAGATCGAGTCAAGGTCATGGCTCGATTTGCTCGTCCACCCGCACATACGCAGACAAATAATACGTACGTCTTCTCTGGCATACCCGGGGCAGATAAGTAACAAGGGCACACAATATATACTACACACATAAACAACACTCTTCCCCCCCCTACCGCATGGCTTGCCCCCCGGGCGTGGGTTAAAAGGTTGGCTATCTCTCTGGCTGGGGTGGGGCGTGAGTTCTATCACGGCTGGAGGGCGCAACAGGCCTACGACCTAATGCCTGAAGTGGCGAAGAAGAAGAAGACTATTTTTGCTGGCTTTTATAATTATGCAGGAAATAAAATCATACATATATAACTACAAATAGTCTAGTACTGTGTGGATGAAAAAATCTAGGAAAAGAGAAACACTACTGTATAGTTAGCAGCTTATTACGAATGTATGTATTGTTACGTTGGTACCTACTCTTATATAAAGTATACAATTCAAAGTTCAGTTTACACTAAACAGACTTCTATATTAATATTCTGAATGATTGTAACTTGTTATGAACAATGTGGAACCTCACTATGCTTGTGATTAAATATTGTTTCACTCATGCTAGATTCTTCTTAAGTTCTAAAACTGAACAATCCAAAAGAAAAATGAAATACACTTTATGAAATGTTTTATCACATCTTTTAACTTATCCAAATGGGTATATGTGACTACTAACTTATCCAAATGGGTATATGTGACTACTAACTTATCCAAATGGGTATCTGTAACCTATAGAAGTTTAATGAAGAAAGTTGTGTTAGTGGTTGAAATCACAAGCAGAATGATCACTTTTGCACACCACTATATAAAAATTATCCCAATTAGCGCTTTCAAGCTTCACAGCTCATCGTCAGATCGGAATTGCTAATCGGGATAATTTTTATATAGTGGTGTGCAAAAGTGATCATTCTACTAACTTATAATCAGAATGGGTATATGTGACTACTAACTTATCCAAATGGGTATATGTGACTACTAACAGCAATGAATGGGTGATAACAAATGCATACTTAACAATGTAACTATTTTTGTTGTTGTATTAACAGCAGTAACCAAAAGCATCGCTTTGGGGGCCATATGGGAACTGTTCAAGTTATCAATTTTAAAGGCAATGATTGTGCCAATGAACTTGATACTGCAAATTAAAGTGAAGGTTTATCAATTTCTATTAGTTCTGATATGCTTTTGTTGTGAACTGTATTTAACAAAATTCTGATGACGACAGTTCATTGCTTCTGTCAGGCAGGTTCATTGCTTTTAACAATTTATTGTAAATAAATCGGTGCAAAAGAAAAAATTATTTTAAGGGAAATTAACATGCGCACTGCAAAAATCAGGAATTCCTGCCCAGACAGAAGTTTTGTGCGTGCGCAAGGCAAGATACACCTGCCACCTTGTATCACCCTAGCTTTTGGGCAAAACATTTTCAGCGTGTGGATGTACTTTAACACGTTCATCAGCAGGTCAGAAGTACAAATAAAACAATTCCTAACGTTTACTTCCTTTGACTGTTGTCACATTCATCAATATTTAGGTGCCAATTTATTAGGTTTAATATCTGACCATGTCAATAAATTAGAACAACTTGTTAAAAATTAACTGGTGCAAAACTGTATACACAAAAAATAATAGAAATAACAGAATGCTGTAAAATGGATTGTCTCTAACCATAAGACGGTATAACTAAACTGAAGTCTTGTAGGTAGTATTGTATAAAGCGTACAGAATTACCTTAGGTATATTAGAAACCACTTCATATGTAACACCAGTCTGTGAAAGACAATCAGAACGAACAATACGTTTCCGTATCCTGTCTGTTAAGCTCTGTCGTTTGTAAATGTTCAAACTTAACCTTTTTCTTAATACTAACTCCATAGGTGCTGGATGTGAAAGTCGAACAGTTGTTTTTAGTATCAGGTACACACGCTCATTACCTAAAACAATTATTTTAGATGAATAACGGACAATGATTTTACTTTATATAATCACAAAGTATTATATATAACTATATTTAATTCATAATACTGTTAAATGGTATGGAGACAAAAAGCAAGAACTTACTGTCAGTAACCCTGTTTAAATGGACACTGTCATGAACCGATGAATCCCACGCTGCAACAGCACTGACATCTTTCTCTAAATGACGGATAATAGGTAGATTGTAAAACTTGTTGCCATGTTCCTTAGGTAAAATTGAATTGAGGCCAGCGACAGGCACATTCTCTACGTCGGACCACTGGCCACCTTGTGATGACAAGTCATCAGCTGCAAGTATAAAATTAAATGTCATTTATGAAGTAAAAAAGAAACAAAAAATAATAAAATATCAATCCCAAATTTTAAAAAAGTCAACTAATCAATCACTTAACAATGAAAGATGAAGCCTTTATATTTGGGTTTGAAGTGCACCCCACAAAAATTAGGAGTTTCACAATTATAAAATAAATGAATTAACATCAATAATTAATATTTTATTAATTCAAATATTAAAATAAAACATCTAATAAGTAAATGATTTATTAAAAAGTCACAAGTAAAATTATAACATTGTAACTAACAAGCACTGCAGCACACTGTAAAGAATTATTTTTTAAATAATAAAGTAAAAAATAGAATACTATTATATTTATACTTGTACATTATTTTGGTCACTGTATGTTTCCCTCAGACAGGGTACTCAGAATGTCTAGTCATCAAATTGTATGTTAGTGATAGACACTGTTAGTCGATTTTTATTGAATTAATAAATTTGTGTTAGCGGTTATAATCACAAACATAAGTACACACTCTGTTGTACACTACACAGAAACATTTTTTCCGATTAGCGCTTTCAAGCTTCACAAATCATCATCAGATTCCGATCTTTTATTCAGAAATTTCCAATCTGATGATGAGCTCTGAAGCTTGAAAGCGCTACTCGGGAAAATATTTTCTATAGTGGTTGTAAACTTACCAACGTTTTGCAAACATACCCACCTGTATATTACTTACTTCCGCGATCTTTACGCGCACTTACTTTAGACTCCCCCCAGAATATTACAGGGCCGCCAATATATTTTGAGGTTAACATATATAAACCATCTCACTCTTCCCATTAAAAAACACTTGAATACTAAGATAATCTTAGTTCCCTTGACTCAGAAGTTCTCACGGACTCGTTTAGGCGAGATTTTGACGCAGAAAATATGTTAGGTTTCGGCACAATAACTACACTGAACACATGGTTATAATTATATTGAACTCTGAATTTATTTTCAATTAGCAACTCAAAGATTGCTAGCCATATTCATCTTTTGGTTAACAAATCACTCACTAGTGAACACTCATTATAATTATTTAAACAAAACTAGAATTGATATATTATACTAAGGCGAACCAATACTTCGCATTCACTCTCTCCCTCTCACTCTCTTAAAATCCCCTTAAATTTGAGATCTCATTACTATTTCTGAATGGAGTATTTTAATAATAGACAAATAGTTATTAAATGTTGGCCAGTTGATCTATTTTTACTAGTATTTAGCTGTTGATGCTATTCCAAATGATACGCCATTATTCGTTCAGTTCACTTTTTGCTCCAACACTCAAAAACTGTTCCACACTGTTAATTAAATTTTCCTATTGCATTTTCTTCTTGAAAAGAGTTATTTATAACTGTTTTAGATTCATATTCACAGTGTTTTTGTAGGCCTACACTTAATTTGTCCGCGTAGGCCTCCCGACACTATTACACGGCGACTGTACTGTATCAAACTGTTCTGTCGAATGGGGCGAATTGCGACTGGCAATCGTATACTATCCGGGCCAGTCACGTGGTTCCCCTTGATCCCCGCTTCCTCGCTTGTCTGGACACATCGAAGAGTCTGGAAGCTTGTAGAAGCCCGAACTGCGTGTTGTGTTTTTAATATATTTATATTTATAAATTTATGAATTGAATATTGTTTACATTTTACCACTTACGGCTAGTGTTGCCGCCATTTTATTAGTTGCCAACTTAACTTTTTTACTTACCGTATCCACGGTTCTAATTAGACGTGTTGAAAACGAGATGGTTGCTTGGAATAACTAATTCAAATTCAGATGTTCAAATCATCTTACTTTATTAAATTATAAAGAATCCAATTAAATTTATCTTTTCAATCAAAATAAGAACTTTATACATTTCTTTCAACCCCATCATTACATACAAAATCTTCTCCCTCCCTCTCTTATATTTTAGTTTCAGTAATATTCAACAAAAGGTTAGTTTCAAAATAAAATCTAGTTACAAACTTAATTTTACATACAGAAACCAGCGCTTGCAGTCACACACTCACACATACACCCCATGACTTTAGGAGATCTCCATTTTTATTAAAATAGGTAAAATTGAATGTTATGAGCCCTAATTGCAAATCTTTTTTGGTTTTTACTTTTGTAGGTCACTTAACTGAATTGTGGTATTTCCATAGTCCAGCCTCCTCGCGTATTGGTCTTCATTTCACACAATTCTATTACGGATAATTTGTTTTTTATATATCGCCGAAACTGTCACTTCATGATTGTTAACGCTATAAATTTGAATAAATCACATTTTGTTTGAGTTGCGGGCCGGCATTTTCATTCTGGAACTTTTGTCACCACCGGCCGGCCGGCTTTAAGCTGTATATGCGACTGAGGCGGATTTTACTGCGTTTCGTTCTTTGTTTCCGTCACATGTTCAAATATTAATCAAAAATTAATCAAATATAATTCATCTATATCTCCCTTCTTTTACAATTCTTAACCATTTTCCTTTTTGTATCTAAAACAATTCAAAATCATTTAACATTTTATAAAAATATTATTACTAACAGAAATTCTATTTATCCGGTGCTGTTAATAATAATCATCCCCTTTTTCTCCTCCACACACACTATTGCCCCCCTGAACTGTTGCGTCCAGTTGCCTCCACAAGGACTGAGGCGGAAGGAGTGAGCACTTTTTTCTTTTCTCTCACTCCCATCCTTGCTTCAGCATTACAAGAAACTTCAGGGTAAGTACCCCTACTCATTATCTTAACATATGCCCCTAAGGTCTACCACCCCTTGGGTGAAAATAGCCTGTGTTCAAAATAATCTTAGATTCCCTTATTAAACCCCATTCAATTTCTATGTTAAACCAATTTCCCAGGCAACCAACTGTGGTCAGTTTTACAATAATTCTGCCCACAGCTGATTGTCATCCAAAACCACGATCTGGGTTGGTAAGGCCGAGATCGCCCGAAATGTAGGGAATCGCATTTAAAACATGTTATACATAAATACAATTCATGTTTAAACTCCTACCCACATACCTAATCAACATAATAAAACACAGTACACTCATAATTAACATTGCGATTATTACATTAAGACAAACATTTCACAATTTACCTTTAAATTTGCATATAAAATTACAAACATTACATTTTAATTTCAACTGAACTTTTATCAATTAGCCATCAATTATTTATCATTTACTATACCATTAACTTAAAAGGAAAAAAATTATTTTACTTTGTTATCAACCTTCATTTTACATAACATTTCATTTATTATTACATTTCAACTATGATTTTCTGTTTAACATTTTCATCATTAATTGGTTTGGGTGATTCAGTCATTTCCAATAATTCGATTTATTGAATAGGCATTTATATATATAATCTTACTCCCTTTCTTCCTTCTAACAACCACTAACAGATTTGCATAGGGTGACACCAATCTCTCAATAATAACCCCCTTCAACACTAATTCCACTTAAATCATTTTCCTCTTAAAATAAAATATCTGATACCCTCTTTGTAACTAGGATGTGTGTTCCCTAACCTGGCAATTCCATTCTTTTGCCCTTCCCATAATCTCGGCAAACACTCTTCAGCCCTTCTCAATTACCTGCCCAACGGCGCACGTTGATCATTCCCTACACCACTACCCTCACTACAAAATTTCACCATCAACTATTTACTCTCTAATTATATTACCCTCTCTTTCTACATATATGCACTACCACTACTGTGTCCCTTCTACTACCTGTTTCTGTATTATTTTTTATTCCAAAATTCTTATTCTGTCTAACACCCATTTAAAGTAACTTTGACTGTCTTAATGCCTTATTTAAATAATTATCACCCAAACTCCAACTTTTACCACATTTTGCATTAAGTTTGTAATTAAACTTTATTGCTGTTTTATTAATCGGTTACATTCAATATTAAAATATCGGGTGCCATGTTGCGTACTGCATACAAATACAAAAACTTACCTTGAAAGGCCAGAATTCGAGTTATACGAACCAGAGTCGAGGAGTATATTACCTGAAATAATTCACTCGTTTTTCTAATTGTTACCATTGACATTACCTTTTATTTATATCAAAGGAAAAATTACGTACATATTGAAATTGACTCTACACATTGAAAATTGACTACCTGTTACGCCAGGTGGCGTTTATCAAATATTAAACCCCTACAACACTTTATACCTCCAAAATAAATACTTTGTTAATGATTAATGCATAAGAAGCTTGATAAACATAAATATTTTTGGCACAACCCAGCACTTTTTAATTATGAATAGTATCCACTCTCTCACTCTCTCCCATTCATACTCTGGTAATTTTCTTTAAAATTGAGCTCATGTTATTAAATTTGGATTATATTGAATATTTGATTGGTTTTACAGCCAATTGTACTTAGCTGTCACTTCCTATACTTTTGAGTTACGGACATCGAAAACGTCTCATCTTTGATCACACACTCTCGAATCTGAAATGTCTCATCGCAGATTACACGCTCTCGAATCGGTAGCGTCCTATCGTAGATCTCACTTTTATTCAAATCTGTAGCGTCCCATCGTGGATTACACGCTTCCGATGTTTTAACTCAAAACTGTTAATATATAACGGTTATTAATAAACTTTTGGTGGTGTAAAATTTAAATAAACACACTTCGTGAATTTGCCGGCTGTGTGACTTGGCCGACCGGCCCACTTCACGGTCGAGACGAAAATGACGTTTCACCACTGAGCATTGCAGAGGTGGGGCAAAGACTACGTCACTGGTTCTTTGTTCAAACAGCCAAGCCTCTGGCTTACAATTGTATGTATGTATGCGCATCGCATTCCTTCGTCTGACGTAATCACGGGCTAGTCTTGTTTACCCATTATTGTGACAAACAGTTTTTTGCTACTTTTGTAATTTTCCACTGAATTCGACACCAATCCTGTTAACTCAATATTGCGTTATTGAAAATTCTCACCAAAACTTTACCAATCTCTTATATGGGATATAAAAATAATAAAATACAATAATTATGTTTAGGAACAATAGTTTCCCAAAATTACTATGGTACCAGAATTGTACCGTTACAAGTTAACCATTGAAAATTACATTAGAAAATTCATAACTACCTCCAATTAATTTCATCATTTAATTTAAAACCTTTCAAACTCATTTAAAATTTATTATTCAAACATATGAACATTTTACTTTGTTTAAACTGCATTATAAACTTCATACTTACATTACATCACTCAATTGAATAAACAAAATTATAAACATCCATTACCACAAATACAGTGTACATAACCCCATGTATCTTCTGAAACATTACAATCATATGACTCCACAACTAAACACATTTTACCTTTCTTCATTTACTATTTATTATAAAGTTCAAATCTCATAAAATAATTTAAATTCATCATCAAAATCTCTTTATATAACATTTTAAATTAATCAATTAATTCATCTCAAATTATTTAATTCAATCAATTATTGAAAACACAAGTTATTTTAATTACTTTACTCCAAAACAATTACAATTCATTTATTACAAACTCTCATTATTTATTTAGTCTGCCAAAATATTATTATTATTATTATTAAATCAATTTCTACTACATACACATATTGTTTACATCAAATACATTTTACAACACAAACACAAATAATTTGACTATAAATTTATTCACAATTCTTTCACATTATTTTTCTGTTTACCACACCTCATTTCATAAGTTAGCAAGGTCATAACCATAAACTAAAATATTTAAAATGTCCATTCACTGATTTTTATTTTAACCCCCATCTTCATACAATAATCTGATCTTATGACTACACCATTCATTTACAATCAAATATATATTGCTATTATAATTATAATAGTCATCATTATTACTTTGTTCCATTGTATCAATACTACTGATTATACAAATATCATTGCATACCATTATTTCAAGATTCCTGTCGACTTTGGGTATAGTAATTTCTCCTTTAGTATTTTCTGTTAAATTCAGGTAATAGTGACATCATCATCGACTACTGTTGCTATATTAGATTCAACACAAAGTAAGTACTCACTATGATTATTAACTGTCTCTCTATTCACTCTCTCTCTTAATTCTGTATAACTCCTCCCAACCTCAAATAACTCTATCTTCCTATCACCACACCTCTCTCTATCTCAAAATATCCCTCATCATAACCTACAAAATGTTTGTCTCTATCATTCCACGCAAAGTGTAACACAACGCTATCATGACCCCTCTGGGCTTTTCCAAGGAACTCATGATACACGAAAGGGGACCTACTTACAGACACCTCGTCTCTATAACCACAGGAGGAAACTCTGTCCTCATACAACACTTGTGAAACCTCTGTTTCACCACATACTTGGGGAAAATCTGCCCTTTGCCCACCTAACCTTTCATCACACTCTCTCTCTCTTTCAGTAACACTGGCTAACACTTCGTTACTAAATTCTACTCCACCAAAATCTTCATTATTACTCTCAATATTAACCACTTTATTCTCTAATACCCCGTTTTTAATTATATCATTATAATTCTCACTTTTCTCTTCACTATTAGATTCACTACCGTAATTACCACTTACCTTGTTATACGTTATCTGATCGTCTTTATTTTCATCGAATTTATCGGACTTTTCACTATTCTCTACCCCCATTTTAATCTCATACTTAGCATCTAATTTATTCATTTTAAAGTTATTAATTATGTCATCTACTATTGCATTTTGTTTATCAAACTTCTCGCTAACTGATGCTATTATTTTTTCTTTCATGTTATCAAAACGTGCATTAATCTCATTAATATGTTGATTAAAATTAAAATGTTGTTGTTTAATTTCGTCTTTCACTTCATCAAATTTGGCATTTAAATTAACATCTTGAGCTTTCATAAAATTGAACAAATCATCTAACAACACTTTACTAGCTGTAGGTTTCGATTTAGCATTTACTCCGCTCATAATCATTGATTCAGTTCCGCTTAGTTCAACATTTACTGAGCTCTCTGTTTCAATGTCAGTAAAGCTAACGTTTTCATTATTATCTGCCATCTCGAAATTTTATATATTATAACGATAACAAATGTATTTCTATTTTTATAATAGCTGTTGCAATACATATATCATAAATGCTTTTAGTGTGAACTGACCTACCTGCTGTGCGTTCTTGCGTCTTCTTCCGAGTAGGGCCGTAGGAATTTGTGTTTTGAATTCGCAAGTGGGTTAATTCAAAGTACAAGCACAAAGAATACAGTTACAATCATTTCGAATAGTTTTGTGATGTTGGTAGATTTTGGAGTACACCAATAACGAAACAGTGTTGGATATAAAATTGGGGTTTATTATTCTAATAGCACATAAAATAAAAAAACTTACATCTAACGCAATTCTTACGTACTAAAGAGTAATTAGTAATTTGTTAAATGTTTTCTGAATGAATATTAGCTTTCAGAGGAAAAGCTTATGAATATGAATTTATTCGAATTTTGATTCTTATTGATTTCAAAGTTAATTTTTATAAAATAATTTAATTAATGAGTTTGCAATCCTTTAATATTGATTTTAATACTTCAAGATGCTTTTAAACTACTCTGAAATAAATCAGCCGTGAATCTTGTTCATCGTGCTTTTTATTTACTTGTGATATGTTTCACGTATACTGCAGTATAAGTTTCTAAGTAATTCAATGTTAAGATTTATATAGCGCTTTTTATCTACGTCTACTTCTTATCTATTGCTTCCTACTTAACTTATACGTGTTCTACAGATTATCACAATATTGAGGTTCTTATTAATTTAGAGTCTCTGTTTTATCGGCATCTGGATGAAGTTAACTTTACAATTGACTTTAACAGAAAAAGAAAAATGATCTTTTTTTTTTAAAAAAAATGTATAAATGATTTTTGACTTTCCTGGTACTGAAGTTCTCGATGATGTCCTCTGGGGTCCCTCGATGTCCTGGTCCAATCAGCTAGTGGCGATGATTTCCGCTGCGTTCTGGATTCCGGCGAAAAGTTCAGGGATCAGCAACTCAGCTCCTTCAGCAACTGTTGATGGTTTTAACGTCCGTGGTTTAACTGCCGCAACTGCTTCAGGCCCTCAGTCCGGATACTCTGCACTCGTGTGTGTGTGTGTATCTCGTCTCGGGTGTCGCTCTGCGTCGTCAGTTCTTCAGCTCGTACCACGTTCTAGACGGCCTCGTTCTGTTGTACTCTTGATGTGACTTCACGTAGTATGTGGTCGATCTCTTAAATGCGTACGCCAACAGTTTAATGTATTGCGCAGTATGCTTATTTGTTGACAAATAAGAGTATCGTACGTAGACGCCTTCACAGTCCAGTCGTTACAGTTGATCTGTTTACTGACACATAAGATTATGGTGAATGTTCTTCTTCACGTCGAGTCGTTACAGAAGAGTCTCTGTGTTGTTCATAAGTTGAGTGCTAACCAAAGAGTGTGTGTTGTTCACAGGTTGAGTGCTAACAGAAGAGTGTGTGTTGTTCACAGGTTGAGTGCTAACAGAAGGGTGTCTGTGTTCAGCCCGAAACCAACGGTTCTTCAAAATTTTTAGAATGATCTGATTGGCTGAAACACTCTCCCTTCTACTTGAAATTTAGTCACCTCATTCCATGAGAACGAAAAATAATTCCCACAGTTCAAGAATTGTTATTATTTTTAATATTCTGAAATACACCGGATCCAACTATCGGTCGGATGTCCGGTTGCAAATTGTATTGCGATTATCTTGGCTGCAAGCCAAGTTATGCTTATTCTAACATATACATTTGATTAGTAATTTTTATAATTTATTATAACATATTCAAATCTAACATAGCTCACTCACTATGGAAGTTATTTAAATAAAATGAATTATCTCAATAACTCTTTAATTATATTTATTGAAATTTGCACACCCTATTCTTAATATTTCGGCAAACATTTTGGCTATCTTGGTTTTTGCCTATATTTATTCGTTTCCGAAATATTAATGATTTAAAGTTAGGGCGTGTCCCTAATTTATAACGGTGTGTGTGTGCTTACATAACGCCACCGGACATAGCCGCTGGGCGTTTTACAATTGTTTTGAATGCTCGCTACAGCGCGAGACATGGTTTTATCGATTTAGAATCATTTTATATTTGATTTTTGAAACCTTCTACATATAACCCCAAATCTATGGGATTTGGTAATGTTATATACACCCCCACCCGTTTAAAAAAAAAAAAAAAATGAATGGGGACTATAGTTTTTTTTTTATGATTCACAACTATGGATTGTTCTATTTATTTACAAAAAAACATACACTGATATAATTACCTTATCATACAAGCTTCATATATATAACTTAATTCTAATAAATTAAGATCATGTGAATAAAAATATTGTGTGACAATGTTTGTAGCATGGGTAGTATTTAATAGCGTGGCATTTAACAAAGTATTTCATACAGATGGCTGCAGACAATTGTGGCGCGTGCGCTTAGGAATGTGCTTCCGTTTTCCTACTCCTATTATCGCGGAGCAGACGCCGTTAATTAGCTTATGCGTTTAAAAACCAGCTGTGTGCGAGCTCGCGGGCGCGTCGTCACATTGTGAATGCATTTCCGGCAACGGTCACCGGGTCTCACGGCTAGACTTGTGTGTTTGTTTACCAGTGCTACGAACTGATTGTTATTTATTTATAACTTGCCCACAATTATTATTATTTATACTTAATACTCTAATTTATTTAAACAATTATTATTAATATTTAAATTATTAGTATTTAAATTATTTTTAACTCTATACGATTTACATCTACAGTGTCTCTATCATTTGGTATCAACGCGCCTAAGATTTTTATCTCACTCGTAATATTTCTTTAACGAAGCTGCGTGATATTTTCCTATGACTTTTTTCCTATCTAGCGTCGTGACGATGAACGTGTGCGGCGCAAGCTGTTCAGCTAATAAGTAGGGCCCATTGTACAACGGAAAAAACTTCGTTGCTACATTTAAATCTTGGCGTCCAACCGGGTTTGCCCTTAGGAGTACTTTTTCACCCAACACAAAGTTCGTCAGTTTATGACTGTTGTTGAACCTTTCCGCACGCCTTCGTCCTTTTGCCGCTATTCTCTCTCTTACTAATTGATTTTTACATTGCACCGGCAGAAGTAGATTACTTGTTTTTGGCGTGTGCAAATATTCCTGCCAAAATCTTTCCGGTTTTAGTCCAGAGTCTAACTCCGCTGGTGTGTATTCTGTTGTGTCATGATAACTCTCATTTATTGGTGTTTCGAAAAATGGTAAGAATTCGGGCCACTTGCTCTGATCTTTATGAAAATAAATTCGGAGCATTTTCCCTATCTCCCTATTCACTCTTTCAGCAAGGTTCCCTTGCGGTCTTCTTATTGAAGTGAGGATTGCCTTAATGCCATTTCTTTCCAAGGTCGCCGCCCAGTGCTTATTCTGGAATTGTTTTCCCTGGTCGCTAAGCACGCTCTTAATTTCTCCATGTTCCGGAATATACCTATTAAGTATTATGTTTAATACGGACTTCGTGGTGGGTCTAGGTATCGCGTATAGGCTGACTTTCTTAGTAAAGACATCCACACATACTACCATATGTTTTAACATTCTGGTTGCCTTAGGTAGAGGTCCCAGGAAGTCGGTTGCGATCATCTGTCCCTTTCCTTCTGTTATCACATTGGCCATGGAAACATAAGTGTGTAAATTCGGTGCTTTTGCGGTTTGGCACGGAAGACACGTTTTTAATAACCTCCGCACTCTTCGATACATATTGGTGATCGTAAAATCTTCTTTTAATATTTTTACGCATTTTAATGGCGAAGCGTGTGCCATTTTTACGTGTAATTGTTGTGTTATACAAGCTAGCATAGGTGGAGATAGTACCACCTTCCATTCGCCCTGTAGTAATTTATACAGTATGTTATCCTGTACCTGATAGTGTGGACTTTCCTGTGCTGCGATCATTTGCTTTTTAGCATGGAGCCTGGGGTCGTTGTCCTGCTCGCGTCCTATGTTCTGTAGCATGTCAGTTACTTCCGGCGCGACAGTGTATTGAATGTCCAATATCTTCAACTCGTCGTCAAGTGCTTCGTAGACCTCTTCTCTTTCTACAGGTGGATATCTACTCAAGGTGTCGGCTGTGGTATTCTCTGATCCTTTACAGTATTTAATCGTAAACGAGTATTCTTGAATGGCTAACACCCATCGTGTTAGTCTGGAGTTTGCTAGCCGGCATTTTAATATGAAAGATAATGCCTGATTATCTGTATGGATTTCAAAATGGGTACAGTATAGGTAATGTCTGAATTTTCTGAGAGCGTTTATAATGGCTAGTATTTATTTTTCTGATGTACAATAATGCAACTCGGCGCCTTTGAGCGTTCTATTTGCGTATGCAACCACATGAAGACCTACTTGCTCGTCCTCCTGGTGCAACATGGCGCCAATAGCATACTCACTGGCGTCAGTATACATTACATACTTCCTGCCCTTTTGTGGATGGAATAACTGTAGGTTGGTTGTGAATAAACCCTTAACCCTCTCAAACGCATCATTGTGTTCAGAACCCCATTTCCACTTTATATTTTTGCGTACCAGCTGTAGCAAGGGGACTGTGTATTCAGCGTATTTGCTGGTGATTTTCCTGTAGTATCCCGTGAGTCCTAGGAAGGCTCGTAGTGCTTTGAGATTCTTGGGCACAGGGAACTCCACGATACTCCTGAGCTTCTCTGGGTCCGTGCTGATGCCTGTGGCTGAGATTATGTGTCCCAGAAACTTCATTTGAGATTTTATGAACTCACACTTGTGTAGTTTGAGTGTGATGTTAGCTAGTCTCAATTTCTGGAAGACGCTCCTCAAATGTTCAAAGTGTTCCTCCAATGTGCGGGATATCACAAGGATGTCATCCACAAATATTACTGTGTAAGGGTCTACTTCCGGTCCTAGGGCTCTCTCGAGGCATCTTACGATCGTGGCGAGACTCGTACTTAGGCCGAAGGGTACCACTTTGTGCTGGTAGCATTTATTATTAAAGATGAATGCTGTGTACTTTCGATCCTGTTCACTTAACGGAATTTGCCAGAAGCTCGCTGTCAGATCCAACTTCGTGAGGTATCTAGCTCCTTCGCATTTTATGAAAAGATCTTCCGCTGTTGGCGCGCAGTCGAACTCCTTCTCTACCAGATTGTTTAGATTTTGCATGTCCAGACAGAGTCGTATTTCTCCTGACGTCTTACGAACTACGAGCAGTGGATTGAGGAAGTTACTATTGCATCTCTCTATGATGTCTTCATCCAACATCCGCTGTATCTCTCGCTGAACTTCAGCTTGGTACTTTATGGGTACTTGGTAGAGTCTTCTTATGAACTTCTCGGGTTCTACAATATTTATATTGTGTTGGTAAACTGTCGTGGTTGAATGTCGCTCGCTGAAGATATCATTATACTCTTCCTGAAGCGATGTCAACCTTCGTTCAGCTCGGGAATCTAAGGTCGGTTCCCCCTCTTCACCCCTTCATATTTAATTACAGGTTTTGGCGGGCGCGTAATTTCAATTGGGTCCCCGTACTCTTGCGTTGGTGTGTGTGTTGTGTTTAAATTAAAAATGTAACTATTGTCGTTAATGTAACATTTTAACAGTCGTTCTCTAATGTCGACTTCCGCGTGTATTTGCTGCAATACATCCACTCCCAATAATACGTCGCATATTAGATTTTTTATCTCTACTACACACACTTCAAACTGCACATTTTGTACTGCAATTGTTATATAACGTTGGGTGCCAAGTTTTTCTCTAGTGTCTGTAGCAGTGCGTATGTAGAATTGGTTGACTGGAAGCGATGGGGCTGTACGGAAATATTTTTTATTCGCGCATAAAAATCTTTCGCTAATACCGGATACCACACTACCGGTATCCAAAAGTACCTGCATAGGAACGCCATTTACATGAGCCTGTAATACCGGACACGCTGTGTTAGGCGGGCATTGTTGTGTTGTATTAGACTCCAACAATGGTTCTCTAACATCCGGTGGGAACACGTTATTAACCGGCACACAAGTTACATGACAAAAATCACATTTCTTACACATAATATTATTCTTATTTCTAACACTCTTATTTCTAAACATTTTTGCAGGGCTTATTGTGCATCCTTTTTGGGTGCGCCCTGTTGCACGTTTTTTGTATGGTGATACTGTTTTACATTTGCAATAGGGTCTCTAACAGTTTCTACTTCGCTAGTTTGTGCGGTCGTACCGGTGTCTGATACAGCGACTGTTTGTATGGTTCTCATTGGAGTTCCATCGTTGCCTTTGTTTATCGGTTTCTGCTTACTGAAATTCGGCTTCCCCTTATATTCAAAGGGTTTATTTTGTGGTTTTGGCGGTGCTTGTTGTGGAGCCGAACTGGTATTAGGCCTTGGATCAGTTTGAGTATGGTATCGCCCACGTCTATTTTGGCCATCATTATTCTGATTATAATTCGGGTTATACCTCCACCCGCCGAAATCAGAAACGGTCTCACTTTGAGATACTAATATTAATAGTTCGTCAACCGAATACGTTTTCCTTGCGTAAATGCGGCTACACGAATATTATGATTAAAGTGGTACGTCAATTTCGTGACTATATCGACCTCGGAAAACGCTGGTGTTAAATGTTTAGTGCATTCAACCTGTTGTATAATATAATTTTCGGGCGTTATACCCTGCTTCCGGTCATAATGTCCGTATTCTAGTTCATTACGCAAGAGCCTTTGCGTGTGCGAATTCCAATTATCGGTTTTCGAACATTTGTCTAAATTCCGTGTAAGTGGTAATTTTATCCCGTACTATATTATACCATCTCCTGGCTGAATCACGCATCGCATTAACTACCCACTGTATCCGGTCTTGGTCCTACAATCGTGAACCTACCCTTGTCATTGCGTTTTCGCACGTTAGCAAGAACTCGATCGGGTTTTCATTATTTTCACCAGTGAAATAGACTCGGTTCTTTTCGTCTACTTGCCCTTGTACTAAAATATTTGGTGCCGATTTCCTACATACTTCCTGTCGCACTTTAGAAATCTCCTCGCTAAGCGTTTGTAATACATTTACTCTATTTGTGTCGATATCGGAACGTGTTTCTACAATCGACGCGTCTAACCTAGCAACTTGTCGTTGTGTTTCGGTTGCGTCGGTTTGTATCCGTACTTCGAGATTATCGACCTTTTTAGCTACATCCGCGGTTTGTTTTTCACACCGGCCGATGTGTTCTTTAAATCGCCTCTCCATACACGAAACCTGTTCAATAAACGATTTATGCATTGTGGTCTCAAAAACCTTAAAACGTTCATTTATTCTTGTCTCGATCGTATGAATTTTTTCTCAGACTTCGGTGATTTTAGCAGCTATTTTAGCATCGGTTTGTCTTATTTCCGCGTTTATATCAGCGTTAGTTTGTTCTAGTACTTCGGTTAAACTTGTTTTCTGTGCGTCTATTTTAGCTGTTATTTCCGCGATATTTATTTCAGCGTTGGCTGTAATCTGTTAAAATTTCGCGTTCATATTAGCTGTTAATTCCGCGGTTGTTTGCTCAGCTTTAGCCGCGTTTTGTTACATTTCTTGTAACAATTGTTTCAACATTTTGTCGGTCTCCATTTTTACACAATATTCTTAAACACTCTATTGCTGTACTTATTACCAATTCACAAAACTTTCTTTAGGGATTGTTTGAGTTGGAGTTGGACGCCAGCTGTTTTACTAATTAAAACAGCAAAATTTGTTTTAATTTATATCACTTCAGTTAAATTTTACAATTTAATATTTTACCAAAATTAATCGTGCCCCACGTTCAGGGCGACATTTATAACGATAACAAATGTATTTCAATTTTTATAATAGATGTTGCAATACATGTATCATAAATGCTTTTAGTGTGAACTGACCTACCTGCTGTGTGTTCTTGCGTCTTCTTCCGACTAGGGCCGTAGGAATTTGTGTTTTCAATTCGCAAGTGGGTTAATTCAAAGTACAAGCACAAAGAATACAGTTACAATCATTTCGAATAGTTTTGTGATGTTGGTAGATTTTGGAGTACACCAATAACGAAACAGTGTTGGGTATAAAATTTGGGTTTATTATTCTAATAGCACATAAAATAAAAAAACTTACATCTAACGCAATTCTTACGTACTAAAGAGTAATTAGTAATTTGTTCAATGTTTTCTGAATGAATATTAGCTTTCAGAGGAAAAGCTTATGAATATGAATTTATTCGAATTTTGATTCTTATTGATTTCAAAGTTAATTTTTATAAAATAATTTAATTAATGAGTTTGCAATCCTTTAATATTGATTTTACTACTTCAAGATGCTTTTAAACTACTCTGAAATAAATCAGCCGTGAATCTTGTTCATCGTGCTTTTTATTTACTTGTGATATGTTTCACGTATACTGCAGTATAAGTTTCTAAGTAATTCAATGTTAAGATTTATATAGCGCTTTTTATCTACGTCTACTTCTTATCTATTGCTTCTTACTTAACTTATACGTGTTCTACAGATTATCACAATATTGAGGTTCTTATTACTTTAGAGTCTCTGTTTTATCGGCATCTGGATGAAGTTAACTTTACAATTGATTTTAACAGAAAAAGAAAAATGATCTTTTTTTGACATGGAATTCATAGGTATGTAATGTCTTACTCGCACGTTTCGCGAAAATCGACCGTTATGTTTCAAATGTACTTTCGGCATACCACTATCTCACGAACTGCTCAACCAATCCCAGCAAACCAGGTGTCAGGTGATCGAGTCACTCGGCCCCCTTCCAACAATAGTACTGAGAATTTTGACAACTGACTTCAGTCGCCTCTAGGCTTTGTCTGCGTGAGGGTGTTTTTGCGCCGAAAATTTCTAAATTGCTCCACTAAAACTGAAATATCTCGGGAACTACAAGTCCGATCGCGAAAATGCAAAGTGCGTTGTGATCCTCAGAACTAAATCTCTCCAATAACACCAATTCCGAGTACCAGAAGCATTCACAGAAAATAATAACAACATTTGAACTCAAAAATTTGAAATGCCTCAACCTAAAAATCGCAATAAAACTCGAACCAAAAATTTCAAACCGAAAACCGGAAAATCTTATGCAGAGCGTCAACAGGCCTATCGTTTGAGACTAAAATCAAAGAAATCGGCCGAGAACTTAGAAAATGGCAACCATTTGAAGATTGACGAAACCCCATCAGCACCCAAGCGGCCCGCATCTCCGATACCTGGGTCATCCGGCGTGCCCCCAAAGCGACTCAGATCGAGCGCACGGCTAGCTAGCAAGAAGACAGATGATGAGAACATTAATAACTTGTGCTTCGACAACATTGGACCCTCGATGCTCTGCGCAGAACAGCCCGGTCCAAGTCGCCGCTTCAAAGGAGTCGACGAGGAATTCACTAAGCACTTTATTAACAATATTTACTACAGGACATCAACGACGAGTACGGCCTACAACTCCATAGCTTACCATCAACTACACTCGGAAACACGAGCATAGACCTGATGTTCAGTCGCAACATGCAACTCTTCGCCCAGATATTCATATCGTACTTCAGCTACCATTGCTCCATATTCCATCAACTAGCTTTAGATGACTGTAAATTCTGAAAATTCTGAATAAATAAAATACATTGAAACTTATGCAGCTGTTTATTTAACCAACCCTTCATTCCTTCCCAAAGCACAAGTCTGCCCATGATTCCATGTCTACTGGTAGTCCCACGACTACCAGATTTAAATTAAAAAAAAAAATGTATAAATGATTTTTGACTTTCCTGGTACTGAAGTTCTCGATGATGTCCTCTGGGGTCCCTCGATGTCCTGGTCCAATCAGCTAGTGGCGATGATTTCCGCTGCGTCCTGGATTCCGGCGAAAAGTTCAGGGATCAGCAACTCAGCTCCTTCAGCAACTGTTGATGGTTTTAACGTCCGTGGTTTAACTGCCGCAACTGCTTCAGGCCCTCGGTCCGGATACTCTGCACTCGTGTGTGTGTGTGTATCTCGTCTCGGGTGTCGCTCTGCGTCATCAGTTCTTCAGCTCGTACCACGTTCTAGACGGCCTCGTTCTGTTGTACTCTTGATGTGACTTCACGTAGTATGTGGTCGATCTATTACATGCGTACGCCAACAGTTTGATGTATTGCGCAGTACGCTTATTTGTTGACAAATAAGAGTATCGTACGTAGACGCCTTCACAGTCCAGTCGTTACAGTTGATCTGTTTACTGACACATAAGATTATGGTGAATGTTCTTCTTCACGTCGAGTCGTTACAGAAGAGTCTCTGTGTTGTTCATAAGTTGAGTGCTAACCAAGGAGTGTGTGTTGTTCACAGGTTGAGTGCTAACAGAAGAGTGTGTGTTGTTCACAGGTTGAGTGCTAACAGAAGGGTGTCTGTGTTCAGCCCGAAACCAACGGTTCTTCAAAATTTTTAGAATGATCTGATTGGCTGAAACACTCTCCCTTCTACTTGAAATTTAGTCACCTCATTCCGTGAGAACGAAAAATAATTCCCACAGTTCAAGAATTATTATTTTTAATATTCTGAAATACACCGGATCCAACTGTTGGTCGGATGTCCGGTTGCAAATTGTATTGCGATTATCTTGGCTGCAAGCCAAGTTATGCTTATTCTAACATATACATTTGATTAGTAATTTTTATAATTTATTATAACATATTCAAATCTGAACTCCCTAGCTCACTCACTTGTAGCGGGTCGAATTTTGGGTGTTTTTATTTTAACCATTTGGGGCATTATTATATTGTGGGTTATTTCGTTTTCGGACGGACTGGTATAATAAATTGAAAAAAAAATGTATTATTGTGCAACGTATGTGTCAGTATAACAGTCAGTGTAACAGAACAGTGAAACAACGCTATAAGACGCAGTTGTTGTTGAGGAATGCGGCAGAGCATTTGCACCTCCACCAAAATTCCAAGAACTATGCGAGAGTGTGGCATTGCGCTCCCATGCGCACACCAAGCATGGGCGCCTACCCAAGCGTTGGCAAAAAAGTAAGATGGCCATATAGTGAAATCTTCATCGTTCCGTTGGGTTCACTACGGAAGTGTCGTTTAGACCACGCCCACTTAAATGACATCAGCAGAGCCAAGCCCAATATTAAGCTCTGGTCATCCACATATGTCAGCTCCATTCCCTATATAAAATGGTTACACGACAGCAAAGGAACAAGGAGCGACGACGAAAACATCGTGGCATTGAAGAACAACTTCCATGCAGGAACAGGTAGATGTACCTGTTACGTTCTCAATGACCACACAGTCGACATTAGCCAGAGACGCGACACAGTCAACTAGAAGTCGACTCTCTTGATAGACGCTAACAGTTTGATTTAGGCCCCGGTCGGTGGTGTTCTAAATACGTCTAACTCAATCATATCGTTAATACCGACCGGGACCCGAAGAATTAACGACTTTGTGAATTGTTGCATTGCAGTGATGGTCTGGTAACATTAATAACAATGAATGGAATCGTAACAAAGCACGTGTTCGGTCGGTAGTGCGTATCCCCTTAAAACTAAAAAGAAATGTGCAATGATTAACTATGGTGTTATTTGAATATAATCTTTTATGGGGGTTTTTGTGTGTATATTGTGTGAATGCGTGTGCGAGCAAAAGCTGGGCTACCTTATAAATATAAGAAGTATATTATCAATGTAAGATGTATTTAACCTTATCAATACCTGTTTTGTTCTTGTGTGTCGTGGAGTAAGGAGGAGCTGTTTCAGTAAGTAAAGTGTTTCTTTCATAACAAAATGTGTTAGTTTAAGTTATTTCATCATTGCCATTTCCTCATTTCTGTGTTAAAAATTCGTCTAACGTTCCGGAATCTTTCTGAGTTATTAACTGGGTGGGTCAGATTGCTAAATTGTCCGTTTTATTAAGGTAAAGTGTAAAGGTTTTCGATATTTTGTCCTATGTAAAAAATAATCGTGGCGACCTTGGTCTTCTGGTAAAATTTTAACAGGTAAGTGTTGTAATGGCGTGCAGGTAAGTCCTGGTAGTGATTTTATTTATTTTATATATTTAGGCCTTATTTTTTATTGTTACAAATGTCGACGCGCTGCCAGGATTTTCGTTTAATTATAATTTTATACGAGATAGACCTATTTTAATACACAGAAAATAGGATGTGGTAATGACGAATTTATAAAAACGATGTATCGTATATAATTACGCATGTAGGTTAGGTTTGTATCATTGCGATTTACAGAGATAAAGTAAAAATTACAAAAATGGAAAATAATCAATTTGAGAATAGTGATGTAATGAGTATGTTACAATTAATTTTAGAACAAAATAAAGAAATGAAGAGGGATACAAATATTAAATATAATGAACTGAAGAATGATTCTGACGCTAAATTTAATGAACTAAAAAATCTGAATAATGAGTTAAAAAATGAAATACAAGAAATGAATAAATGTATAGAAAGCACTAACGAAACAATAAAAAACAGTTTAAATAAGTTAGAACAGAAGGCTGAGAAATTAGGTGACAATGTTTTAAATATGACAAAATGTAAAAATGACGAAATAGTAGACAATTTTGAGAGTATAGTGGGGGTGAAGAATAAGGTAGAAGCAAATGATGAAAATATAATAACAAATAGTACTAATGAAAGTATAGAATGCAGTGATTATGAGATGTTAATGTGTGTCAGTGAGTTAGAGAGAGAGAGAAAAAATAATGTTGTAGTAGAGTGGGGACAGAGGGGAAATTTTCCTTTTATTATTTACGATGATTTAATGTGGTCACAAGAGTTTTTGAAGGGCAAGAGTCCCGTGTTAGTAGAAGATTTGAGTTTAGTTTATTTGTATAAGTTTATACCCTCTGTGCGGAATGATTTTATAAGTATGAGATGGTGTTATGATGAGAGTGATTTAAATAGAGAATTGTGTGTTGAGAGAGAGATAGAGTTATATGAATTAAAGAGAGATTATGAGGAGTTGAAAGAAATATTAGAAGTATATTTAAACCCGAATGATGTAATTGATAATACAAAAGTAACTAACCCGATATTGGAAATATTTACTGACGGAGAGTTAACAGAAATACTTAACGCAGACTTGGTGAATGATTATTATGGTATAACAGATAAATTGAAATTGTTTGGTTATGACACACAAGACAACAATATGTGTGTCAATACAATTGAAAAGTGTTATTTAGAACCAAGATTAATTTTTGACGATGGTGGCTGAACTAGAATATCAGTGTATAGACCTTGTTAGATACTGTAAATTCTGGTAATGACCTTGCTGATTTGGACATCTGAAGTGAGATACACTTGAACAATTTTGACGTATATTTTGTAAATAATATTGAATTCATTTGTGTGTATTGTGAAATGTAATGTGTATATGTTTTAGAAAATGTTGTATTAATAATAATAATATTATTAATATTTTTGCACTCTAATTAAATAACAAAATAATTACGAAGACAATAGTTAATGATTTGTAGAATGTTGATAATAATTGAGATATGTTATTTTAATAATCAAATGAATATTTAATTTTAATAATAAATTGAATTAAATAAGTGGAGATGTGTAGATAGTGTGATTGAATATTATGTGTTTGAATTTTATAAGGTAATTAAATTGTTTGGTGAGATTTTGATTTAATAATAATTAATAAGTAAATAAATGTTAAATGGTTTATTTTGTGGAACATAATGATTAAAAATATGTATTAATAATAAATTTAGAATTTTTGAAAATCTGATTACAACACAGGATAAATTCATCATGATGATAAATAAAAAGAGCTAATGAAAAATTTTAAATAATAATGTTTATAAATTTTTATATAAATTATTTAAAAGAGAATTGTTTGTTTGATGTATGCTAATAATCCAGGTTTATTGCTATTCGTAAAATAAGGTTCATACTATAATTTTAAAGGTATCATTTTATTGTTGTGTGTTAGATATAGTTGTTGATAAAATGTATTTTCATTATGTGTGTAATTTTTTTTCTAAGCCAAGCATTAGACGCCTGGCAGGCAATCAACATAATAGAAGTAAGTGTTGATAATGTATTACATGTAATTGTTCAATTTTGAAAGGTATTCATGGTGTTTTAATTATGTTAGGATATCAGCTGATCAACAATACCATGTCACTGGTATATTGGTTTATAAATGTTACAAGTAATTAATGTTTAGTGTACTACAGATATTTTGAAGTAAAGATAAAAAGAGTATGCAAATTAATAAAAGATAATTCATGGGTGATAAGTGTTTTATGGGACATGTAGACCTGTCCAAGTTGAATTAAAAGTTGAATGTGAAATGATGGAGATGAATATAATGTAATGCTGTTTTTAAGTTGATGTGATATAACAGGATTTTGTGAAATATAGATGTTGACACAGTGGTAATGGAGACTTTATGTAGATTTTGAATGATATATGGTTGTTTTTATAGTTAATGAGGTTATTTTGTGTATTTGTAGTAATGAAATGAGATTGAGAATTTTGGGGATGGCAATTTTGTATTAGGGGGTAGTGTACTTGGGGAGTCCGCAACAAGGGTTGGGACGGGATAGGGACCGATTGGCGCCGGAAAGGGTTACCTAGGGGGAGTCCAGGGACCAACATAAGGGAATGAGTTTTGGGAAGGAAACACGTATCCTATGTACAAAGGGTTAGAGAGTATTTCATATATGTAGAGAAGGTGGCGTTTTGTGTTAAATGATAAGTTGGGGTTTAGAGTGTTCTGATTAGTAGAGATTTTGGTAGAGATGGGTGTCATGGGAGTTGCAGTTGATAAATATTAGAGTCAGGGGGAGAAAGTTTATATATGTATAGAAATCTCATACAGAAAAACGAGAGTAAATAATTTACATCACCCACAGTATATTAAGGTAAGATTGTTGAAAAGACAGAGAGATTCATGATAAAGAATGTACAATTGTTTTTTAAACCAGTGACAGAATTTTGATAAAATTTGAAAATAATGTAAAGTCAAGAAGTGTTTATTTTAAATAATTTAAATGTCAAGTTGATGATTAATTATATTAATATTTTGTTTGTTTTAAATATTTTATGTTATTATGTTTTGTATTTCAAGTTAGGATATTACAGATGTTTAAAGTGTTTTCAGAAATCATACATAACATATGTAGGTCAAGGGTTTTGGACTTGACCTAGCTATGATCAGCTGATGAGTTCATACACCTACTAAGCTTGTATAGTAGGAATCCAATTTTAATTTGTTTGTTTGATTAATTCAAACCAATATTTGAATAATTTTAATAAATGTTATTTAATAAATAAATGTAATAAAATTTTTTTTAATGAATAAATTTAAATTTTTTGAATTTTAAAATTTTTTTTTAATTTTTTTTTAATTTTTTGAAAAAAAATTTTGAATTTTCGCCTGCCAGCGAATGAATATGTTAGATAATTATTCTTTTATTATGTGTGCATTAACCATGTTTATTTTATTGTATTGCATTGTATTGGTAGAATATAAGTGGTTCTCATGTTAGAGTAAGGATATGTTTATATTAGTAGAAATGTCTAGGTTAAGTCAATTGTAACAAAAATTAGAAAAAAGAGGAAGAGAATTTTTTGATAAAAGATTATTTTTTTGAATTTTGAATTTTTTAAATTTTTAGTAAATTTTATTTTTTTTTATGTGTTATGATAACATGTAATGTTAGTATGTGTGAGCCCAGTATTTGCCAAAGGCAGCCCAGCTTGCAAAAAGGGGATCCATATCGGCGGAGGAGCTGGAATGATTTTAGCCAGGGATTGAGGATTTTTGGGGGTAGTATGTTAGAAGGCGAGGCGCGCTGTGGTGCGAGTCTGATCGATTTCTCGGTGTTGGGATCTCTTACGGAGAAGTCCAGTGATCTCGTTCAGATGAGTCCATGGTCACTGAGCCAGGGGGGTCGTGTACCCATGCAGAGTAAGAACCAGGGGGTTGTTGGCACCAGTTCCTCACCGATACTCTTCGGGGTTATCGATGAGATTTCTTCTGTCATGGACAGCAGAATTCTCATCGAGGGGGTATTGTAGCGGGTCGAATTTTGGGTGTTTTTATTTTAACCATTTGGGGCATTATTATATTGTGACTTATTTCGTTTTCGGACGGACTGGTATAATAAATTGAAAAAAAAAATGTATTATTGTGCAACGTATGTGTCAGTATAACAGTCAGTGTAACAGAACAGTGAAACAACGCTATAAGACGCAGTTGTTGTTGAGGAATGCGGCAGAGCATTTGCACCTCCACCAAAATTCCAAGAACTATGCGAGAGTGTGGCATTGCGCTCCCATGCGCACACCAAGCATGGGCGCCTACCCAAGCGTTGGCAAAAAAGTAAGATGGCCATATAGTGAAATCTTCATCGTTCCGTTGGGTTCACTACGGAAGTGTCGTTTAGACCACGCCCACTTAAATGACATCAGCAGAGCCAAGCCCAATATTAAGCTCTGGTCATCCACATATGTCAGCTCCATTCCCTATATAAAATGGTTACACGACAGCAAAGGAACAAGGAGCGACGACGAAAACATCGTGGCATTGAAGAACAACTTCCATGCAGGAACAGGTAGATGTACCTGTTACGTACACAGACACACGGTCGACGCCATACAGTCAACTAGAACCCGACCACAACTACAGACGCTTACCGTTTCGTTTAGGCCCCGGTCGGTGGTGTTATAAAATGTAATTAATCCAGTAAGACCGACCGGGACCCAAGACATTAATAACCATATTACCGTGATTGGCGGGCAGTTGGTGTAGTGACATGGAGTGATTAACTAAATACGTAATCTTTAAAAGAGGAATCGGATAATAGAAACACGTGTTCGGTCGGCAGTGAACAGTGAATTAAAATATGAATTAAATACTATTACCGGGAATTCAATATGAAACATCAATGGGTAAAGTGTAAAATGGCATGTGTGTGTGAATGATGCAGAATGGGCTACCTTAATTATTATAATACTTGATAGGTTAGAGGATATTTTATGTTAGTTAAATCTGAGGGATCAATGTATATTTTAAAACCTATTTTTTCAGTGTCTTTTAACATTCATTAAAGTCAGTTGGTTTACCTTGAATATGTGTTAGACTAAGTTATTTCGTCATTACCACTTTCTCATTTCTGTGTTGCGAAATTCGTCTAACGGACCGGAATCTTCTGAGTTATTAATTGGATGGGTCAGATTGCTAAATTGTCCGTTTTATTTAGGGTGGAGTGTAAAGGTTTTCGATATTTTATCCTATAAAAAATAATCGTGGCGACCTTGGTCTTCTGGTAAAATTTCAATAACAGGTAAGTGTTGTATTTGCGTGCAGGTAAGTCCTGGTAGGGTATTTTATTTATTTTATATATTTAGGCCTATTTTTTATTGTTACACACTATGGAAGTTATTTAAATAAAATGAATTATCTCAATAACTCTTTAGTTATATTTATTGAAATTTGCACACCCTATTCTTAATATTTAGGCAAACATTTTGGCTATCTTGGTTTTTGCCTATATTTATTCGTTTCCGAAATATTAATGATTTAAAGTTAGGGCGTGTCTCTAATTTATAACGGTGTGTGTGTGCTTATGTAACGCCACCGGACATAGCCGCTGGGCATTTTACAATTGTTTTGAATGCTCGCTACAGCACGAGACATGGTTCTATCGATTTAGAATCATTTTATACTTGATTTTTTGAAACCTTCTGCATATAACCCCAAATCTATGGGATTTGGTAACGTTATAATATATATCTTTTCAAAGTATTATTCTGTGATATAACACAAACTTACTATCTAACAAGACATCTGTTTTACTACTACCACATATGGTTACTACGTAACCTTACTATTTACTTATTAATTACATACCCATTCTCAACAACCATATCGTTTCTCAGACAGGTCCACATTTGCATAATTTTATTTATGCAAATGGTCCAGCTGCTTCGGGCGACATTTGTTGTGTTTTTAATATATTTATAATTTATAAATTTATGAATTGAATATTGTTTACATTTTACCACTTACAGCTAATGTCGCCGCCATTTTATTAGTTGCCAACTTAACTTTTTTACTTACCGTATCCAGGGTTCTAATTAGACATGTTGAAAACGAGATGGTTGCTTGGAATAACTAATTCAAATTCAGATGTTCAAATCATCTTACTTTATTAAATTATAAAGAATCCAATTAAATTTATCTTTTCAATCAAAATAAGAACTTTATACATTTCTTTCAACCCCATCATTACATACAAAATCTTCTCCCTCCCTCTCTTATATTTTAGTTTCAGTAATATTCAACAAAAGGTTAGTTTCAAAATAAAATCTAGTTACAAACTTAATTTTACATACAGAAACCAGCGCTTGCAGTCACACACTCACACATACACCCCATGACTTTAGGAGATCTCCATTTTTATTAAAATAGGTAAAATTGAATGTTATGAGCCCTAATTGCAAATCTTTTTTGGTTTTTACTTTTGTAGGTCACTTAACTGAATTGTGGTATTCCCATAGTCCAGCCTCCTCACGTATTGGTCTTCATTTCACACAATTCTATTACGGATAATTTGTTTTTTATATATTGCCGAAACTGTCACTTCATGATTGTTAATGCTATAAATTTGAATAAATCACATTTTGTTTGAGTTGCGGGCCCGCATTTTCATTCCGGAACTTTTGTCACCACTGGCCGGCTTTAAGCTGTATATGCGACTGAGGCGGATTTTACTGCGTTTAGTTCTTTGTTTTTGTCACATGTTCAACGCTGGAATGTATGTACGTGCTTTATATTGTGTGACCGTTGGCCGACTCGCGCGCATACGCATGAATTCGCACCCCTTTTGACCATTTACATTCCCAGACTTAATTGTTCTTGTGCCTCGCACGGCTTGGTACGCACTGACTTCAAGGTGTTAAAAAACTGTCAAGCGTTTATGATCAAAATGTTGTTCAGCTTGAGTGGCTACTATATTTTACAATTATTTAAGAAGAAAATAAACCCCAATAGTTTGTCCTGTTACATGTGTTTCAATATTGGAAAACAGTGTTTCCCTCATGGTACCATCGTGACATCAGACAGATCACAAAAATTCCTTGCCTTATAAGGTTCGGTTTATTTAGTTTGAGATGGCAATGCCTACATCATATTCGCTTAGTCATATCATTCAGATTTCCAAATTCGTATTTTACCAAGGGTTACATAGATCGTGAATTATTGGATAATATTAAAAAGGATTTTGCCCATTTTGTCCAGTTACATGGTGTGCAACAGTGTTATTTCTGTTTGCAATTTTTATTGATAAAGGTTATTAAGGTTGATTAAATACTGATTAGAGGTTATGAAAACATGTGCAATCCTTCTATTCTGTCGTTTGCTAAAATGTCAGTGTTGTAAGCTGGAAGATTCATGTTGGCAGAACTGTATACTAAAAAACTGATTGTCAGCTGATTACAAACATGACATCACAGTGAAATATTTTATATCAGAGACCAGAGGTCCGTACCTCAGTTTACCACGTTTGGTAATAAAGTCTGCTTGGCCATTAAAGTATTTGATTTACACCAAGAAACGACAATACACTAATGCTTTGAAGCCTTAAAACAAACTAAGATCTATAGTAAGAAAACTACACAAGTGTAGGCACTGAATGTGTACAAACATGGTCACTGTTACAACACTGAGAATGCAATATTATTAAAGTTTAAAAGTCGCAAACTTAATTGAATCTTACCAATGTTACAAAAAGGAATATGTATAGGAACATGTATTTAAATATTGTTAAAGTCTGCAAATACCATTGAGATCTAGGAAAAGAACAGGTATATGTGGTTCCATTCCAGGTGGAGGCTCCCAGTCTGCAGGGGCACCAGGAATGCCAGATCCTGGTGATGGCACAAGTACAGCATTACGTTCTTCTGTTAAGCTCACCCACTGATCTACTAAACTCTGCTCCCTTTCTTGATCTTGCTCCGTTTTGTCTGTTACAAAAAAGTAAGGGTATTATTACAATGGAAATTAATATATTTCTGTCATTTTACTGTTTTAAATTACTCTTGCTATTATTAGTCTTATTTATTCGTTTTTCCCTGAATAACATTTTGTGTAAATTTAATAAATTATGAACCCATTACCATCCCACTTTTATACTTAGGGGATCACTTAAAAACAGAATAAAATATTACAAAAAAAAAAATTTAATTTTAGACGCTATTTTCTTTATGGAAATAGCGTCTGCACCAAATTTCATCAAAATCTAAGATGGTGAGGTAAAATTTGTATAAAAAAAGGTGCTGATTTGACATGGAATGATCCAAGGATGGGGTTACTGAATGGAATTGTTTGGAGTGTTGCCTAGTACAGGTGTGAGATCTGGACAATAAGAAAAGAAGAGAAAAGGATTAATGTCATTTGAATAATGGTGCTACAGAAGAAGGATGAGGATGAGTTGAAGAGATGACAAAGTAGTTTTTTTCAAGAGCAAAAAACATAATGGGTTGTGGAAGGGTTTAAAATTTAGAAGGGACGGAATAGTATGACATATTATAAGACATAAGGGTTTACTCAAAACTATAATGAAAGGAACACTAAAGGAAAGAGGTAGAGAGGAAGACACAGTACTGTGGTCACTGACTATGAAAACTGCCAGTGTTTTCAGTCCTTTTGCACTGAAGATGGTCACTGAAGGAACGGGCAAAACATTAGCAGTAAATAACATTGGACGACGGCCTTATAGTCTGGCAAACCAAAATTTTAACAACCGTGAAAGCCTTAGACAGCAATAGAGGAAGACCCTGTTCACCATTATGTCCAGCAAATCATGGAGTGCATTGGTTGCACAAGCTACCTTGATATGAAGAGGAGGACAGAGAATAATAATTAACTACCCATGAAGAAAAAGAATAATTAGATCAAGGTACTGAAATGCAATGGTGTCTAAAAGATTAATAATAGTACTATGAAATAACACAGTCCACATACCAAATTTTTCAGTTGTATTATAAATAATTACTTTTAACTTCTAACACTTTCATCTGCTCATTTTACTCAACAAGATAAGGGTGCCCCATGACTATACTATCCCATTTATCATTACTGCATAATTTTAATTTTCCCTATCAATACATACTAGTTTTTGATGTTACACAATCTGAATGCTATTTAAAAAGTTCTAATTTGTCAGATTCTATAAAAAAATTAAATTGCTTCTAAAACAATTCTCTAACATTTGTTACAAACACCATGTGAAGTTGTAATCAGATGATTACCATAAACTACAAAACACTGCAAAAAAACAATGCAAATAGTTTATTTACTTTTACATTTGCTAGGTTAGAGAGGTCACACAAGATGCTGAATTTTGAAGTTTGATATTTGCCTCAATTCCTGTTTAAGTTTTCATTTACCCTGAATACTCAAACTCTACATTTATTAATGTATTAATTAACAATTTGTGTTCACAGTAATTTCTATTTTACTGTATTATTATGTTCTGTAGGCAGGCCCGTATTTAGGTATTGTGTGCCCCTGTGCTCTAAGTAATATGCCACCCCCCACGCACCACGCCCCCACCCACACAAACTTATGACTCAAACAAGGAAACAAGCTGTGATTTTACAGACATACCAGCTCAAATTGAGTACATTATAATAGGTAAACATAAACATATGATGGCAATCTGTTGTAGCGTTGTAGGTATTACAAGTTACAACGTAATTTTAAATGGCATAATTCTCTCGACATTGACACATAATTCATGTAGGATGTAGTCTACAGAAAATTTATTCTTTTTGCTCTTAATCTGTCAATTCTAGATAATTCATTTGCTCAGGTTTTAAATTTAATTACACAATTTCTGTGAGAGGATGAGTTTTCATGTTCGGAGATACGTTGTACAGCATGTAATAATCCAATCATTAAACCCTGATTTTGAAGAAAACCCAGATAGGCCTCCAAAAAGCATACAAGGAGCACAATATAGAGACCCCTGACTTGGTGAATAAACTAAATATTCTCGTTTTACAACATTCCCATTCAAAAGCTTTCTTTTAAATAAACTATCAGTACAGTACCTCTTTCTACCATCACGATATAGACGAACTGACTTTGAAAAATCAGAATCGTCATTTTGTTTTATACCCTGTTTGATTAAGAAATCAATGGTTTCGTCAGTAATGACCCACTGATATGGATCATTGTCTGGCAAACATATTATACAGTCATTATTTTTGTCTAGACCACGAGATGTATCTCCGATGTTGAGGATTCTGGATGAATCTCATTATTTTTATCAGAAGTGCTAGAACCTTGATTGGTTGTTTTGTATTTATTACCAGTACCACCAGTATTACTATTACTTACATGAATTTTTGGTTCTTCAGAAATTTTGTTTTCAGTTTTTTCATAACAAAAAAACAATTCTAATTTTCTTACTTTTTTAAGGGCGTCATCTTCTTTTTGTTTCTTTTCTTCTGCCTTCCGTCTATACGCCGCCCCACTTAGTCGTTTTCTTCCATCCATTTCAATTTTATACTTAAATATCGATTTGCAATCCAATAAAGAACTAAAGAAGTAAAAAATAAACTCGTACTTTTTTTCATTTCACATCACAGTTCACAGTTTAATAAAAACTAACATAACCTAGTTGAATAGAATAGGCAAACGGTAGCACAGAGCGGTGCGCGAGCCAGACCAGAGCGGCAGCCGCCAGCGCAGTGTTACCAACAAAAACCTTCCCTACCTCATTTATACAGACTAGTAGCACTAGTAGAACAGCAGCGTAATACTGGATTTGGAATGGCAATATGACATATGAGTAAGCGGAAATAACCAAGTGACAGACAGGAATGCAACGTTTGCTTCCTCAACAGTATACACTGGTCGCAACAATCTACATGAATGGCACTCATTATTTGATTTCATAAATCGTTGCAATTACACTGGAAATTGTTTTAATAATTGATTCCTTCAATAGTTGACCAAATGTTATAATTATTGGTGACGAGACGATTAATTGCCAATTATTCGTCACCAATAATGATTTTAATGCATTGGAAATATCCTTTCATTGTGAATCTAAAAAATAAAAATCCAAAATTTTGCCGCCCCCCCAAATCTTGCTGCCCTGTGAGCGAGCACAGAATAGCACGTGCCTAAATACGGGCCTGTCTGTAGGAAGAAATTAAAATGCCAAAGTAACCGTTATCCACGAGGTCCTTGTTTAATTCTGTCTACAATGTTTTGTACCTTGTTGACTGTTTGTGTACAGAAGGTGCCTCTACTATGATGTTTTAAAGGTGGGAGTTCTGTTACACTTTGGTTGTTCAATATCTACATTAAAAATTAAGTAAAAATAAGGTACAAAAGAGGCAAACAGTGTAAATATTTTTTCTGTTTGGAAACATTTAATGTTCACACACACACACACACACACACACACACACGTGTGCGCGCGCGCACGCACAGCCCTCTTTCAATAACAAATACTATTCCAATAATTTGGATGTAAGTACACAGACCCTGCTTATTTATCAGTCTCTGAATCTGCTGATCAAGATACTGTCGTCTCCTCATCAAGGCATCACTCCACTTTTCTCTCAATACAGCCAAATCTTCTTCTTGATATGAATCTAAAGGCTTTTGTAATCTTGACCTACAAACAGGAGAAATGTTTATAGTAACGGAGGAAAATTCTAAAACATGCTGTTGCTGTACTTGAAAGAGAGATATTTCATAACACTTCAGGCAGATAGTAAAAAACTAATGCTGACGAAGGAAGTTTTTTATAAACGGACTTAAGCCAAAAAAGCATCAGTAAGAAAAAACATACGGCTAATTCGTCAGTACACAATGACTTTCTTCCTTTTATAATTGCGAACAAACCGTATCCTGTAATTAAGCAATCTTATGTATCAAGATAATTTATGGCATACATTTCATACGTGGAGATCAGTTATTTTTCATGACATCATACTAATTGGCATGACAAAGTGTGATCAGTTAATACAACATAATTATGATTTATTTTTCAACAGAAGTAAATAAAGTATTGAAGAGATGAACACGTACCTTACAGATACACTACCGACAGCGATGCTTCCAATGGACTGACAAATAATAGGCAGAGTACCAGACTGTTGGACTGGCTTCACCCGAACCTGTATCCTTCTCTGCTGCCCCTGTCTCAGCTGATACACTCCTCCTGTCAAAACATCATTACGAGGCACAACTTCAACAGCAGCGTATTCTCCCATGTCTGTCAGCTCCTGTATATCTACCCACAACTCTATTTTCCTTGTTAACTCACTCCACCTATAAAAGAGAAATATCACGGTCAGGCATCTAAAAAAATAGCTTACGTTTCTGTACACATGTATAGTTAACCCATGGAATTTAATCCAAGCAATGTTCTCAGAAGAGAGATGTAATTAAAATCTCTCTCTTTCAATTGGCGCTACAGCTCTTGGAGAGCCTTGGGCTCCTGGACAATCCACCTCCAGTCATCTTGATCTGATGCTGTCACTGGAGATCTTCTTATACTGAGCCTGTGCATATCATCCTCAAGATCATCAAATGTTTTCTGGGCCAACTCCTCCTTCTTCTTCCAACAGGTCTCCCCATAAAAATTTTCTTTAATATGGATGTCTCTGACATTCTCTAGACATGCCTGCCCATTGGATTCTACTTCTCTTTATGTCAGTGACGATATCTGGTTCTCCATAGATTTGCTGGATTTCTGCATTCGTCCTTATTCTCCATATTCCTTGGACGTTCACTGCACCAAATATCCTCCTGAGGACTTTTCTTTCCCACCTGTGCAACCACTCTTGTGCAACCACTCTTCCTCTCTCACTGTCACTGTCCAAGTTTTGGACCCGTACATGATAACTGGCTTAAAAACTGTTTTGCAGAGCCGGATCTTGGTTGTTCTGCTTATGTTTTTACACTTAAATATTCCTTGTAGGGAGAAGTAACATCTGTTACCTACAGATATCCTTTCTTTTATTTCTTCGGCCATAATGTTGTCCTCAGTAACTAGTGAGCCCAGGTATTTAAATTTTGCAACCTTTTGAAATTTGTGTCCTCCAATTACCAGGGGGCTCTTCTCTCTCGCATTTTACTGCCTGTTAACATGTATTTTGTCTTTCTGCATTTATTTTTAGCCCTAAATTCATTGTGGCCTCTTCTAGACTCAAGAAACCCTCTTTTAGGTCTTGTTGGCTTCTTGAGTACTATATCATCAGCATGATGTAATTAAAATAATCAAATGAAATGAAAACACTACATGCAGATTCTATCTTTTAAAGGAAATATGAACTACAGGAGGTCACTGTAATGAAATGTTTCTATCATGTTCCATATCACAAATATGAAATGCGGAACATATGGAATAACAAGAAACTTGCAATACTGCGAGCTTCACCAAATTTTTTGCATTGCAGTAGCATGATACTAGTATCCAAAGAGTTAAATCGACATTTAACTATAATAACAAAGGAGTAGATAATGTTAAACACATTATGTACACAAGAATCATATGAGGCCATGGTAAATGACAGATCAGTCAATGTAGCCAGGCCTCTTTAATAAGTATAGAATTACTATAATATACTAAACAGTTAGTAACCCTGTATTACCTGTCTGTAAGTGACCTCGCCTTTGCAAGCTGCTGTTGCTCAACTTCCCATCCGGGTTTCGTCCTTGTAAAGCCTGTGCTTCTGTGTCCCCATACTTCTATTGACAAAGCACCCTCTAGACAAAAAAGTTAAACAAATAACAACATATATAAAGCATTTTCTGTATGCTAAGGCTAAGGCTACTCGAATGATTGACATTACTAACAATACTGCACAAACATCCCCCCCCCCCAAACAAGACACACGATCTGTATACACTAATACAGAAGTACCTACATTAAGTAAAAACCTGTTTAACACTGTAAAAAAGAATAAAGAATTGACAATTAATAGTGGAAGTCTATTAAAGTGAATGGTATTAAAACAGCAGAATACATACAGAAACTTGAGAGTTCCCAACATACGATGTTGTTTATAAACAGAATATGCATCATTATTCTGAATGCACACATTCCAGAATGTACACAGTAATGTTATAACATTTCAATAATTCATAGATTTATAGTCATAATCTAGGCTAAAATACCATAAATATATAAAAAGAAAATATTCAAACTGGACGGGCATGTGAGGAGATACTGTACACATAAACGAGTACATAATATTAGTCACAAAAATTCTTATGGATACTTGATTCAATACTGTGATTATTCATTAAAGTAAGTAAACTTCAGGAAGATATGTACGGCTATTAACAAATTATGCTAAAAAACACAGTTAAAATGAACACAAAACTGATAGTCTACAAGACCATGACCAGATCAGTTTTACTATATGGATGTGCAACATGAACTAGGAATTATAATAGGACTGTTGATGTGATGAGAGATGACAGGAAGCACGTGGAGAAGGAATGTCAAATATCAATGCAGGAAGAGGTGGGAAGATAATCTTCTTCTAAGTCCAAACAGACCATGTGTGTAGACTGGAGAAGGAGGAGGAGAAGAAGAATGTAATATCCCTTTAATTTACACTGTAGAGTAGTTTTATCACACACACACACACACACACACACACACACACACACACACACACACACACACACACACACACACACACACACACACACACACACACACACACACACACACACACACACACAGAGTTTTAAAGGAAAACAATTCATGTACATAATATACAAATCTAGTAATTAACACCTTAAAAGAATTTCTTTACTGAATTGCTTGCTGCAGCTTACAAAGGTAATTGTTCCTTGTACAACAAGTTGAAGTTGCCATCTGTCCAGGTTTTCCTGGATATGTCCTCTTTTTAAGTGAAAAAGATTTTTAAGGGGAACATCCGGAGGAAAATCTTTTGTCCAAGTCTTGGCTTTTATTAGTTCTTAGTAATACCAGATTTTGAGAAGCAATAGAGCTAGGTTTGACTTAATTTACAATAGTTTGTGACGATTTAAATGGAAAAAAAAAATAAAAAAAATTAATAATAAAAATCGAAGAATGTGAAGTTAGTTAAAAAACATTAAATCACACTATTAAACCAATTACCCCTGGACTAACTCATGGTAGTGATGAGACTTAAATGAGAAAATTTAACTAGTATTAATTAATTAAAATTGTGGAAGCAAAAGTTAAAGAATAAAACTGTTAACCCTTTATTAAACTTATCATGCTATGACCTGTGAATTCCGGATTCAACTTGTATACCAAGCCGGCATTAAATAAGAAATACGTGTAAACCATAATATAAAGAATTAATAAATTAAAGTCACTAGTAATAGGTGTAATAATTTCAGTATACGAGCAAAATCTCGATTGTTTGTTTTGTCTAACTGTAAGACTGTAGTATTAAATAAAAGATGGAACTATATTATGGCGGAGTATTCGCTCCGCGTCTTTGCAACTTTCCTGTTGTAACAACTAGGGATTAACGATGTGGCTTTCTAACTGTAAACAGCTCCATGCTGGGGCTCTACACAAAATGTTATTTTGTGTGTATTTTAATTTAAGTGTTAACTTCCACTAAAAGTGTGGACAGCTAGACATAAGTAACGAAAATGTAGTGAGTAAATTTTTGTGAAACAAACATGTAAGAAAAAGGAAAAACGTGTATAAGAGGTGACATCTCCTGTAATTTAAATATCCAGTCAAATATTGTTCACGTTAAAAGAAATTCCAACATAATGTACAAACAATAAGTAAACTCCAACACGACGGTGCAATTAAACAGGTGATGTGAATAACAGTGAAAAGTCACGACTTCAAACTATACTGCCTTTACTCTATCGCCGAGAATCCTGACGACTTCACGTTAGCTGGCACCATCACATCCATTTCATCGTTACTGGACAGACTACCCCTAGGACAATCCTCGACTACAAGAGTAGGGAAGAATCACTCGTCAAGACACGGACAGTCAACCATAATATAAGAAGTGACGCGGGAGCTCGTCTTCCGTGAGTTATATATATTTTAAAATATAAGTAATTAAAGACGAAAAAGACTTTCAAAAGACAATGAATAAGCTCTAAGATTTAAACTGGTGTAACCACCAATTCTTGTAATCATACGTTGTAACTTAACTTTCGTTATGTAACTTCAAAAGTTGCTCAAATAAATAAAACCATTCTTCAAATGGTACTTAAGGAATAATGTAATCATATAATCAAATATGGTAAATTTGAAAATTCTTAACAAGAAAAAGAAAGACTCGGATCCGAGGTAAACTCACTATCTAAATGATCATTTTATTTTAGATAGAAAACCCCCTTACAATTTCAGAGTAAATAATATCTTTATTTGTAATGTGTTACGTATACTATGTGAATAAAAGGGATGTCATCTTTGTTACATACTAAAGTGAGTGCATAAATCAGTTAAATCCCTCCCCTTGTTTCCTATAATTAGAATAATTGTAATTTTGTTAGTCTTGTGTTTTGAGTTTCAGTTTGTTACAACGTAGGCAGCCTGTATAATTGGCTAGCGTCAATTATCACAGGTTCCCTGGATTATGACGTAGCCGACACGTCATAAGTTGACAAGTGTTTTTCAGGACATGATTTTTTTATTTAAAGAAAAGCAGCCTCTTTTAATTTTAGAATTTCATTATTTACTAGTAATTACAAATTGCCAAAGAAAATGCCTATTTACTAATGCATTACAAAAAATTCCAAACTCTAAAATGGAAAACTTGATTGAGAAGATGAAAACTGAGAAAGAACTTTTGGCAAATGACAAAAGGGTCATCAACAAATCGTATCCATTAGTTTAGGTTTGTTGATGATAGAGCTAAACAATTTCTCCTCCATTCAATTCAGGCCAACACTGGTGGTAAGGATGAACCCATTGGTAGTCCTACCTTCTGAGAATAATATTAATTTTTATACTGGAAGCAACTGAATATAAATGTATTTCAAATTGTAAAGAATCTAAACAAAGCCCAACAGTACCAAATCAGAATTTAAAATGTTATATACAGTCTCCCCTGTGAATGTGGTAAGTGGTACATGGGAGAAATCAGAAGGCCTCCAGAAGTTCACCTGGATGAACACAGAAAAAGTTGTGTGACTAAGTAAATGTAATAATACTGTAATGACGGAACACTCTGCAACACCCTAGAGTGTTGTTCTACATGTTTCTTGGCTAGCCGAGCAGGTGTGTGTCTCTGTCAAGGCCGCACTCAAGTATGATCTAGACTTTTCGAGTGCTTGTTGACGCAAATTATGGAACATCTGCGGGCTAAAAATAGGCAACAGGCTGCTTAGTTAGTTACATAGAGCAATTTCCTTAGCGAGGATCGAGTTATTGTTGAGGCTTAGTGAAAAGTGTTTACTGTGTTATGATTAGTGTGGAACTCTGTTACTTGACATTATTATTGGATGTAGACAAATTTAACTTGAATTACTGTACGTGAGTACCTCGTTGATTTCACATAGTTATTTGTGACTCAATTAAGCTGGTTACTAGTGACTTCATTGGTGTCTGTATTTTGTTTCCTCTGTACCATACGATGTGCCGTGTTTTGGTAAAAACCCGGCCACCTATAAGCGTGAATAGAATAAAAAGCAGCCCTAACTGCCGAATTAATTTGTTTAAGTAACTACTATGTATGGTGATTGCGCGTAAGGGTTTGCGCTGCACACTGTCGCTGCCTGACGGCGCAGCATGGAATTACGGTTTTCGACATGTGATTTCAATGCAGGAGTACCATTCGGTACTAGCCTGCTGTTGTGTTCAGATCTGACGGTCTTCCCGGCCGCCTTCAGTTCCAAGTTTCTGTAATCTACTTAATTTCAACTATGTTGGAGTAAAGGCTACAGAGATTCCCGGTAAGATACTTTAGAGTTATTGTCAATTATTTTGTAAAAGTTTGAAAACGTAATGTTGAAATTATATGTTGCCGCGTGGTGTGTGAATGGCTATGTTCATAAGCGAATGTTTGATTGTTTTATCCTTGTTGCTTTTGTACAGCACGATAATTTCTATTATTATTAACTATAATTATTGGGACGTAAAAGAAAGATTTAACTGTAACTGTGTAAAGACGAAACTTAATTATATTATTGGGAACGAGCACGCGGTGCCTAACACGTGTACCTGTCTGAGTTTGTCAGTTCTTGTACAGTCATCATTTTCTGTATACAGTCATCATTAAAACAATACATTATATTTGTTAATGGGAGTTATTCACATAATATTAAGGTTTTGTGGCCGAGTGTGCTTTAAGATTTCAAAATAATTATGCAAATGGGGTTACTACCGGCGATGATATTGTTACGACGGTCTACTCGATTGTCGTAGGTACAGTGGAAACAAAATAAATACAAGACACCAATTAAGTCACTAATCACACCTTTAATTGTTATAGTAAAACAGTTCGTAATTAACAACACAGTGTCTACAACGAATCAAATGAAAATTGTTCATACGCAATAAAATGTCCACTAATATTAAAACTCAACTGTATTACAATTATACCGTCCGAATATAAAACGCAACACTTCACTGATAACTACTTGAACGTACACCGTAATAACTCGAACTGCTCTGTAAATATATCGCACTAATACTCTCGAACCGCACAGTCAAAAATCTCGCATTGAACTGAACTACTAAGGCCGCTACCCGATATATTTATAGTCACACTCACACACCAGAAGCTTCCAAACTGCGTCTTATCTCTCGCGAACTACGTAACTGCTACGGCCTTGACACAGTCCGAGCGACCGAGCGAAGCCCGGCACAGTCGAGACGATTCTCGCAAAATGCGTCTAGTAGCACGTACACCACACGCTTATGTCGAGATCTTTCTGGCACATTCGATAAACGCGTAGATTGTTCTGTGCTGTCGTAGCACTGCCCCCTCCTTAAGCCTGTTCGTCCCGAACTGGCAAAGCGTCTCTAAATTTGTATTTAGCCAGGCGATCTAGGCTAAACACAATCCGATAAACAACATCGTTAATTCTTTTTTTCACAGTGTAGGGTCCTTCCCAGTTAGACTGAAGCTTAGGTGAGCGACCACGACGGCGCTTTGAATTGAACAACCAGACCTGATCTCCTTCTTGGAAACCCACACTATTGCTGCGAATGTCATACCGAGTTTTCATTTTATCACTGGCAATCTTCAGCCGTCCTCTTAGTTACCAAACGATTCATTTCTGGCAGTTGGTTTTCTAATTGTGAGGAAAAGTTCTCTGGCTCTTGGGACTGAGTCTCAGGTGATCCAAACATCAAGTCCCCAGGAAGACGAATCTCCCGCCCAAACACCAATTTTGCTGGAGTCATGCCGGTTGTGTCATGTACTGATGGCCTATACGCCATAAGGAATAGTGGTATACGTTGGTCCCAGTCTGTTTGGTTCTCGTCAACAACTTTCGAAAGATGCTGCTCAAGTGTCCTGTTGAATCTCTCAACCATCCCGTCTGACTGAGGATGCAGAGGCGTTGTCCTGGTCTTTCGAATTCCAAGTAGACGGCATAATTCTTTAAACACTCCTGATTCGAAATTTCTCCCTTGATCCGTATGGATTTCCATAGGGGCTCCATAACGGCAACAGAAGTTGTGAACTAACTGCATTGCCACAGTGGTAACCTCCTGATTTGGAATTGCGTAGGCTTCCACCCACTTAGTAAAGTAGTCACCTACAACCATGATGTACCGGTTTCCATCATCAGTGACTGGGAATGGTCCAGCAATGTCTATGGCAATTCTCTCGAAAGGTTGTCCAACGTTATACTGTCTCATTTTTCCCCTGTTTCTGGTTTGTGGGCCCTTGCTTGCAGCACATATTTCACACGTCCGAACCCATTCCTCTACGTCATGGCGAAGATGAAGCCAATAGAATCGCTTCCGTATTTTGTCAAGGGTTTTGTTAACGCCAAGATGGCCTCCAGATGTTCCATCATGCATCTCCTTCAAAACAGACTGCACTTTACTTCGGGGAACTATCAACTGCATGACCACGACTCGTCCATCTGCACTTTCCCAAGCCCTTTTCAGCAATCCGTTTTCTAAGGTGAGAGATTCCCATTGTGCCCAGTAGCCCTTCAGCACTTCGGAACCATGGCAGATATCTTGCCAATCCGGGCGGCGACCTTCCTCTTTTGCTGTCAAGATCGGTCCAATGTCTTCATCATTCATCTGTTCTTGTCGACAGTCTTGTGTTGTCCAGCCGTCAGCCAGGAAATCTACAGTGATGGCTTCAACATGTTCGCTTGAGTTTTGTTCTTCCTTTCTGTGGCAATGTCGGCAGTCTTCCGGGCACGGTCTTCGTGATAAGCCATCTGCATTACCGTGCAGGCGCCCCCGCCGATGTTGTACCTTGAAATTGTACTCTTGCAGACGTTCGAGCCACCTTGCCAACTGTCCTTCCGGATTTTTAAATCTCAAGAGCCATGCAAGTGCAGCATGGTCAGTACGTAGTGAAAACTCTCTCCCATAGAGGTATTTATGGAAGTGCTCCAAAGCTCTGACAATTGCCAACAACTCTCTTCTTGTAACACAATAATTTCTCTCGGGTTTAGAAAGCGTCTTGCTGTAATACGCTATTACTCGTTCTTCACCGTTCTGCACTTGAGACAAAACTGCTCCTAGACCAGTATTGCTTGCGTCTGTGTCTACGATGTACTTCCCTTCGGAAGCTGGAAAAGCGAGAATTGGCTGCGAACATAATGCAATCTTCAACGTTCTAAATGCTTGTTCACACTCTCTCGACCATTGGAAGTTTCGTTTATTTTCCGTTAGCTCATGTAGTGGTTTAGCAATAGTAGCGAAGCCTTTCACAAAACGTCGGTAATATGAGCATAACCCCAGGAAACTCCGAACTTCGTGTTTATTCTTCGGAACTGGCCAGTCTCTTACGGTGTATACTTTATTAGGATCCATGCTAACGCCCGCTGCCGAAACCAGATGGCCCAAATACTGTACTTCCTTCTGGAATAGAGAACACTTCTTCGGGCTCAGCTTCAGTTGTGCACCGTGAATTCTAGTTAGAACTTCCTTAAGGTTTTCCAAATGATCTTTGAAAGTCTTCCCGATCACTATGACATCGTCTAAGTAAACAAGGCAAGTTTTCCACGTCAGGCCTCGGAGTATCAGGTCCATCAATCTCTCAAATGTTGCCGGTGCATTACAGAGTCCAAATGGCATGACGTTAAATTGGAATAAGCCACTTGGGGTCGAAAAAGCGGTCTTTTCCTTGTCTTCTTGATGAAGACCCACTTGCCAATATCCACTCTTCAGGTCCAATGTGGAAAACCACTGTGCTCCGGACAACGTGTCGAGTGTATCGTCAACGCGAGGTAATGGATAGCAGTCTTTCTTTGTAACGTCATTTAACCTCCGGTAGTCTACGCAGAAACGCAATCCACCATCCTTCTTCGCTACCAGCACTACAGGAGAAGACCAAGCACTTGACGAAGGTTCGATTACTCTCTCTGTCAACATGTCTTGTACTAACCGAGACATTTCCTCTTGTTTAGATAATGGAGGCCTTCGAGGAGGTTGGCGTATCGGTGTTGCGTCCCCGGTATTGATGCGATGTTGCACAAGAGAGGTTCTTCCCAGTGACCGTCCCCGAACTGCAAAATAATCTTTGAATTCGTGTAAAAACTGTCCGAGTTCTTTTACCTCACCACTTGAGAGGTCGTTAGAAGATCTGTTCAATAATTCTTGCAGTTCCTCTGGTAATTTAGAAGTATGCGAAGAACTGGGTCTTCGTTGCGTTATTCCGGCTACCCAGGCCACAGAAGTCAATTTGCCTAGGAGCGTATTGCTTTGTAAAGTGATAGCTTGATCCAAAATATTCGCCACTCTAATAGGTACACTTCCGGTTTCGTCAGGTTTTACTAAACTTCTGGCAATTAGTATGCCCGGTGTGCTGACTACCTGGGGTTCGAATATAGAGCACTGATTGCCCCTAGTATCTACCGCAGTTCTAACCATGATGATCTTTTCGGAGTTTGGCGGAACAGTTACGGCCACTTGGTTTATGACGTCCATTGATTTTTCTGCTGTCGTCATTGTTGATAGCATTACCTCTTCGCCTCCGATTCTCAAGACATTGTTTTTGAAGTCGACTATAAATCCGTATGCATTCATAACGTCCACACCAAGAATTGCTTCATCCACAATGTCTGGAACAAGTACTTGATGATTAAACTCAAGTCTACCGAGGCGTAGGTGTATCTCCACTTTTCCATACACTTTTACAGGCCATCCAGTAGCTGTTCGCAAGCTGCAAGAGCACCAGATTGGCTTGAGATCTTTCACCACGTCGGGGCGCACAATAGAAACTGTTGCGCCTGTGTCAACTGTAATCGAGGTTGGCCTTTCTTGAACAAATCCGGTAACTACCAAGCTCCCGGTGTTTTTCTGAAGCGTAGAAATTGCGTATTCTCTAGGGGCTTCATTCCTCCAGTTAGTCAGCACACGCCCCGTTGCACCGACTATTGCTCGTTTCCCTGCTGCTGAATTCTAACCCGACAATCTCGTTGTAGATGTCCAGGTTTCCCACATCGATAACACTTCGGTCTTCCATCCTTTCTTATTTTATTCTGTGGCGCCGACCGTCGAGTCTCTGTTCCTTGTTCTTCTTCCTCATCGTTTGTGCCGTCGCGATCTTTTAGCTCGCGCACTTTATGACTTGTCCAACCAGACGCTGATTTGGCGGCCTCAAATTGCAAAGCATGTACCAGGGCGTCTGCACTGTTCTGGTGTCTTGCCATTCGTAACACTTGCTGTAGTTCGTTATCTCGGACACCGGCAGTAAATGTCTACATCGCAAAACGCATTCGAAAATCTTCTGGTGCTTCAGGATAGGCCAGTCTAATTAGTCTGTCGATACTTGCTTCAAACTCTTGAAGACTCTCCCCGGAATGCTGTCGCCTTGCTCTCAACTGGGTGCAGTACACATCTCGCAAATGTTTATCACCATACCGTAATTCCAGAGCTTTTATCAACTCGGCATAGGTGTTCTGGCTGTCAGGTGGCACTTTCTGTAGTAGTTCTGCCGCGGGTCCTTTTAATGCAAGGACAAGTGAAACAGCCTTGTTTTTTTCTGTCCAATTATTTGCGCATGCAGCAGCTTCAAATTGGTGGAGTAAAACGTTACGAATTTTATTAAGTTATTGAAATATTGAATTTTGTCCCATTTTTAGGGTACCAACTGAGGTTACACATGTTTATTGTTGTTTAAATAAATGAAATTCCAAATCACTTACATTTACTAAATATATTCGAATTATTTACCAGGGTGTCGTCTGATGTACTTAGGCAGAGAAAAACGACAGGCAATGCAATGACAAACACCTATTTTGCAAGCACAAATAAATGTTACTTTATTTTTTGTAGCATGACAATTTTTTGTTTACCTTTCGGTTTAAATTTACTAAAATATGTCAAAATAACATTCCGAACAATATTTGATTCACCTAGCCATACTATCAAGATTTATTAATTTGAATACATATATAAACTTACGACTAACTAATATAACGGAAACCAGCGCTTTCACACACACACATATCTATCCCCAGAGCTCATATTTAATTTAATTTTCCCCATTTGTTCTTGTTTTATGAAAAATAATAAAATTTGATAGTTTGTGTATATCCTTGTAGGTACTTAACTGAATTTGAGTCCGATTTTTAGTCCAGAAGACGTCACATTGTTTTACGTGCGCACTTTCATTTTAATTCATAATCTCGGAACTGTTTAGTGTAAAGAAAACTGTTAATTACATTTTAAATATGAATTTTGATTGTCAAGTCGTATTTCAAATATATTATTCACATTCTTTCTGTTTTTTTGCGGGCCCGCAATTTACGTTCCGGAACTTGGTGTATGTCACTCGCGCGAGTGTTGAAGTTAGACTGGGGGCGAAACAAACGGCACTATTTTGTACGTTGCCCAGTGAGTGCTTCCGTCAAAGGTTGGAGCTTTGACATGAACTGTCCCTACTGCAGGCAAAGTGACTTTCTCTGTTAACTTATTTTCTGTCTTGATCACTGGTACAGTCTGTTCAGAAATTTGTTTTGGTTGAATCTTCATGCACTGTTCAACTTCAATTTTAATTTGTTCTCTTATGTTTGCCATTGAGTTTTCTACTGCAGATATTTTTGTTGACATAACTTCTTCCACAGTCAAGACAGATTTTTCTACTTTAGCTATTTTATTTGACATGGATTCTCCTACGTCAGATATTCTGGTAATCTGATTGTTGAGCTCACCTCGTAATTCACCTACGTCACCATGTAGGAGACCCAATTCTGCGGTAGTATGTTCTTGCATCTGCTTTTGTTCATGAATTAATGCTTTGATGTCACCTGCTTCACGTTTACGTTCCTCTGCCTCCTGCTTACGTTTTTCATCCTGTCGTTTTTCTGCTTCTTCCGCCTCCTGTCTGCGTTTCTCATCCTGTCGTTTTTCTGTCTGCAACAGCAGCGCCTGTAAATTTTCCATCATCTGACTGGCATCCATTGTTTATCGATTAATTACGAATCACACTCGTCTTGTACAAAGTGTCCGCTGTTTCCACTGTTAACCGTTCTATCCCAGTTCTGACACCACTGTTACGACGGTCTACTCGATCGTCGTAGGTACAGTGGAAACAAAATAAATACAAGACACCAATTAAGTCACTAATCACACCTTTAATTGTTATAGTAAAACAGTTCGTAATTAACAACACAGTGTCTACAACGAATCAAATGAAAATTGTTCATACGCAATAAAATGCCCACTAATATTAAAACTCAACTGTATTACAATTATACCATCCGAATATAAAACGCAACACTTCACTAATAACTACTTGAACGTACACCGTAATAACTCGAACCACTCTGTAAATATATCGCACTAATACTCTCGAACCGCACAGTCAAAAATCTCGCATTGAACTGAACTACTAAGGCCGCTACCCGATATATTTATAGTCACACTCACACACCAGAAGCTTCCAAACTGCGTCTTAACTCTCGCGAACTACGTAATTGCTATGGCCTTGACACAGTCCAAGCGACCGAGTGAAGCCCGGCACAGTCGAGACGATTCTCGCAAAATGCGTCTAGTAGCACGTACACCACACGCTTACGTCGAGATCTTTCTGGCACATTCGATAAACGCGTAGATTGTTCTGTGCTGTCGTAGCAATATGTTGAGTGAGTTTTAGGCTGTGGTACGTGGGTGTTGAGAACGATGAATGACGATAGTAATTTTCCTATAATTGTTTAGGGTTTTCGTCCAGCCGGGGGCTAAACCCGTTCCAGCGCACTGCCGTCCAACTGGCATGATGCAACAAACAACCAGAGTCAATGTTGGCTGCCGCTGGAGAAGCGTCAACATATCCTGCCAGCGATGCCCACGAGACATACTCCGGACAATTGAAAGGTTATATTTAAACTTTTATTTTCATAAGGCCACTTCAACAAACCTCCAGTGCGTGACAATGTCGGAAGTTAACAAGTCCTACGATAGTTAACATGTGCTCCCGTCTATCTAAACAATTTAGGACAGGGTGATAAATTTTATTTTACAAGCAATTCACTATGTAATACGTCTCAATGTAATTGTAGATCTGGCCGAGGAGCTTGTGTCCGGGCTGGCAGTTTTTTTAAATATATATATATATATATATATATATATCTATTTAAGTTTAAAGTTGAAGTAGTAAATGTATACAAAGCTGATATCTTGTCAGGTGAGTGGGTTGGTTTTTTTTTATTATTCATTAATAAGTGCTCGTCCTAATAGGCCTTTGGTAATGTTAAGGGATTATTTTGTTTTCTTGCTTTTTGGCTGATTCAGGCACCTGGGCGGGGCAGTTTTATTCAGGTACCGGACGTGTTGTGTAGTGTCAGATCAGGTCGGACGCGTGTCATCGGCCAGATCAATTCAGGTTGCTGCAAATGTCTATAAATTTATATATATGCAGATATATATATTTGCACGGTTCAATTAAAGGAATTTAGCAGTTGTGTTAATTTATTCAGCAGGTACCGCGACTTAAATGTTTTTACTGCCATTGTCACTTCCGGATGTGTTTTCATATACATTTATAAGAGTATTTTTTACTTATCACTTCACTCTAAGTTTCTAGGGTTATAACTTGAGCTTCTTTTTATTAAGTTTGCTGGTTATCTGTTCCACTGAGAACTTCATTAAAAGGTTGTACCTTTTGTTACAAAGGTACAAAGGGAGGTAACAAATGTTACTATTTTATAATTCATTTCTGTCTAGTTAACTTTGTAACGGTATCCTACTAAGAGGGGACGATTCCAGAATTTCGTTTTTGGTAGTTTCTTATCCTGAAGTTTATTCAGTCGTTTTTTTTTCTTAATGTCTTTTCACTGATTACTGAGTTAAGGGGCCGGATGATCCGTCCATATGTCTCTCCTTTCACGCATGGGTACGTGGGGGATGTTCAGGCTGGCTTCCTGAATTAACGTGATGTATGATATCATGCTGTGTCTGGGATATGTATTTATGTATATCTGTATTTATGTGAAAGTATGTGTTGTAATATTGAGTATGTGTAAAGGGCCATTTATATAAATTATGTGATAGGTTTAAGGAACTCGGATGATTATAGTATTATGTAAATGAGGTAGATATTTGTGGTTATGATGTTGAGAATATTGAAATCACTATGAGGTTACACCTATGTACAGATATTAAGAAGATTTTAGAATGATGGAGAATTTAAATTTTGAAGTTTGCATTTGGCGTTTGAAATCAAAGTAATGAGAATCTAAACCTTAAATTTAAGTTTTAACATTGAATGCATTTAAAAGTGATATTTTACAGAATTTAGAATTGAACCATGGAGAATTTAAACCTCATACTTGTATTCGCATTGAACTAAAATTCAGAGGTTTTATTTCATATTGAAAGTGAATGCTGGAAAATCTAAAGTTGTATTTGTATTAAGATTGAACTCAAGTTAAAGTTACACTTGGTATTGCAATTAGATTATCGAAAATCTAAACCTTATATTTTGCATTAACATTGAACTAAAAGTTAAAAGTTGTAATTTTACATTAAATGGTATTTTGAAATTTAAAATTTATATTTGTATTGAGATTGAACTTGAAATAAGGTTTAAGAGTTGTATATTTTATATTAACAGTGGATTGTTGGATTTTAAGAATTTATTGAATAATATTGAATATATCTATATTGAACCTGCATTGAATATAGAATTATTGAATTTGCAACTAATACGCATGAATGTGTACCAAACTTAGAAAATAAAAAAAAAGTTGTTATCGTTCAACAGCTGAGTTTAATTGCAAGTCCCATCTCACTGGACCCAGCACATTTTTGGCTTCTCTAGGCCCTCTGCCTAGTTTTAAATATCTGGTGGCCCCTCTTAAAAAAAAAAAAAAATTTGTATTTAAAGAGGGGTTACAACGATGATCAGCGAGACCATCGTAACAATATATTAAAATTAGCAGAACATGCATGGGAGGAATACCACAATGTATTATAGGACAATATGGAAATTATATTGGGAGGGAAAGTAATTTGTTGAAAAGAAAAATTGTGGAGGGATCTTTCATCTCGGTTGAAAATAATTGTTATTAGTCACGTGAGTAAAGATAATTTCACAATTTGGCATAAGAATATTCAAGAATATTTTGAAAGGTGCAAAAAGTGAGGAGTGGGGAATGGGCCTTCTGTACTGCAAGGTGAGCGATGATGTGTTCCACACAATTTAGCCCTGCCTTCCCACTGGTAGGGAATTGTATAAAAGAGGAGGTGGTTGTCCTGCTTACCTCTTTACTTTTGTGACCAGAGGTGAAATCCCTCCTACTCAGTAAGATAGCATTCCTGATAAGTAAAAACAATTTTTTGTTTCTGTCACTAAATAATCCTTTTGTTGATACACTGTGACAGTATCTGTTTAGTACTGATAGATGTGACAAAAATTTATTTACACCTGAGGACGTCCTCAGATTTTTAGAGGCTGAAATGTTTGTGTTCGAATTGTTTCTGAAATGATGGCTAATGTCTGCAATATTATATTATTGGATTTAATTGTCCATGACGTGTTGATTAAACTAAATATAATTAAATCACTACCGACTCAGAACACAAAGTTTTTTATGGGTAAAAACGTAAAGGTTTTACCTCATAACCTGAACCAGTTTTTGCTTATTATAAGCTTCGTCGGAGGCTGCCACTGGGAGCGCTGTCCGTCTTGTTCTTGGCGACGGTGTCGACTTTTGAAGGATCGATGTTGTGTGTGTGTGTATGTGGGGTGTAATATACGTTCGAATAATACGTGTGCTTTGAAATGTGTCTGTTCATTCAGGATGTCGTTTTTATGTGTATTATATTATATACAATACAATAACATAATGCAGCATTATAGTATATAATAATTATTATTATAATGCAGCATTATAGTATATAATAATTATTATTATAATGAATGTATATTTTTCCTCTTTGTCAAACATGAAATACAACATTACTGCTTTTCATAAATACACTATGATCATTATGAAACATACCTGCACAGTGTTCTAGGAACTCTTCACTAATTGGTACAACGAAATCTCTTGTATGGTCGAACCTAAACATGATTGAGTCTCGATGGGTACGGGAGTTAATCTGGTCGGGATTTACTACAGGAGGAACGACAATAGTGTCACCATGATTCCAGAATGTATACTGACAGAACACAAAGTTGGACAGTGACAACGGCAGTCCTGAAGCTTGTTTGATTGTAACCTGAAAAAAATCGACTTGTTAAATTCCACCCTAAGAACAGCTTGTGTACCTCTGAATAAAATTTTTCTACATACCACTAGAGCACACAATTGATATTATACAATGTAGACATTGCCAACGTTAGAGAAGTTCAATTTGCGCCAGTAGGAAGAAAGGTGAGGGTACACGACAATATTGGTAGGTATACCCACTCCCCCCACTACACCACTCTTGTGTTTTTTCACTGCGCATATGCTTCTCTATTGTTGACAACCTCTATTTATTTGTTCACATTCTAAGGATTTTTCACTGAATGATTCCAATACATTTAGCCCTCACAACACACACACACACACACACACACACACACACACACACACACACACACACACACACACACACACACACATTTCTCAATACATGTCTTGAGTGAATAGTAGGGCTAGTGGTTTTCTTTATATGGCATCTCCATCATTTTAAGCCTTAATATAATTAACACAAAATCTATACTTTGTTGTTTATTCACAATGTATTGCCTAAAATATTATCTATGAATGCAACTTACATGCACAATAATATTTTCAATGCCGATCTGAAAATGTTAACATTTATGTTACAAACTTATAATTGCATTACAGTTTATACAGGATAAGACAAAATGATCAGAAGAATTTCAAAATTAAATGATTGTTAACTAAAGTAACAAAAATTAATTTATTGTACTACAATAGAACTACATTCTGAATTTATTTATCAGCTATGCATCATAGTTTATATTGTTACGACATCACAGAACAATCTACGTGTTTATCGAACGTTCCAGAGAGATCCAGAACGTAAGCGTGTGGCGTACGTGCTGCTAGATGCATTTTGCGAGAATCTTCTTGACTGTGCCGGGCTTCACTCGGGTGCTCGGCCTGTGTTAAGGCCGCAGTTAATTAATAGTTCACACGAGAGATAAGACGCAGTTTGGAAGCTTCTGGTGTGTGAGCGGGACTATAAATACATAGAGGTAGTGGCCTTAGTTTACAGTTTTAATGCGTAATATTTACAGAGCGGTTTGAGAGTTATAGTAGCGAGATTACTGTGTACATTCAAGTAGCTATTAGTGAAGTGTTGCGTTTTATAATCGGGCAGTATAATTACAATTTATTGTAATACAATTGTGTTAATATTAGTAACATTTTATTGTGTGTGAACAATTTTGATTTGATTTGTTGTAGTAGACTGTGTTGGTAATTACGAACTGTTTTACTGTAAAAATTAAACATGTGATTAGTGACTTAATTGGGGTATTGTACTTATTTTCTTTCCACTGTACCTACGACGATCAAGAAGACCGTCGTAACAGTGGTGCCAGAACTGGGAATTAACGGTTAACAGTGGAAACAGTGGACTCTTTGTACAAGACAAGTGTAATTCGTAATTAATCGGAAAACAATGGATGCCAGTCAGATGATGGAAAATTTACAGGTGCTGCTGTTACAGATGGAGAAATGACAGGATGAGAAACACAGGCAGGAGGCGGAAGAAGCAGAAAGACGACAAAAAGAAGAACAAAGACAGGAAAGAGAAGAGGCTGAGGAACGTCAGAAAGCACTAATGCTAGAAACAGAAGAAAGACAAAATGAGGAATGTAAGCAGGAGGCAGAGGAACGTAAACGTGAAGCAGGTGACATCAAAGCGTTAATATATGAACAAAACCAGATGCAAGAACATACTACCGCAGAATTGGGTCTCCTACGTGGTGACGTAGGTGAATTATGAGGTGAGCTCAATAATCAGATTACCAGAATATCTGACATAGAAGAATCCATGTCGAATAAAATAGCTGAAGTAGAAAAATCTGTCTTGACTGTGGAAGAAGCTATGTCAACAAAAATAACTGCAGTAGAAAATTCAATGGGACACATAAGAGAACAAATTAAAAATGAAGTTGAACAGTTCATGAAAATACAACCAAAACAACTTTGTGAACACACTGTACGAATAATAAAGACAGAAAAAGACGCAGAAAATAAGTTATTAGAGAAAGTCACTTCGCCTGCAGTAGGCACAGTTCATGTCAAAGCTCCAACCTTTGACGGAAGCAGTCACTGGGCAACATACCTCCGCCAATTTGAAGCTGCTGCATGCGCAAATAATTGGTCAGAGAAAGACAAGGCTGTTTCACTCGTTCTCTCATTAAAAGGACCCGCGGCAGAACTACTACAGAAAGTGTCACCTGACAGCCAAAACACCTACGCCGAATTGATAAAAGCTCTGGAATTACGGTATGGTGATAAACATTTTCGAGGTGTGTACTGCACCCAGTTGAGAGCAAGGCGACAGCATGCCGGGGAGAGCCTTCAAGAGTTTGAAGCAAGTATCGACAGACTAATTAGACTGGCCTATCCTGAAGTGCCAGAAAATTTTCGAACGAGTTTTGCGATGCAGACATTTACTGCCGGTGTCCGAGATAACAAACTACAGCAAGTGTTACGAATGGCAAGACACCAGAACAGTGCAGACACCCTGGTACATCCTTTGCAATGTGAGGCCGCCAAATCAGCATCTGGTTGGACAAGTCATAAAGTGCACGCTAAAAGATCGCGACGGCACAGACGATGAGGAAGAAGAACAAGGAACAGAGACTCGACGGTCGGCGCCACAGAATAAAATAAGAAAGTATGGAAGACCGAAGTGTTATAGATGTGGGAAACCTGGACATCTACAACGAGATTGTCAGGTTAGAATTCAGCAGCAGGGAAACGAGCAATAGTCGGTACAACTGTGTGTGCTGACTAACTGGAGGAACAAAGCCCCTAAACAATATTTAATTTCTACACTTCAGAAAAACAGCGGGAGCTTGGTAGTTACCGGATTTGTTCAAGAAAGGCCAACCTCGATTACAGTTGACACAGGCGCAACAGTTTCTATTGTGCACCCCGACGTGGTGAAAGATCTCAACCCAATCTGGTGCTCTTGCAGCTTGCGAACAGCTACTGGACGGCCTGTAAAAGTGTATGGAAAAGTGGAGATATACCATACGCCTCGGTCGACTTGAGTTTAATCATCAAGTACTTGTTGCAGACATTGTGGATGAAGCAATTCTTGGTGTGGACATTATGAACGCATACGGATTTATAGTAGACTTCAAAAACAATGTCTTGAGAATCGGAGGCGAAGAGGTAATGTTATCAACAATGACGACAGCAGAAAAATCGATGGACGTCATAAACCAAGTGGCCGTAACCATTCCGCCAAACTCCGAAAAGATCATCATGGTTAGAACCGATGTAGATACTAGAGGCAACCAGTGCTCTATATTCAAACCCCAGATAGTCAGCACACTGGGGTTACTAATTGCCAGAAGTTTAGTAAAACCTGATGAAACCGGAAATGTACCTATTAGAGTGGCGAATATTTTGGATCAAGCTATCACTTTACAAAGCAATACGCTCCTAGGCAAATTGACTCCCACGGCCTGGGTAGCTGGAATAATGCAACGAAGATCCAGTTCTTCGGATACTTCCAAATTACCAGAGGAACTGCAAGAATTATTGAACAGATCTTCTAACGACTTCTCAAGTGGTGAGGTAAAAGAACTCAAGACAGTTTTTACATGAATTCAAAGATTGTTTTGTAGTTCGGGGACAGTCACTGGGAAGAACCTCTCTTGTGCAACATCGCATCAATACTGGGGACACAACACCGATACGCCAACCTCCTCGAAGGCCTCCATTATCTAAACACGAGGAAATGTCTCGGTTAGTACAAGACATGTTGACAGAGGGAGTAATCGAACCTTCGTCAAGTGCTTGGTCTTCTCCTGTAGTGCTGGTAGCGAAGAAGGATGGTGGATTGCGTTTCTGCGTAGACTACCGGAGGTTAAATGAAGTTACAAAGAAAGACTGCTTTCCATTACCTCGCGTTGACGATACACTCGACACGTTGTCCGGAGCACAGTGGTTTTCCACATTGGACCTGAAGAGTGGATATTGGCAAGTGGGTCTTCATCAAGAAGACAAGGAAAAGACTGCTTTCTCGACTCCAAGTGGCTTATTCCAATTTAACGTCATGCCATTTGGACTCTGTAATGCACCAGCAACATTTGAGAGATTGATGGATCTGATACTCTGAGGCCTGACGTGGAAAACTTGCCTTGTTTACTTAGACGATGTCATAGTGATCGGGAAGACTTTCGAAAACCATCTGAAAAACCTTAAGGAAGTTCTAACTAGAATTCACGGTGCACAACTGAAGCTGAGCCCGAAGAAGTGTTCACTATTCCAGAAGGAAGTACATTATCTGGGCCATCTGGTTTGGCATCGGGTGTTAGCATGGATCCTAATTAAGTAGACACCGTAAGAGACTGGCCAGTTCCGAAGAGTAAACACGAAGTTCGGAGTTTCCTGGGGTTATGCTCATATTACCGACGTTTTGTGAAAGGCTTCGCTACTACTGCTAAACAACTACATGAGCTAACGGAAAATAAACGAAACTTCCAGTGGTCAAGAGAGTGTGACCAAGCATTTAGGACTTTGAAGATTGCATTATGTTCCCAGCCAATTCTCGCTTTTCCAGCTTCCGAAGGGAAGTACATCGTAGACACAGACGCAAGCAATACTGGCCTAGGAGCAGTTTTGTCTCAAGTGCAGAACGGTGAAGAACGAGTAATAGCATATTACAGCAAGACGCTTTCTAAACCAAAGAGAAATTATTGTGTTACAAGGAGAGAGAGTTGTTGGTAATTGTCAGAGCTTTGGAGCACTTCCATAAATACCTCTAAGGGAGTGAGTTTTCACTACGTACCGACCATGCCGCGCTTGCATCGCTCTTGAGATTTAAAAATCCGGAAGGCCAGTTGGCAGTGGCTCGAACGTCTGCAAGAGTACATCTTCAAGGTACAATACCAGCGGGGGCGCCTCCATGGTAATGCAGATGGCTTATCACGAAGACCATGCCCGGAAGACTGCCGACATTGCCACAGAAAGGAAGAACAAAACTCAAGCGAACATGTTTAAGCCATCACTGTAGATTTCCTGGCTGACGGCTGGACAACACAAGACTGTCGACAAGAACATATGACTGATGAAGACATTGGACCGATCTTGACAGCAAAAGAGGAAGGTCGCCGCCCGGATTGGCAAGATATCTGCCATGGTACTGAAGTGCTGAACAGCTACTGAGCACAATGGGAATCTCTCAGCTTAGAAAACGGATTGGGGAAGAGGGCTTGGAAAAGTGCAGATGGACAAGACGTGGTCATGCAGTTGATAGTTCCCCGAAGTAAAGTGCAGTTTGTTTTGAAGGAGATGCATGATGGAACATCTGGAGGCCATCTTGGCATTATCAAAACCCTTGACAAAATACGGAAGCAATTCTATTGGCTTCATGTTCGCCACGACTTAGAGGAATGGGTTCGGAAATGTGGAATATGTGCTGCAAGCAAGGGCCCACAAACCAGAAGCAGGGGAAATATGAGACAGTATAACGTTGGACTACCTTCGAGAGAATTGCCACAGACATTGCTGGACCAGTCCCAGTTACTGACGATGGAAACCGGTGTGACGATTTAAATGGAATTTAAATAACACAAAATAATTTTTAATCAAAATAACACGTGAGATAATAATCCACCCTCCCCTCTGTACTTAAATGCCTGTATCAACTTGTAAAAATCTAGTACGGACATGAAAATTACACTATATTGAAGCGAATATTAATAATCATTCTAATTAAATAAAAAGACGTGATAATAATAAATGAAATACATAACTCAATAAAGAAAAGGTAGGATTATTAATAGTAGTTAATTAGTGTAAAAATAATAATAATAAAAGTACAAACTATTTTTCTCTCTCCGCGTGAACTGCGCCCTCTTCCCTACTAACCGCCGCAAAACCAACCCTAGTCGAGCCAGAATCTCAGACAAGGTAACAGCTTTACCATGTGTCGTGAAGGTAAACGTGTGAATATTGTAACGTCCCTCTACCTCGGTGTGTGTGATATCGTTCTACGAGTATTTTACAGTTGCGGGTTTATAGTTAATTCTGCCCCTCGTTAGTACGTTATTCTGTAAAGTGAGTTCTCTCTGATCATTACTTATGAATTATATTTGCTAATGTTTAAAGCGGTTAAAATTTATGTTTACCAAAAAAAAAACTGAAATCGAGTGTGTGTGATTTGGGAGAGATCAATGAAGTTGTTTAATCGTAGTTAGGAGAGAGAGGAGGACCAAGGATATTATCCCCGGAGTATACAATTACTTATTTTAAATATTCGCCGCTCATAAGACCAGCTGATTTTGACGTCTGCCTCCAAATTTTAGGTTAAACAAACACCAATTGTCGGTGATACTTCCCGGCGGTTCATCCTCTTCTTGGTTTCCTGAAACTCTGTAACAACTACCCTCTACACGAAATAGTACACGTTTTATTATTTATAACAAAATATTCAGAGTATTTATTTATTGAATACACTGATTTTCTCTTCTCCCAGTACAAAAAAATATTATAATCGATTAGACTCTACCTATAGTCCAGTAACGGGGTACATTCGACCTCGACCCAGATCAGGTAGAAGAATTAATTTTTTTATCTTGTATATATAGGTGAGTATGCAGAATCCAAGTTTTCGACCTCCGACACCCTCGGCGCAACTTTCTGTGGTCAAAAAACCTCGAAATTTTGGCACTTTTTTCAGTTTTTCAGCTATAACTCCTTTCCGGTGTGTCCTAGCAAAAAATATCCAATATTCACTTTGAAAGAGGACAAAATTTCCTACAACTTTCATATGAAACGTTTTTTACCTAAATTCAAAACTAAGCGAGCTACAGTGCGTCAAAAATCGGCAAAATTTCTCATTTTTCGGAAAAGTTGGGTTTTCACCTACTTTGTCGCTCTAAATGACCTGGAACCCCTGTATAAATTAATGTATTAATGTCTATTATAAATTTAATTTATATGTACATGTATTTTGTACGTATATACGTTGTAACATTACATTTGGCATAGCTTGATATCGTACCAGATTTAATGAAGACCATGGATAAGAAACTAAACAAGAAGAAAAATATCTTTCAAAATGATAGTGAAGATGAACAAATAACTACTTTAGACTGACTTGTACTACAACTGACCGTACCCAAATTAATTATTAGGCAAAGTGATGCAAAATACCCCGATTATGACATGAATGTCAAATAATGGCAAGAATTAATACTTATAAAGACAGACAGCTTATGTACCAATACTATAAGTAAACAAGTGGTTTCATTAAATGTATCAAAATATAAAAATAATCAAAATACAAATTGAGGGATAATAGGCCCAAACATACAATACTATGTAAAATGATATATTAGTAAATTATTAATTTGAATGATATAATGAAATAATGTAACAAAACAATTATTATAGATACATGAAACATGCAACTAATGGTAATTAATAGTGACATAATGTTGTCAAGAGGATAATGAATAATAACCTATTCACATTATTATTATACGAACAATGTGAAATCGACTTCAAACAATTAATTAAATAACAGAGCAAAATGGATTGAGGAGAGATATTATTATGTGTTAAACAGTTGTTAGGGTTAATGAAGGTTAGCTTATTTATTCAATGTTCATTAGAGTCATAGCCATGTGGGCATGACATTAAGTTGATATGATTGTATATTGTTTTGTTGTTGTTTAACGTAATGATGTTATTAGAATGCAATGAAGATGTTAAAACCATATGATTAACCAGAAGGTCTTAAAACAATGGGCCAAAGGGAATTTGTAAAATTAGAACATGGTACCAAACACACTAAGAAATAGGCCAATACTGATATAGTATGATTGACCAACTATAAAATAATTAGATGTTATAAAGAATTAATGTTATTAGATGATAAACAGTTTTTGTGTTTTTTGAAATTTAGTTTATCTGTTTAATGTTTATCAGAATCTCAGCCATGAGGGCATAATATTTAAGTAAATCTGTTTGTAATTTTGTTAAAGTATTCACATTATGAGAGGATGGTGAGTATTTTTAAATCTCATGGGTTAACATCCAATATAATGATTATAATTAAATATAAGTGTTCAAGCCAACAGGCTAAATAATAAAACAATATGTAACATGGTGTTGAAAGAATCACCATGACATAGGCCAATGTTTAAAATAAATAAACTATTATCAGAACAGCCAGTAAAGTAACAAACCATTATAAATAATAAGAAATAGTAAAACTAACAAAGCAAACAGTAGTTCTATAATGGTAATCACATTTTTTGAACACATAAATGAATTAGCAAATGTTTTTGTGGATGGCAAACTGTATAAAGCCATGTAAAATCAAATTTTGTAAATTTTAGGAAATACTGTTAGAATTTTGTAAAACAGATGTTGAAATATAGATAGATTTATAATTAATGGTATACACAACAAATCTGGAATCAAAATAATCCGTTTTAAGTTATTTAAGAAAAATTCAAATAGCAAAAATGTAACATCAGTATTTTTTAAGCAAAAGTAGGCATGTTTAGTGTCTAAATGTCATAAATGTAAAGACCAAAATAATGATGCTAGCAGTTTTAAATTCCCAATCAGTACAGAAAAGTTATACTAATTTAAAAGTTTTGACCAAATTCAGACATTGAAATAATGAATTTGTATGACAATGTATATCTGAATCAACCAACCAGATTTCAAGTTTTACCTTAGCAACCAAAAATTTCAGATAAATAAAATAGGACTTCTTTAACAACGGTCATTGAATACAGACGCGTTAATAAAACGTCTCATATAATTATATTTTAACAGTGAAAACACGTACCAGACTTAGGAAAACAGATCGAAACACTCAATACAAGATATTATAATAAAGGAAGGAACATCCAGAATTTAATACAGAAGATTTGAGATCCGCGGAGAAGAAACGAAGAAGACGTGGACCCTATCTTCGTCCTGGAAGAAGAAAGAAGAGGATCTGGTGAATCTGAACAATTTATTATTTTATGTGGCAAACCAACATTTGTGTACACGAATATCTAGGAATTAAACAAAATAAAACTACAGACACTATATCACACCAACACTAAAGAACACTCAAAAAATATCACAAATTGAGTTTTACACCTTTTTGAACACCATAAGAAACTTTAACGATAACTAATAAGCACCTAAACTGGTCATAACCTCTAATAACAAGTAACCAATACATGATTGCCAGTTTACACTTTAAACACCAAAACCTTGTAATATCCTTGTACTGTGAAATTTGTATTTTGATTTTAAGAATAGTATTATTTGTTTAAACGTAATCCCCGAACCAGATACGCCCTGAGATAATTTATTTTAATAGAAATAATAAACTTCGTCATTATTATTTTGGCCTGGCTGACTACTGAATAATATTTTTAGATACTGTACCAACTGATAAAGAAGACGCATAATTTTGTCACAATTGTATTTACCGTAAAAAGAAAACGAGAAGTAATTAGTCAATGCTTCATTGAATAAAGTTCGTTACAAGGAAGATATCTGTTTGGTGTTATATTTGCGTTATTATTATTACTGTTTCATTTAAGAAATAAGTTAACATAGCACAGCAGACGGAGCAAATGTTGGCAACTCTGAGTGACGTCATTGGAACTGCACCTTAGTGGGAGCGAGTGGTAGAATACGAAATAAGTCACCGTTCAACCTATCTATTATTAATTGTTACAGATTGACAACAACGATGGTGTGTTTTAATAATTTTACACATACATATTACATACTGTTACAAATTGACGCATACTACGTGGAGCATAAGAACCCGTCTCTCAATAAATCGTTACATTGTTTACTCACGAGACCTCATCTCATTTATTTATTATCGTTACAAATTGACGACTCCAGTGTGAGGCGAAATAAATCGTAACATACTTAATAACCGTTACAACATATATACCTATATATATATATATATATATATATATATATACATATATTATATATATATAATTATTACCAAATAATACCCAAACAAAGAGATTGTGCTTTGATTACTGACGGTATGTATACCATTTGGAAAGATGGGATGTAGAAGAAAATAAATGCTTAAATTGTTACACAAATTTTATTTACAGGAAGTTTATTTACAAATTTAAGTTCAAATTCAAGTCAAATTTTGTGCAATTTTTCAATTTAAGCCAATTATTGTTATTCAATTCAAGTCAAATTTTGTCCAATTTTTCAATTTAAGTCAATTTTTATACAATTCAAGTCATTTGTATTCAAGTTTTCCTCCTTTTCGATGGTCCGGGCTGAGCTGTTTCCTCCTCTTCTTCCTGCACGTTCTCTTCAACCATTTCAGCAGCATCATCATCTACGAGGTCGAAACACGCTTCATCACCGTCGTCTACTTCCATTTCATGAATATTTTCGCAGTAAAGCCCACAGCAATGTTTGCACGCAGTTGAACAGTGCAGGCCGGATTTCCGACAGCTACATGCTGCTGTGCAACCTTTTTTACAGGAACAAGATACAATCTTGAGCAGGAATTCTGGGGCAGCGTCTTTCATCATTGTGATGGGAAGTAGACTGGAAGGACCTTTTCTCCATCCCCACTGCAGTGGATTCATCACTCGACCCAACCATGCCTGCACTTGATGGTATGTGCGCATCGAGTGGAATGCTGCTGCATCTGTCGTTGGTGGCAGCCGTGCTAGGTTGAAAGCATTTTTTACAGTTGACTTTAAAAACATTCCGTATCTCAGCTCATCCAGTGTTTCACAGGTCATTTGTCCATACAGTGCCAAGATGAGCTGCTCCCCTGCCTGTTCTATGACGTCTCGGGAGGCATTGGGTTCCGAGAATTTGGCTGCATGTTCTTGCAAAAGCGGTTGGTTTTGAATTAGTGTGCAGAATTTAGTTTTTCCATGGCCGAAAAATGCTGAGGTTGTATCACATCCTGTAAACGCATGGATGAAGAGGACATGTTTGGGATCAAATTTGAAGGAAGTGGTTGAATACCACAAACCTCCTTTTTTGCCTTTCCCTGGTTTGTGGAAGTACAAGTTCTCGTACGTGTTTCCAACGCACGTTAGCAGAACGAGAACGTCGATGTCCTCACTGACAACTGCGACGCTTTCATATTTTGCTGTTACGGAAATAGCTGCGTCAACTATCACTCCATCCACATCTTCTGTTGCCTGCTGAACTTCGATGCCTCCTTGTTTCAATGTTTGCAGCAACATACAAATTAAACGGTTTTTGTTATTTTCGTTTGCAAGAAACTTTTCCTGCGTCACTGCAACATTTGTTTCTTCATTAAAAATTATGTCTGCTGAAGTACCATATGTCTTTAAACGACGAAACCTTTCAGCTGACTTCGTTGTTACCTGAATTCAACAATTCCTCCATTACAGGTTTTTCACCATCCGTGAATTCAATCTCCTCAAAGATGAAAGTTGACAATGCCATATGAACCAGCGTATGAGCTCTTACTGCTCGAGCATATGCATGCCCACACAAGAGTTTGTCCAAACTGTTTTCAGCATATATAGTGGAAAGGAGGTGTCTCAAGCCGCTTCTTGCCATTATTACACCAATGCACCCTATGAACGACATAAGAAGATGGAACCCACCTAATCGAACAATGACATTTTTCAGATCACCGTCGCCACTGTTTAGTATATCCTGTGCCTTATAGTACAAGGGCTGATCAAAGGTTACAATGCATGTCTTTTGACCGTGTTCAACACAACTTTTGGAGGCTGTAAGGAGAGAAGTATATATTGTGTCGTACAAAGTTGGAGGATAGTTCAAGAATGGTGGACCCAATATTTTTGAACGAACAGAGGATAGTTCATTTGTAACTTCTTCCATAAACCCACTCCACCCGGACACTTCACGTTTCATCCACTTCCCATAGAGCCACAGCAATTGAGGTGCTTTAGAATTATGGTGTTTAAGCCCATATTTTCTGTTTTGTGGTAGGTGTTCAATTCAGGTATACCTACTTTTGACAAAACTTCTCCTGATGAAAGACTAGGTTGGCGATCAATGCTTCTTTCTGACTCTATAGCTGTGTGGGGAGTGACTGCCATGATTCCTCCCATAGAATGGAACGTGTTCAATCCGTCAATGGTGCTGATATTGAAAAAAGCGTTATCAAAAATGAACTGGATGAACGCATCACGGGTCAGCTTAGGTTGTTCAGAGCGCACAACAGAAGACATCTCAAGTAGGGCTGTTTCAGAATAGGACGCCACGAAGCCGATAGCACTGAGCATGTCCACAAGAAGTCTTAAGCCAAACCTCTTACATATAAATGTACTGAGCCCTAGCAAAAGTGAGGGCAGAAACGACTGTGGTCTGACTGCTGCAATAACAGTGTGTGACAATGCCACACACTTTTTTTTCCACTTATCCAGTGCCCCTCATTTGTTTTTTAAAATCAAAGACTCGAAGAAATAGAGCAATGATGTAGGGATCACTGATTCGACATCCGACAAGAAATCATCAGGTGGAGGGTATTGCAATGTCTCATAGACCTGTGATTGGATATCCTCCCGAAGGAAGTCTGCTGTAGCGCGTACAATTCTGAGGCGCTCTTCTTGTGGATCTGAATGCCTGCTCTGATAGAAACTGTCACTCAGTATCTTATAGCCAGTATTTATAAAACAAACTACTGTCTGCTTGGCGCCCCTCTCAACTATCAGTACATCTTCATCGTACTTCTTCAAGAGTCGGGTTTTTACTGTCTTTTTATCTGGAACATGTTCACCCTGAATTTTTTCCATTAATTCCTCCAAAGTATACTGGCATTCTTCTGGATGTTCTTCAATGTAGGAATAGATGATTTCCATTGCTCGGTCAACCTCACTGTGTGGATAGAATCCTATTTGTCCTCCTTTTACAGTGACTGGTCGGTAAAAGTCCCTTTGACAAAACCGGTGATACCAAGCATCTTTAGCTACCAGATCATTGATACGTTTTACAACTTCGCTAGCCCAGTTGTCACCTCGTCTTTCAGCAGCCTGAATAACACTCTCTTTTAATTCCAACTTCATCACTTTGTGAATTGAATTTCGTTTGTCAATGGGAAGTTTTCGTTGTTTTGCCACCCAATCATCTCCACTTTTCTCACCACAATAAAAGCAATTGTTTTTTAAATCGAATTGTTTCACAGTTGACCAAAGTGTTGACGATGTAGAGGGTTCAGGGCCTCTTTTGAGATACGCCAAAATCAATTTCGGGTTATTATAATTCTTTTGACAAGCACTGTGGACTTTCACTTCACTCAAATTATTCAAAAAACGACGATGGGTAGAAATTTTCCTTTGAATGGCGGAGTTTAATAGAGTTTTCCCGCCTCTCTGTTGCACTGTAAGCACATCACCTTCCGCCTTTTGGCAGATGAAACACACCTCTCTCCGATCGAGAGAGCTCATCATAAGCGAATTACACTGTAGATACGACGCACAAGATAAGACTGCTACGAAATAACTGCCGAATCCTCTGGAATAACGGAGAGGGGCCGGGTAAGCAGAAAGCAAGATGGCGTCAAAAGGGACCTGTGGAGAAGAAATTGAATTAATTTTTGTTTTCTGAAAATAAACTTCCTGTAAATAAAATTTGTGCCACAATTTAAGCTTTTATTTTCTTCTACATCCCATATTTCCAAATGGTATACATACCGTCAGTAATCAAAGCACAATCTCTTTGTTTGGGTATTATTTGGTAATATATATATATATATATATATATATATATATATATGTGTATACAGTATATATATATATATAGGTATATACGTATATACTATAAAATACTTATGATGTGTATGTTGTTCGTGTTATATGTCGGGTGTTACACTCCGCGCACTTTCAATACTTACTGATGACTGGTTCCTCTGCGATGATGTCGTCCTGCAAAACAACTTAAGCTACTATGTGTATGTGGGCGCCACTTGGAATTTTTGTTCCAAGAAATTATTATTAAAATTAAATTTTGATTTCTTAGTAGTTAATTTAATTCTATGAAAAAATGTGAACAAGACAGTTTGAATTTGCAAATAACGTATGTTTTAATGAACCTTAAAAATCGTCTGAAGGACTAACACTCGTATTAAATAAAACTGCAGAGTTACAAAAAAAATTATTTTTCTTATTGACAAGTTTTTTCTCCAATCAAGTATCGGCTAACAAATATTTTATTTACTCAGTTGAAAAGTATGAGTTTAGTGTATGAAAAATCTTTATACTCAGGACGTGACTCCTTTGAACTACCAAGACAAATCAATAAGATGCTTTATAAAAATTGAGTGATTTGCAGGTGTGTGACATGTGTAGTACAACTATGTGACAAATGATACCAGGTAAAAATGACTTTAACTTTTAAACAACTCACGTTCCGGTGGGTAATTATTTCTTGCACCGGACACTTCTCTTGGGGACGTTTTCAATCTCGCCTCTTCGTGTTGACGTTCCTCGTGCACTGATAATTATTTGTAAGAAAAAATACGGTTTTTAAAACTCCGCACGATTGGAATAAGTTTAGCAGTGAATTTATGCTTTGAATACTGCCGGCGGTAATCAGCTGTCTGCGTGGTTTCTCGATTCGGCCGCCACAGCGCTGGCTCTCCTCTCACAGTTGAAAATATGCTTGTGTACGTAACGTTATAGGGATTTTGTCAAAGTCGGTTTGTCTTTGCGAATATCAGCAGAATTGATTCTCTATTAAAATTTGGTCCTTTCCAGGGCCGCTAGTATTCTGGCTGCGTGCGTTCTATTAAATATGGAGTGTTGCTGCTCTATTCAACAACACATTGGCGTATACTCCTTGTATAGGTTAGTTCAGTCTTTTGTCATGTACGGGAAAAGCCTTTCTGTGTTCTTGTGTCGACTTCTCGTTCTTCGGTTTCGCCTCGGATGTGATGATCAGTTTCGTGGGTGATGTGTCTCTTCTGGATTCAAAGCATAAAGTGTTTTTGGTTGAATTTCGTCTTACTTTTATACTCTGTAAGGCTCATTGTTTTAATTTTTTGACATGAACTTCCAGTGTATTTGTCTAAAAATTCCTTCTAGAACGTTCGAGAATAATCAAATGGTACATCATGGAACAAATTTGACTTCCGTAGAAGCTTTAGAACAAAAATTTCTTATTCTTCACACCAAGGATATTACTAAAATTATTCTGGTATTTGTCAAACAATTTTACATAACTACTTACAATCTGCATGCCATTACTATTTTTGGATTCTCTGCTTTCAACTGAATCTAATGATACTAATTATGATTGGTTTTGAACAAATTAACTCTAATAAAATAACATAAAATACAACTCTTACCTTGGAATGTTTTCATAAAATTCCAATTTTTTAACTATAAAATTGTTGTGAAGTTGTTTGGTTCTTTCTACAACATTAATGCATAATATAATCATCTTTTTACAACAAAATAAACAAAAATTAACACATATAACATATAAATAAGTTCGGTTTTGTATGGTCCTTGCATATGGCCTATGTTATTGTCACTAGTTCTTTACAATAATTTGTCTTTTTTCGGTATCATATATGGGATTTTTCAAGTATTCACTGAGAGTTTATTATATTGTCTATCTTTGGTGATACCTGGTTTATCCTGATACATATTATTTTTACTGTAAGATTACTTAGCATCATATTGGTTTGCATAAGTGATTCATTTTCTTGGTGTGACAAATTTCACTCTCATATTTCAAATTCTTTAAGAATTAAGTGTGTTTTCAACTGAGTAAGTTTGTTTCTATAGTACACTATAGGATTGTACCTTTTTCCTTTATTTTTGCTAATATTCTGCAATTATTCTGTCAAATATGACTGTTTTTTGTGATTGTTCTTTGGCCTCAGCCAGGTATGGTATAGGTAAATAGTTTCCTAACTCGACTGTTATAATGTTTTAGTTGGTGAAAAATATAAGTATAGACACATATTGTATTTCTACTTTATAATACAATTTGGTTGCATTTTGTCAACATTAAATTCATAAATATTACAATATTATAGGTCTATTACATGTTTTCAGTTAATACTGTTTTTGGCCATTTTAATTGATTTTTAATCACTTTACAGCTTTCTCTATTTAAGATAATTTGTTCGTCTTTGTTTAATCGACATTTACATATAGTTTTTATCTTAATTCTATAATAATTAATTTTCACATAAAACCTGAGTGATTGGACTCAGCTCTTAAACATAGATTTTTTTTGTCATAACATTTATATATATTTTTTATTTTAACTTACATCCTTTCTAATAATGTATTCAAATCATTTAATACATTTATTTTATTTACATTACAAAGTATAATAATGGATCTTGTCCATTAATTCACAATAAATAGTTTTTTATACCCTATTCAGCGTTACATTTCTTAATAAGTAATGACTTCATTTTGGCTGTTTCTGATATTATCTGTCTCTCTTATAGTATATTATTGGTTTTACACTGTTCTTCACTTAAATAATATATATGGGGTTTGAGTCTTAGTCATAGTCTTGTCGTTTTTTTCCATGTTAATGATATTAATTATTAGACAATATTACAAAATTTTTCGGATTACTTGGGTTCGATACTGTTCACCTCACTTTCCTCTTATGATAAATTACTATGCAAATAATTTCCTTTATGAAACGTTCTGTGACGTTACAATACGTACAAAATACATGTACATATAAATTAAATTTACAATAGACATTAATACATTCATTTATACAGGGGTTCCAGGTCACTTATTGTGACAAAGTAGATGAAAACCCAACTTTTATGAAAAATGAGAAATTTTGCCGATTTTTGACGCACTGTAGCTCGCTTAGTTTTGAATTTAGAAAAAAAACGTTTCATATGAAAGTTGTAGGAAATTTTGTCCTCTTTCAAAGTGAATATTGGATATTTTTTGCTAGGATGCACCGGAAAGGAGTTATGGCTGAAAAACTGAAAAAAGTGCCAAAATTTCGAGGTTTTTTGACCAAAGAAAGTTGCGCCGAGGGTGTCGGAGGTTGAAAACTTGGATTCTGCATACTTTCACCTATATATACAAGATAAAAAAATTAATTCTTCTACCTGATTTGGGTCGAGGTAGACCCCCTTTTTACGACGCCGTTACTGGACTACTAGCTTTAAGAAACAAAATATTGTAAAATTAAACATACGTTCATTTAAAATCTTTCGTGTTCTTGCATGTGTTAAACACAAACACACACATACACATACAAAATTTACTTTCTTAATTTTAACGTTCTCTTTAAAGTATATATTCCTCAGAAAAGTATTACTAGGCTTTCAAGTCAAACCGTATGTTATTGATTTTTATGAAATTAGTGAATTACAGCCATTATTTACCCATTAATTTTAATTTGTTGGTACGATTTTCATTATAATATGAGAAAAATATACTCTAAGAAAACGATACATGACTGAAAAATCCCCCCCCCCCCAAAATTAAATCCTAGGTTCGCCCCTGATTCTGCTTACTTGTTGTATCACTTGTGACACTTACTTTTAGCATATTTCTATTCTGAGGAGAGGAAGCGTATTTCATAACACAAGATGTCTACACAGTACAATTTCATGTTTATTCACTTACCCTTACTGTAACTTGCGAATTGCTTGGTATGTCGTCTTCACTGGTTCCACTATCACCAGAGCTTTCTGACACAGATTCGCACATATGATCTTGGGGAAATGTGCCTGCCACTCTTCTTAGTTCAACCTGTTCACAAAACACACATTGAAAAGTCAATTGGTATAATATTAGTCAGAGGCGCGCACAGCTGTAGGTGATTATGTCAGACACAATGGCTGTTATGAGCAAAATATTCCAGTAAACAAATATTTATACATTACAAATAAAGTCACACAGGCCACTAATTACTTGCAAAGTATACTGCTAACCATGTTTTTACTTTTGAGATTTATATGGCTCACGAAATGACAAAGCATCTCAAACTCTATTTTCTACTAAGAAATAAATGGACAGCTGACAAAAAGATATAACACAAAATATTACTAACCTGAAGCCTTCCAGCCACTTCACCTTGCTGACTTATAATTGGAGTAAGATAATCCAAGGTTACGTCATGGAACAAACACTCTAAAAATACATTGGCCACACCTATTAAATTATGATTTTCTTGGGTCTCATAGAATGGATCGTTCACTTTGGCTGGATTCTCCTGTTCCTTCAATAACAAAAATGTACATATATTAATGAACAGAATATTTTAAATACAATAAATGAGAATGAACATACTTGGTAAGAATGTACTTACTAAAGTCATGTTGTACTCTTTGCTGTCATCGTACATTTCACGCATGTCTATTAACTTGTTCTCTAGTTTTTCCATTGACCACACTTGACTTCCTAGGCCTTTTCGTTTCACTAAAATAGCCGGTTCACTTACAAAAGCTCCTCTCTGAGAATCAGAACAGCAAACAATTTTTAAGTATTATGTATCTGACATAGTTTTAGAATAAACTTTACAATAGCTATTATAGAATATAGCTTACCCGCCTATTAGGGCTGAGGTTTGCTGGGGGGATCTGCAGTGTAACACTGAACTTGGTGTTTTTATTAAGTTCTTCAGCCAGCACATTAGCTTCTTTCACCAAAACATTAGCACGTACTATGTCTGCTTTTAGCTCGACCAGACTCCGCCTGAACATTTCGTCCCTACAAAAAAATTTTATTTTGCCCTTATCCTTTCCACATTCACATATATGAATGAATGACATTTTCCTGTTTATAATACAAATCTATAAATGAAGAACTTACTGTATTTATAAGTTTTATTGTCTTAATTAAATTATTTTTAATATAACTAACATTTTTGACACCAGTGGATAAAACTTAATGACTTTTCACATATACTAACCATTTTTACCTTAAATAAAACTGCCTGATTTAAAATTGTAATTTATTATTTCCCCTAATATATTTATGATTAATTAATTGTACACTTTGTATTTTCGACAACTAACAATCATCACATATAAAATTCCCAATACTTCTTCCATTTAAACAATAATTTCAAAAATTTGGACTGTTGTTATTATCATTTTCATGTTTATAAAAAATAAACATCATTGTATATTTCACTAATGGCTTCAAAACTGTTGTTAACTCGTAACGAACAACATCTGTTTTACGCATTTGCTGTCTGCCTATATATGAAGGGCTCACAACCAAAGTGGACAAAGTCTGTTTTATTGTAAATTTTAGAGGGTGTAGATCCCATACAGCACACAGCAAAGCAAACCAAGTTCACTAGTTATTGTAATTCTCTGCATAGAGCAATTCATTTTCACCATAGAGAATGGATTGATATGAATGAAAAAACTTTAAACTTTTCTTGAAATCGTATGACATGGACTTGGTTCAACTTGGTTGTGAACCCTTCACATACAAAGCAACAACGGATATGGTTCAAATCTATGTATGCTACACACAAATATATGAAGAAACAAAATGTATGTACAGTATAAATGGTAAATGATAATCAACATAGTCAACCCTCCCCTGTTTCTCTAAAAATAAACTTAAAATCACAAGACAATAATACAAAATAAATGTTAAGATAAAAAATAAATTTCACAAAAATATTTGTGACATACAGATCATAACGAATTTTTCACTCAGTTTAAATCAGTGTTTCTCAATCTTTTGGCAATGGGGGCCTCTTAAGAAAATTATTTTTTCCTCACTGAGACTCTCCACACCCTACTCAAGTGTAAACATATACACACATACATATACACACAAGTTTGTACAATTACATTTATAAGGGTACCAATTAAATACTATAAATATATATATATATTTATTATATTTATATACAATATTTATCACACACACACACACACACACACACACACACACACACACACACACACACACACACACACACACACACATATATATATATATAAGAATAATATAATTAAACGATATAGAGATCCTAACAAAAACAATTTAAAATTCCTGTATGATATAAATTTGAAACTTTTATATTCAGTCAGCAATTTTCTTAAAAATTAAGGCAACAATACGATCACCTTTTATAGTGTTGTCAAGATACGTAAGACTTATTTTTCTATAATAAAGTATATAAATTCATTAAAAAAAAACATCACTGTATAACAACGCTTATAGCGTTCTTTACAGATAAAAACACCTTCAAAAATGTTATCACACACATGTAAAAATACCTACAATAATATATACATGATTAATTAGTTAATCAAAAATAACACATATGAACAGTTTTTCATATGTAATATGAGTGTAATATAATACGTGTATAAGTAATATAATATGTGTATATGTAATATGTAACAATGCATCTTTATTAGGAATCTAAGTTAAAAGTTACATAAATGTTATTATTCTTTAACATAATATTTGTATGTTTCATGTATTACATAATTAATAATGTTTTAATTATGAAGGACAGGCTGATTACAAAAACTGTTTGAAAAGCTGTTAGTAAAACGTTTATTAATAATTCAGGAGCTCGGAGGAGAAAGGGTGAATTAAAAAAAATCGATTTTTTTATAGAATCCTATTTTCTGATATGTTAAGAACACGGTAATACCACTATCACGTATATATTCGCCCTTAGTATTCTGGAAATAGGACTGAAATGTATGGACTGCATAAAACCTGCTGAGAGTTTAGTGCTGTAAGTTTGTTCTTTCTTATACTGCATACGTTATTTCTTTGTTATTCTGATAGTGTCTTATTATAATAGTGTCATTTCAACAGTGGGTGTCAGTGTTGGTTTTTATAAAATGGAAAGAAAAAATTTGGATCTTCGGCAAGTTATCAATACCTAAACTGAAGTGCAATGCTCAATACTACGTTTTACACAGTAGTATGTAATGTGATATGAATTTGATATTAATATCTAGTGTTAAGTATACCAGTCATCAACATTTCGAATTTTCATTTGATTAATTTAAATTTTAGAATAATCTTAAAATTTTTTGTTTTTATATTATTATTTTTTTTTTATTTTGCTTATCATTAATTATTTAAAAATAAAAGTGTAAACTAATTCGAATTTTTTAATACTGAAATACATATTCGCCCTTTCTAGCCTGAGAGTATTCACAAACTTTAAAAGTGATTTCCCAACACCATGATTTTGATATTCACCATTTCTACTCCCAGCTCCTGAATTTAACTTCATTCTGCAGACCCGCTACCTGTATGTGTTGGCATTCTTAGCAGTCGTGGGCCCATCCCCCAAGTTAAGAATCACTGGTTTAAATGATGATGTAACAATTTTAGTATCAGCCCATACATTTACTTTTGTATAATGACAAAAAATCATTATTTTATTTTATTGTTTACATAAATCTCCACAAGTAGTAATAACTGTAGACTTTATCAATAAATGTACTCTGTAAACTTTATTTCTAATATTCATAACATTCTTTACTATTGGAACAACAAATAAACAATTGTAAAAAAATTCTAGACAATCAACATCCAATTTACCTTTCTTGAGCCCACTTTTCAACTCTCATCTGTGTTGTCGGTGTGCAAGGTGTCAGTTTGCCGAGACGGAATGGATCAAATGGCACGTATGGAGAGTACGGAGTAGACGGAGACAAAATATTACGTAAATGTTGAAACTGGCGTTCATATTCCTGCCGCTGTTTCTCCAGTGCAACTGAACAATTACAAGTAATTTTAAAATGCACAGAAATAGAACAAATGAACAGTGCACACTGTACAATTTGTATTGCATTGATTACATTGTATCATTCAAATTATAAAGTAAAATTTTTAATATTTCTTACAGTATGTAAATTATCCACTGAAAGTTAATATTTTTCTGTAGTTTCACATAGAGGTTTCTCAAATTTATATTGTTTATTTAATCAAATGATCTGGTATTTTGTGTTTCACACACACGCCAAGCTAAACATGCACAATGCAGACATTCAGTTAGTTCTATTTAAATCTCAAAATGGTGAATGTCGATTTAGAGACATTGTTGCCTAACTCTGAAGTCCCATACTTGTTGTCCCATCTCAGTATTTCATCGTTTTTGTTTCTTTATAGCTGACTGCACATCATGTTCTTATACGATACTTTTAGAAGGTTTTAGGAAAAATTTTGTTATGTAATAAGATGTTATAATATGTAATAAGTTGTTTCTGTTCATTTTGCTTGAAAATTAATGAAAAAAAAAACAACAGCATTACCTAATGAATTTTGTTGGATATGTTGTTCGTGTTTACTGTGAAGTGTGTTTTGTTTACATTTACTTTCTAAGTGTTTTTACTATGTTTTTTTTTAACATTTTAAAGTAACGATGTTTACAGTGTATTTAAACAAGGTATAAACACTTTGAAAGTCTAAATCCTGAACATGTACGCCAATGAGTAACCAATGGGACCAATTCAATGCAACGCATTTTTGGTTATGTTTTACAATACTTAAACACGGACTTTGGTTGTGTAGCATGCTTTTTCAAATGTTTTTTACTATGCTTGTTTTATTATTTTCAAGAAAATATATCTAACAACGATTTAAATTTCTAATTAGAAAAAATATTTTTAATATTCAAAATTTTTGGTAAACAAAATAAGAACAGAAATAAAGATAAACATTTTTACCTTGTTTGTCTTCTTCATGCTGCTTTTCTATCATCGCTATAGCTGCCTGAATAGGATCATTACTAAGTTCATTCAACATAAGTTCTTCCCTTGCAAAATTATAATCTATTGTTTGTGCTGGAGTTTGTGGTTCTGATGTGGTTGTCACTGTAACAAAAAAACATTTCTATTGAATTTAATGAAAATCAAGTACTAGAGTAACTGACTTATTTCTGGTAAGTCACAAATAGGAATTTACCCAGGGAAGGGAAGAGAACAAATAATAAGTGAGTTAATATTTGTAATAAAAATATCACAAAAAAAAAACTGCAATATACTATTTCAAACAGCTCCCAATAAGTAAATGCCTCAGACCCGAGAAAGAAAAAAAAACACTTACTCATTACTCATTCAAGAGTACTTGTTAGCTGCCACTTGAAGTTGTCACTTGTCAATTTTTTCCCTACAATAATACTTTTAAATCTAATGGAATAATTTTTGTGTAACTAAGTGTAAAGTGTATGACATGTTTACGACACAATATTCACCAACAGATAAATTTTATTAGTTTACAGTTTAAAGAAAATGATAAGAGGCGTTATTTAGCAGAGCGATTTACTACACAAAAAGCAGATCTGTCAAGTTCCCTAAATTTAAATAAATTCTTACCTGATGATTTTGGGCAGTTGACTCTGAAGAAATGATGGTTACCCCATAGAATTCTGTCACCATGATGTAGCATTGTTCTTTCAGTAATAGGTGCACCATTGACAAATGATCGGGCATTATTAAGAGGTCCCATGTACAATCCACCATCCTCAATTGTAATAATACAGTGTTCTGGTTGTATACCCAGTCCGGACAGTTGAATGTCTTGAGGAGTAGATGCTCCCCTTGCACCAACCAATGTCCGTTCCTTTAGATAGTACACTAATAATTCGTTTAGCGATGGATCTGCATTTAAGTTTACCAAGTAGTATTTGTTCTTCTCTACTTTAATTCCTGATGCTTGCACACTGATGCCCATATTCTCTAAAGCTTCCTGACGTTCTTGTTGTAGGCGTTCTAGTAAGACAACATAAAAAAAAGTACCAAATGACCAATACAATATACAACACATACATCTGTAAATAAAGCACATATACATAGACAATAACTTGTACAGAAAGTATATTGAAAAATTAAAATAAAATGTGACTTAGTTTATCAGTTTTGCTTTCTATGTTAAAGATTTATGTACAAAGTGTGTCCACAAAATGCTTGAACTTTTTAAATCCCGAAAATTTCCACTTACCTTAGAAACTATTCAACATTGTTGCTTTCAAAACAGTCACTTCCATTACAAATACACTGCTCTAAACACTTCTTCCCGTCTGTGAAAAACTTCTGGAACTCTTTATTTGAGACATTGGACAGTTTTTCTGGTGAAGCCTCCTTTATCAAGCCAATTGACTGAAAACATCAGCCTTCACCCTCATTTTTAATTTGGAGAATAAAAAAGTCTGCCCACGCTAGATCAGGTGATTAAGGTTTTTACATGACTGTTGTCTCATTTTCCACCAAAAACTGATAAACTAATAGCAATATGTTGGGGGGGGGGGGGGGGCTGGTAATGAACCTGCTAAACCGATAAGCAGGAAGCATTATCGGTTTAACCTCTAAGTGTCGGAGCCCTTTTTCTTACAGTGTCATGAAGACGCTTCATGATAATATTACTTGTTCACTGTTATGCCTTGTGGAAGAAATTCATGGTGAAAATGTCCTTAAAATTGAAAAAAAAGTCAACACAACTTTAATGTTTGGCCACACTTGTTTTGCTTTTTAGGTTGTTCAGACATTTTCGATACCCAGTGTGATGATTCAGCTGTTGTTTCAATATCGTATCCATACAGCATAATGTCTTATCACAGTAATAATGTTGGACACATATAACACTTGTTGATACAGATGGGTATATGATGATACAGCACAGTATGATAATGACTAACCAAGATATTATGTTGCAGTTTATATTAGCCTACTTCCCAGTGCTGTTGAAAGGTTAAAATGTATTACACACTCTGTTAATAGTGCTCTGTTTGTAAAATTTGGGAGCAATTTTATGGACACACCTTGTACATTACATACATTCATTTTGAAATAATATTTTCTTATCATATCACTAGTACAAACTGCGAGTTCAAAATAATCACAACTTGTGTGGTATGAAATGAAGAGACTTTTAAATGTATAACACAATTCTACTTGTAGCGGGGCATTTTTGGGCATACCTGAGACAATGTAAAAAGTTTATATTTTATTGATAGTAAATAACATAATTGGTATTTTTTTTTAATAAATAATAATAATTTTATCCCTTGTCGAGTGATAGGGACAGAAATTATAGACTTGGGTAAATTTGTTATTTTGAAACGATCGCAACGTGGCTGCACTGCTGTTGACCTTATGAATACAAACTTGTTTAATAATATTGTGTGGACCGTTCTAATAACTGCAACGGTACAAAGTCAGTTCAAGGACACAACAAAACTCAGTAAGCACGTTACATAACGTACATCAGGCGATGTGTTGCGTCAGCAGCTTACATAACAACTGTGGGTCATCGGTTTCGTCAGAGCCTATCCTGGGTGTGTCACGCCAGCAACATTGTGACACAACAGAACAAAGTAGTCGGAAATTAACATCTCAGCGGACCAGACGCAAAATAAACTGTAGCGTCTGCCCGGCTCGCGCCGGTTTTCGGGCGAAGTTATTGTGTTCGCCGATGCGCCCGCAAAACCATAAAATGTGAATACTATATTTTAAAACATGAACTAAAATCAAAATTTCGTATTAAAAGTGTAATTAACAGTTTCATTATAATCTAACAGTTCGATAATCATGAAGTGAAGTAAAGTGCGCACGTAAAACCATGTGACGGCTTCAGGAATAATAATCGGCTTCAAATTCAGCTAAGTAGCCATGTATCAATGAGATTTTAATAAGGGTTTTTCAAAATTACTGGCGGAATGGGGAAATCAATTTTGATTTCATAACCATAAAGTATAAAATATTTAAAATGAGATCTCTAAAGTAGCTGTGTGTGTGTGTGTGTGTGTGTGTGTGAGAATATAGTTTTACTATAGTTTATAGTAATAAGAAGGCTGGTTTGCGTTCCCATTATAATTCTTAATAAATGTAGTTCAAGAATCTGTTATTGTAATGCGAGTAAGTAAATTAAAAGAGATTCAAGGTAATTAACAACTATTATTCACGTTTTTGTCAATTATTAATTCAAATTTTGTCTGTATGATTTTATTAACATGAAATATGAATAATAATAAAGTAATAATAACGTTTAATTATTGATGAACATAAATGATTGTTATTATTTCAGCAACCACATTCTGTTCTCCTAGTTCGCCGAAACGAACCTTGGTAAATTATTTTCTTACAGTTGGTAAGATGGCGCCCGAGAAGTATACAATGTTTGTTAGTTAATTTTATGTGATACAAAAAGTAAGTAGCTTCACATTTGGCTGCCGGCGAACAGGGACAATTTATATAATTATATTATATAAATATAGGCCTATGGGGAGAACAGAATGGTTGTTGGGGTAAAATAAATTTTTTTTTTGGCATACGTAAAATAAACGCAAATCTGGGGTTATGTTGTGATAAATGTGAAATGTTGATATTGATATTTTGTAGCGAGTATTGTGAAGCAATATGCATAATAATTAATATGTATGATAATTATTAAGTAATGTAAAGAGTATTATATAAGTAAATTTTGGAATGATTAAAGTATAAATAAAGTACATAGAAAGTTACGTAAAGTAACGCAAAGCGTTATACAAGTAGATACATTGTGGTGTGAAAGTAGATATGATAGATTAGTATTTTATTTACAGTCGGAATTGTAATATTATAAAATGGAGAATCCAGATTTGAATTTAGAAAATACCCTTACAGAGTCGATGTTATCTGCCAATGTAGCGGCACAATCTACCCCGTCGACAACACGAGTTAGAGAGTTGTCGATGGACGATATGGTTAATTTGATAAAAATAATGTCTGAAAATATAAATAGCAACTTAAATGCAAAATCTGAAGAACAAAAAAGCGATTCAAACGACAGATATGACAAAATAGATGTAAAATTTGCTGAAATCAGAAATGAAATTAATGAAATTAAGCAACAGAATTTCCAATTTAGTGAGCAAATGAAGGCAATTAAGAAACATTTAGAAAGCACTAACGAAACAATAAGAAACAGTTTATATAAATTAGAACGGAATGTTGAGAAATTAGGTGACAATGTTTTAAATATGACAAAATGTAAAAATGACGAAATAGTAGACAATTTTGAGAGTATAGTGGGGGTGAAGCATAATGTAGAAACAAATGATGAAAATATAATAATGAATAGTACTGATGAAGTTTTAGAATGCGATAATGAAATGTTAATGAGTGTTTATGAAGTAGAGAGAGAGTGGAAGAATAATGTAGTAATTGAATGGGGACAGAGGGCAAATTTTCCCCTTATTGTTTATAATGATGATGATGATTTAATGTTGTTTTTTCAGGGCAAGAGACCCTTATTGTTAAATGAATTAATGTGGTATAATGTTGTACCCTCTGTCCGTAATAATTGTGAGAGTGTGATGTGGTGCTATGAAGAAAGAGAGTTATGTATTGAGAGTGAATTAGAACTATATAAGTTAGAAAGAAAGTATGATGAATTGAGAAAAATACTAGAAAGAGAGACAGAGAATAATTTTGATAATATCTTACCTAATTATAATGATTTACCTGACGTAGTAGTTGAGGAATACAGAAATGAGAAAACGATTTACCTGACATTAACAAATAACACTGATACAGACGGGACAATCCTAACTTATGGTAACAAGATTTATAGTGGTATAATGGATGAAATAGAATTGATGGATTATTATGATAGTAGTGATTATAATAATTTGTGTGTGGATAATAATAATGAATGTTATAAATATGTTAGATATATATATGACGATGGTGGGTGAGCTAAAAGATCAGTGTTGGGACATTTTTAAATATTGTAAATTTTTGGTAATGACCTTGTTGATTTGGACATCTGAAGTGAGATACACTTGAACAGTTTTGACGCATATTTTGTAAATAATATTGAATTCATTTGTGTGTATTGTGAAATGTTAGAAAAGTAAGGTATATATGTTTTAAAAAAATGTTGTGTTAAGAATAATAATATTATTAATATTTTTGCATTCTAATTAAATAATAAAATAATTATGAAGACAATAATTAATGATTGGTAGAATGTTGATAATAATTGAAATATGTTATTTTAATAATCAAATGAATATTTAATTTGAGATGTTTCAATATTGTGATTGAATGTTATATGCTTGAATTTTTTGTTTGTGAATTTGAATTGTTTGATGAGATTTTGATTTAATAATGATTAATAAATAAATAAATATTAAATGGTTTATTTTGTGGAAGAACATAATAATGGTTAAAAATATATGTTAATAATAAATTTGAAAATTTTGAGTAACCTAATTGCAGCAAAGGATAAATAATGAAATGATGATAAATAAAAAGAGTTAATGAAAAATTTTTCAAATAATAATGTTTATAAATTTTTATATAAATTACTTAAAAGGAAAAATTGTTTGTTTAAATGTATACTAATAAGCAAGGGTAATGTCTATTCGTTTTTTATGTTATGTAATGTATTATAATAGTGTGTGTGGCTGGGAGGTTATCCAAGGGGATAACGTATTAAAAATTTGCTATATTTTAATTAATAATGATGATTTGCTACTCAATAATTTTGTTTGAATTTAAAAAAAAAATAGATGCACTAAATACTTCCTATATTGTGTTTATTATGTCTTATTGTGTTGATTGCATTTAGTATGTTAGGAATAAGAATTATAAAAATATGATGATATGTTTTCAATGTGTTTATAGATTTTAAAATAAAATGAAAAATAGTTGTGATAGGTAAAATTTTCAATGGGTTGCAAAAGATAGAAATGGGTAATAGTGGTTGTTTGAATAAAATGTTTGAGTCAGTCCAAGTTAAAAAATATTGAGGTATTAAAGAGAATGAGAGATGAAAATAATGCAATATTGATTTGAGTTAATGTAATGTTATAGAATTTTGAGAAGTATAAGTGGAGACACAGTAGAATTGGAGAATAATTGTAGAGTTTTGAGCGATATATTGTTGTTTATTTTGTTGATGTTATTTTGTTGTAATTGTAGTGAGGTTATGAGATTGCGATTTTTGGGGATGGCAATTTTGTAGTAGGGGTAGTGTAATGTGGGAGTCCGCAACATAAGGGTTGGGACGGGATTTGGTATAGTTTTAGTCGGAAGGGGCCGCCTTAGGTAAAAATCCAGGGGCCAGAGAACGGGAATTGAGTTTTTTTGGGGGGGGGAAACACGTATCCTATGTACAAAGGGTTAGAGAGTATTTTTTTTATAGAAGAGTAGAAGGTGGCGATTGGAGTTAAAGTAGTAAGTAGTTAGAGGTAGAGAAGGGTTAGTAAATTTTTGATAGTGGGGTGTCATACTAGTTAAAGATTTTGTAAGGGAGCGTTAGAGTAATAAAGGGGTAAGATTATGAGTAAAGGCCAAGTTGATAAAGTAAATTATAATGAATAACGTAGAATCACCCAGATTGATGAAAGAGAATGATAAATGAAAATGATGGGTAAAACGAAGATTGAAGTTGAAAAAAAAAAAAAAAATTTTTGTAATTTTGAATAACGAATTAATAAGAGTAAATCAAGTTTAAAAGTAATTTTCTGATTCTATATGCCAACTTAATGATGTGAAGTGTATAAATTTTACATACAGATTGTTTATTTTAAGATGTTTTCTTATGTTATATTATGTTATACTAGATGTTTTGATATGTTAGGAATAAGTAAATGAAAACAAAACCAGTGCTTCTTAGCGCAAACCAGCACCGCTAGGGGGGAACAGATCAGTTGGGGATATGGTGTTGTATAAGGCCACTATTTAATATTTTGATTTGTTGTTTCAGCGTTTGGTGGTGCTGTGGCGGCGGACCTGAGCTGGCCTGCGCGTCAGAGCAGGGGCGTTAAGTATCTGTCTGACTCTACGGTGTTGGGATCTCGAGAGAGAAGTCCAGTATTGTCATGCAGATGCGGTCACAGTCACCGGACCAAGGGTGAGTTGATTATTCTTTTTTGTAAACCATACAGGGGGTTGTGGCGACATATCCTGGCTGATCCCTCTAGCAAGTATGAATGTGTCAATGAGATTTTTTATGCTTCGGCATAAAATATCTCATTGAGGGGGTATTGTAGCGGGGCATTTTTGGGCATACCTGAGACAATGTAAAAAGTTTATATTTTATTGATAGTAAATAACATAATTGGTATTTTTTTTTAATAAATAATAATAATTTTATCCCTTGTCGAGTGATAGGGACAGAAATTATAGACTTGGGTAAATTTGTTATTTTGAAACGATCGCAACGTGGCTGCACTGCTGTTGACCTTATGAATACAAACTTGTTTAATAATATTGTGTGGACCGTTCTAATAACTGCAACGGTACAAAGTCAGTTCAAGGACACAACAAAACTCAGTAAACACGTTACATAACGTACATCAGGCGATGTGTTGCGTCAGCAGCTTACATAACAACTGTGGGTCATCGGTTTCGTCAGAGCCTATCCTGGGTGTGTCACGCCAGCAACATTGTGACACAACAGAACAAAGTAGTCGGAAATTAACATCTCAGCGGACCAGACGCAAAATAAACTGTAGCGTCTGCCCGGCTCGCGCCGGTTTTCGGGCGAAGTTATTGTGTTCGCCGATGCGCCCGCAAAACCATAAAATGTGAATACTATATTTTAAAACATGAACTAAAATCAAAATTTCGTATTAAAAGTGTAATTAACAGTTTCATTATAATCTAACAGTTCGATAATCATGAAGTGAAGTAAAGTGCGCACGTAAAACCATGTGACGGCTTCAGGAATAATAATCGGCTTCAAATTCAGCTAAGTAGCCATGTATCAATGAGATTTTAATAAGGGTTTTTCAAAATTACTGGCGGAATGGGGAAATCAATTTTGATTTCATAACCATAAAGTATAAAATATTTAAAATGAGATCTCTAAAGTAGCTGTGTGTGTGTGTGTGTGTGTGTGAGAATATAGTTTTACTATAGTTTATAGTAATAAGAAGGCTGGTTTGCGTTCCCATTATAATTCTTAATAAATGTAGTTCAAGAATCTGTTATTGTAATGCGAGTAAGTAAATTAAAAGAGATTCAAGGTAATTAACAACTATTATTCACGTTTTTGTCAATTATTAATTCAAATTTTGTCTGTATGATTTTATTAACATGAAATATGAATAATAATAAAGTAATAATAACGTTTAATTATTGATGAACATAAATGATTGTTATTATTTCAGCAACCACATTCTGTTCTCCTAGTTCGCCGAAACGAACCTTGGTAAATTATTTTCTTACAGTTGGTAAGATGGCGCCCGAGAAGTATACAATGTTTGTTAGTTAATTTTATGTGATACAAAAAGTAAGTAGCTTCACATACTCCTAATTTAATGTTGAACATGTTATATTTATAAAACAGATCAGATTCTTATTTATTATGTCAATTAACTGATAATAATATTCGATATTTATTACCACATCGATTAATAAGCAATTCAAAAGTTTTCAACAAAACTGAATAGCATGATGTGCGATGGACTTGATGATTTCACAAATTGTTTAGTCAACCTAACATATTGAATTAGAAAAAACGAATTTTACTGATAAAATTAAAACATTCTAAATTATAGAGTCACATTTCACCCACAACTTCAGTAACATTTTAAAATCAGTTTTTAATACTTTCAGACCTATGTCCGTACATTTTATGGCTGCATGTGATTTTTGTGATCTTTGTACGGGCATCACTTTTACGTATAAAATGATATCAAGCTTTCTGTTTGAAAGCAGGAGAGCAGACCTGAAATACAGTTATTTTGTTATCTAATAGATGGTGCTTAATGGCTGTATATGAATAAACAGCAAGCACTTTGTGTTTTGTTTACACACTTTGCATAAAGTGTTTGGAGACTGTTGTTGGTTAGTTATTTTTTTTTTTTATATAAGAGTTTCTTTATTTTCCATATTTAATATAATGTGTAGTGTAGACTAGTGTCCAATAATTATATACGTGTACGTCATAAGATACAAAAACTTTGTACGTTCAAAGTGAGATACAAAAATTAATTTTTACTTCAAAACAAATTTTGTTTAATATTGTAGCGTACTGTAATTAAATTTTTATTTTTAAAATAGTGAATAAAGTATACATGTTATACATCAGATTAAAGAGGAAGAAAGGAACTAAAGGACAGTGTAAGGTTAAGCTGACAAAATAGAATTGGCTAAGTTGTAGCATAACAATGAAATCGCTTTAAAAACCCAAGGACATTGTGGGTTAACACCCCTTACAGTCCAGATCTGAAAGTGTTAATAAATATTATAAATTTATAATTTCGGTAATTTAAAAACGTTTAATGTTTATTTACCTGTTTTTATGAGTTTTTCTTCCCATGTCTGTGACATTTCCTTCATCAGCTTTTCACTTTCACTCAATTTTTCATGAAGATCTTCTCGTTGCTGAACAAAATAATAAAAAATACTGTACTACTTTTCATAAACTCCACAAAACATTATTGCACATTCTAACACTTAACACTATTCTATGTACTAACCAGTCTACTACTAATTAAAATTGATGACTGATTCTTTAATACATTATGTGTCTGTGAACAACAAATTTTAAAAGAAGTAAAAATACTGTAAGCAAAACTAGCGCGTCAGTTATGTACCAACAAGTAACAATAAATTAAATCTTTACTGCCAATATCTTAGAGAGCGACAACAGAAAACACTGTACTGCTGAAGATAACACTAATGACCTACCTACTGGGTACATTACTGCTGTAACATAACTGTTGAGATAAAACTCAAGCGGAAACAATAAAGCATTAAATAGTCTAGTTATGACTCAGTCCTAAGGAGCTGTGTAACATAATCTACCAAACTTGCTTGTGATGATAGCAAGAACAAAATGTTTATAAAGAACATATTTTGTCTGTTTTCTGAAAACACGATCAAAAGACAAATTGTACAAGTTATCTTATTTAGAGACATAGTATTGGGTGTTAAAATTTTTCTCATCCCCTCCACATTCTCTTATCAACACTGGGGTAACCCATTCCCCTTCACAGATTATGTTTATGACTAAACCACACAAAATTCTTAGTAGCAGAATCTCTTTTTAATAGAAGACATTTCAGTTATGGACTTGGTGGACAAGAGGGTAAGTTGCCTGGCCACTAATCTGGCAGTCCTGTGTCCACCCAATTTTGTTTGTCTGCCAATTGCTATTCAACTTTGCGCAGAACTTCATACTCTAAACTTATTTCACATTATAAAGTACTCATTCTGATGAAATCTGTATAATATTTACCATATTTCTTCTGTCGTGTGACATCATGCTGCGTTCGATTAATTTATGCATTTCAAAAACATATGTTTCGTCTTCAGAAATAAAATTCAACTATGCACGTCACTTGATAAACGAAAATCATAAATATACAAGCTTTAATTCCAACTTGAAACCCATATATTTTTGTAATAAAGGCGCTTACATGAACGCCTTGGAAGAATTCGAGATATATAGAGCGTACAATGACGTATACAGTCGTGACTTCGTGCTAAACGATCATTTAAATTTCAAATCAAACCCGCTCTACGATACTGCAATAAACCTGTTTACACAATAGCTATTAACAGTCAGTGTCCGATTGGTCTGACTCGAGTGCGCACTCACGTAACACGGATATGTGTGGAATTGTTTTCAATATTTGTAATTTTAATATTTAACAAGGTCACTCAGAGTGATATTTTATTTCTGAAGACGAAACATATATTTCGAAACGTGTAAATTAATCGAACGCAACACAAAGTCACACGATGGAAGAAATACAGTAAATATTATACAGATTTTGTCAATAAGTGACTTAGATACCAATTCAAACATGTCTTTCATTCTGATGGCTTTGACTGTTCAACTTCATCAATATGATTTGTATTAGTACGAAGGAAACCACATTATCGATTTTGATCTCACACAATTAAAAACTGACTGAGCCCATTGGGGCTTACAAGATTCTTATCTTTCTATCTATAAGACAGCAGTTTACTTATTGGTACTTACTTAACCTTCTTAGACTTCGTGGGAAGCACGGGGCTTCTATGACTCTAATCCAGTTACTCAATTCTTTACTTCTACTTTTATTTCTGTTTACGTCATAATCATTTTTCCTCCATACTTCTTCATGCTTCAGTTGGCCTTCAAATTTTTACTTTTCTAGAGGATTGTAATCATGTGCTTACTTCTAGTAACAACACTTGGCCTCTTTAATGTGTGGTCAACCCATTTCCATTTTCTTTGTTGGACTGTTTTACTTATACATACATACATACATACATCCTCGGCGCTACAGTCCAGTCCGGGCCCTGGCCTCCAAAAGAAATCTTCCCCACTGGTCTCTACTCCCGGCCAATGTCCACCAGTTTGCTGCACCCAGCCTCACTGCCTCCTTACCAACCTGGTCCAGCCATCTTGTACGCGGTCTTCCTTTCCTTCTCCTTCCCGTCGGCAAATAATTCATAACTCTTTTTGGGATTCTATCCTCCGCCATTTTCTGCACATGACCACCCCAACGCAATCTGTTAATTTGTATGAGTTGCACGATCGGAAGATGTTTAAACCTTTCGTACAACTCTCGATTATGCAGTCGCCTCCAAATGTCGTTTTCCTTCACAGGGCCATAGATTCTCCTCAGTACGCTCCTCTCAAAAACGGATAGTTTCTGCTCATCTAGTTTTTTTAGCACCCAGCATTCCGAGCCATACATCAGGACTGGTCTGATCAAGGTCTTGTATAGGGTGGCTTTTGTATCTTTACTTATTAATTTTGACTTAAAATGTTTCACCAGTCCGTAGTAACACCTATTAGCAGATAATATCCGTTTTTCAATGTCTCTAGAGGATTCATTTCCAGAGTCCACATATGACCCGAGATATGGAAAACCCTGAACCTTTTCAAATTCATAATCATTAATGCACAGGGACAGTGCACGAGTGTTGGCACCTACAACCATATATTTGGTTTTGCTTTGGTTTATAACCAAGCCCATACCCTTAGCGGACAACTCCAGTTCCTGAAAGGCTTCCTTTAAGCCAGATTCAGACCTACTTATGACGTCAATGTCATCGGCATAGGCCAGAAGCTGTACCTCCTTGTGAAATATGTGTCCACTAGTTTGAATTCCTGAATCCCTTATGACCTTTTCTAGAGCTATGTTGAACAACAGACATGCTAAGGCATCTCCTTGTTTCAGCCCATTCAATGTTTTTAAGGAGTTAGATAGATTGTATTCTGATTTGGCACTTAGAATTGGACATAACTACTCCAACCATACGCACCAACTTAGATGGTATATTCAACGCCTTCATAGCTCTATATAGCATTTTCCGGTTGATTGAATCATATGCCGACTGGAAATCCACAAAGAGATGATGAGTGGCCACTCCATATTCCGTTTTTTCCAGGATTTGCCTTAGTATAAATATTTGGTCTGTTGTTGACCTATTCCTAGTGAATCCACACTGATATTCTTTTATGTTTTCCTCAGCTTAGGGAAGCAGCCTAGAAAATATGATGTTGGACAATACCTTATATGCTGTATTAAGTAGAGAGATGCCCCTATAATTTTTACATATGTGCGGATCACCCTTTTTATGTATTAAACACACCATCCCATTGTTCCACTCATCAGGCATTACGTCCTCCACCCATATTCACTCTATGAGATGGGCAAATTCCTTTATGAAATCTCCTCCTGCTCTCTTTAATAGTTCCCCTGGTAAACCATCGGAACCTGCTGCCTTGTTATTTTTAAGCTTTTCTAGAGCTTCATACACCTCGTCATAGGATGGCACCAACTCCTCTCTATCATCCTCGAATTCTCCTGCTTCCTCTTCATTCTCAGATGCCTCCATCGAAGCCTCCCCAACTGAGCCTAGCAACTCTTCAAAGTGTTCTGTCCATCTCCTGATTACGTCAGCAGTATCACTCACAAGGCCACCATTATTATCCCTACAGGCATTTGTTCTAGGCTGAAATTCCTGTCTCATATCATTCACCTTCCTGTACATATCTCGGCTCAGCCTTTTACTCTTATATTCCTCTATCTTTTTCATCTGTCTCATCATATACTCCCTCTTTTTTCCTCTAGGAATCTTCTTTTCCATCCGCCTGGCCTTCCTGTATTCCTCTTGAACAGCCCTAGTGCATTTCCTTTGGATCATAAATTTGTATGTCTTGTTTTTGAATTCAGTTGCCTCTTCACACTTCTTATCAAACCACTCATCTCGCCCAGGTATCTTCTTCAAACCAACGATTTCTTCTCCCATGGTCACTAATATGTTTTTTAGATTAAGCCAGTGGTTTTCTATATCTTGTTCTTCACGGCATTCAAGTCTCCACTGTCTAATTTTCTCATTAGTAACTTCCTCGAACCTCCGTTTTATTTCTTCCTCCATTTTACTTATATGTTCTCAAATTATCTCTGCCACATTTTACTTATACTTCTTTCAGCTGTTTCCCATGTTTCTTACTCATGCAGCAGAAGGTTTTATAATTTAGGTGTTAAGTTTACTATTTTTTGTGTTCAATTATCTAGATTTCCCCATAATTTTTAATATAATCTATGCATTATTTTTTCAATTTTCAATATTCTCATTTAGTTGTATTCTTGTAGTACTTTTCAAATAGTTTATCTTTTTAACATTCTCTATTTTTCCTCACGTGATACAATTCCACTTCTCTTGGAGTATTCATCTTCATTAAATTGTATTCATTACAATTTTTTTTATTGGTTACCTTTCAGTAACTTGGTTTTGCATATATTGCCTCTTGTAACGGTACAGAAGTGTGTGATCCCATAGTTTTAATTTTATTTTGTATCAGTTCAGTTTCAGTTTCATTGGCCCCGAACTAGGGACCCGAGTAGTATATATTTGATAAAAGTAAGATAGTTTCACTCTTATCATAAAACAATTGACACTTTGTTGTTTGGGGATGATCAGGCTATTCTGTCGGATTCTGAAAACAGATTGCAGATGGATATACATTTGTTAAATCGAATCTGCAAAGACTCTAGATTGCAAATATCCACACCTAAAACTAAGGTGATGGCTTTTCGTGGAACTGATCCCGTACGGGCAAAAATTGTTATCGATGGTACTGTCCTGGAATAAGTTAGCAATTTTGAATACCTGGGCTACAGTGTGTTTTATAATGCAAGAAACGACATTGTGAATAAGTTGCATAAGTTCAACCTTATGTGCGGGACTTATTGTGCATAAGTCAGCAAGTAAAGGAACATGCCTAAAATTTTACAAGGTGACGGCTCTTCCCACACTTCTTTATGGGTCTGAGAATTGGACTTTAACGAAAGGCCAGGTCAGTCGCATCCAAACGGCTGAAATGAGATTTCTCAGGCACGTGGCAGGGTATACTCTCCATGATCATAGAAGAAACACAGATATACGACAGGAACTAAATATTATGAGTATACTCGACATGATCACCCAGTATCAGCTGAATTGGTGGGAACATCTTTGCCGAATGAATGACTCGTATCCCCAAACAACTATGAAACTAAATCCGAAGGGATGGAGAGGTGTGTGAAGAGGAAGCGCTGGAGTGACCAGCTGTAATCTTTGCCTATTTGAGACCAGAACAAACCATCCTTGGTTTAATCCTTGAAGATGATGATGATCATAAAACAAACAGTCATCTCTGAAAATCCAGATTCTCAAGCTGATTATATACCTTATGTCTTGCATACTTCTTGTTTTGTACCATCACAGTCAATCAGTATAATGTACAATGCCTCATCCATGGTGAACCCTGGTTTCTATTTCTACTTTCCTTTAAAGTTTCTTACCATTGAAATATTCACACTGTCCGATTATTCCATGATATTTACACTGTACATCATTTCAGGTAATCCGACTACAAAGACTTGAAGTTGTTCTGTTTATGCTTAATATCTCAAATGTGCATAAACATAGATATTGCACTGTATATAAAATACCAACAACCAATTAAATTCTGTAACCGATTTGATTTTGTTGCCTATTTTTATAATTGTTTTTTATTTTATACAAACAACACAGTAAATGGCTGTTTTATTATTTAATAACGTTTTCGATAATACATTGTTTCTCACATACTATACAATTATGTTTCACGTTTCTCTGTTTTCCTTTGTTTTTCCTTTCTGTTATGTTATTTTTTCTTTATCTATTTCTGTTCTTATGTTTTTCTTTTGACAGCTTCATCTGTTGAACTGACTTCTGATGCCATCTTTTTCTAGACTTCTTTTGTAAATAGGATTATAAACTGATGATGGCTGCAGAATCCTACTGTTTTCCAATCTATAAACTGTTGTCTCCATTTACTTTAGTTTCAATTATTTTATTGGAACAATACAAATTTTAAAGTCTTTTCATTTCAAATTCTGCTTAATCATATGCAGCCTAACTACCACTTAGGACTATTAATTTTGATCATAACATCTTTCAACTCACCTGTATCTCACATATCTGAAACAATTGTCTTACTGAAATGTCATTGCTGTTTCATTATGCTTCAATATTTCTGAAGTGTTTTAGTATACACTGACTGTACTCTGATATGTTGAAAATGTACTCTGATATGTTGAAGATATGTTATATGTTGGTTAGTTAAAAATATTCATTAAATAATATTTGAAGCTCCCTTTTCCTCCTGCTAATTTTGTATTCATATACTTCACTTGTATGCATATACACGAACAAAGCAATGCGAGAGGGAATTAAAAAAATGACAGTATGGTAACCAAAATAAGTGCAGATGCCAAGGGTATAAAACAGAATGACCTAGACACAAGGAGGATGGGAATAGAAGTCTGGAGATAAAAATGCTAAGACAGGAAGAAATGGTGAGAAATTACATGGAAAGCAAAAACACAAGCTGAGCAGTAGAAAAGCAAGGCTGATTCTTTGCACAAACAAACCTAATGAGCTTTCCCTAGAGAGCCTATAATTCTTTTACACAATATAAGCAAAGAAAAATAAATATTCCATCTTTTCTACACTATAACACAACGTTATAACACAATGAACACAATGCATTATAACTAAAACACAATGAACCAGTAGGCTACAGCTTATTTCAAAACAAGGAAATTAACAAAAAGTAGGCAAAGTATGTACACACCTTATATAAAAAAACACATAGGAAAGTAAATAAAAATAAATGAATTCTTTAAAAATAATACAATAAAAATGTATAAAAAATTAACCAACATAACTAGATGAATGTTATTTACTGAGAAAAACTGCTGGAGTAGCAAACAATTTTTCTAGTAAATGATAAAGCAGTGTAAATTTTACTGCTTAAAATATCAAGCTGAACATATAGAAAATATTGAACAAATTAATAGTAATAATGGAAATAAATCATTGTTTACTGTATTGTTTTAATATACACAAAAAGTAGCTTTTATTTTTAATTGTTATAAATATATGTTAAAAATGATTGAAATAAGTAAATAAATAAATGTTACCAATACTAATAATAGCAACGTATACAACTCACATACATAATTAAAAAAATAAAATAAAATTATAAAATTACGTTGTTTTTTGAGTGGTAAAACTTCCACTACTTGTAATTTCTACTAACACAGATGGAAAATTAACTAACTGGTTTTTACCACTCTGATCACACATTTTTAAAGTTTTTATAAAGCAATACAATAAACAAAATTAAAAAATGTTTAAAAACATATCTACAAATAATATTAATTACATCCATAGTCATACACGTTGTGACGGTACGTTTCATCACCATAGACCTATAATCTGTATAATAGTAAAACACCAGTCATGAGTACTAGTATAAACCATGGATAAGAAAACTTTAAAAAAAATAAGTGTATAATAAACATAGTATGTCAATCCCAAATTAAAACAAAAGCAGTCGATGAAGAGTTAAATATTGAAAATAGTGCAACACAGTAGTTATAAGGAAAAATTAGAAGAGAAACACAAAGAAAACTATAATAACGTGATAAACCCAATAGATATGGTAAGTGAGAGGTATAAACAAGTCTAACAACAAAACCACTAATTAAAATAAAGACATGCTAAGCAACAAGATCGTGAAGACCACAGTAATTACCAAATTAACAAAAGAAACTAATGTAAAAACATGTAACCAGGTAAAAAATAAATAAACAATACTTCATAAATTAATAATAATAATTAAAGATGTAACGGGGCATTTTTGGGCCTAATTTTGGGGCAGTTTGTATTTTTTTTTTTAATAAAACAAATAACATTTTTTTGATAATAGGGACAAACGTAAACAAAGGTAAATTCAGTGGTAGCGACGATAGCGACGGTGGTAGCACTGCTGTGTGACAATTATTCATGAATATTGTATGTGAATTTCTAAAGCAACAGAATCAACGAGCTGGAATTGTGCCAAGGTCAACCAATGACACACAAAACCGGCGTAAACAAATTATGTAATTGAGCGTCAGGCGATGTTACGTCAGCGCCTTACATAACGAAGAATGTAGGTGTGTCAATGCCAGCAGCTTTGTCACACACACAGAACAAAGCCAGTCGGCCTATAACAACTACAAGTGTCGGACGCAAATAACTTTCGTGTCCGCCGGCTCGCCGGGTTTAGACGAAGTTTACGTCGCCCGCAGTACAGAAAAATGTGATATAAAATCGAAATTATGAGTAAATAAAGTACATGAACAGTTTTCTTAATACAATGACAGTTTCGGAGGTGTAAAACAAATTATTCATCAACGTAAAATGTGTGTGTGGAGAAATGCGACGTCGTCTGGACTCAAACTCAGCTAAGTTGTCTACAAGAATGAAATCAAAATTTTCAAATAATATTCACATAAATAATATAATTGTAATATTTACTTTTAACGATTTTCACGATTAATAGAGCGCTCTTAGAATCCTGGGGTAGATATGTATGTGTGTGTGAGTGAAAGCGCTGGTTTCCATTGTGTTAGTTAAGTATTAAGCGAATTATTTTGTATGTATATTTCCTGTTTTATTTTGACTATTGCAGAACAAATTATATTCAACTTAATAATGATCCATTTTATGTCTATATTTTACTTTTTGGGAACAAAATGTAAGAGAGGGAGAAAAGAATAATTTGTTTGATGAAATTGAAATACCAATAAATTTTAAACCATGGGAAACAAAATAAAGCTTTCTTTATTTTGAACAACCAATTCTGATCTCCTGTTCGCCGAAAAGAACCCGAGAAAAAATGGTAAGTACAAATCTGTTTCTTGTAATTAATAAATACAAGATGGCGCCTGAAGAAACTCTAGACAGTAAACAGTGAACCGTAACATTAAAATCAGTTCAATTAAATTATCATTAAAACAAAACATAACATTGGCTTCTGAACAGGGACATTTATATAATATAATTATATAAATACAGCCTACTTGGGAGAGCAGAATGGTTGTTTAAGGTAACTAAAAAATGTTTAAACATAAGTAGTAAGGTTATAATATGATTGATAGATGTGTATTATAAATAAGTAAGAATTAAATAAAAATGATGAATACTAATGAAAATATTAACACTGAAGTCAGTTTCACTGATAGTCAAACTGAAAGTCAAATAAATAGCAATTTAAGCGAGACTGAATCGAGAATAATGGAAGGCGTAACGAGTCAGTCAACGCCGACCTCAGTTAAGAAAGAAAGTAATAATGATATGATGACTATGATGCAGTTATTGTTGAATAAATTTGATAGCAAATTTGATGAACACAAAAACGAAATTCAAGAGTTTAAAAGTAATGTAAATGAGAAATTAGATATACAGAATGACAAGTTTGATGCAATTGACAAAAAATTTGAGAGTCGTTTTAACTCTAGTGACGAAAAATTTGACCGTCGTTTTGATGAACTTAGAACTGAAATTAATAAAGTACACATCAACTGTGAGAGTAATTATAACAAAGTGAAATATGAATTAAATGAAACGTTGAGTCATGCAGTAAAAATTATGAATAACAGAGTTGACAAAATAGAGAGTAATGTGGGGAAAAAATTTGATAAACAAAGACAAAAGGTAATTGAAAATTTTGAATGTAAAACAGAGGATAATTACAATGATATGGGTAAAAACGTAGTAGTAGAAAGTAAGATAAAAAATAATAATGATGTTGTTGAAAATAATGAGAATAATAATATAATTGAAAATGTCATATCAGAGAGTACTGATGAGTTTGTGGAATGTGATTATGAGATGTTAAGGTGTATTGATGAAGTAGAGAGAGAGTGGAAAAATAATATAGTAGTTGAATGTGGGCAGAGGGTAAATTTTTCCATTAATTTTTCTGAACCAGAGTGTTCACAAATGTTGTTTTTGAAGGGCGAGAGACCCGTATTGGTAGATGAATTGAAGTGTATATTGATGTTGTATAATGTTGTATCCTCTGTCTGTAATAATTGTGAGAGTGTGATGTGGGGTTATGAAGAGAGAGAGTTGTGTATTGAGAGAGAGATAGAATTATATAAGTTAAAAAGAAATTATGATGAATTGAGAAAAAGATTAGAAGGGGTGAAGATGAACCATATAAAATACTTACCTGTTGAAAGAGAGATAGAGAACTATTTTGATAATATTTTTATAAACGATAATGACTTACCTGACGTAATAGTAGAGGAATATAAAAATGATAAAACAACTTACCTGACGTTGACCAATAATACTAATGGAGACTGGACAATAATAACTTATGTTGACAAGGTTTATGAAATATTAATAGGGAATAACCCTATAAATTATAATGGCATAATGAATGAAATAAAGTTAATGGATTATTATAAAAATAATAATAATAACAAATTGTATGTGGATAACAATGATGCATGTTATAAATATATTCGATATATATACGATGATGGAGGTTGAAATAAAAAATCAGTGAATGGACAATTTTAATATTGCAATTTATGGTAATGACCTTGCAGATTTGGACATATGAAGTGTGAAACAATTGAACAGTTATTGACGAATAATTTGTAAATAATGAAGTGTATTCAATGTGTATTATGTATTATGAAATGTTAGGTAAATAATGTGTATATGTAGTAGAAAATGTTGTGATAATAATAATAATATTATTAATATTTTGCAGACTAAATAAATAATAAAAATAATTATGAAGACAATAATTGATGATTTGTAAATTTTGATAATAATTGAAATATGTTGTGTTTTAATAATCAATTGAAGTAAATAATTTGAGATGTTTAAATATTGTGATTGAATGTTATATGTTGGAATTTTTTATAATGAATTTAAATTATTTGATGAAATTTAAATTTGATGACAATTAATGAATAAATAAATGTTAAATGGTTTAGTTTGTGGAATAGCATAATGGTTAAAAATATAGATTAATAATAAATTTGGAAATTTTGAGTAATCTAATTGCAGCACAGGATAAATAATGGAGTGATGATAAATAAAAAAGTTAATGAAAAATTTTAAACAAGAATGTTTATAAGTTTTTATATAAATTATTTAAAAGAGAATTGTTTGTTTAATGTATGCTAATAATCAAGGTTAATGTCTATTTGTTTATTATGTTATGTAATGTATTATACAAGATGTGTGGGTAATTTTGGGTGGTAGATTGGTGCTCAAAGAAGTGATAGAACAGTGGAGTGTGGAACTGCAATGGTAGAAAGTTTAGTTTGCAATTTTAATTAATTAGTTATTAAGTTGCTGTTGCTGGGGTGGCATGTGCCCCAGTAGATAGCGGAAAGTGTTGGGGGTAGCAGAGAGTGTTACCTCCATCGGAGGCCAACATGGCGAAAATGCACGGCACACCCTTTTGTACAATTTTATATTGTAACTTGATAAATTGCTGTGCCGTGCAAATTAATGATGACGAATACATGCCTGAAGGAAGAGATGATTTCCCCGACTTTTCGGGCGATTACTGCCTTACCAGCACTAATCGTGGTTTTGGCTAGCGGTCAGCTATGGCCATATCAAGTCCCTTGACCATAGCTGACTTGAAATTGGTTTATATTAGAAATTAATGGGGGGTGAAACTAAGGGAAATCCCGGCACTATGGAACAGCGGCTGCCACTCTGTTCGAGGAGGAACAGCAAAGCCAGGTGGTAGACCCGCATTAAGGGCGCATAACTATAGAACACAGATATGTTGATATCTAAACCTTTAAAATGTAACGCAGAAGCAAGGACACGGAGATGTCAAATTCCTCAAAAATTTCAGTCCTTGTGGACGCAACTGGACGCCACAGTCCAGGGGGGTCATAGTGTGTGTGGCAGGGAGGTTATCCAGGGGGGTAACGAATTAGAAATTTGTTGTATTTTAATAATGATGACTCGCTACTAAATAATTTTGTTTTGATTTGAAAAATAGATGCACTAGATACTTCCTATATTGTGTTTATTATGTCTTATTGTGTTAATTGCATGTAGTATGCTAGGAATAAGGATTATAAAAATATAATAATATGTATTCCATGTGTTTATAGATTTTAAAATAAAATGAAATAAAGTTGTGATAGTTAAAATTTTCAATGGGTTGCAAAAGATAGAAGTTGGGTGATGAATATTTGTGGGACATATAGATCTGTCCAAATTGAAGTCAAAGTTAAAGAAATAGTAGAGATGAAAATAATGTAATGTTGTTTTGAGTTAATGTATGTTATAGAATTTTGAGAAGTATTGATGTTGACACAGTAGTAAGGGAGAATATATGTAGAGTTTTGATTGATATATTGTTGTTTATAATTGATGATGTTATTTTGTTGTAGTGGTAGTAAGGTAATAAGATTGAGATTTTTTGGGGATGGCAATTTTGTAGTAGGGGGTAGTGTAAAGTGGGAGTCCGCAACATAATGATAAGTGGGGACCGGATTAGAATCGATTTAGTGGAGGAGGGGCCGCCTTAGGTAGAATCCAGGGGCCAAATAAGGGAATTGAGTTTTTTTTGGGGGGGGAACACATATCCTATGTACAAAGGGTTAGAGAGTATTTTTTTTATATATAGAGAGAAGGTGGCGATTTGAGTTAAAGTAGTAAGTAGTTGGGTGTAGAGAAGGGTTAGTAGATTTTTTGATAGTGGGGTGTCATACTAGTTAAAGATTTTGTAAGGGAGCGTTAGAGTAATAAAAGGGGTAAGATTATGAGTAAATGCCAAGTTGATAAAGTGAATTATAATGAATAACGTAGAATCACCCAAATTAATGAGATGGAATAATAAATGAATTGATGTGTAAAACGAAGATTGATTAGAAAAAAAATATATATATATATATAATAATTTTTTGGGGGAAATGAATTAATAAAAGTTAAATCAAGATTTATGTATTTTATTATAAAATGTTAATTTTATGATTTTATATGCAAATTTAATGATGTAAAGTGTGTAAATTTTTAAAATAAAATTGTTTATATTAAGATAATAATAATAATGTGAATTATGAATGTACTATGTTTTCTTATGTTATATTGTGTTTGTTAGTGTAAGAGAATTTTATGAATTTAAATATTTTAAATGCAAAGTGGTGATGACAGATGTATAATACGGTAATGGGAAATGTTTATTTAAATTCTGATGGGAATCAGGGCAATAATTTTGAATTTTGGGATTTTAAAGTTAATAAGAGAAAGTAGATAGAATGAGATTATGGAATTTTAAAATGGGTATCATGTTGTTGTTCGGTATTCTGATATATGTTAGAAGTAAGTAAAAAACAAAACCAGTACTTCTTAGCGCAAACCAGCACTGCTAGGGGGATACAGATCAGTTGGGGATATGGTGTTGTATAAGGCCACTATTTGATATTTGATTTGTTGTTTCAGTGTTTGGTGATGCTGTGGCGGCGGACCTGAGCTGGCCAGCGCGTCAGAGCAGGGGCGTTACGTATCTGTCTGACTCTACGGTGTTGGGATCTCGAGAGAGAAGTCCAGTATTGTCATTCAGGTGCGGTCACAGTCACCGGACCAAGGGTGAGTTGATTATATTTTTTGTAAACCATACAGGGGGTTGTGGCGACATGTCCGGGCTGATCCCTTTAGCAAGTATGAATGTGTCAATGAGATTTTTTATGCTTCGGCATAAAATATCTCATTGAGGGGGTATTGTAACGGGGCATTTTTGGGCCTAATTTTGGGGCAGTTTGTATTTTTTTTTTTTAATAAAACAAATAACATTTTTTTGATAATAGGGACAAACGTAAACAAAGGTAAATTCAGTGGTAGCGACGATAGCGACGGTGGTAGCACTGCTGTGTGACAATTATTCATGAATATTGTATGTGAATTTCTAAAGCGACAGAATCAACGAGCTGGAATTGTGCCAAGGTCAACCAATGACACGCAAAACCGGCGTAAACAAATTATGTAATTGAGCGTCAGGCGATGTTACATCAGCGCCTTACATAACGAAGAATGTAGGTGTGTCAACGCCAGCAGCTTTGTCACACACACAGAACAAAGCCAGTCGGCCTATAACAACTACAAGTGTCGGACGCAAATAACGTTCGCGTCCGCCGGCTCGCCAGGTTTAGACGAAGTTTACGTCGCCCGCAGTACAGAAAAATGTGATATAAAATCGAAATTATGAGTAAATAAAGTAAATGAACAGTTTTCTTAATACAATGACAGTTTCGGAGGTGTAAAACAAATTATTCATCAACGTAAAATGTGTGTGTGGAGAAATGCGACGTCGTCTGGACTCAAACTCAGCTAAGTTGTCTACAAGAATGAAATCAAAATTTTCAAATAATATTCACATAAATAATATAATTGTAATATTTACTTTTAACGATTTTCACGATTAATAGAGCGCTCTTAGAATCCTGGGGTAGATATGTATGTGTGTGCGAGTGAAAGCGCTGGTTTCCGTTGTGTTAGTTAAGTTAAGTATTAAGCGAATTATTTTGTATGTATATTTCCTGTTTTATTTTGACTATTGCGGAACAAATTATATTTAACTTAATAATGATCCATTTTATGTCTATATTTTACTTGTTGGGAACAAAATGTAAGAGAGGGAGAAAAGAATAATTTGTTTGATGAAATTGAAATACCAATAAATTTTAAACCATGGGAAACAAAATAAAGCTTTCTTTATTTTGAACAACCAATTCTGATCTCCTGTTCGCCGAAAAGAACCCGAGAAAATATGGTAAGTACAAATCTGTTTCTTGTAATTAATAAATACAAGATGGCGCCCGAAGAAACTCTAGACAGTAAACAGTGAACCGTAACATTAAAATCAGTTCAATTAAATTATCATTAAAACAAAACATAACAAAGAGAAAAGATCAGACAGTAGGTAGAGTTATAGAAAATGCAATGCAATGGTATAAATAAGAGTAAGAAATATATGCATTAGTCTAAGAAAAAATTGTAAAAACTTATATTATAAGTGAGTGAAGTGATAAGTGTACAAAGAAGGAAATAGTGATGATCAAAGATCATGTTATAAACCCGTGGGGAAGGGAGAAAGTGAAGCAATGGTCTCATGTATAAACTAATACATATTAAGAGCCAGTAAATAAAAGTAGTATGTGTTTAAAGAGTTTTGTAAACTCATAGTATTTATCATGTTATTTCTCTTTAAAGAGAAAACCATAAATAGAGTTGACAGTAAGTTAGGGTAAAAGGTCTCATCTCAGAATGATATATTAGTGAAGGCCTTGACAGTAGTTAATTGTATTAATTTTTTTTAAGGTTAAAGACTATGTCTGTTATTGTTATTAAACTATGTTATTAATTGTACTAAGCCTATAGGCAAAATAGGAAAATGGTGTTACCACAATACAATACTTATAAAGGGCCCATATAAATGAAAATCTAATAGTCAGCTAGTAATGTTTGATAGAATTGATGGAATGGGAGTATGGTACACTAAGTAGTTTGTGATATTGTTTGTTAATCTATGAATGTAATAATGGCCATGAAGGCTAGACCTTAAGTAATATATTAAGAGATTTTGTAGAAATTTATAAATATTGTTAGGATATATATTGAGCCTCCAGGTGGTCTAGTGGCTAACGCGGGCGATTGATGCGCTCGTGGTCCCGGGTTCAATTCCCGGCGGAGGCTCCATACGGCATGCACTCAGCGTCGTGAGGCATACTGAGTAGGCGCTGAGATAACAGCGCCGCCTCCTGGCCGTGAATACCGCAACTAGCGGCTGGTGGCGCATATTACTAGCCATACACCGTCACACTAACACAAAAAGCTGCGCGGTATGCCTTGGTCCTTAACGGACTGTGGAGCAGAGGTTTATTTATTTTGTTACGATATATTAAGGGTCAAAGCTCATGTAATAAGTGGTAAGCAAATAAGATCAGGAAAAAGAGTTCAAAACAAAAAACAGATAATAATCAATGTAAAATTAGAACATGTTACTGAAATGAAATTCATGGCTTAAGCCAAAAATTCAATATAAAGGAAGGAATGTCAGAAATGAGTAAGTTAGTAATGTAAGAAAAATAATGAGAAGGGACAAAATTCATGTGATAAAACTTAATTATTATAATGGTAATAGCACATATTAGATTAATTTAAGGAATTACAATGTAGTATCATAAATGTAAAAACAATGTAAGGGTCCATAATTAGAACTGTTGTAAAGGTGAAAAAACATCTTTTATGAAGGCCCACTTATATCAAATTAGGTATCAAAATGCCTATCCTTTTATAAGGAACAACAAAATATAACTCAAATTTAACATAATCAAAAAATAAATAAAGAGTAATTTGAGGTGACAGGTTTAAAATTTACATATGTCAAAATTAAAACCACGTGACCGGTGTCAGGGTAAAATGAACCAATCATAGCCCATAAAAGCCGGGGCAAGCCATTTTTAACGAAATAATTAGTTTTAGTCTATTGTTGAAACTCAAGCTATATAGGTCAACTGCATGTAGCAGAGTCACATTTTGATAAAAAAAAAGTAAAAATAAAATACCAGGAGACGTAGAAAATGCAATAGGAATTCCAGGAGAACCATTCTGAATAACCCTGGAAAACATAATAACAAAAGAAACGAAATTTGAATGAAAAAAGGATGATCTATTTAAACTAACGCTTCCCAAGTTCATCACACATGACATCGGGGTGGTGAGAATCTTGGTTATTTAATAACAAACCAACCACATCACTACACAACACAATATTCACCAAAACACAGTTAAACCATACACTTGTGGACCTTAACAAAGCCTTATTCAGGGACATTATTGACATTAAATTCTTAGAACAATATTTAATTTTAAGATACTAGTTGAGGCTTATAGCATAGCCGGCCAGCTGGAGGAAGTCCGCCATCTTGGAGTGGGGGGCCAACCATTTTGTTGAAAGTTTAATCAACCTAACAATTGTAACATTTTAAACACAGTATTATTTTATGTCTTGTTATTTATTAAGAGTTGTAATGAACCATATTGTAATGCATTGTATTTTGTACTAAAGCGTTTTCTGATCTTTACTAACAGCTAAAAGAATCCACGACCTGAACAAAACATAAAATTGTACTGAATTTTTAACATTGTTTGTTCAAAATCGAGTTTAGCGAGTGAGTCGACTCGGACCATATCTGATCGACTCGTGAAGCGATCAACTGATCCAAGTTTTAAAACAATACCAAATAAATCAATTTGTTAACAGAACCAGCATTTTATTTTTGTAGAATGGATTAAGATTTAATAATTTCATATAGACGAGGAAGAGTAGAACCACGACGAGAGTGAAGAACTCCGAAAATTTTGGAGACGAAGCCGGCTAACCTAGAAGACCGATTCGAATCAGGAATCAATTGTGAAAAAACATCACAATCGGATTCACTTTAAAAAGATTAATTAATTTTGGCAACAATTCAAACCGTACGACTTATAAAACGTTACAACGTGTAATTTATACATGTGTTCTTTATTCTATTTAACGAGAATAAAAAATGAACTCAATTTATAGTTACCAATTTTAATTGGTAGTCAATATACTGCTGTAAAGTACTTACCAAAACGTGTGCTCCCTGTGATAGCACATGAAACAAAAAATAAAATGGTTTATTAATCTTTAATTAAATACTAAGAGAAAGAAAGGAAATATACAATTACACTATTGCAATATGAAATAAGCTATACAAAAAGGGATATTCTATTTATTCTTTCTACACAAGTAACATGCTGATGCACAACTGCCAACTACTATATTATTATAAGGGCAAGAGGGTATTTGTGTTTCTACAATTCCAGAAACTTGCAACAATATAATTCTTTATGTCAGTGTTGTACAAATGCTGTAAAACAACCAAAGTTACAGAGATAAGAGGGCTGTTCAGAAAGTAACTTATGTTTTAGAATAAATAAATAAAAAGAACGAGAGAACAATTTTGTATTTACAAAGTTGAAAACTACATCCTTAGACTATTTTTCCACATAGTCTCCATTCAAGTTCAAACACTTATAGTAATGATTTACGAGTTTTTGAAAGCCCTCATAGTAAAAATCTGCCGCCTGTGATTTCAACCATTCATTAACACTTGCCTTCAGCTCTTCATCGTCTTCAAAGTGCTGTGTTGCCAGCCACTTTTTCATATGCATGAACAGGTGATAATTGCTCGCTGCCAGATCAGGGTTGTATGGGGGATAAATGAAAATGTCCTTTGCTGACAAGGTCTGCAGTGGCGTAGCTAGGCTTTTTGGTGCCCGGGGCAAGGAGATCGTCGGCCGCCTTGCTTTCACAATTAATAGGGGACGAAAAAGCAAAAATGAAGGTCCATCCAGTGAACAAAGTACTTAATAAATGCAATTGTGTAGATTCTTGTATCAAAGCACGTACAGCAAACGTCAAACGTCTTAAGATTACGTTGTCAAAAATAAGAAATTACAGTATTATAATATTACCGGTATGTTTGTATACCAGTTCGTATACATTTATTAGCAATAATAAATGTAGACTATAAAAAATGTAGAAATATAAAAAAATTAAAATGTTCTAATAAACATGCAAATTCCTTGTAGGTCTAAAGCGCATCGTCAAAACAATATCCTAAAGCAACATAAAGTTAAACAAAGAAGTACCTTAAAAGAAATTTTAAAAAATCACAAACCATTACAGGTTAATGGTTCCGTATTCTGTTAATAAACATTTAATATTTATTTTTAATATTTAATAAACATTTAAAACGAGACATTTTAAAATGTAACTTTCTTGGTCTTAATTGCTGCAAAGTCGGTTACTAAATCACTACAATCTAAGAACAAAACAATGTCGTTTTTAATTGAAAGTATCACTAGATTTGATACCCTGTCTTGAGATATTGTTGATCGTAGGTACTATTTAATCAATTTAAGTTTACAAAATGATCTTTTACAAGAAGACACAGACACTGGTAAAGTAAGAAAAACTTTAAAGCTTTTGCTAGTGTTTTGAAGGCTTCCAATTCCATTGAGGAAATGTATTGTACCAGTCCCTGATGTGTAAAGTCCATTTGTTCTCCGTTAACTTTTGCCCTTTTTAATAAAAGTATGACATCATTCAAGTCACTGAACAATTAATCACTGTTTAGATCACGTAGATATAGTTTTGCAAGCATTGTGCACTTAATATTGATTTGGGAAAGCTGTTCATTAAAATGTATATCCCCATCATTCATGTACACCTCAGATTTACAGAGGAACCCAAAGTGTTTTTCTAACTCTTTTATGTTAGAGAAACGACTAGAAATTTTAACTGACAGTTTGTGCAAAATTTCTGTTAGAGAACGTCGCATTTCTTGCCGAACGGTTAATGCATAATCGTCTGCATACTCCCCTGGCATCGTGCGCTTCCATCTTATCCTTTTTTGTAACACCCCATTCATTACATACCTGCTCTGCTTAGAAATAACATTGTCACACAGCTCATTCCGCCAAACGTTTAATTTGTCCGTTAGCTTCTCCAGAAGTGTCAATGCTTGAATAAAGCTTATTCCTGTGGGCTGAAAGATTTTCTGGATTTTGTCCATAGAAGAAAGAATATCTGTCCAGAAAAAGAGCAAGGTTACAAAACTAAAGTTTTCTACCGTATTAATTATTAATGCTGCATCTTCCCTCGTAGGACTATCAATTGTTTCAGTGGGTGTTTTCCTCAGTTTCTCCAGTGCAGCAATCGCTTCATCCAGCTGAGTGGATATTACTTTCACCGCATCTGGTTTTAAACTACACTGTATCACAATTTCCTTGTAGAGTAAAATTTAAGAACACTGCATCTATAAGTGGAACAGAAAAAGAAAGTGAATAGACGTTCTACTGTCCCAAAACATATCACTGCCTGAACATTTACTTGAGCTGCATGAACTCCAAGCAAGTTAAGTGAATGGTTGTCACAGGGAACAAACACACTTAGTGGATTCATATCTAATATTTCCTCTGAACTCCTCAATGGACAAGCCACTGTTGCTTGAATGTCATACGACTGACCTCTGTAATCACTAATATTCAATGCATCTCTCTCAAGTTTACTTGTAATAGCTTGTGTGATCTCCTCAGCTCTTTTCACTTCTAAAGGAATAAAATCTATGAGAACCTTCCTTGGTATCAACAGAATTGCGTTTAATTTCAACAAATCTTTTAATCTGAGACATTTGTTTTACATGTGCAGCATCTGGTGTTGTGTAAAAAGTAATACTACAGTACATCGCCTTCTTACAATGCAGTAATAATATATTTGCACACTCTTTCTCCTAACAGGCTTATTATTTTATTTTGAATAGTCGGCAAAAGATAAGATATACAACCAGATTTACGAGAAACTGAATCCAAAAGAGATCTCATGATAGGATCAATTTAGCCAAGTATTTTAACAAAGCCAGAAAGTTTACAGGATTTTGATCGTTAGTAATTGACTCTCGATGTCTTCTCAGTGCCAGATTTTGTTGTGCAAGAGTTTGTACTGTGGCAATGAACCATTCGAGGATTTCTTTCTATGTATTAGCTGCTTTACTCATTTGTTCCTGAAGTAGATCATCAATAAGTCCCCCTTTGTTTAAAGGACGTTCCAATTCCTTCCATTCCAAAAACGCAGAGCGATGAGCAGGACTAATTTCATGATCCTGAATAAGGGGATTTAACTTTTGCCACGACGAAAACCCATTTTCACTATTGAAATAGCTTCTTTGATAGTTTTTTTGTGGAAATAGAGTGCAACAAAAGCAAAATAGAGATTTTTTTAGTTGGAGAAAACACATCCAAATGCGATTTACCTTATCGCCATTTTGCAAGGTTTTATCAAACCAATACTTGTTTAAGGATCGTACAGCGTCATCTTTAGGAAAATGGCTGTCCTTGCTCTGAAACTGACATGTTCCTCTATTCACCATTATATCTCGGAAGGATTGAGATATCTTGTTTGGCCAAGCTCCTATATCATGTAGAGCAGCACCAGGAACACGGTCTACATTGTTGCTAGTAATGGTCTGTCCTTCATCGCCTATAATTTCACTACTGCACGATCCAACATCATTCATGGTATTAGAACCAATTAAATCTTGTAACTGTACTTTGACACTTTTACAGTTTAAAGTATTCACATCGTTAACTTTACTGTATTTATCAACAGCCTCGTCGCTAACAACATCCATTTTATGATCGCATGTTGATTCCTTGTTAATTGTAATATTTTGACAGTTCGGGTTCGATTTTCCTTGAATAAAAGACTTCGTAAACTCTTTGGAACTTAAGTAATTCTTAATCTTTCTTCCCTCCTCTTCCGAAACTGGACGCAACAGAGTTTACTTCTTTTCATATCAGCTTCAAGTCAAATTAAAAAAAAAAACGATCTTCAATAATGGTATTAGTATGATGGCATACACGCGAAATATTATAGATATACCCACAAGAGGCACAAACCAATAACAAACCGCACACTCAAGATACTCATCAATAACTGATGATCAACACGTTCCGTAGCCCACATAACGTTTTTTTATATGTTTGCAAATAATATATTCGTCTGTATACAAATCTAATACTGTATGATTATCAGTTTTCCTTTCCAACACAACAACTCACTACAAAGTCACTATAAATTTGTAATCATAATGAACTGTAATTACGATACTTAAATAGCATAAATAGACTAATACTGTTTATCATGCAAGGTTTATGACAACAGACAAGCTGCTTTTTTATGAAAGGAATAGTCATATCAAAGAAACAAGTTGTTTGTAGTTTAATAAACTGAAAACACTTTTTCAAGTCTATGCTCACTTTGCCGCCCTCCTGGCTATGCCGCCCGGGGCGGCTGTCCCCTTGCCCCCCTCCCCCAGCTACGCCTCTGAAGGTCTGCAAACACTTCCTCGGTTTTTTGGGCGAGCGAGTATGACCCCCTTCCATGGATTGATTTTTTGTTTCAAAATTAACGTACCTACTCCAGGTTTCATCCCCTGTTACAATACGGTCCAGTAGAGAATCACCATCCTTGTCGTACGCCTCAAGAAATGACAATTCTGATGCCATCCGCTGGTTTTTGTTCATTTCTGTAAGCACTTTCAGGACCCATCGCGCACAAAACTTATTGTGACCAAGCTTTATCATGACAATTTCATGAAGCAAACTATGTAAAATTTGAGGAAACTCATGTGATAGCTCAGTAATCGTACAGTGGCGATTTTCACGGAATTTTTATCGATTTTCTCCACCAATTTGTCAGTAAGAACACTCGGCCAGCCACTCCGCTCATCATCGTGCACATTGATGCAGCCATTTTTAAACATACGACACCACTGCCTTACTCCTCCCTTACTCATAACATTGTCCCCATACAACTCACATAGTCGCCGATGAATGTCCACCGGTCTTCAGTTTTCTACTTGCAGAAATCGTATTACTGAGCACACTCCACAGCTTGCGGGATTTTCAATCACAGCACTCATTTTGAAAATTATTAGTGAAACATAGAAACACAACACAGACCTACACCGGCCTCAGCTGATTACGTACTGAGTCCACCCCATCGCCGCCTACACTGAAACGTAAGTTACTTTCTGGACATCCCTAGTAAATACTGATCCAAAAAACTGACTGACCCCCGTTTGTATTTCTAGTCTGTCTGTAACCCACTATTCACACCATGGACTTCTACATTTTTCGCTATATTGTAAGAACATGTACAATATGTGACTGCTAGACACACACTTTGCTTGGTAACAAAGTAATATGAGATTTGTTTTACTGAAAATCTTTTTAAATTACCATCAATTGGATATAGACAGTAATTATTTGATTCAGCCTATTAGAACTACTAGATGTCTTGTAATTTTTAGATCTGATACATAGTGTGAGGGTAATTTAAAATAACTCCAATGATTCTGTCAACAAGAGAACATGAAGTTGTGAGGTTCGTGCTATAATTCAGTTTTTGTTTGCAGAAAACAAAAATACTGCTACTGAAAATAATCTACTACTTTTTAAGGTTAATGGTTAATCCATGACGAAGAGCATGGCAGTCATCATCTCAGATTATGTAATACATGATTTGTATGAGGGTCATTCAAATATGAACCGGATTTTTACGTGCGGACTCAGGAAGAGGAGAGAGTGAGGTGGGGCACTTGAGGTAGTTAGGTGGGGATGTGTTGAGGTGAGGGAACACCCAGCCACGCAGAACACATTCCCGCATCAGTAGCACAATGAGCACAATGTCTGAGTATGAGGTACCTTCATCTGTTGCGCAACGGGTAATCATCCGATTTCTCACCCATGAAGGTGTTAGATCAGCTGAGATTTTGACCAGACTCCAGGCACAGTTTGGAGACGCTACTCTGTCAAGAATACAAGTGTTTAATGGGCCAAAAAATTTTGAAGTGGTCGTGATGCACTTAAGAACGCAAGTCACAACCATCGTCCGTGGTCCAGCATCAATGCTGACAACACTCGGGCTGTTTGTGACCTTGTGGAAGGTGACCGCTGCATAACTGTTGCTGAAATTGCATCAGAGGTGGGCATAAGTCTTGGGAGAGTGCACACAATTCTTTCAGACGAGCTTGGATTCAGCAAAGTCTTGACGAGGTGGGTCCCGCGTCTTCTCACTGAGGCACAGAGAAATGTCCAAAAAGACATCTCTCAGTGGCTTCTGAATCGCTTTGAGGAAGAAGGAGAGGCATTTTTGAACCGAATTGTGACCTACGACGAAATGTGGGTCCACCACTACACCCTGGAGAACAAGAGGACGAATATGGAGTGGCGGAAAAGTGGAGAGGGGGCGCCGGTCAAGGCCAAAACTCACCTGTCAGCAGGGAAAGTTCTGGCAACTGTGTTTTGGGACTCACAAGGTATGTTGCTGATTGATTTCCTTCACAATAGAAAGACGGTGAATGCGGCATACTACTGCCAGCTGCTAGATGATGTCAGGGCTGCTTATCGTCAAACAACGCCAGCAACCAATTTGCGACGTTCTGTTTCTCCATGACAACGCATAGTCGCATACTGCAGCTCAAACTCGCAATAAACTCATTGAAATTCACTTGACACCTCTTGAACACACTCCTTACAGTCCAGACTTATCTCCATGTGACTTCCACACGTTTGGTGTGGTGAAGAAAGCGTTAGGAGTGTGCCGCGATTACTAATGTATGTATAACATTATTGGATACTGTTGCTATAACATCTAAGGCAAAATAAATGTTATGTTAATCCTGACTTTTATTTGCAAGTCCTGTCACAATGGGCTTGGAGCATTTTATGCTTCATCTAGGCCATCTGCCTAGTTCTAAAAGGTTACGGGTCGCCTTCCCCTTTTCAAAAAAAAATTTTTGGGTATTTTTTTTTTTATTTTTCTCAAAACTTTGAGAAGGGGTATGTGCAATTGGCTGTTGCAGCGTCCGTCTTCTTTTTTTGATGAGGGGTTCAAGAAGCTACTATTCAGTGGAGAAAATGTATTTCTGTTGAAGGAAACTATGTAGAAAAATAAGGTATTTTTTTGTAATTTTATCTGTCACCACTAAATCTGAAAAAACGATCCGGTTTATATTTGAATATCACTCAGAATTCATGACAATTTTCTTTTCATAATTTCACAGTCGAATACTGAAGTCCTTATATTTCATATACTGTAATGTTAAACAGAATTGCAGAAAATTATGATACACAAAACTGTGTACCAGATACCTATAGGCTTATACGTAATATGCATTGGCTGTGCACATGTTAATCATATTCACAAGCGAAAAATATCTGCTAATTCAAATTTAAATACGTATGCAATTTACAACTAACAACTTGTACAGTGATGACAGTGCAACTGTAATATAGTGATTAGTCAAACACGTGCAGAAACTTATAACTCACCTGACTTGTTGCGTGTTTGAGCATTTCTTTCAGTGCTTCAACCTCCTGCCGTAATTCTCTTATTATCCTTGCGTTAGGATCTTCATTGACAACGGCGTGGTTAACAATACGTTTAGCACGATCAGCGTATCGCAGAGTGGACAACGTCTCCTCATAATTGTCTGCGGCAGGAGATATGGTTGCCACCATCACAGTCTTACTATTGCCACCAAGATTATCCTACGACAATTAATATCGCTATTAAGTATGGGTTTGCATAGAATATGAAGACAATTTATTCTTGATTAAAACTTGTTTATCTTAAACATATAATTTCTTTTTACTCAAGGTTTGTTAGACTTTTTACTCCTTGAAACTGGAGTTTTTGGAAGTCTTCAGTGTTTAGAGTCTTTATTGTGTTTTATTGAGTCTTGATACATTAAGTTCTCTTTTAATAAAACTGAGCCACTTGTAAACCATATAAATGGTAGCACCTGTTAGTGTCTCTCCCTGTTTTTATTCCTGTTATGGGCCTGTTTTTGATTATTATATCCACAAAACCACACAAGTTTGGATGTTACTACAAAGTAAAGAAATTTTGTTTTTTCGCATATCTCTGACATCATCTTACCAACTTTTGTTACTTTCAACGGCCTGTGGAATTACAGTGTTCTTATGTTTACAAACATATGTATTCATTTGACCTGGCTACTGAATGCTTTGCTTGTTCAAGCCTGATCAGTTGAATATATGCTATGTTTAAATTTGTGTAAAGATATAAAAATCTACACAGGTGCAATATTGCTGGTAGTAATAGAAACAATGTCCTTCAAAAGCAAAGAAAAGGGGAAAACAAATAAGTTGAGCGAAAAATAACAAAAAGAATCTATGGCTCAAGAAAAGTCTGAACAACAGACGAGTTGAATGAAAGTGTAATGAATTAATGAATGTACTAAATATACAGGAAGAGAACAAAATTAAGTTTATTATAGTGCAAAAGTGAAGGCCAATACGCAGGAAACAAAAGGAGTGAAAATCAGAAACAAATGTGATTAATAAATCATGGAATAGAAAACTGAAGAAGTGTACAAGAGGGACAGACCACAGATAAGATACAATAACCAAGTTACGATGGACACAGAAACAAGGGTTGGAGAAAAATATGTCGAGACCAGAAGGGGGTGGAGGGAAATTACACATAAAGCAAAAACACACTAATCTACAGAACGTGAACAAAAAATAGAAAATGGGGTAGGTAATTCTCTGCATAAACACAGGTTATAAAAAACTAACCTAACAGTAGCTGCAATTCTTTCATGGAATGAATGTAACACACACACACACACACACACAGTTGTTGCATGTACCACTTAACGCTGCTGTTATCTCTCTCCCACTTTACACCAATTGTTGAAAATAAGAATTCAAAGATTTTTTGCAAGTATGGAGTATTGCATTGTTAGTTTTCTATGAATCCATCAATCTTGACAATGATCCCCATTCATCTGGTATACGACAAGAAAATATAAACATAAAACACCAGAGGGTTTATGATTAAGAAATAGTAGACACACTTTATAGTAATAGGTACAAATTCTTTTCAATTAAGTGATATATTATGTACTTAGTAATAGAGCCTTCTTACAATCATAAAATTTTTTTTTTCATAATGCTTAATTTATATTTAATGAAAGACCCAAAGCACAGTTATGAGTATTGCACCTTGACTACAGTGGAAAGAAGTGATCGATTAGTACTAATGAAAGTCACATGAAGCTCTGCCTAGAGATGATTTTTCTGGCGGTGAAAAATATGAATATCATTAGATTCAACAGTAACTGTTCTTCTGTTGATATAACCAGCTGAGTATTATTAATTGGCTGTATGGCTGTCAGTATCTGAAGTTACAACTATATACAGTACTTGTATGTTACCCACTACAGTAGAGCATCAATTCCATGGTTTCCATTCTACTTCTTCTTCTTCTTCTTCTTCTTCTTCTTCTTCTTCTTTTGAGTTCTTATACTCAGAAAATTACAGGATTGGCTGATTAATCAACATTCTTCTAGATAACTGACACTCTACTACACGAAATGATAATGTTGTTTCTAAGATTAAATAAAGCTAACTACGCTAACTACTAATTACAAATTTTAATGATATAAAACAACATGTATTTGTAGTATTTTACGAGTATAAGGAAAACTGAGTGTCTAATATCATTAAAATATACAGACACTATAATTACATGTGATCACAGAGTGGATTGATACATTTACGTCTGAAATTATTGCTTTTGGAGAACAACTTGTGTAATATATTAAAATTATTATATTAAACAGAAAGTTATTTTGCACAATTACTTTTGTAAAGAATTTTTTTTTTTTTTATTCTGTAATCACTTGACTATAAATATCTGTTAAATGGAGAAATCTATTAATAACTTATCAGAAAGTACACAAAGAACATATTCTACTGAGTTTACAATTTCCATTGAAGACAAACTTCTTTCATGCCAATGCTAGTCACAGTTTTTACAACTATTTCTCTATACGTTTATGAATCACATTATCATAATCAAGCTACTCCTGAGTGATGTCTAATTGACAATATAATGTAATGAATTTATTTACTATGATGGTTTACCTTAAGTATCCATGTAAGTACGGAATCTCTGTAAGGTACAAATTTATCTTTATTTTTATTAGTTGCCGATTGATCCGCTAGTTTTGAAATGACTAGTCCTAGCGTTGTTAATGACCTGAAACAAAAATACAGTTTGGTAATAAATACAGTACTAATATTACTGCATTAATATCTTTACTTGATTACTAATCTACATGATATGGGTTCAATTTACAAGTCTTATTTTAGGTCCCACAAATGACTTCCTGAAGTAATATAATTGGGTTGTCTGTAGACAGCTGACAACTCTACTACAGTGACTGGTTCACAAACACTATGCCCTGAATTACTCTAACTTACAAAACTAGAGCTCAATTTTTGTATCATAGTTCTCCAATTTCAGTATTATGCTGTGTTGTCCTACACTGGTTACAGAGCCATGTATTCATTTTTTGAATATCACCACACTCTGTTTTGGTTCTGCAAGGCGATGTCCTTTGTTTCAAGTTCTCACTTATCATGTCCACCCACTTCTCTGATCTGGTTTCAGTGACTACATGAATTATTATACTCGCAGCATTTCTTGATTGATAAACCTTGGCCATGTCAGTTACATATACTCTCACTGCAAACGATTTTTCATGATCCCTGCAACGTTCAACAGGATGGTTCATACCAGCCCCATTTTTCTTTCTTCACTATCTTCCTGATTGAGGAGAATACACTCTAAATTTACATTTTTATTTTTACTAATACTGGAGGTCAATGTTACATATAACAGGAATTGCGTGTAATTCCAAGCAATAAAAAATTGTCCAATCAAGGAACTAACATACTATTTAAATAATTTAACTAACAAACAGAATTATCACTGTTGCACACCACTATAGAAAAATTATTCCGATTAGCACTTTCAAGCTTCTCGCTCATCATCAGATTGGAATTCAATTCAACTTCCGATCTGACGATGAGCTGAGAAGCTTGAAAGCGCTAATCGGAATAATTTTTCTATAGTAGTGTGCAACAGTGATAATTCTGTTTGTGATTATAACCACTAACACAACTTTCTTCATTAAATAATTTAACTTTTAAATTGAAACAAAATGTGATTAAGGAGAAGTTTTGAATACTCCAGCCTAAACATTTGTACTAAACTGTTTGTACCAAACCTTCGTGAATTAAACAAACAGTTAACTTGACCCTGACATTGCTTCTGGAATGTGAACTGCTTTCTCCCTATTTGCAGCCATCTTGCAAGTGTTCATACCCACACTTCAATTTGAGCACCACTCATGGAATTCTCCCCAAAGGTTCTGTTAATCATTTGAGCATCCCCTGAGGATGAACGTCTATGTCTGAAGTAAAACTTGATGCAAATTCCCTATATACTCATTCAGTCATTGTGAATGCGAGGGTCACACAAAACACACGCTTACTTAACGACATCTCATTACGTAATGAGGGGTGTCCAATGGGAGCCTGACTGTTCACACATGAGTGATAAGGCCTCCTTTGAGTGGGTACACAGTTTTGTGATCGTCACACGGTGTCTTATCAAGATACTAAAAATGGGTGGATACTTTGCAGATAGACCTAGTATATGCTTCAGCCTGAATGAATGCAACAGATTTGTCTGTATGTAGATCTGCATGAACCTAAAAGTTGAATGTGCCAAGTAAAATTAAAGTAAGGCTAATACACTGTGTACAATACACAGGGCCGGATTTACCATTTTGTCCCCCATAGGTAGTATAAATTTGCTACGCTCCCACAAATCTCTGTGTAATGGGGCAGAATGGAGTATTTTATTTTATTAAATTTATTTCACTGTCAATTGTAACTCCCATGTATAAATACGGTAGCAAGTCCCACACAGAAAACGGTTTCAGTCACACAAAGAACGCAGTAACATAGTTTTGCAAGGTGTGACCGTAGAACGCAATTGCATTCCAAGAATTTCAGCGGTGTGTTACGCTCACAAACACACAACTTGAGCACACACGTGGATAGGACGCTACGCAGACTGAATCAAAGCCAACAAAGATGTCGAAGCTGTAAAATTTATTTCAGCACGTGTTTGATTGCTGACGGAAATACAGACAAACCACGCCTATTAGAGTGATGTGACAAACGCTAGTGAAATATCGTCACCGCCTAACACACACTAACAACCCATACTTTGTGTACAGTGATGAACAATTTGATACAAGAAGGCATTGGTTTCCTGTCCCGCAACCCGACGGGTGGGAGACTGATTGGTAACGCTCGATCTCAGTTCGAATAATCACGCTTCCCGGCCGGGAGCACCACGAACACGTGCACCTCAAAAGTAAATTTTCTGTAAAAAAGTGTTAATCAATCTTTAAAAAATTAACTGATATTTCAAAAAGGAGTAAGAGGAGTGACGGAAGAAAGTGTAAAAGTGTATTGAACTAATAAACATATTCGGACATAAAATCAGTGTGATGCGTGACAAGGAGGAACGACAAGGGTGACGTAAAACACAAACATTTTAAATATATCAGTAAATCCATTATAAAAGGGCCTAAAATAAATAAAAAGGGGGGTTTTGGTATGAATGTTGTGGATGAGCAGGCTGGGTTGCTTTCATTAACATAAGAAATTAGAATAAGCATGTGATGTTAAAGAATGTTTTGTCTTAATTATGTTGGAATGAAATAATAACCTGAATAATTCATAACTTGAAAACAGTTTAAAGAATAAAATACAATTTTAGTTGTCTTACACCAATGCGAGTTGAGTGTGTTATTTTTACAACCTCAAAATCACGTTTGCATTCACAGTTCGTGCGAGAACCCTGGATCCGAAATTAAGGTAGGTGAGATGGTAAATATGATTTCATAATTGTATATTAATTGTAATAGTACATGGGGGGGGGGGGTGTTTACAGGTTTGATTCAATCCTTCATATTTTCAGTTACCCTAAAATTTGTTCTTTATATAATAGTTTTTCCCCAATTTTTCTTAATACACTTCTATAGAACAAATTACATAACATAAAACAATACACTTCACATACATATTAGAAGTAAATGACAAACTATTTTCTTTATGTAATAATCCTAGTTACTAAACAATGTATATTTCTACATTCCTTATCATGTTGGGATGAAATGGAGCGGCATTTGAAACATCTCTTAGGTATAAAGACAACATAACGGCCATCGAATTTCACCTTTCCAAAATATGCCGCTCCTCAAATTTTGCTGCCCGTGTAGCCAATTACCTACTTTGCCTATGCATAAATCCACCACTGACAATACAGTACGATGGTACAGCTCTACATTGGCTATGGATCACAATTTTATTTAATCACATACCTCTAGGTGCTGAAAAAGATTAAAAAGAGACCAGATCACGTTAAATTTTTTTGTTTTAAAATGTTTTGTGTCCTTCATTGAGCACTCGGACTTCATAAAACAAAAACTCTGTGAATAATTGTATCAGTTTATAAGAATTCATATTATCTAGCTTACTTACTTATTAATATTAGAACCTTCCTTGAGCCTTTCACCTACAGCACCAGTCTTCACAGCCCGTTCACTGCCAGCTAAATCAACCAATGACATCCGACTCACTTTCTCACCCGACACTCCGGTTTGAACATCTGTTAACGTTTGTGTTAACACAACGGAGAATACAGCATGAGAACGAGACGACTCGCTGTTCATGTTGGTTGCTGCCACAGTTCTCGACTTGTTTCCTTCTGTCATCAGGTTGTCTATATCCTAAAAGACAAAAATAGAAGCCACATTACTATACATGACTAATGACATCCTTATACTATTACTAGCTGTTACCCGCGGCTTCGCACATGAATATTTGACTTTTAATAAGTATTTTAATATAATTTTTATTGTCTATGTTTATATGGCGTTCTGTCAGCTCGTATAACAATTTTGTACTCATTAGTCAAATTCTTCCAAAGCTGTTTTCAACACTTGTATTATTTTAAGTTGTACTAAATTATTATATTGATGGAACAGCCTTTGGAGATCTAGAAGTACCCATTTATAAAGCCTTTGGAGATGTTTATAAAGTACCTGTTAAATCAAAAACGCTAAATTCTTTAATTTAAGTGTTACTATGTTAGAAGCATTGCATAACACATTAAACGTAATGTTTTCCTCAACCATGGCTTTTATTTATTTCAGCACTAAACTAAAAACCAAAAACCGTTGTCACCTAACCTCACAAATGAAAACAACACGTATTTTCGCTTAGCATTAAGTATTAGGACAATTTACAATTAGAACACTTCTTTTCCACATTGTAATATATCAATACAATCGCATATTATATAAAACATCGAAAATGTACTGCAGGAATGGATAAATGTAAAGTTCCGATGCCGCTAAATAGCTTTTGCTTATTTACTTGTCACTATGGTGATTAATTCTGGTCTCCATGGTGCTGTTGATATCTTTAGTAGTAGTATTTAGTATATTTCATTACGTATTCATTGCATCATTAGAAATACATATAAACATAAATTTTATAATCGTTTAAGAGAATTACAAAATATATTGCAACAGATCAAATTTTATTATATTAATAAGGATATAGTGAGTGTGTAAAAATCACAAACAAGTCTATTATGGAGGAGATGAAAAATTATTTATTATACACACAAATATAGTTTTTAAAGAGGTATATGAGGGGGGACCCAAAAGTGACGAGAATTTTTCTCTGGCAGTTGGTAGAACGCTAGTTCCGACTTCTCCCGCTAGGTGCCTTCACTAGACACCATTTTGTATCAGTTGCCCTAGCAGCATTGTTGTGGAAACATTAGTGCGGTCAGTGTGACTATTTTTTGTAAGCGCTGTTTCACGTTTTCGGCGATTTGTCAATGGCAGACATTAAATACCAACGTGCTAACATTAGGTTCTGTTTCCTGTTAGGGAAATCAGCAGCAGAAACTGTCGCAATGCTTCGGACGGCTTATGGGGAGGAAGCTTGAGGTAGGCAATGATTTTGGGCCGACAAGAAAGCACACGAGGAACGAATTTTGTTGCAACACATTTCATCTTGAGATCTTCAGTCAAAATTCGTTGGCATGAACTCCAGGATATTCCAGTCATTTCCTCCAACTCATCGATTGTTCTACGACGACCAAACATGATCGCAACATGGATTTTTTCAATGTTTTCGTCCGTTTTGGAAGTCGAGGGACGTCCCGGTCGTGGTTCATCTTCAATTGACATTTGACCACTTTTCAAACGAGAAAACCACTAGTAAATCCTTCCTGGCTCAAAGCTTCCTCCCCATAAGCCGTCCGAAGCATTGCAACATGTAACGGGACAGAATTGGGTGATGAGTTTTAATTTAATAGTAAAGGCGACGCACAGGAGTTACCCACACAGGGCCTCAGTTTTAACCATAGACATTCCTTGTCGGGGCACCCAGTCGCACGTTTGGTCTGTACGCCCCGCAATAAGCTACTTTTCCAGGTGCTCAGGTATGTGCACAAGTACGCGGTGCTTGCCCGCACAGATAAATCGGCACGAACTTTTTGCGAGCCCCAAGACGCGGGTTAATGTTATACAGACTCACCTCACAGAAGATATCACGTGACGCCTGATCAGCCTATGAGATTGCAAGTTGCCACGGACTGTACAAATTTTGGCCATCTTGAAACTGTCTGTTGTTCTATAGCTGCGGCTTCGGCCGGTTCAGCATAAAGGCTCGCGAGCCGAAAATTTATTAAAATATCAAAACATGTGATTTAATTTACAAGGAAGTGATCCAAAACTGTGAAATGACAATGAATCTTCAGTGATCAAAATTTAGTGATGACTTAACTTGAACGAACCAGTGAACAAAAAATGAAATAAGTGCAACACGTGGTCGGCAGGAATATGCACAGTCAAGTAACAGTATAATATAAATAACCATCATTCAAATCTTATCAAAAGCGCTGAATCTAAATTAAATGGGGTAAAATGAATGAAAGTGTGTGTGAGTAAATACTGGGTTGCTTTCATTTAATTAATTAATAAAATAAATAAGTTAATTTCATTATAAGGATTAAGAGCTAGAAGTCTGTTGTTTTGGTCAGATGGGGTTGTTACCACAGTATGTAATATTGTTCATTTGAAATGTAGAGAATAGAGAAGGAGGAAGTATGTTTTATTGAACCATAAAAAAGAGAATGATAAAAGAAATAAATCAAGTTGAAATAGTTAACCGTAAATGAGAGTAATTATTACAACATAAAACCCTAAATCACTTATAGGTTGCGACTTCACGTGACGACCTTGGGACCCAATGAAGGTAAGCAGTTTAAAAAATAAATTTTATTAAATAATATTATTTGAAAAGAGTGGACGATTACATTTGGCGCGACGAAACAAGGACTGTTTGTATAAATTTAAATTTTGTACAGACCACATCTACTCGCAAAAATAAGTGATTTAGAGGTTGAAACAGAATACATAAAAAATTACGAAAAAACGAGTTTATGTTATAGTATGATACGTAAGTAATGCGTAAACTATTGAAATATTGAAGGCATGTCAAATAAGAATTGTTAAAATATATAATAATTTCACAATTTCAAAATGGCAGAGAATAACGAGAATACTATAAGTGAAATAACTGAATTTAATGAATCAGCTGTCATGAGTAACCTGGGAGTTCATTCAACTCCGAATGTAGGTCAAGATAAAATAGTCGAAGTAAGTGTTACAGATAAAACGGATATTACAGAGGATTAGCGAGTTCAGTTAACTCCAACCTCAATAAAATGTAATAGTGAATTTAATAATGATATAATGAGTATTTTAAGAACAATATCAAAGGATATGAATGAGTGAGATAATAAATTTGATAAATTAAGCAGTGATGTTAGTGAATTGAAAGAACACAATAAAGAAATAAAGAGTCGTTTTGATAGTAATGAGGAAAAGTTTGATAATAAAGTTGATATTAATGAACAAAGAAAAAAATGTGAAAGTAATTTTGATGAATTAAAAGAGCAAAATAGTGATTTGAAAAACAATATTAATGAAATTAATAAACGGTTTGAAATAACCATTGAGATATTTGAAAGTAACTTTAACAAATTAGTATGAAATATTGAGAAGATGGGAGTTTGGAGAATAAATACAGGTGAGTGTAACAAGAACAAAAATAGTCAAGAAATAATTAATAACAAGGTAAGTGGTGATTACAGTAATGAGTCTAATATTGAAGTAAAAAGCGATAACAATGATATAATTAAAAATGTGGTGCTAGAGAGTAAGGTGGTTAATACTGAGAGTGATAATGAAGATTTTGTTGAAGTAGAGTTTAGTAACGAAGTGTTAGCGAGTGCTGAAAAGATTTGGAAGGTGTGTGAAGAGAGGTTAGGTGGGCAAAGGGCAGATTTTCCCCGAGTATATTGTGAACTGGAATTTTCACAAGTGTTGTATGAGGACAAAGGTTCCTCCAGAAGTTATGTAGAAGACAAGGTGTCTTCAAACAGTCCCCTAATTTTTTGTAAACCTGGAAAAGCCAGGAAGTGGTATAGTAAGTTTGTTGTGCCCTTTGCATGGAGTGAAGTAGGTCAGTGGGGTTGTGACAGGTATTGGGATGAAAGTGATTATGATAGAGGTATTTAAGTTAAGTAGAAGTTATAAAGAGTTGATAGAGAGGTTAGAATTGGAGAAAATAGACAATATGAAATACTTACTGGTTGTAGTAGGGGTTGATGATTATTTTGAGGATACCACTGTAGATGATGAGCACTTACCTTGTATTGTCATGGATATACTAGATGAATATGATGATATAACTTACCTGATGTTAACAAAAAAATACTAAGCGAGACTGGACTAAAATTACCAATGTAGACTGGTTTTATGAATTAATAGGAGGCAATAATGTTGTCAAATACTATGTTGATATAATTAATGAAAATGGTGATTACAATAATAATTATAATGTAATAAGAATAAGTAAAGATGAGAATTGTTATGTGAAAGTAAGGCTAATTTACGATGATGGTGGTTAGAGATAACCAGTGAATGAACATTTATTTATTTTAGTTTATGGTAATGACTTGGCTAGATTATGTAATGAGGTGTGGTAAACAATAAAATAATATGACGAAAATTTGTAAATAAATTTATAGTGAGATTAATTGTGTTTGTGTTGTAAAATGTATTTTATGTAAACAATGTGTGTATGTAGTAGAAATTGATTTAATAATAATAATAATAATATTTTAGCAGACTAAATAAATAATGAGAGTTTGTAATAAATGAATTGTAATTGTTTTGGAATAAGGTAATTAAAGTAATGTTGTGTTTAAATAACTGATGGAATTAGATAATTTGAGGTGAATGAATTAATTAATTAATGTTGTATAAATGTACTTTGGTAATCAATTTAAATGGTTTTTCTGAAATTTGAACTTTATAATAAATAGTAAATGAGTAAAAGTAAAATGTGTAGTTGTTGAGTCATATAGTTGTAATAAGGTTTCAGAAGGTACATATGGTTTTGTATGTTATATTTGTGGTGAGAATTGTTTATAGTTTGAGTCTATGACAAGCGATAATGTGTTCATTTGATGGAGTGGTTGACCATATGTAAGTATAAATTTGATAATAACTTTGAAGTAAAGTAAAATGTTTGAATAATAAATGTTAAATGAGTTTAAAAGGTTCTAAATAAGGTGCAGTGGCGGACTAAGGGGGCAGGGGGGGCCACCCCAAGCCCCCCAGGACCAGACCATTTTTAATCAAATCCCAAACAAGGCCAAAATATGTTCAGTAAATAAGAGGCAGTTTGGAGTTCGAGGCCCCATACGTATGCAAAATATAAACATAGGTACCTACTTACCTATTACCAGGCCATGGCAATTGTCAATGGGTGTGTTCAGAATTTTTAGAATTTTTGTAAAACGTTGCATGAAACTTAAAAACTGTAGAATGATAAACCAGTTGTCTGCTAGACGCAATTATTCTATATGAAACGTTTTTTGATACCTATGCCATCTACACAGGTGTACTATAAGTACAGTTTAAAAATACGCGCATAAGTGCAGTAAAGAGCTTACCAGTGATTTATTAATTTTTTAACTAAAGTATTACATTCTAAAAATTACTTTTTCAAAGGTTATACATAATTATTATATAGTTTATTTTATGAATATGAAAATCCAACTAGATGAACTAGAGTAGAGTCATCTAGATTTAAGCAACGGTTTTTACCAACTGTAGACATCAAGATCAACACTAGAGTCATCTAGACTTTATACGCCGGAACTAACCGTAGAAAAACGTTTTGTAACATTTTTTTTCTGCTGAACACACCCAATATCACATAAATCTTTATCTAGTTATAGTCAGCGCCTTAAAGGGGTGCACCCCGCTTGCTCTATGGCAGCTTCGGCGCGAAACATAAATAATAGATCCGAACAACAGAGAAATTATTTGATGATTTCTTTCGTAAAAGGAACAACATACCTATTAAAGAATAGCAACGAGGGCAATCAATTTGAACCTTATTGTTGTAAAATTACGTTATAACTTGTAACTTGTAAGGAGACCAAATGAAGATAGTAGCCGCTGCGGGACTTCCCTTCAACTTCCATTTGAAACTCTCGGGGAATACCCGTCAGAACGGGGAAAACCCAAACAGTCCACTCGCGCATGCCCTCTAGAATACCTTGAGTTTCGTGTTAACTTCATTTCATTTCATTCTTCATAAAGCTCGATTAGAAATACTACGTAATTAATATAATTTTGTCTTTGATTTTTGTTGTGGCGTGTTAAGAGAGTTTAAACAGTGATTGTATTATCCTCTATCTAAGAAGAGCCCAAAAAGTCTGTTTCCAGACATATAAAATAAAAGGTAATTTTCTTATTCTATTCTTTATTATTTCTTTGCACTCTACCTGATGGTTGCTGTGCTAAATGCTGATTCGTATTCTAAGTTTCTCACCTATATCTTTAAGTATGTATATTACAATTACTAGAGTGTAGAGTACACACATTATACATACTTGATTTTTTTTTTTATCAGCCATTACATCTATATTATTCATTTTTTACAAAATGTACACTACAAATACATCAATTTCTAAGCAGACCGGGGGCCTCATTTAGTTTCGCTGCCCTGGGCCTCCGACAGGCTTAGTCCACCACTGATAAGGTGATTAAATTAATTTGAGGTAGTTATGAATTTTCTAGTGTAATTTTCAATGGTTAACTTAATGTAAAATGTTGTAAAAGATAGAGTTTGGGTGATAATTATTTCAATAAGTCGGTCAAAGTTAACTTAAATGGGTGTTAGACAAAATAAGAATTTTTGGGAATAAAAGTAATACAGAAACGGGTTAATAGTAGGGACACAGTAGCGGGAGTGTATGTATGTAGAGAAAGTGAGAGTGATGTAAATGGAGAGTAAATAGGTGGTGGTGAAATTTTGTAGTGAGGGTGGAGGTGTAAGGAGTCATCAACGACAGACGTTATGGCGGGAGGAAACAGATTTAAAGAGGGTTACGGGTTACCTGGAAGGGACAGGAACCGATAAGGGAATGAGCTGGTAGTGCGGGAACACACATCCTAGGTAAAAAGAGGGTATCAGGTATTTTATTATAAGAGGAGAATGATTTAAGTTGAGTTAGAGAAATTAGTGGAGGTAAATATTATTGAGAGATTGGTGTCACCCTATGTTAGTGGTTGTTAGAAGGAAGAAGGGGGTAAGGTTATATCTAAATGCCCATTCAATAAATCAAATCATTGTGAATAACTGAGAATCACCCAAACCAATTGATGATGAAAATACTTAATAGAAATTCATAGTTGAAATGTAATAATAAATGTAACAAGTTAAAGATTTAATAAAATTTAAAGCTAAAATAAAGCTGCAAGTTGTGTAAATTTTTTGATAAAATCTGAATTTGAAATGTTATATATAATGAATGTTGATATTGTATTATGTTTATTTGTATTCAATGTCCCTATAGAAATGTCATTCACCTGGGAATAAGACATCAGCTGATGACTGGTGTGGACTGTACAATGTTTAATGTAATCAATTCGTATGTTCTTTTAGTAATTAATTTAATTTAATAATTGGTTTCATTTTATTAATTATCAGAATATATGTTTCTGGAATTTAAATTCATTTAATTACTGAAAAAAAAAGAAAACAAAATTTTAATTTTTTGGTGGAGTACAGATTGTTGTGTTTTCATGTTCACGATATATTGATGATTGTGTGTATTGATAATGTATTAACTGATTCATAGTGTTCATATTATATGTTTTGTAACCAAATGTAATGATAATGGAATTTATGATAGAAATAAGTTGTTTATTTTATTTTGTTTATTATGATTGTTAGCATCTATTTGAGGATTTATAAAAAAAGTAAATTCATTTAAAAGATTTTGGAATTTTGAAAACTGCGATTAAATGAATTAATGGAAAGAGATGATGTAAATTAACTTCAATGTGAATCTTTGGTAAGGGACTTAGATTTATTTCACTATTTGAACAAAATTTAAATAATTTAATTTGATCTAAAACAGTAATGTCAAGCAACAAATTACGGGTTGAGAAATGGGAGTGAGTTTTATTTAAAGGTAAATATGAAATGTTTATGTGAATGTTACATTAATGATGAATATTTAGAGATCTTGTATTTAAGTTAGTAACGAATACGTGTACGCACCCAGTACTTTGCTAAAGGCAATCCAGTATATTTATAAGGGGAGATATATCGGTTGAGGATTTGATTTGATACAAGACCAGTTATTGATTTTTTTGTTGAAATGTTACAAGGTTAGGTGGTACTGTGGTGAGTGCCTGTCCGACTTTACGGTGTTGTGATCTCGAACAGAGAAGTCCAATAATGTTGTTCAGGTGCAGCCATAGTCACCGAGCTAGGGGGGTAGTTTACCCATGATGTATTAAGGATTTAAGGGGGGTTGTTGGCACCATGTCCTCGTTGATCCTCTTAGGGGTTAGCAATGAGAGTTTTTCTGTTTCAGCAGAAAACCTCTCATTGGGGGGCGGTATTGTAACGGGACAGAATTGGGTGATGGGTTTTAATTTAATTGTAAAGGCGGCACACAGGAGTTACCCACACAGGGCCTCAGTTTTAAATATAGACATTCCTTGTCGGGGCACCCAGTCGCACGTTTGGTCTGTATGCCCCGCAATAAGCTACTTTTCCAGGTGCTCAGGTATGTGCACAAGTGCGCGTATGCTTGCCCGCACAGATAAATCAGCACAAACTTTTTGCGAGCCCCAAGACGCGGGTTAATGTTATACAGACTCGCCTCACAGAAGATATCACGTGACGCCTGATCAGCCTATGAGATTGCAAGTTGCCATGGACTGTACAAATTTTGGCCATCTTGAAACTGTCTGTCGTTCTATAGCTGCGGTTTTGGCCGGTTCAGCATAAAGGCTTGCGAGCCGAAAATTTATTAAAATATCAAAACATGTGATTTAATTTACAAGGAAGTGATCCAAAACTGTGAAACGACAATGAATCTTCAGTGATCAAAATTTAGTGACGACGTAACTTGAACAAACCAGTGAACAAAAAATGAAATAAGTGCAACACGTGGTTGGCAGGAATATCCACAGCCAAGTAACAGTCTAATATAAATAACCATCATTCAAATCTTATCAAAAGCGCTGAATCTAAATTTAAAAAATGGGGTAAAATGAATGAAAGTGTGTGTGAGTAAATACTGGGTTGCTTTCATTTAATTAATTAATAAAATAAATAAGTTAATTTCATTATAAGGATTAAGAGCTAGAAGTTTGTTGTTTTGGTCAGATGGGGTTGTTACCACAGTATGTAATATTGTTCATTTGAAATGTAGAGAATAGAGAAGGAGGAAGTATGTTTTATTAAACCATAAAAAAGAGAACGATAAAAGAAATAAATCAAGTTGAAATAGTTAACCGTAAATGAGAGTAATTATTACAACATAAAACCCTAAATCACTTATAGGTTGCGACTTCACGTGACGACCTTGGGACCCAATGAAGGTAAGCAGTTTAAAAAATAAATTTTATTAAATAATATTATTTGAAAAGAGTGGACGATTACAGACAGTTTCTGCTGCTGATTTCCCTAACAGGAAACAGAACCTGATGTTAGCACGTTGGTATTTAATGTCTGCCATTGACAAATCGCCGAAAACGTGAAACAGCGCTTACAAAAAATAGTCACACTGACCGCGCTAATGTTTACACAACAATGCCACTAGGGCAACTGATACAAAATGGTGTCTAGTGAAGGCACCTAGCGGGAGAAGTCGGAACTAGCGTTCTACCAACTGCCAGAGAAAAATTCTTGTTACTTTTGGGTCCCCCCTCGTATTGTATTATAAATTGTCATGTATTGTAATTTGCAATAATAGTTTATAATATATCGGTTTTACTTGACTGAGGCAACGACCTCAGTACGTGCAATCCTCCGCTTCCTACCGCTGCTCCCCTCCTGGCATCCTCTTCTTCAGCATCACTCCTTCCTGGCATCCTCTTCGTCCTGGCGTCCACTTCGTCCGGCGTCCTCTTCATCCTGTCGTCCTCTTCTCAAATACGTTAGACACACAATGCTTATTATTTTCCCTAGAATAGTTTATTATTAATTGATATGTAAATTTTATCAATCTCAGGGTGAATATGGGTATCAATTTAATAAGGTGCATTAGTCGTACACCTTCCATGCAATCTTAAAGTGTCTTTATAGTCCCTAAGCGGATATCTTAAACTTATACGAAAAGCACTATACTATATTATAATTCTATTTAAATAATTGACCCACTCGGCTCTGTACACAGAACTTCGTACAGAATACCAAGGATTATGTTAACTTATACTTTTCTACGTTCGCTCGAGAACACACATACGTATGTATGTACGTTCTCTCTCATGCACGAGCACAACTTCACCTTGCAACTTCTACAGACAGACTGTGTCGATCTTTACTCTAAATAGAATGAATGTTACTGAACTTAGTGTTTTCCGATTGGCTAAACCCAAGTCACATGATTAATGCTTTCAACAGATATAAACTTTTCCAGAAAGAGTTTGTATAAATATGCACTAACTTCCATTGAATTATCTACAAATTTTTATGACCCTATTAATGATAAGTGTTTCAAATTGAGTTTTTCCTACTTAAAAAAAACATATTTCTAAAATAGTTATGAACCATAGAGTACACATAAATTGAAGCTATTTACATAAATAATTCATTGTCAAAGTTTCACGTCGATCAGTTAATTACCGCGGAAGATATAGCGATAACACGTTATCATACCCCCCACACACGCACACAAATCCGCTAAAACATACATGACAATAGAGAACATCTTTTTATGAAGAATTTGGTATACCCTACATGCTTATCCATTTCTAAATACAATACTTACGGCTAAAAGACAAATTATTACATAAAACCACTTTAAACATGAAAATGCTCATCATCCATGTGCTCTGATACAAACAACATAGCTTATCATCCTGTGTTCCGTTGCAGGATTAACTCCACCACGTGTAATTTTTTTTCCAAACCTAAATTGACATAACTTCCTATAATAATAATCATCCAAATAATAACATAAAAACTTCAAAAATCAAAATAAATGAATAGCTTCTATCAAACACATTCCTCAACTGTCACTTTGACAGCCCTAATGTAAACTAACAAACGCACGTGGCTAGATATCAAAAACACTCCTGAACACAGATAAGCGTATCACACATCTGACGTCATTTGGCTAGGTCTATGTATACCAAACGGAAGTCTAGCACACACACACAGCCTAGCGCGCAGCGGAATGGCGGTAGTTGGAAGTCTATCCATTCACTTTTCCAACATGATCACAATTATTCTTACTTTACACATATTTTTATACAATTTCCTACCAGTCATTCCACCTATATCCTGGCATTTTAGGTTTAATTATCTTTAACGTAATATTTTCTTAAGGATGATGCATGGAACTTCCCTATCACCCTGTTTGTATTTGAGTTTGTGACAAAGTATGTATTTTTACCCACTTGTTCTGATAAAATATATGGACCGTTGTATAATCTAAAGAATTTGGCTGCAGTATTATCTTCCCTGTGGCCTACATTTAAAACTCGCAGGAGTACCTTCTCTCCAGTTTTGAAAGTTACCAGTTTGTGATCGGCATTAAATTTCTCCGTCCGTTCTTCGGCACACTTTTTTATGCGTCTCCTGGCCTCTATCTTTTTAACCAAATTTGGAATAAGCAAATTCTGCATTGCAATCCTCCTGATGCACTCATCCCAGACACGCTTTGACATTTCCCCGGTTTGTAGTTCGTTAGGTGTAAATCCTGTCGTGTCATTGTAATTCCCGTTGATGGCCGCCTTGAAAAACTCGAGATAATCCGGTCACCTACTCTGGTTGGTATTACAATAAGTGCGAAACAGATGCCCTAACTCCCTGTTGACCCTTTCGGCGTGGTTACCTTGCGGTCTCTGGATTGCTGTTAACACTGCCTGTATATTGTACTTCTCTAATTCGGACTGCCACTTCTTGTTGGTGAATTGCTTACCCTGGTCAGATAGAATTTTCTTCACCGGACCATATTTCGGAATGTATTTATTTAATACAACATTTAATACTGCCATCGTGGTAGGTCGTCCAATTGCATATAAACTTACGTTCTTAGAAAATGCATCTGTGCAAACAACCAGGTTCTTCATACCCCTTGCAGCACGTGGTAGCGGACCTAAAAAATCGATACACAGTAGACATTCTTATTCTTTGTAATGATGTTACCCATCTCCACATAGGTGTGTTGATTTGGGTATTTAGCTGTCTGGCATATGTGACATGTTCGCAAAATAGACTTAACTTTCCTTGCCATGTTCAACCATACGAAGTCTTCCCTCATCGCCAAATAACATTTATAAGCTCCAGCATGAGCAAGACTTTCATGACAAGCCCAAGTTAAATCTTCTACGAGATCATCAGGAACCATAATCTTCCATTGTCCGTCGATTATTTTGTACAGTACATCCCTGTCGATTCTGAATTTCGGGTTGCCTTGATTTCGTATTTCTTCACTAATTTTTCTTAATTTTGCGTCCTTCTGTTGTTCAAGATTTACCAATTTCAACCTATTCTTTAAGTCATCTGGTAATGTATACTTGACTGCTAGAATTTTTAAAATCAATTTATGTTTATTTAAAATATTTACTTGTTTTCATTGACCAGCTGTTATCTCCTTATCGGGCGCTCGACCGTTACTCATTATCTTATCTAATTTATAAACGGCTGGTTTCAGTAACATAGCATTCTGCCCACCTTGCCTTACAATATTGTGTGTATGACCCAGGTTAATTGTATGTTGTGTATTTTTAACTATGAATTCTAGCGTTTTATTAGTAAAATCAATTGTAGCGTGTATTTTCCTTAATGTGTCAGTGCCTACTATAGCATCGTACACTAGGATTTTTGACTATAAAAATGGGTATTTCCATTTCCATCCCTTGTGAATTTATTGTGATAAGTGCTTGCTTATTAATAGTTTGTGAATCACCTGTAGCTGTTGTGACAATTGCATCATCGTTGACAGGTAAGATCGCTGTTTTTTAAAATTGGTGTGTGTTCGTCGATAAATTCCTTACTGATTAGAGAAATTTGAGCCCCAGTATCAAATAATATATTACTGACACATCCATTAATTTTCGTGCCCACAACCGTATCATTATCACTCTTATGTCTAACATGTTCCACATAGTCATTAACATACTTACTATACTTCAATTCATCTTTAATATCTTCAGAATATAGGCCTGAAGCAATGTATACACTCTTACCAATAGTATTGTTCACATAAGATTTTTGACACTGTTGTTCATTATGGTATGTTTTATTAATTGGCGATACATTACTTTGATCGAACTTTTGAAAATTAGGTTTGTTTTTAAATTGTTGTAGTTGTTTTTGTGGTTGTTGTGGCTCAAATTGTTTACGAGCCGGTTCGCTATTAGTATTACTATTATTTTGACTGTCAACATTATCCCATTTGGTTAACAACAGGAGTAGTTCCTCCAATGATTTAATACCTTGTGTAAATACAGCGATTTGAATACCACGTCCGAAATGATGTGCTAATTTATTTACCATCTCTGGCTTTGACATTTCTGGTTCTAGATACTTCGCACGAGATATGAGTTGCATTAAATAATTTTTTTTAGACCCTTTTAAACTGGAATACCTAACAAACTCCAGCTGTATGCGTATTTTCGCTGTACTTCGCTGTTCCAGTATCTCGCCCTAAAATGTTGTACCAGATCTTGATATGTAACTATTTTATCTTGTACTACCGTGAACCACTAAGCTGCAGTACCCTTTAATCTTCTGACTACATAGTTTATTTTATCCATCTCACTCAGGAAGTCGCCTATTGCGTCCATGTCCAGCTGGCAGCACTTAAGAAAAAGTGGATTCTCTGTATCTTTACCGAAGAATTTCAACTGTGAATTGTTAATAATAAACTATTCTAGGGAAAATAATAAGCATTGTGTGTCTTAACGTATTTGAGAAGAGGACGCCGGATGAAGAGGACGCCAGGATGAAGAGGACGCCAGGACGAAGAGGACGCCAGGAAGCAGTGACGCTGAAGAAGAGGACGCCAGGAGGTGAGCAGCGGTAGAAAGCGGAGGATTGCACGGACTGAGGTCGTTGCCTCAATCAAGTACAACCGATATATTATCGAACATTATAAACTATTATTGCAAATTACAATACATGACAATTTATAATACAATATACCTCTTTAAAAACTATATTTGTGTGTATAATAAATAATTTTTCATCTCCATAATAGACTTGTTTGTGATTTTTACACACTCACTATATCCTTATTAGTATAATAAAATTTGATCTGTTGCATAAGGATATTTGGCGCTGGCCAACGTGTGGCTCGATTTTTTGCTTTAGTTTTATGAAGGAATATATTATTTGAGTGTGTTTAGAGTAAATTCATTGAACTAATTGTGTGTGCCATTCTATGTTATCAGGGAGTGTAGATAAAAGTTGAATGCTCGCTGTTATCAGATAATTGTGCAGTAATAGTAATTGTCTATGTGGAGATTGAATTATTATTTGTATCTGTGTTATTCCTTAGTCCTTAGTCGAACAATAAAAATTATAGCAGTTAGCAAATTCATAATAGAAATAGCTGATAAATATCCTTCCACATTTACGGATTTGGTGAACAGTCGAAGCTATCCCCCTAACCTTGTTTTCAATGTGGATGAGACAGGGCTGTTTTGGAAAAAGTTACCTTCACACACTTTCATTTCTAAAAGTGAGCGATAGGCCCCCGGCTTCAAAGCGGCCAAGGATCGGCTTACACTTCTATTGGGGGGTAATGCAAGTGGAGATTTGAAATTAAAACCTCTTTTGGTGTACCACTCAGAAAATCCATGAGCGATGAAATTTTATAAAAAAGAAAATTTGCCCGTCATATGGACATTAAACAAGAAGGCTTGGGTGACAATGGCTGTGTTTAATGATTGGTATCTTAACCATTTCATCCCCGAAGTAAAAAAATATTGTGAGGAGAACGACTTAGAACATAAAGCCCTGTTAGTTCTGGATAACGCGCCCGGTCATTCTGTTACCTTGGAAAGTATCCAAACTGATTTTCCTGTTGATGTTGTGTTTCTTCCTCCCAATACAACTTCATTATTGCAGCCTATGGATCAGGGAGCAATTGCTGCTTTTAAAGCGTATTATTTGCGCCGCACATTCTGCCAATTGTAATGGGGCAGAATTGTGCGATAGGTTTTTATTTGTGAATACAACGCAGTAGTTACCCACATGATGCCTCAATGTATAACCATAGACATTCCTGAAGGTGACGCCCATCCGCATGTTGGTCCAGAAAAGTCGTCAACAAGTACAGTTTTAAGGTGCTATGGAATGTGCGCTATTGCGCGGATGCGTGTGCTTACAGCTGAATTATCACGTACTCGGCTGGTTGAACAGTTACAGTGAGTAGACTATATGCGGCGTTGAAAATTTGCTATGTCACGTGGTGCTGCTGTGCTCCAATCAAATACCAAGTTGCCGCGAGATGAAGTGGCTGAGCCATCTTGAAAAGCGGTGACCGTCGCTGTGAAGTTTTCAAAAAGTTAATCAGTGCAACATCTTTTAGACGCAACCAGTGAACAAGAATGTAATAAGAGTGACACGTTGTCTGCAGAGACGCCATCAGTCAAGTAACAGAAAAAACTTAAACCAATCAATATATCTAAATTCATAAAAGCGCTAAATGTAAATAAAGGGGTTTAAAAGATATGGGTGTGTGTGTGAGCGGAATTCTGGGTTGCATTTAATAAAAAATTTAATGAATAAGTTTTAGAATTTTAAATAAATGATTTAATTATAAGAAATAAGAGACAAGTTTGTTATTTCAATCAGATGGTGTCATCACCTCGATATGTAATTGTGCGTAAGTGAAATGTTAGCATATGGAGAAGGAGAAGGGAAGCAAATACAATAAAGTAGAGTGTTACATGAATTATAACTATGTACTTGTTTACTTGCATTTACCTGTTTTTCTCTGCTAAAGTACACCAGACGACTCCCTGGCAAATTACCAGTAAAGGTAAGTAATACGAAATTTCAATAATTTAATAACTTATTAACCTGTACTACTTCAGTTGACGCCCTAAACAGGGACGAATTTACAGATTTTAATAACCTAATAACAAGTCATACTTCAAATGGCGCCCGAACAGGGACGTTGTAAATTAAAATTAAAACGAATTAATTTATAACCTGGTCAAAATGGCAGAGAAAAACAAGAGTGAAAATTTTTGTGAAAATGTAGAAGAGTCAATTTTAAATGTTACGCAAGATCATATGGTAACAACTAATGAAATTGTTAGTGAAAATGTTGAAATAGATGTAAATGAAACTGTAGTAGCTGGGGGTAGTAGAGATAATGGGGTAAATATATTTAACCAATTAGCGTTGATGATGGAAATGATGTCAGGTATGAAAACTGATAATGAGAAGTTAAACGCAAGTTTAAATGATAATTTAAAAACGAGTTTAAATGAATTTAAAATTGAAATCAAATCTGAAATCAAATCAGAGATAAATGTCGTAAAAGTAGAAATGAATAACGAGTGTGCGAACATAAGAAGCGAACTAAAAATGAAGGAGGTGAATATGTACAGACGATTAGAAAGTATGAATGAGACTATGGCAGAGATGAAAGGTGAGATAATTATAAATATAAATAAAATACAAGACGAAGTAAACGAAAGTAGAACTTTGAAGGAGGAGGTAGAAAATGATACAGTTACAGGTAAGTATAACGAAAACGAAAATATTGAAGGTACAAGTGATACTAAGATAAGTGATGAATTTAAAACTAGTGGTAATTATGATGATATAATTAAAAATGTGGCGTTAGAAGATAAAATAAATAACAGAATAAATAATAATAGTGGCAATGAAGTTTTGAGGGAAATACAAGGTGATTATGAGAGAGAGAGAGTGATAGAAATATTTAAGCGGAACAGAGGTTATAACGAATTAGCAGAGAGGTTAGATATTATGAGAATTAATAATATTGAATACTTACCTTGCGAAGTAGTTAGTACAGCAAATGATGATAAAAGTGATAATATTGGTTACTTACTTTATGACAAAACTGATACAGCAGTAGACAATAATGATAACGAAACTGTAATTGACATAATTATGACAGATCATACGAAAGGTGACTGGACTATACTTGGTGATAATAGACTATATGATTTAATAACATGGAATAATCCTGTCGGTACTGTGGAGGAATATAAGAATTTGGATAGTCTTTATATTAATAAAAATGCTATAATGAGTTTAATAAAAAATGAATGGTGTCGCTGTAAGACCAGGTTATTGTACGATGATGGGGGGTAAAACAATTAATATTTATGAGCTATGTAACTATGTAATTAATGGTTTTGAATTGGACTGCTTTATAAAATGAGGTGTGGTAAACAATAAAATAATGACAAAAAAATTGTAAATAAATTTATAGTGAAATTAATTGTGTTTGTGTTGTAAGATGTACTTTATGTAAACAATGTATGTATGCAGTAGTAATTTGATTTTAATAATAATATTTTATCAAACTAAACGAATAACAAAAGTAATTAGGAAGTTTATAAAACAACTGAATTGTAATTGTTTTGGAGTAATGCAATTAAAATAACTGGTATATCCAATAATTGATTGAATTAAAAGAATTTGAGATTAATTAATTAATTAATGTATAGATAAATTTTGATAATGAATTTAAATGATTTAAACTTGATAACAAATAGTAAATGAATAAATGTAAAATGTATTTAGTTGTGGAATCATATGATTGTTATAATGTTTCAGAAGATACATGGAGTTATGTACGCTATATTTGTTGTAATGACTTGTTTCTATTTGGAATTAATGACAGTAATCATGTGTTTATTAGAGGGAGTGATTGACCATATGTAAGTATGAATTTGATAATGACCTTGAAGTAAAGTAAAAGTCTTATAAAGGCACTAAATGAGTTTGAAAAGATCATGAGATTATTACAGTATATGATTTGTACGAAAGTAGTTGACTGAAATATGTTTTGCTTTAATCATTAATTAAAAGATATTAATGACTTTTATCATATGTTTTGCTCTCTATGATATTTTATAGATGATTTTACTGATTTTGGAGAGAGTATCTCAAGTAAAGAAGGTGTTTATTCTATTTTGTTTGTTATGTTTTATTGTGTTTATGATATTATGCTATGATAGAGTGTAAGTATTATAAACATATGTCATGTATTTTACATTGTATAATTTTGAAGGGTATCTAGGGTAAGGTCATTTACCTGACCCAGAGGGATCAGCTGATGATTGGGGTTAGATATGTAATATATGTCTCACAATTGATTTGTAGTTTTTTTTTATATATAAGTAAAGGATGGAATAATAAATTTTAATAACACGATAATTCTTTTTGGGGAACAAAATTTCTTTGCAGTAAAGAGTTTTATGTTGAAGTTTGAGGTTCATTACAAGTAGAGAAGGTGTCAGCTGATTCATGATGTGTATCTTATGTTATCTTTTGTACTCAAGTGTAGGTAGTTGTTTTTGTTGACTTTACAGTGGAAATAAGTTGGTTAATTTTATTTGTTTATTATGAGTGTGAGCATCCAAGTAATAAGAACAATAAAGTAAATTCATGTGAAACATTTTGGAAACTTTGGAAAAATTTTAAATTTGCAAGGAAATTAAGGAATGGAAAGAAATAACGTAGACTAACGTGGATGTGGATTTTGATAATAGACCTAGATTCTTTTCACTAGGGGAATAAAATTTAATTAATTGAACTTCATTTGAAATAATATCAGAAAAAATTTTGTTGTTTGAAAAGAGAAAATTACTTTGTGTAGAAGCAAATATAGAATGCTTGTGAAGTTTATTTTAATATAAATGGAGGTAGTATGTAGTCGATAATGAAAATGTGTATGCACCCAGTAATTGCTAAAAGCAACCCACTATGCATGTAAGGGGGGAACATATCGGTTGAGGATTTGGTATGGTGTAAGGCCAGTTCTGGAATTTTATTCAGAATGTTACAAGGTGAGGTGGTACTGTGGTGAGTACCTGGCTGATTCTATGGTGTTGGAATCTCGAACAGAGAAGTCCAGTAATGTCGTTCAGGTGCAGCCAAAGTCGCCGAGCTAGGGGGGTAGCTTACCCATGATATGTTTAGAAATAAAAGGGGGGTTGTTGGCACCATATCCTCGCTGATCCTCTTGGGGTTTGGTAATGAGAGTTTTTCTGTTTCAGCAGAAACCCCCTCATTGGGGGGGGGGGTATTGTAATGGGGCAGAATTGTGCGATGTTTTTATTTGTGAATACAACGCAGTAGTTACCCACATGAGGCCTCAATGTATAACCATAGACATTCCTGAAGGTGACGCCCATCTGCATGTTGGTCCAGAAAAGTCGTCAACAAGTATGGTTTTAAGGTGCTATGGAATGTGCGCTATTGCGCGGATGTGTGTGCTTACAGCTGAATTATCACGTACTCGGCTGGTTGAACAGTTACAGTGAGCAGACTATATGCGGCGTTGAAAATTTGCTATGTCACGTGGTGCCGCTGTGCTCCAATCAAATACCAAGTTGCCGTGAGATGAAGCGGCTGAGCCATCTTGAAAAGCGGTGAGCGTCGCTGGTCTTACTACCACCAGCAGAACGCGCGGTCTTATAAAAATTTAGCTCGACCAAATTAGGGTCGGCCGACCAGTAAACCATGTGATGTAAACTATAACATTGGCACGATATAAAATAACAGTAAACAGTGAAGTTTTCAAAAAGTTAATCAGTGCAACATCTTTGGACGCAACCAGTGAACAAGAATGTAATAAGAGTGACACGTTGTCTGCAGAGACGCCATCAGTCAAGTAACAGAAAAAACTTAAACCAATCAATATATCTAAATTCATAAAAGCGCTAAATGTAAATAAAGGGGTTTAAAAGATATGGGTGTGTGTGTGAGCAAAATTCTGGGTTGCATTTAATAAAAAATTTAATGAATAAGTTTTAGAATTTTAAATAAATGTTAATTATAAGAAATAAGAGATAAGTTTTTTGTGAAATGTTAGCAAATGGAGAAGGAAAAGGGAAGCAAATACAATAAAGTAGAGTGTTACGTGAATTATAACTATGTACTTGTTTACTTGCATTTACCTGTTTTTCTCTGCTAAAGTACACCAGACGACTCCCTGGCAAATTACCGGTAAAGGTAATTAATACGAAATTTCAATATTTTAATTAATGAACAACATTTCAAATTTCAATAATTTAATAACTTATTAACCTGTACTACTTCAGTTGACGCCCTAAACAGGGACGAATTTACAGATTTTAATAACCTAATAACAAGTCATACTTCACAATTAATTCATGAAACAGATTCAGCAGACAAGGAGTCAATGAAAGAATGGTGAAAATCGTTTAACATTATGAAAGCCATTGAAAATATTGATCTTTCATGGAAAGAAGTTACGCAACAATGCATGAATGGTTGTTGGAAAAAACTGTGGCCGGACGTGGCCAAAAATGAAGAAAATAAAGTTTTTTCAAATTTAGTGAATGACATCACACAGCTAGCCAACACAGGGAGGCTAAGTGAAGAATCCATAGAAAAACAAGACATTATGGAATTGATTGAATCCGACGCGCAGCCTTTGACAAACAAAGAACTTCTGGATCTACAATCTCAAGATGAAGTGGAAAAAGAAGAGATCGTTCCTGAAGAAACACCGCGAATTGTGTCAACTAAAATTTTGCAGGAAGGTTTAATGTTAATTCAAACAGGATTAAACCTCATAGAGTAAAATGAAGTTGATTGGGAGAGAATCGCGAAAGTCAAAAAAGTTGTCAATGATGGAATAGATTGTTATCAACAACTATTAAATGAGAGGAAGTGAAAAGCATCACAACCAACTCTACACACATTTTTCAAAAAGGCTGCGACTGAGAAGCCACATGAGGATCCTCAACGCGGAACTTCTCAAGGATCTTCTTTGTGATCAAGTGAATTAGGTAGATGTTTGTATAAATTATTTTTGTACATATTCGTTTGTATGTACGTATGTACGAGGGGGGCCCAAAAGTAACTAACATTTTTCTCTGGCAGTTGGTAGAACGCTAGTCCCGACTTCTCCCGCTAGGTGCCTTCAGTAGACACCATTGTGTATCAGTTGCCCTAGCGGCATTGTTGTGGAAACATTAGCGCGGTCAGTGTGACTATTTCTGTAAGCGCTGTTTCACGTTTTTGGCGATTTGTCAATGGCAGACATTAAATACCAACGTGCTAACATCAGGTTCTGTTTCCTGTTAGGAAAATCAGCAGCAGAAACTGTCGCAATGCTTCGGACAGCTTATGGGGAGGAAGCTTTGAGCCAGGCAAGGATTTATGAGTGGTTTTCTCGTTTTAAAAGTGGTCAAATATCAATTCAAGGCGAACCACGACCAGGACGTCCCTCGACTTCCAAAACGGATGAAAACATTGAAAAAATCTGTGTTGCGATCATGTTTGATCGTCGTAGAACAATTGATGAATTGGAGGAAATAACTGGAATATCCTGAAGTTCATGCCAACGAATTTTGACTGACGATCTGAAGATGAAACGTGTTGCAGCAAAATTCGTTCCGCGCGTGCTTTCTTGTCGGCTCAAAGCTTCCTCCCCATAAGCCGTCTGAAGCATTGCGACAGTTTCTGCTGCTGATTTCCCTAACAGGAAACAGAACCTGATGTTAGCACGTTGGTATTTAATGTCTGCCATTGACAAATCACCGAAAACGTGAAACAGCGCTTACAGAAATAGTCACACTGACCGCGCTAATGTTTCCACAACAATGCCGCTAGGGCAACTGATACACAATGGTGTCTAGTGAAGGCACCTAGCGGGAGAAGTCAGAACTAGCGTTCTACCACTGCCAGAGAAAAATTCTCGTTACTTTTGGGTCCCCCTACATATAACTTTTAAATTAAAATGCCTTTTTTGAGATTTCGTATTATGAATATTTTATTTATCAAAACCTTTGTACGTACATACGTATTTTATTATGTTTATAACACATTTTGACAAGGAAAATCATATAAAAGCAATAAAAACTAAAACAACGAGGTATTGGTCGGTACAAAATTGGAAACCCCGCTTAGCACGATTTTCGTTTTACGCGAATCGCCGAGGAACGTATCACTCACGTTAAGCGGGGTATGACTGTATTTTCTTTTTAACACCTGACACACATTTTACTGAAAAATATCAGTATCATCAGAGGTTTGTAAGTAAATTAATAACAACTGAAATAATTCTATGTTAATATAGAAATTAACGAATAATCAAATTTTAATTAATAATTAAAGAACAAGCCCAAATAAAAACAAAACAAGACGATCTATTTAAAATTATAAAAATAAAAATGAATAAAATATAAACATTAAATAATTCAAATATACCGAAAAAACTACTACTGAAGAAAATAAACATTAAAACAATCGTTAACTAATCAACCTAAATCGATTATCAGTTATTTCACATTAAAATCGATACAAATTTGATTATTCGTTAATTTCTATGTTAACATAGAATTATTTCAACTGTTATTAATTTACTTACAAACCTCTGATGATACTGATATTTTTCAGTGAAACATGCATCAGGTGTTAAAAAGAAAATATACGAAATTACTACTTGCAGAAGAAACAAATTGTTTAAAATCACAACATTATATAATTGCTGCAAGAACCTTCCAGTTACCTATATAGAAAATGATATTACAGAAATGAAACTGCAAAGAGATTGTGTTTCATTTCAATGTACTGATATAGTTAACAAACACATTACCTGGGGAATATTGAGGAAGTAACATGACTCACTTGCATATGCATGGACCGTGCAAGAGGCAAGCATAGTGCTCCCTGCGTAACAAACTACAAGCAGTCTGCTCCTTTCTTGAATATTCATGAAATTTCTCCTTTGAGCTGTACGCTGTTCACTTAACACATTGTTTTCAATCCCTCTACTGCTCACGTGAGTTAAAATAAGAAGTTTAAACTATTACAACACCATTAACAAACAGTTGGAACAAATGATGTTACAGCAGTGTACTAATCATCTTCCTCACACTTCTTTTTGTTACAGCACTTGAATAAATCTTTTTTAAATGGTGATACTTTTTAGTATTGTGTCAAGAAACGTAATTTTTTGAATAATATTATTTTTATTTTTCACCATAATATATACTTAATAATTCAGTTCACTTAATAATCTCTACTTAGTACCAGAGTATAATGTGAACCGACATACAACATCAGTTTTAAACAGTTCAAAACATATTTCGGAGTGTCTTGTGAAAGTAATGAATCTGCAGCAGTGGTGAAATAATTGGACAATGGCTACAGCAAGGATGAGTACCATTTAAAACTTTTAAACCTTTAAACATATAAAAAATCATTTTAAAAGTCGCTGACATCTATATGGTACAAAGACATACATTTTTAGCTTGCTGTATGGGAAATAAACCTTTTATCAAGATAACTGTCATGTTTTTCTTGTACGCCAACATTTCTAAGACACATTATCATCCAAACAGAAACTAATTTGACAGAACAAATATTGAGAATTCTACAAAATTTCTTATTTTATAAATCTTATACAGATTTAAACAATATTTTTATTAGTCTTTTTTATTAATATATATTGACACCAGACATTTTGAAACAGATTATTAATAAAAACAGAAACTCAGAGTACATACAAAAATATATAGCTATAGTATATATATAATATACAATACTGATGAAGTCTACATAAAAAAAAATGCTAAAAATATCTTTGTGAGAATGGACTGAGCAACACATTCTAAATACACTTTGATGATCTATTTCCACACAACTGGTGCTGTAGAGTCTTTTCATAATTGGTTATTATTATAGACGAATATTTCTTCATTACTTCTCTGATAACGGAGAGAGAGAGAGAGAGAGAGAGAGAGAGAGAGAGAGAGAGAGAGAGAGAGAGAGAGAGAGAGGGAGGGGGAGTAAGTGAGATGTAGAAGAGAGAGTGAGTAGGAGTGATAGAGCGATTTCAGGTTAGAGATGGAACAGAACAGTATTATACTGTAGATTCAGTGCCACAGGCGCTTGAGAAAAAAATGAAACTGTTATCGTACTTTCAACATTATATGTTCGATCATCTCATGAAGGCTGATGCAGATCACGCTGTCCAGCAGTCTGATTCGCTCAGTCGAATACCATATTTACAACAATGGCATAGGTCTGCAACAGCTGTATTAATGTTTCTGACCAACGGTACACTGCAGATAAACTTCAAGGATCATACGAAAATGATTCTGTGCCCCTCTAATGTCTGCTGTAACCTACATAGATGAACAGAATAATTTCAATACATATAGATTCTCTACAATTTCTGAACATGGGTGCACACCTGCGTTAAGTTCTTGCCTCAAGTATGCTAAACATAAAATGCATATTTTAATGCAGCCATTATCAGAGAAGTAATGAAGAAATATTCGTCTATAATAATAACCAATTATGAAAAGACTCTACAGCACCAGTTATGTGGAAATAGATCATCAAAGTGTATTTAGAATGTGTTGCTCAGTCCATTCTCACAAAGATATTTTTAGCATTTTTTGTCATGTAGACTTCATCAGTATTGTATATTATATATATGCTATAGCTATTTATTTTTGTATGTACTCTGAATTTCTGTTTTTATTAATAATCTGTTTCAAAATGTCTTGTATCAATATATATTAATAAAAAAGACTAATAAAAATATTGTTTAAACCTGTATAAGATTTATAAAATAAGAAATTTTGTAGAATTCTCAATATTTGTTCTGTCAAATTAGTTTCTGTTTGGAAGATAATGTGTCTTAGAAATGTTGGCGTACAAGAAAAACATGACAGTTATCTTGATAAAAGGTTCTTTCCCATACAGAAAGCTAAAAATGTATGTCTTTGTACCATATAGATGTCAGCGACTTTTAAAATGATTTTTTATATGTTTAAAGGTTTAAAAGTTTTAAGTGGTACTCATCCTTGCTGTAGCCATTGTCCAATTATTTCACCACTGCTGCAGATTCATTACTTTCACAAGACACTCCGAAATATGTTTTGAACTGTTTAAAACTGATGTTGAATGTTGGTTCACATTATACTCTGGTACTGATTTTAAAACAGTTTAAGTAACATTTTTTTAATCTCTACTTAGTTTGATAAATTTAGTGTGATGACATTCAATTTTTTTGATAACGTTCAAAAAGATATTGTTTATTGAATTCATAAAAACAATCATTAATAGTAAAAAATTTCAGGATATGATGCAAATCTCTTTGAAAGTAAAAAACCTCTGCTCAACAGTCTGTAAAGGACCAACGCATACTGCACGGCTTTTGTCTTTAGTGGGATGGTTGCATGGCCAACCGATAGTTGAGAGTATTCACAGCCAGGAGGGGCCGCTGTTATGTCAGTTGGCTACTCAATTTTACCTCATGACACTGAGTGCACGTCGTAATGTGCCTCTGTCGGGAATTGAACCAGGGACCACGCGCACATGAATCGTGGGTGCTAGCCACTAGACCACCTGGAGGCTCCTCTTTGAAAGTAACCGTGTATCTAACAGATAAAGCAGCAAACTTGGAGAACACAACACATGTGCAACTACTGAAATTTTAATTTATGCAGTTTTTACTCTACAACTGCAGATTTGTGAGCTGGTGCATCATCACAGTGATAAAGGACTTTCTCCATTGCTAAATAAATTTATTCTTCATTTGTAATTCAAACAATCCAACAATTTTGCATTATATACTCTCATTATACTTTCATATCTTTCCAAATAGGCAATAAATAAATAAATCTGCCTGAAATTCTTACAACAGTTGTTTGAAAGATTAAAACTTATCAATTACAATAACAGTGAGACATTAATGGTACCCTCTCCTCTGTGTTAAATATGTAATCAACCCTTTGAGGAGTATGAACATTTTAAAAGTTCTTTTATTTCTTACGCTGTCTGTAGTGTGTCACAAGCTGTACGCAATAATATGAACTTCTTGAAAAATAACTTTTTATCATTTGCATTAGTGATTACACTCATAATAGTTATCACTGACTACGTGTTCACAGTAGTAAAATTCGTAAACATTTTCTGTGTTTTTTTTTGTTTCAGTGTTGTTCTAAGTGTTATTTTGGCACAGTAAACTTACATTAGTGATACTATAAGTGTTAAAAATTATTGATATTTATCTGAATAACAAATATAGGAAATAACTGCTGGTCAGGACTCCGATTTTTGTAGAGAGTGAAAACGATTGTAATAATGTGGGAACCCATACCAATTGTTATTCGTTTAAATTAACTGTCAGTTATTCAAATTAATAATATACATAAAAATAAAGTGTTATTTATTTTCTGGAAGGATAAAACTGTACAACACATCTGAAAAATCCTAGCTCCCAGGGGCATGCTACTAGCCTTAAAACATGATTATCAGAGGGTTAAACACCCTTATATGAGCTAAAATTAATACAAGCATACAATAAATTGTATAATTTCAAAACTCCGCAGTCTACTACAACTGTATTATATATATTTTACACCATAATAATAATAGTTATGATGATAGTAATAGAAATATTGGCTTATAGAATAGTCAAACATTTAAGTATGCACAAAGAAATCACATGTAAATGAGATGACTATTCAACATAAAAAGTTACAAAAAAAAAACAGTATCTTGGTATATAAAATTTGAACATGGAGATAACATGTAGAAATCTTATTATAAACACATAAATGGGAAACACAAGAGTCTGTGTAAGTCACCAATTAAAATAATATTCAAAGGAACACAATCTTATATCAAATAATAAATCACTACCAGAAGTCAACATTTTACAGTTCTTGTATTAGTTAAATAGTAATAAAAATTGTGTAGTTTTTACTTATTTCTTTTTTCAGTTCACTGTGTTTTTTGTTTTGTTATGTGGGTAATACCTGAGTTGAGTTTTGGTGGCTGTAATTGTTTGAAACAATTCAAGTTTTATCTATTAATATAATCGAGTCCCTAGTTCAGGTCCATTGAAACTTTACGTATTTATTACGATTTAATATAATTTTTCCGATTTATAAAACCTTTACTCTTTTTCTTACCTTCGGGTTCCGTCCAGGATTCTACAGACGAACCAGTTGCAGAAGGATTATTTGGGTTGAGTTGCAAAATCATAAAGCGAACACATATTATGCTGACTAAAACAAATTATTTTCGTTTATTACAAAAAAATTACGTTATATTCTACACTTGTATTCTCATCGTTTCTGATCAACTACTACATCTATTAAGTTTTTCAGTTTTTAGTTAGACAGAACTAACACACCAGGTTATCAGTATACAATTGACAAAATAAACAATTCTTACAACTACCATTCTTACAAACCTATTACAAGTAATTTATATAATTACTGAACCAGTACTCTGTATTCACACTCTCTCTTTTACAATGACAGATTCAAACCCCTTACTGAGATCTCATTTCCAAAGTATTTGAATTTCGAAATATTGATTTGTAAATGGGTTTTATGCTTTAAGTAAAATTATTTATTTATTTTTTTTAATGAATTGTTCAGTACAGTTACCCATCCATCCGGTGTGCCTATTGTTGTTACAACACTATCTTCTTTTAATACACTCTGAACTTTTTGATTTTCTAGTCCACTTATATCACTGCAGTTATCGTTATCGTTTTTTAACTCATAATTCACTGTTGTTTTGGATTAAAATAATACTCATTATTTTGCCGGCCGGTGATGTATTTACTCGAGCACTAAAATTTGTTGACCGCGGTATATTGTTCGTACATTGATTATTAGAACCGCGCGCCCCTTAACTGCCCCACGCGCGCGGCTCTGCTGTCTACTTGGTTATTTCAATGATGACTGCCTACTGTGACCTCCTGATGTAAACTGCCTGTGGCAATTACATGTGTTTCTGTAATCCACAGAGGGACTGAGTTGCCAGCGGTTACATAATACGTCTAGCCAGGCTGTCTAGACATAAACAGTCTGCAATAACATTGTGTGTGTAGTTGGTTAAAATGGGGTGCCCCAAAGGTGAACACTGACTGCTTTGAATTAAATCTAATTTGAATTAAAATCTTTTTAGCACACAATTCCGTACCGTTACAATACCCCCCCCCATGAGAGGTTTTATGTCGGAGCATAAAAACTCTCATTGCCTAAAACCTAAGAGGATCAGCGAGGATATAGCGCCGCAACCCCCCTTAAATCTTTACTAAAATCATGGGTACTTACCCCCCTAGTCCGGTGGCTGTGGCTGCACCTATCCGACCTTACTGGACTTCTCGGCTCGAGATCCCAACACCATAAAATCAGACAGGGACGTCACCACAGTATCACCCTCTGAAGCATTCAATTAAAATATCACTAAACGGCCTTCCATTATTCCATATCCCCAACTGATTCGTTTCCTCTTAGTCGTACTGGTTCGTTGTTAGCAAAGTACTGGTTCGATTTTGTTTCAAAGTACTGGTTGCTTATTTAATTTGCTAATGGCAATATAAACCTACTGTATACTTACATCTAATATACATAAATTCCATACAAATCATGACAAAACATTATTCCCCCCAAAAATTGCAAATTGATTACATAAAATACAAATAAATCATAACAACCTTACTGTAAAATACATGTTACAGGTAACACTGTAGCGTGTCAATTTTGGGTCCTTTTATTTTTTTACGGTATGGGGCATTGGTATTTTTATTTATTTCGTTTTGTGCGGGAGTTTTAGAAAACATGGTGAAATTTTATATTACGACAAAGATTCATTTCATTTACAACGGAACACGTGGTAAGGAACAGTGTAGCGGAGACGCAATTTCTGTTGTGTAACTCGTCAAAAGAATTCGCACCTCCACGAAATTCTAAGAACTTTGTATATGTGTGATCACGCTCGCACTTAGCATAGCCGGGCGGGGCGCTGGAGTGACGCCGTGAAAAACTCAACCGAAGCTGTGAACATGGCGTTGGAGCAAACAGTTTGTCGCAGCTACCAGCTAAATACAGGAAACGCCGTTAAACCCCGCCCACTGCTAGTGACGTCAATATAGCAGATGCGAATATTGTCCTCTGGTATCACGCATATAACTCTTGTATTCCCTGTATAAAGTGATTACCTCACAGCAAATTAAGCATGAACGACGACGCAAAGCAGGTGGCCGTGAATACTCTGTTCCTCCCGTTCAGAGAAGCACATTGCCCAGTTCGTCACTGACTGTGTCGGCGCCGACACGAGAGCTAAATATGCTCATCTAAATTTCATCAGTATTTGACATAAAAGTGAAATAATCATTTTTTTAAACTAGTGACAGTATGGAAGAAGAGTCGCAGAGCATTAACATCTAAATTCGTGCTTCAGTTTTGTTCTTTTTCGAGACGTTTACGACCTACCGCGGGGTGGCCACGAGGTCACGGAAGAACGCGTTGCCGGCAGTGACCCTATATCATGCATTCAATCGGGTAATTGGGGTAATGGGGTCTTATAATGGAATGTGAGTAGTGAGTGAGCAATGCTGGGCTGTTAGTGTGTAAATTCAGTTGTATAATTATAAATGATACAAGGTAAGCTATAGTTCGTAAGTTCGATTAGGCAAGAGTTGCACAACTTTGGAAACATGTATTTAAGGAATCTTCCTAATTTTACAACAGTTCAAAAGTAAACGATTAAATAGCAATTCTCTTCAAAAATGAGTTGTGTCAGTGATTTGCTTAACCTGTAAACCATGTTTGTATCTAGCGTTCATGTGATCGGACCCTGGAACCCGACAGCATAGATCGAGATGGTAGGTGGAAGTTACATAATATTTGGTAATTCATAAAAATAATACAGTAGAGAGTATCACAAATGGCGCCCGAACAGGGACGAATTGAATTAATTAATTAATTAATTAAATTCCACATCTACAAAGATACAAACATGTTTTAGGTTAGCATAGCAAAATAACATTACATTACAGAATTTAATTAATTACATTATTTATTTAAGTAATTTATTTAATCAATTTATTTAATTTAAGTTAACCAATAATACAAAATGTCAGATAACGAAAATAACGTAAATGAAATGACGAGTGTCGAAGTTTTCGACGACTCAAACATTTGTAACTTTGAAGCACACTCAACTACAAGTGTGAGTCAGAGTGAAGCAGAAATAAGTATAACAGATCAAAGTAAAGTAAATGAAGATTCAGGGATTCAAGTAACCCCGAAATTAGATAGGGAAAGTAGAATTGATAGTAAAGAAGTCGGCTTCACTGACGGAAACATAGTAGCACAATCTACTCCGTCGACAACACGAACCAAAGAGTTGTCGTTGGACGATCTGTTTAATCTAATAAAAACCATGTCTGAAAATATAAATAGCAATTATAAAGAGCAACAAATTGATTCCAATGTCAAATACAATAAAATGAATGATAAGTTTGAAGTTCAGAACAGAAAATTCGATGAACAAAAGAATAGTTTTAATGAGTTGAAACATGAGATTCAAGAATTAAATAAATGCTTAGAAAGTACTAATGAAACAATAAGAACCAGTTTAAATAAATTAGAACAGAGTGTTGAGCGGATGGGAGTACATGTGATGAGTACAGAGAAAAATAAAACAAATGAAAATTGTAATGACAAGTGTAAAAATATGATACCAGAGAAAGAGTTAATAAATGATAACAATAATGTTGAAAATAATGAGAATAATAGCAATGTATTTGAAGAATTAGTATTGGAGACTGATACGGTAAAAATAAAGAATGAGAGTACTGATGGGTTGGTAGAATGTGATTATGAGATGTTAAGGTGTGTTAGTGAGTTAGAGAGAGAGAGGAAAAATAATGTTGTAGTAGAGTGGGGACAGAGGGCAAATTTTCCCTTTATTATGTATGATGTTTATGATGATGATTTAATGTGGTTACAAGTATTGTTGAAGGGCCAGAGTCCCGTATTGATAGATGAATTGAGCTGTTTAGTTTTGTTGAGTAATTGTGTACCCTCTGTCTGGAATAATTGTGAGAGTGTGGTGTGGTGTTATGAAGAGAGAGAATTAAACAGAGAATTGTATGGGGAGAAAGTAACCGAATTGTATTTTTCAAATAGAAAGTATGATGAATGGAAGGAAAGTTTAAAAGTATATTTGAGTAACAATGATTATAAGGATTTGACTAAAGTAATTAACCCGATCACGAATGTATTTACCAACGGAGACTTAACAAAATTACCTAATGTAGACTGGTGTAATGAGTATTTTGGTATGATGAATGAGTTTAGTTTGTATGGTTACGACACACAAAACAGTTATTTGTGTAGTGATAAAATTGAACGATGTTATGTAAAAACAAGACTTATTTGGGACGATGGAGGATAAACTATGAAAACAATAAAAGACAGTGTAAACATTTTGTTTTAATGGTTGTGACATGGCAGATTTGGACAGTAAAGTGCGGAAAACTGAACAATTAATAACAAGAGTTTGTAAATAAAATATAGTGAATTTATTTGTGTGCATGGTGGAATGTTAAGTAGATAATGTGTGTACGTAAGATGATTGTTGTGATAATAATATAAATATTTTGCAATTTAAATAAATAAATAGAATGAATTGTGAAAACAGCAATTGACTAATGGTAATTGTTTCGATAACTATATAATTTATATTTTCAGTAGTTAATTAAATTAAACCAATTTGATATGCTTAAATATTGTGATTGATTATTTAAATGTTACTTAATTAAAAATTTTTTTATGAATTTAATTTATTTTACGAGATTTGGAAATTTGGTAATGAGTGATAAATTATGTGATGTAAACTAATATTTTTGTGTTAAATGTTACAGAGGTGAGGTGAAAAGTATTGTGATATGGTGATTATGTTTTGTGGGTATATCGTGTTAAATGGATTGTAAGTATGAAAATTTTATATCATGTATAACAAAAATGTTTACAGGTGTAATTGAGATATTAATTGGAAATAATTGTGTTCAATAAAAAATGGTAATTAAAAATTTTTAATAATAACTGAAAGATATATAATGATTATTAATTATTAAATTAAAAAAAAAATTTTTTAAGAAAGTCCAATGGTAAAAGGTTATGAATGTGTTAAAGATTAGGGATGAAAATATTATATGATAATGTGTATACAATTTTTAATTAGTTAGTAAGTTGCTATTGCGGGGGTGGCCTGTGCTCCCGTAGATAGCGAAATGGGTTGGGGGTAACAGAGAGTGCCAAAATGGCGAAAATGTGCGGCACACCTTTTTTCGTGTAAATTCAAATTTACACACTGCTAAACGACCGTGTCGCACATACGAGTAATGAATGTAACAGGCAGTCAAATTGAAGTTAGATTTCCCCGACTTTTCGGGCGATTACTGCCTTACCAGCACTAATCGTGGATTTGGCTAGCGGCCAGCTATGGTCATATCAAGTCCCTTGACCATAGCTGACTTGAAATTGGTATATACTAGAAATTCAATGGGGGGGTGACAATTAGGGGAAATCTCCCGGAACTATGAAACAGCGGCTGCCACTCTGCCCGCTTGGGGGTAGCAAAGACAGGTGGTAGATCCGCAGTAAGGGTATGTCATTATATAACAAGAATATGTTGATATTCGATAATGTTCAAATGTAATAGCGGAAGCAAAGACACGGAGAGGTAAAACCTGCTCCAAAATATACAGTCTTTGTCGAAACGCAAGGACAAGACAGTCCCTCCATAATTTGAAATAGTGTGTGTGTGGCTGGGAGGTGGCTCAGGTGAGTCACGAATTTAACTTTTACCACATAAAAAAATTTTTTTAATGCAAAGTTTGATCAAATAAAAATGCTTGTGCTCTGTTCAATTAACTAGCTGCTCAGATATTTAATATGAGGTGTTCATACTATAATTTAAATGTATTATTTTATTGTTGTACGTTAGATATAGGTGTTGATAAAACATGTGTTTTCATTTTATGTGTATACTTTAAACTAAGCCAATAATTAAACGTCTGGCAGGCGGGTAACACAAAATGATCAGAATCAGAAAGGGGAAACAATGAGGTGAGAAGTAATGATAAATAAAAATGTATATATTTCATGTAATTTGTTCAATTGTGAGATGTGTTTTCATTGTGTTAGGAGGATCAGCTGATCAGCAATAACATGTCACTGGTATATTGTTTACAAATGTTCTAAGTAATTGATGTTCAAGGTAATGTTTTAATGTATTACAGATGTTTTAAAGTAATGGGAAAAATAATTTGATAAAGTGAGAAATAAAGTAACAATTGTCAGAGCTAATAAGAGATAGTTTTTGGGTGATGAATATTTTGCGGGACATATAGATCTGTCCCAGTTAAAGTTGAAGTTAGAGTTGAAGTAAAGATCGAAATGTTGTTTTGAAGTAATGTATATTATAGAGTTTTAAGAAGTATTGATGTTGACACAGTAGTAGTGGAGAATTTATGTAGATTTTGAGTGATATATTGTTGTTTATAATTGATGTTGTTATTTTGTTGTAGTTGGAGTTAAATAATGAGATTGAGATTTTGGGGATGGCAATTTTGTATTAGGGGGTAGTGTAATGTAGGAGTCCACAACAAAATGATATGTTGGGACGGGATAGGACCGATTTAGTGGGGACGGGGTCGCCTTAGGTAGAATCCAGGGGCCAAATAAGGGAATTGAGTTTTTGGGGGCGGGGAAACACGTATCCTATGTACAAAGGGGTAGAGAGTATTTTTATATATAGAGAGAGAAGGTGGCGAATTGAGTTTAATAGTAAGTTGGGGTTCGAGCGTTTTGGGATAGATGTTTTGGTAGAGATGGGTGTCATGGTAATTGAAGTTGATGAATATTAGAGTCAGGGGGAGAAAGATTATGTGTATACAGATCTAGTACAGTCGATGAGAATAAATAATTTACATCACCCACAGTAGATTAGAGTAAGATTATTAATAAAGAGAGAGATTTATGATAAAGAGATAAAATTTTTTATTTTAAAACCAGTGACAAAACTTTGAGAGAATTTGATAATGTAAAGACATAAGGTGTTTATTTTGAATAGCTTAAATGTCAATTTGATTATTATTAATAATATTTTGTTATGGTAAATATTTTATTTTATTATGTTTTGTGTGTCAAGTAGGATGTTACAGATGTCAAATGTAATTTCAGATAGAAAGTATACATAACATATGTAGGTCAAGGGTCTTGGACTTGACCTAGTTTCGATCAGCTGATGAGGTCATACACCCACTAAGCTTGTATAGTAGAAAGTCAATTTAATTTGTTTACTTAATCAATTTACACCAAATTTTAAATAATTTCTATATATAAACGAATCATGTTAAATAAATTTAAATTTTTTTTAATTTTAAAATTTTTGGAAATTTTAATTTTTTGAAAAAAGAAAAAAAAAATCTGGATTTTTCGCCTGCCAGCGAATGAATATTTTAAGTGTTGATTATTTTGTTATTATGTGTGTATTAACCATGTCTATGTTATTGATTTATTTTGTATTGCATTGTATTGTTAGCCTCTAAGTGATTACATGCTAGGTTAAGGATGTATTTTGAAATGTTTAACTTAAGTCATTTTAAAGAAAACAGAAAACCAGGAAGAGAATTTTGGAGTATATTATTTTGAATTTTGAACTTTTTTAAATTTTTCATAAATTTCAAAAGAATTTTTCAATTTTACAATGCGTTATGTCAACATGTAATGTGAGTGTGTGTGTGAGCCCAGTATCTGCTAAAGGCAGCCCAGCTTGCATACAAGGGGAAACATATCGGTTGAGGATCTGGCATAATCTGAGCCAGGGATTGAGGATTTTTTGGGGGTAGCATGTTAGAAGGTGAGGTGTGCCATGGTACGAGTCTGCTCGATTTCTCGGTGTTGGGATCTCTTCCGGAGAAGTCCAGTGATCTCGTTCAGATGAGTCCATAGCCGCTGAGCCGGGGGGTAGTGTACCCAGGTAGATTCAAAACAAGGGGGTTGTTGGCACCAGTTCCTCACTGGTCCTCTTCGGGGTTTATCGATGAGATTTCTTCTGTTGTGAACAGCAGCATTCTCATCGAGGGGGTATTGTAGCGTGTCAATTTTGGGTCCTTTTATTTTTTTACGGTATGGGGCATTGGTATTTTTATTTATTTCGTTTTGTGCGGGAGTTTTAGAAAACATGGTGAAATTTTATATTACGACAAAGATTCATTTCATTTACAACGGAACACGTGGTAAGGAACAGTGTAGCGGAGATGCAATTTCTGTTGTGTAACTCGTCAAAAGAATTCGCACCTCCACGAAATTCTAAGAACTTTGTATATGTGTGATCACGCTCGCACTTAGCATAGCCGGGCGGGGCGCTGGAGTGACACCGTGAAAAACTCAACCGAAGCTGTGAACATGGCGTTGGAGCAAACAGTTTGTCGCAGCTACCAGCTAAATACAGGAAACGCCGTTAAACCCCGCCCACTGCTAGTGACGTCAATATAGCAGATGCGAATATTGTCCTCTGGTATCACGCATATAACTCTTGTATTCCCTGTATAAAGTGATTACCTCACAGCAAATTAAGCATGAATGACGACGCAAAGCAGGTGGCCGTGAATACTCTGTTCCTCCCGTTCAGAGAAGCACATTGCCCAGTTCGTCACTGACTGTGTCGGCGCCGACACGAGAGCTAAATATGCTCATCTAAATTTCATCAGTATTTGACATAAAAGTGAAATAATCATTTTTTTAAACTAGTGACAGTATGGAAGAAGAGTCGCAGAGCATTAACATCTAAATTCGTGCTTCAGTTTTGTTCTTTTTCGAGACGTTTACGACCTACCGCGGGGTGGCCACGAGGTCACGGAAGAACGCGTTGCCGGCAGTGACCCTATATCATGCATTCAATCGGGTAATTGGGGTAATGGGGTCTTATAATGGAATGTGAGTAGTGAGTGAGCAATGCTGGGGCTGTTAGTGTGTAAATTCAGTTGTATAATTATAAATGATACAAGGTAAGCTATAGTTCGTAAGTTCGATTAGGCAAGAGTTGCACAACTTTGGAAACATGTATTTAAGGAATCTTCCTAATTTTACAACAGTTCAAAAGTAAACGATTAAATAGCAATTCTCTTCAAAAATGAGTTGTGTCAGTGATTTGCTTAACCTGTAAACCATGTTTGTATCTAGTGTTCATGTGATCGGACCCTGGAACCCGACAGCACAGATCGAGATGGTAGGTGGAAGTTACATAATATTTGGTAATTCATAAAAATAATACAGTAGAGAGTATCACAACACCAATATTAAATCAACATTCTAACTATCACTTTACTTTACTTTTCAGTTAAACATGTTGGTCATCTACATTACACAATCCAAAACAAAATAAATTTAAGTTCATTACTGACATTCACATTTTAAATTAATTTAATTCCTACTCAAATTTAATTTCATTACCTCATTTGTTCAAAATAGTTTCAGTTACTTTAATTACATTGTTCAAAATGATTCTACATTAATAAAATCCTCCCACATAAATTTTAACTACATTACAATCAAAACACTACGTTACTTCATTATATTATTCACAAAAAGTTAACTCCATTTAATTACCTCTTGCCTTATTTTATTTTATAATAAAATTTACTCATAGCAATTATTCATCAAAATAAAACATTATTGTTGTTGTCAACTCCAGCATGACTATAAACATTAGTCACACAAAATACAAAGTACATGTCAACAACATATCAGCTGATGCACTACCAGAATATCAACATCAACTTGGCACAATACCTTTAACACAAATGAATACAATACAAGTTTATTTACAAATTTTCTTCATATTATTTCATTGTTTACCATACCTCATTACATAAGTAAGCCAAGTAATTATACCATTAACTCAAATAATTAAATGTTCATTCACTATTTATCTAACCACCATCATCGAAAATTAGTCAGGTTTTCACATTACACATATCATTTTGGTTTACATACATTTTATGATTACCATTTGTGTGATAACCATTTAAATCTTTTTTATCTATTTTACCATAATAATAATTCCCAGGGTTATCCCCCATTATTATTTTTTCATAAGCCATGTCTACATCCGTATTTTTGGTTAAGTCTCCGTTAGTATCGTTTGTCACAAATAAATCGTATCATTTTCATCACTATAGTCATCAGCTACTAGTGTGCAATTCTTACAACAGGTAAGCGTTTATCATTATCAACCTCAATATAATCATAGTTTGCTACTACACAAGGTAAGTTGTAATGGTACAATTATGGTACAATTTGTAATTACCCTAAATATGGTATATAAAACCATAAATATTGTATTCCTTAGTTTGGTCAAAATTAAACAAACATTTAATAACCTGTATGAATTTATCGTGAGTGGACTATATAATATTTGCCAGGATTTGGACCGATTCATAGCAAAAAACCGTGAAGCATCACAAAAAACAGTATGTCATTTGTTGCGATAAAAGTGACGAGCCCGGATGACGTGAGCGGCCAGGAATTTGTTTTTGTCAACAACATGATGCTGTCAACAACTGAACAATGAGGCAGTGACGTAGATTCACCCCACCTCAGAAATATGTAACAAAGACTTGGTGTCATTTCATCAGCAACAGTGATCGCAGCCGGCCGGCCACCGTTCACGCAAAGTGAATTTTAACTTTTGAACCACTTATTGTGGTTAAATAACTGAATAACTAGAGTTTAATCTACTTCAAAATGTGACCGGGAAGTGTACACGGTAAACTCGCGGTACGCAAAGTTTTACCGCACGGAAACTGCAACCAAGGCCTATACGAAACTTTGGTGAGAACGTTCCATCAACACACATATATATATTTTATTTCCACATCAAACTTAATTTGAATCGACCAAAATAACAAATAACAGAAAGCAAATTCAAGTATTTAAAATTTTAATTTTCAAAATGAGCTCATAAAAAATAATAAAGAATTGTACCAGGATGAGAGAGAGAGAGAGAGAGAGAGAGAGAGAGAGAGAGAGAGAGAGAGAGAGAGAGAGAGAGAGAGAGAGAGAGAGAGAGAGAGAGAGAGAGAGAGAGAGAGGGCGAGTGGGTAATTTCTAAGTGCTGGGTTGTGCGAAAGATATGTATAGCTATATTTACATAATTATCTAATATTACATAACAACACATTTTATATTACATGTATCATGATTTTGGAGGGTTTAAAAGTTCGCTTAATGTTTACAAAAGCATTATGTAAGATGTAAGTCTATAAAAATAAACAGGGTATATCATTGGTAACAATTTTAACCAGGTATTTTATTATTTCAAATAACTTCCGTTTCTCAAAAGTTCGCGTAACGAATTCCTGCCCTATAGTATTTAGCAATGACAACATATGTAATCAAGATGGCGCCCGACTTTTGAAAACAGTGTCTATACGTTTAACCTATGTCGTATATCGTATATTTTTTTGTGCCAGAACAGGGACATAACTATTTGTAGCTATATTTTATTAAAGTTACAGATGGCTTCTGGAACAGGGACTCTATATAATATTATTTTATATAGAGTACGCCTATAAAGAGAGCGGAAAAGTTATTTGAGGTAATAAACGCCAAAATTTTAATACGTAAACATAATCCAATTTTACGAAGTTAGGTATGTTATTGTATGCATGCATGTATTATAGATTGCAAATATGAATACTAATGAAGATAAAACTGAAACAGTCAGCCTCTCTGACGAAATAGTTATGAGTGAGGTGGATGTTCGACCAACTCAAATTAGTCAGATTGACGAAGCAGATACACCTGTATCTGTTGTATACGTAGAAGCAGAGAAGGTCTCTACACCCATGTCAGTTAGTTCAGAGATTAAATCTGACAGTACTGCTGCAATGATGCAGCTCTTGTTAAACAAATTCGATGAACAGAGTGTAAAGTTCGATAATTTAGACAAAAAATTAGATGAGCAGAATAACGAAATTAAAGAGATTCAAAGTAGTTTTAAAATTAATTTCAATGAGATGAAAGATGAAATTAAAATAGGTCATGATAATCTTATTAAGCAGGTTGACAAGGTAATCACAAAACTAGACGAGAATTTAAGTCAATTAGTAAGTCAATTAGAAACCCAGAAGGTAAATAGTACCCAGAAAAACGAAGTGCTGAATAATAACGTAATTAAAAGTGATAACTCAAATAATGAATTTACAGATACAGTAGTAAGAATATTACAAGTAGTAAGAATATGAAATTAGAAAATGATAATGAAAGTATTATGAATGAAAATGAGGTGTCTGAGTGTATTGAGTCAGAAAGAGAGTTGGGAGAAAGTATTTTTGTACAAGGAGTGCAGGGGGTAGAATTTTCTTTTGATGTTGTGTTAGGGGGTGAAGAAAAGTCTTCACGTATTTTTTATAAGGATAAGAGTTCCTTCAATTTATATTTGGGAGACGATAGGTCTACAAATAAAGTTTCTTGGTGTTTTTGTGTACCTAATAAGAGGTGCAATAATTTTAAGATAGGGACCCCTGCATATTTGGAGAGAGAGAGAGTAACTTGGTGTTATGGAGAGAAATGTATTAAGAGAGAAAGTATAGAGAGATATTGTGAGAAAAAGAAAGTAATCAAATTTTTTAAAGTTAATAGAAAGTACAAAGATTTGTTAGAAAGGTTAGGCATAGATAAGGTAGATGAAAATAATGAATACTTACCTTATAATAACAATGAAGTTGAAATAACGATAAATGAGAATAAGGGTATTAAGTACTTACCTGTGGTAGAAAATTATGAGGATAATTATAAAATAAATAACCAATTAATGACATATGATATTACAGAGATAAACGGAACTCTACTCGATCGTGACTTGAAATATTTGTTTGATAACATTTGTATAAATGAACATGAATATAATGTTACTATTCATAAAATTTATTCATTAAATAATAAATTAAATAGACCTAAGATAAGAATGTTGTTCAACGATGGTGGATAGACTGTTTCAATTGTGTAATGAACATTAAATATATATGTGTAAAGTGGTATTGAATTGGACTGCTATGGACTGAGTTTGATAAATAACAAGATAATGAGTTGGAGTGTATATTTTTCATTGTATTCAATGTATTTATATATCAATGTTTATATATTTTTATGTATGTTGTATTACAGGTAGATTTTATGTACACCAGTATGTATTATTATGTATTTTAATAATGAACATGTTTAATAATAATATTTTTAAATAATGGAATAACCATTAAAGAGTAATCATTCTTTATGACTAAAAAATTATAGTACAAAAGAAAGTTGTACTTTGTAACAGAAGTAAATTATTAATTAATAGAAAGTTTTTAAAGAAGTTCAATTATTATTTAAATTATAATGAAGGTAATTATTAATGAATAATAATTAGATAAATGATTAAATAAGAATATATATAGATTTGAAAATTGAGAGGTATTGTTATAAGTAGGTGAGAGATGAATTTTATAAGACAATTGTCAATGATTACAGTAAGGTAGAATGTTTAAACAGGGATAGAGCCTGGGTATAGATAAAATGCAGGTGAGTTATTTAATTAATGAAAATGGAGTTAGATAGTTAAGAATTTTGAAGTAAATAATACAAAGAGAAGTATTAGATATTTAGGGACACAGTAGTTAGTGATTATTAGTAAAGGTGAATAAAGTCAAGGTATAAACATATAATTGTTATTGATGATATGTTGTAGTGGGGGTGAGGTGATAAGGAGTAGCCAACTTATAGTGTTGTGGTAGGTAATAGCGTAGTTTTAGGGAGTGATTGCCGAATTATTTTGGAAGGGCAAAATAATATGGATGTATATAGCCAGTTAGGGAACACCCAACCCATTGCAAAGACGAGCGGTGCCATAGGATTTAAATGAAATTAGTAATGGTGTTTATAATTGAGATATTGGTGTCATGATAGGTAAATTTGGTTGTCAGTTAGAAGAAAGGTGAGTAAGATTATAATAAGTAAAGGGTACAGTGAATATAGGACTAAACAATGATAGAAGGTGAAAGGTTAGGTAGTTAGGTAGGTAGGAAAGTTCAGAATAGAAAGGTAATGAAAAATGAATAATGAAATAATAATATTATAAGAATGTAATAATAAATTTAAAATGAATTTTATAATTATAATAAATAATAATTGATGTCTAATTAATGAATTAACTGCAATTGTAAATTTTTAACTTAAATGCAACTTCAAATAAATTATGCAAATGTTAGTGCATATCTTATAGCGTAAATCTTAATCAAGATTAAATATGAATAAACTATTTTAATGTATTAATGTATCAATGTGTATTATTATGTAAAATGTATTATGTATTTATGTTATAAAATTTTTAACATGCTTTTATAATATGGAAATAATGTGTATGAAGGGATAAATATAATTGGCGCGGTTAATGACGGAATTTTACCTGTTAATAATAATAATAATAATAATAATAATTTTAATTTAACAATTCAATAAGATTTATGAATAAATAATACAATACAGATTTATTAAATATTTTGTTTTTCTATAATGTGTTTTTCTCCATGTTTGGGAGATTTATATTGGAATTTCATATTTTCAATTATACTTTTTTTTTATTTATATCAAACATATCAATATGTTTCTGTTATAATTTCTTTTATACTTTATAATTATAAAATGGAAAGAGATAAATATTATCGATAGAAATCGAAACAATTTATAAATTCAGGGTTGTCCATATTGCGAAAGGAAATTCTTTATAATTCTTGGGAGTTACGTTTTTAGTAGGATAATTTTTATAACTATATCTTAGTATTATAACTATATCAAGCAAACCCAGTGCTTATTAGCACAAACCAGCACCTAGCTAAGGGGAACCAGATCAGTTAAGGGTAGAGTGATTTACCAAGCCACTATTTTAATATTTATCATTTATTGTTTCAGTGTTTGGTGATATGACAGCGGTCCTGAGCTGGCCAGCGCGTCAGAGCAGGGGCGTTAATAGCCTAAGTGGCCTTATGGTGTTGGGATCTCGAAGGAGAAGTCCAGTAAGGTCATATAGGTACAGTCATCATCATCAGACCAAAGGTGAGTTGTTATTTTTTTATATAAAATTGTAAGGGGGTTGTGGCGACTTATCCTGGCTGATCCCTTTAGGACGTATGAAAGGGTCAATGAAAGTTTTTGTGCTTCGACACACAATCTTTCATTGAGGGGGTTTTGTAATGGTACAATTATGGTACAATTTGTAATTACCCTAAATATGGTATATAAAACCATAAATATTGTATTCCTTAGTTTGGTCAAAATTAAACAAACATTTAATAACCTGTATGAATTTATCGTGAGTGGACTATATAATATTTGCCAGGATTTGGACCGATTCATAGCAAAAAACCGTGAAGCATCACAAAAAACAGTATGTCATTTGTTGCGATAAAAGTGACGAGCCCGGATGACGTGAGCGGCCAGGAATTTGTTTTTGTCAACAACTGAACAATGAGGCAGTGACGTAGATTCACCCCACCTCAGAAATATGTAACAAAGACTCAGTGTCATTTCATCAGCAACAGTGATCGCAGCCGGCCGGCCACCGTTCACGCAAAGTGAATTTTAACTTTTGAACCACTTATTGTGGTTAAATAACTGAATAACTAGAGTTTAATCTACTTCAAAATGTGACCAGGAAGTGTACACGGTAAACAAGCGGTACGCGAAGTTTTACCGCACGGAAACTGCAACCAAGGCCTATACGAAACTTTGGTGAGAACGTTCCATCAACACACATATATATATATTTTATTTCCACATCAAACTTAATTTGAAACGACCAAAATAACAAATAACAGAAAGTAAATTCAAGTATTTAAAATTTTAATTTTCAAAATGAGCTCATAAAAAATAATAAAGAATTGTACCAGGATGAGAGAGAGAGAGAGAGAGAGAGAGAGAGAGAGAGAGAGAGAGAGAGAGAGAGAGAGAGAGAGAGAGAGAGAGAGAGAGAGAGAGAGAGAGAGAGAGAGAGAGAGAGAGAGAGGGCGAGTGGGTAATTTCTAAGTGCTGGGTTGTGCGAAAGATATGTATAGCTATATTTACATAATTATCTAATATTACATAATAACACATTTTATATTACATGTATCATGATTTTGGAGGGTTTAAAAGTTCGCTTAATGTTTGCAAAAGCATTATGTAAGATGTAAGTCTATAAAAATAAACAGGGTATATCATTGGTAACAATTTTAACCAGGTATTTTATTATTTCAAATAACTTCCGTTTCTCAAAAGTTCGCGTAACGAATTCCTGCCCTATAGTATTTAGCAATGACAACATATGTAATCAAGATGGCGCCCGACTTTTGAAAACAGTGTCTATACGTTTAACCTATGTCGTATATCGTATATTTTTTTGCACCAGAACAGGGACATAACTATTTGTAGCTATATTTTATTAAAGTTACAAAGTCTCTATTATTTATAATAATTTTCTCATTATTTAACTTCTCCACTAACCCTTTATAACCTCTATTTAACTTAAATATCTCTCTCACTCTCTCTCTCTCTCTCTCTCTCTCTATCATCTCTTTATGATCCCCTTCCCAGCCCAATTTCACATTCTCACTCCACACAGAGGGCAATGCCGCATTATTTAAACACCATCTGGCCTTATCGGCAAAACTTACTTGACCATTTGCCGACCCATTGTCGCCCAAATGTCCTAGTGAGGATCTCTTATAAACCACTTGTGAAGTCTTTGCTCCACATTTAACCCCAGAAAAATTTGCCCCCTGTTCACCCTCTTCATTTAAACTATCTCTATACTCCCTTTCTAACTCACAAACACTAACAATCCTCTAACCTCAACTAACTTTCTACTCTCATTATCACCACCACTGTTACTCAATATATCACCATTATTTTTATTCAATATTTCACTCTTGTTAACGTCATCATGACCAACATTATTACTCACCTTGTTTACTGCCACCTGTTTTACATTTAAACTATCCCCATTATGATTCGTAATTCTCCCCCCCTTAGAATTATAGTTATCACTATTATTTCCACTTACCTTGTCAATTATCACCTTGTTTGCACTTAAACTAACCTCTTTCTGATTATCACTTGTATTCACCTCACCTAGCTCGTTTTTTATCTTCACTACACTGGAACTAGCACTATTTTTTGTAAAAGTGTCGTCATCATTTTTACATCCACTATCAAAACTACTCACCTGGTTTAGGTCACTTTCTTTATTTTCTTTTAATTTACATCTATCTCTTTCCCACTTCTCGTTACTTTCGTCAATACGTTTAAATAATTCGTTAAAACTACTTTCACATTTAATTTTCTGTTCATTTAACTTAATATTTACTTCATTGACACTACTACTTAGTTCGTTAAATTTTGCAAAATGTGTATCAAATTTTTGATCATTTATGTCAAAAGGCTTTTTACTTCATTAAATTTAACCTCATTATCACTTTTCATTTCATCAAATTTATTATTTAACACTGTGTATTGCTTTTCTGAACTTTCTTTCATACTACATATTATGCTATACAAATCTTTTAACATACCACTGTCATCAGCTTTCTTATTTTGACTCACTGAAATTGGTTTTGAATGAATTTCAACTTCAGTCATTATTTTTGATTCGGTAAAATTATCACAATTGCTTTCATTTGCTAGCATTACATCTGTTTGGATTCCTGAGTCGCTTCTTTCAGTTGACTCGGTTAACATATTTTCTTTATTTACACTCATTGGCTTATTTTCATATTCACCACTGACAGTTACGTCAGTTTCAATTATTGCACTCTCAGTACTTTCCATGTTTTATTGTTATTGTTTTTATATATGAACTATACTTCCTACCCTACACAACCGCTCTCACTCCCAAATAATCCTTTTCTGCAACTCAATTATTCAAGTTTTATCTATTAATATAATCGAGTCCCTAGTTCAGGTCCATTGAAACTTTACGTATTTATTATGATTTAATATAATTTTTCCAATTTATAAAACCTTTACTCTTTTTCTTACCTTCGGGTTCCGTCCAGGATTCTACAGACGAACCAGTTCCAGAAGGATTATTTGGGTTGAGTTGCAAAATCATAAAGCGAACACATGTTATGCCGACTAAAACAAATTATTTTCGTTTATTACAAAAAAATTACGTTATATTCTACACTTGTATTCTCATCGTTTCTGATCAACTACTACATCTATTAAGTTTTTCAGTTTTTAGTTAGACAGAACTAACACACCAGGTTATCAGTATACAATTGACAAAATAAACAATTCTTACAACTACCATTCTTACAAACCTATTACAAGTAATTTATATAATTACTGAACCAGTACTCTGTATTCACACTCTCTCTTTTACAATGACAGATTCAAACCCCTTACTGAGATCTCATTTCCAAAGTATTTGAATTTCGAAATATTGATTTGTAAATGGGTTTTATGCTTTAAATAAAATTATTTATTTATTTTTTTTTAATGAATTGTTCAGTACAGTTACCCATCCATCCGGTGTGCCTATTGTTGTTACACCATTATCTTCTTTTAATACACTCCGAACTTTCTGATTTTCTAGTCCACTTATATCACTGCAGTTATCGTTACCGTTTTTTAACTCGCATTTCACTGTTGTTTTGGATTAAAATAATACTCATTATTTTGCCGGCCGGTGATGTATTTACTCGAGCACTAAAATTTATTGACCGCGGTATATTGTTCGTACATTGATTATTAGAACCGCGCACCCCTTAACTGCCCCACGCGCGCGGCTCTGCTGTCTACTTGGTTGTTTCAACGATGACTGCCTACTGTGACCTCCTGATGTAAACTGCCTGTGGCAATTACATGTGTTTCTGTAGTTCACAGAGGGACTGAGTTGCCAGCGGTTACATAATACGTCTATCCAGGCTGTCTAGACATGAACAGTCTGCAATAACATTGTGTGTGTAGTTGGTTAAAACGGGGTGCCCCAAAGGTGAACACTGACTGCTTTGAATTAAATCTGATTTGAATTAAAATCTTTTTAGCACACAATTCCGTACCATTACATGTTTTAGTTCTCATAAATATAAGTCTGACATGAGGAAACATCTGATATTATTTGCTGAATTCATAGATATTTTTTCGTTATAACATCTGGTATGTTAGATAAAAACAGAAAATACAAACAAATCTGCAACAGAAATGACTTTAGACTACATACTGCATCTAGCTCTGGAAAAACTACCACCAAAATTAAACTAACATCTTTAACTAATGGGCTCAATGTGTGTGGGTAAGAGGAAAAAACTCTTCCTAAGAGAGCTGCTGCCATTCAAAAATGCACACTACCTCTGCCTCTCTACCTGAAAGATGATCTGTGAGCGTATATTATGAATAGGGGTGGCAGCAGCTAGACTAATTAGTATTGAGACAATACCAAAAGCAATGACTGATCACCTATCAGTTACTCCAAAAATACTACTCACACAGCCAACTTTGCTTATGCTTATGGTATTCACAAACTTAATGGAGGACCGTGCTGTTTTGCCAAACCACCACACTATACTATAAAATATATTTAATATATCTTAGGGTTAATGAAGTTAGCACACACATACACACACACACACATTTACCACAGCACAGGTTATCATCATACCTGAAACGAAGTGACAGCAAGCTGAGACAAACCATCAACATATGGACCCAATACATTGTGCTCCCTCACTTTCAATGACTGTTTATTAGTCTTTGGGTCCAGCAAGTCATGCACCTGTAAAGTACAATAATGTCTTATTAAACTACAAGTCATACAGTTTATAATACTAGAAAGCTTCCTGAGCTGCAGAACTATTTTGAATGAAATAGATTTGTTATTAGGTAAATTTACAGATTAGATAATTTTTCAGTTATCATAAAAATTATATAAACCCAATTATTCTACTACTTATTTAGTAAAATAACAATTGTATTGCAAACAATCAGATAATAAATGCTAAAAATTCCAAACTACTGCAATGCGTTTTTAGTTAAACTTACAACCATATTGCCTAAATGACAAATAGTTTGGCCCTTACTTTCAAATTTATGTATGTTTCTATCTACAGGCATATATCTAATACTTTTCCAAATATACATAACTCATAACAATATACACATTTTTGTAAACACAGCTTAGAAAACCTTTTGAAGGTGACCCGAAATTTACGAGGAGTGTTGAAAAATATTAATTCTGTCAATCTGGTAAAGATACAAAGTTTATAATTTGAATAAAATTTCTCATAACTTGATCCTCCACATAGACCTTAAAGTTTTCTTAAAATTCGGAGTTCTATTTTTGGCTCATAGTGGACTAAAGTTAAAAAAATGTTCACAGTAAACACTACACTTGGACTGGGTTAAAATTTCTTTTATTCTGACACCTGGCTGGATTTTTACAACTGTAAAAAAATTTTTGAAACTGTATATTCAAGTTTTGACAAAAAACATTTTTAATTTGTTACCTCACATGGATTTTTGTGATTTTAAGAAAATACTGACCCACTTTTGGTTAAAATTACCTTTAATATGATACCCTACATGAATTTTTGTGATTTTTTCACAATTCTGACCATCAACTTTTTATCTCCCACCCCCTTTTTGGGGGATGATCAATTTAAAAAACAATAGGGGTCTGAAGGGTAAAAGTATGATCACGTATGCCAAGTTTTTGAAAATCTGTTTATACATTTTCATAAAGTTATCATGAGACATATCCTAAACAGATAGAGAGTCAAATGCCAAATGGTAATAGTTGAAAGTGAGAACTAGCCGTGTTTATTCAACACCAGTCAACATAATTGGATTTACAACACTTACAGAGTACGTTAATGCGGTTTTAAGTTTATATCTTGATTTCATAAATGTTTACCATTTTGCACTGCATACTCTACAGACTTGTTGAGTTGACGATCGGAAGCCGGACCAGTGGACTGGGTCACATATCACGCACTTGTGTGTTGTATATGTTTTATGTGTTTTTATCTAGTTTTATGTGTTACATTTTATGTGCGTTAACTTTTTCGACGACCCCTATGCATTAGGGTGAATAAACATTTTACCTGAGGATAGGGGATTTATCCCCGAAACATGTTGTAAAAACATATAACAGAAGATCGCTTAGCGGATTAAATATAAGGTAAATTATTTAAATTTGGTTCTAACAGCGGTCTGGAGACTATACATAAAATGAATTCGAGAAGGCTTTGGACAGAGTGAATCGGGGCAAACTATGGGCAGTAATGGCAAGGAAAGGAATCCCACAACATCTAATTAGAGCAATACAGAGTCTCTATATGGAGAATAAAATCTTAATAGAAGCAGGGAGACTGAGAACAGCTCCTAGCGTTGGCCTGATCAATTGTGGAGTACAACAAGGGTGTCCATTATCACCTTCCCTTTTTAATTTATATATTGACGATGTCATACAAAACTGGCAGATGTGTCTTCCAGACCATTTTATGATTGGTCACTCTACAATTGACATTTTGTTGTTTGTGGACGATCAGGCTATTCTGTCGGACTCTGAAAACAGATTGCAGATGGGTATACATTTGTTAAATGGAATCTGCAAAGACTCTGGATTACAGATATCCACAATTAAAACCAAGGTGATGGCTTTTTGTGGAACTGATCCCATACGGGCAAAAATTGTTATAGGTGTACTGTCCTGGAACAAGTTAGCAGTTTTGAATACCTGGACTACAGTGTGTCTTATAATGCAAGCAACCATGTGGTGCATAAGTTGCATAAGTTCAACCTTATGTGCAGGACCATCAGGGGAACCCTTAAATCAGCAAGTAAAGGAACACACCTAAAATTCTACAAGGTGATGGCTCTTCCCACACTTCTTTATGGGTCTGAGAATTGGACTTTAACGAAAGGCCAGGCCAGTCACATCCAAGCGGCTGAAATGAGATTTCTCAGGCACGTGGCAGGGTATACTCCCCATGATAATAGAAGAAACACAGATATATGGCAGGAGAAAGAGAAAGCTATTGAAATAGTGAGAAGTAAACAGAAGTTACCATAGTGAAAGTGAAATTACCCTAATGTGAAATGACAGAAAAAGAAACACTAAGTAAATTATAATAAACACAAAATAATTTAAAAGTGCAAGTGATAAATAAATAAAAATATTGTCAATGATAGTAATAGCGAAAATAGGGAAGGCTAAGATAAACACTTAGTAAAAGTAACAAACACTTAAGGTTTGATAGTGAACAATAACATTTAAGAAAGTTGTTAAAAATAATATTTAAAATAAACCACTGATTCAGTAATAATGAACACTGAAGAGTGATATTAACTGTAGTGATTATAAAAGAATATTATTGTAGAGCTTAAAAGTGTATTGTAGGATTTAAAGGTGAGAACCACATGACAAAGTAATAAGATAGTGTTAACATGGAAAAGAAAGCAAAGAGTTTTTATAAAATAAGTAGTTTAAAACCATAAGTAAACACCCATGTTATAAGGGAAGATTAATGAAACAAGTTCAATAGAGGTGAGGTTGTTTATCACCCGAACAATAAATCAAAGGTAATGAATTGTACACCAATATTAGATAATAAGTGTTAAATAATTGTCTAAACAAACTTATGAATAGGATATGGATTGGGTAATTACCCCAAACATAGACCTAAATGTTATATGTTATATGATGAAAAAATAGTAATTAATAGCCATATTGTTGACATTGGCAGAATAAATAAATAAGAAAAGAAAGCAATGTCTGAGTTAGAAAAGAGAAAACCAGTTAGTAAATAATTAGCCATAAATAATGAATAAAACAGTAGTAACACACAAAAATCACACAAAGACTGAACCAAAACACATCCATAGATAATAAACATAATTATAAGAACAAAATAAAGCTCTAGGACAAAATGAGATATAATGTATATGAAATAATCAAAAATCAGTAATGGCTACTTAGAATTGAGACAGGCCTAATGGTCAAACACCAACAAATACTAATTGTATGAAAAAAGCCAAGTAATTAACAAATCCAAGGTGACTAATTAACCAAGGATAAATGGTAAATTTTATTAAAAACAAAATATTAAAATAAGGAGTTATATAAACAGAGAAATGTAATTAGTAAATATTCAATTAATTGTAAACTTAGAAAACATGAAATAACCCAATATTGTGGGATACCAAAATAATCTTTGTAAGAAAATACAAATGACAGTGCTAATAATTAATACACAAGAAGGAAGATAATGGAAGGAAAAAAGTCAGAAGATATATGAAGATTTGAAAAGAATTCAAATTTTGATAACAATGGATTTATATCAAGCTAGTCCAATCAGAATTCTTTGGTAACCATAGAAACGGGACTGGTAGCGAAAATTACCGTTGAATATCGTTACTAAAAAAGTGACGCTCATGAAAAACAGAAGCCAGAATTTTGAACAACCAATTTTCTTATTTAAAACGTTTTAAAAGTTAAACAAATTGTCAAAATTGAACGAGAATGAGGCTGACTATCACTGAACTCAATTAATTGATGGAGAAGACTTTTTAATTCAAGACGAAGTGAATAAATTAATCCAAGGACTTTGAAAAAGATGCCAGAAGCCCGAATAATTGAAAACTGAATTCTATTGCGGCTACAGTCCTTTGTTCCAGACCAACAGATTAATCACATGCTACGAAGCTGTTAAGTATCCTATAAATTATCTAAACTTCCGAAATAACGCACTTTGAATATTTCTCACTATATTCTGAAATATCACTGAACCAATTTTATTCTCTTTCAAAGATTAAATAAAAATATCAAGACACTAAAAATTTGTCAAATTATAAAGTTAACCTAGTATTAATTTATGAACCTTTAAAACACTTTTACTACACTCCAACAAACCACTTATAGATACACATTATAAGATTTAAGTAAAAACATTGTAAGGTTGTGTATTTTTTATTATTGTAATTGCATCTAAGCCTTTCATCGTGATCAAACGAATCCATACGATTGAACGAAATTATTTGTTGACTACTTTGGTAGAACGCCATACTGTATGTTTGTTACGTTCAAAATCGATTTCTTAAACCCAGAGAGAAATTGTCTCATAGATAAATAACCGGTGCAAAATTATATAAGAAATCAAATATAGCTTGTGTCAATGAAAACAGTAATAACCAATCGTTAATAAATCAATACTGTGTATATCAAATGTGTTTTATTTTCAGTAGGAAGGTGTATTCTTAATATTATAAATTATAGCGGACGTCTATGAAGTGGTGACTAGCAATATCGTAAACTGCTGGCTTGATCATACAAATTGATAAGCAGCGGGACAAACTGAATTCTCCACACCGCCTGAGTGGAACCGCTGATAATAATACATTTTTAATTGTTTTAAATAAACAATTTGGCGCCACCCGGGAATCATACACTCCTAGTGAACCTCAGGTCAGGACTACGATACCTGGTTATCCGTACGTTCGTGACGGACTCAAGCATCGTAAGTTACGTTACCGAGTGAGGACGAATTGGTAAGACACACATACACAAGTTACACTTTGATACTTCTACATTTTACAGAGATAATAACGACAACACACACAGGGTCTACTATAATATATATTGTAGCATGACAGATAATCCACTAAGTAATAATTCAAATATGATCGTAATTACATTTAAATTAATTAACTCAAAAGAAAGTTCGACGGAAAATAAGTAAATATCAAATGAAAACAAATAAATATCAAATGAAACTAATACAATATCAAATGAAAATAATTAAATATCAAAGTGAACAACACCACCATAAAAGAAAAGTATAATTAAATAATAAAATGCAATGATAAAGTATCAAGGAAATTAAATCAAAAGAAACTCATATAAAATCAGGAGAATACCTAGCAAGGTTAGGAGCAGGTGATAAAGAAGATACCTCAAAACCAAGAAGGAAGAGGAAGGTTAGGAGCAGGTGATAAAGAAGATACCCCGAAACCAAGAAGGAAGAGGTAGGTTAGGAGCAGGTGATAAAGTAGATACCCCGAAACCAAGAAGGAAGAGGTAGGTTAGGAGCAGATGATAAAGAAGATACCCCGAACCAACCAAAGGACATAATGAAATACTTACCTTGGAAAACCCAAGACAGAAGAAATGAAGAAAAAGAAGATGGAGGATGGGAGAACTACGAAGAATACCCATTAAAAACCTATTAATAAAAATAACAAACCCAAAACTAAATGTTAATGTCACCCAGAAAGTATAACACCCCAAAACCTCATGTAAAATAATTATAAACAAAAGTGTTTAGTAGCAAATAGAAGTGCACCAACTAAAGTTATTATGTAATAAAATAAACAAATCTTCACGGTCCCTTATAACTAAAAGTTTGGTCTTAGAATTTGCAGAACTCAAATATAAATCAGAACCAACAGTGTAAGTGTACCAGTGAAAGTGAATCCTATATAATAAACTTCAAGTAATGGTGTAACTTATATTTTAACTATGTACGATAAATAACTTTAAGTTTTATAATAAATACAGAAATGACATATCATGAAGTGTTATTATGAAAAATGTCTAATGTTTCATAAAAGAGGCCACATCTTTCTATCAAAAAACATTCATAGAAATGTCAATGATAAAGAGAGCAGATGGGGAATAATTACTGTGACTTAAAAAATGTAATATACAATAAACAGAAAGGACTGTAATTAGATTAAGTTTAAAAGAAAAATTAACAATCAATGGCTAATTATGTTTATGTTCAGAGCCTATGAACTACACATTTAAAAGTGATAATAGAGTATAGAGGTATAAGTAATATACGAATGTTTATTAAGTATAACTGTGTTCATACAGACTAAAGTGTTTCTGTATGTATACTATACTAATTGTAAAATGATTGTTATATAATTTTTTAGAAATAGTTAAAAACAAAATGTCTAACTTTAAAGACTGATAATTAATTTCAATATTGTTTTTATAAATGAGCATGAATACCATGCTACATGTTCCAATAGTTGTATAAGGAATTTTATTTAATATTATGTTAACTTTAGACAGTCAGAGGGGGTATAGAAATAACATTATTTGAAAAACAGTGTATGTAAAAATATAAAATCTAGGCCACATAATAAATTCCAAATAACTTTATAATTGAGCAAGAAGGTTTAATAAACCAAGCAAACTAATTAGATTTATATAAGGTGAATCCATCACCAACTAATCTAACTGATACTATACATTAAAAGAATAATATAAAAGGTTGTATTAAATTATTAAAAATTTTCAAAATGTAATACCTAACTATTTTAAAGGAGAATTAATAAATTCATGAATTATAACTAAAAGAATGATCAAATGTTAAATTTATAAGGAATTAAGGAAAGCGAAAGATTTATATCAATCTGAAATTTATTATAATCATATTTATAACACCTAAGATGGCAAATATGTTGGACAAGAACAGGAAGCAGATTTGAGCCTGTATTTCCAAAATGAAAGAAATATAGCAATTTTGACAAAAATCTTTATAAATATGGACTACTGCATATCAAATTAAACAGAAAGAGTTAAAGAAACCAATTATGTAATTACTAGTTCACGAAAGTAACCAACAAGCAAAAAATATTCTGAATATAATGTATTTTTAAATCACATGAAGAGGAAGCGATTTATATTTAAACAATCAATTTCTAATATTAACTTGGCAAGATATTTCATGAGACGAAGGAAGTAAAACAGTTCTTAATTAACATTCAATGCAAAAGGTTGTTATAAGATCGCTCTAAGAACCTATATCGAGTATGTGTTAATGGCGTATAAGGTTATGCATTGAAAAACGAGAGTTACCGAAACTGTGACATTAAACGTAAAATCAGTGAACAACACTACCACAAACAGTGAAAACAATCCATAATTAACTGCACATAAGTGAAATAAACCAGTAAAACAATCAAACATTAATAATTTACACTACAAACGAACTTAACAATTTTCATCAAACACAGACAACAGTGAACACTCCAATTATGAAACATTTTAAAGCCAGTGAACACGGAACACTTCACCAGCACACCTATAACAACACAATAGACAATATACAATATTACGGAGTTCATAAAGCAGTTGTGAAGGGAATTTTATCATCAGAATTTCCAACAACCATTTCTCGATATACTTCAACTAGGACGAAAGCGGCCATATTGGAACTCCCTGCATGCAAATTGTCCACCAGCAAAGATTCGTCGCCACAGCATTGGTCTGAATATTTCAATTTTATAAACATTATATCTTATTATCAACTTTGTCATTTATTAATTATTAAGATTTATTTTGTTCATGTTATACTTTCTATGCTTGTCCCTTCTCTGACTATATAATTATAACCGTTAAAAGAACCTTTCATAAATTAACTATATAATATAACCTGTATTACGAATTGATTATCCCTGAGAAAGAATCGAACATTATAACCATATCGATTTTAAATCGATATTTTCAAACTATTGTCAATAAATCATAATTATTCAAGTTTCTGGTTTTTAAAATTATTTCACAAATAATATAAGAGGTTTCATAAACGACAGGACTAACCGGAAGGCGACCATTATTCAAAGAGAATAATATACTGTAGTATAGAAGAAAATCGCCAATCGATTATTGAAGAGAGACAATCTGATTAACTCCGTATTTAGTTATAGTTACCCAGAAGTGCTTAAACTGACTTAATTAGTTTACAGAATTTTAAATTTTTAACAGAACCTAATTACAAGAATTATTTCTTGAATACTTGAACATAAACAAATATAAAATTTTTTTTTGTTTGAAAATACATTTTTTTTTAAAATTAAATTAAATTTTTTTTTTGTACAGTACACAGAATATTTATTTGTAACCAGTGTAAACACGGTCTTCTTACAAATTGGCATCCAACTAGAGGGCTTTAATTAGCGATTGGAAGACTAATTACTAATTAAGCTTGGCAGCGATTATACCGTCAGGAAGGAAGCAACATGCAGCGTCGTGCTACGTCTAAAAAGAGGGCGGCAGAGGTCGAAAAGGAAGTCGATATGGGGGACAAGGAGGCAACACCCGTGGAAGATATAGAAGTAGTAGTAACCCTGGTGGAACATAAACAACCCGCACCACCAGAGGAACAACCTGAAGTACCAACGCAAACAGGGGACGTCAATGCCTCAGAGAAGGAGAAGGAGAAAGCCAAGGTAACCGAAGATAGTAAAATGGACAAATTGATGGAAATGTTCCTACAAATGAATAAGAACCTAGAATCCAAGATGGAAGAAAACAGCAAGAAAATGAGAGAGGATAATAAATTAATGAGCAAGAAAATGGATGACAACAACCAGTCAACCAAGGAAGAATTTAATGAAATAAATCAGAACATAGAATCTAAGATGGAGGAGAACGGGAAGAAATTAGAAGAATTGAAGGAGGACAACCAATCCACAAAGGAAGAATTGGGCCGTAAGATTGAAAATACCAATAAGAGGATTGAGGAAACCAGTAAGAAAATGGAAGAGAAGATGGAAGAAAATAGTAAGAAAATGGAAGAGAAGATGGAAGAAAACAGTAAGAAGATGGAAGAGAACAGTAAGAAGATGGAAGAGAAGATAGAGGAAACCAGTAAGAAGATTGAAAGTGACAACAATCAAGTAAAGAAGGAATTAAGAGAAAATAGCAAGAAAATGGAAGAGAAGATGGGGGAGAGGTTGGAAGAATTGAGAGAAGATAACCAACTACTGAGAGAAGAATTAAGGGAAGTCAACCAGGAAAACATGAACAAGGTAGACGAGAGAATAGGGTTGGCGAAGGAAGAGTTGAACCAGAAAATCAACGACAATAAGAAAGCTATAAATAGAAAATTGGAACAAGAGGCAATAATAGTAAACCAACAGATCAGGGAAGTTGACAAAAGATGTCGGCAAGCGGAGAATGAAGTACAGGAAGTTAGGGAAGAAATAAATACCGAAATTACCCAGATCAAGGAACACCAGAAGACAAGGTTGGAAGAAAACCGAAAAGAAACACAGGAGGAAATAAGTAAGGTGCGAAACCAAGTCACAGAAAGGTGCGACGGGATGGAAGCGGTAATGACCAATATCACCGGACAAGTGCGGCAGAGCCAGGAAGAGATGGAGGTAATCCGAAACCGACCGACTAACTTCACTAATTTCCCCATGAATGAGAGTCGGGAGTGGTTGAACTTCCGCCAATATAAACGAAAGCCCATGGAGTTCTTGGCCCGCATAGAGGAGTACATGGCCAAACATAGGGGCAATAGATGGGTCAATAACAGGGAGTTGTTAGACGAGTCATTTCGAGAAATGACCGATCATTGGTGGATGGCCAATTGCAGTGATATTGAAGATTACCAGCAGTTCAAGAGCTTGTTTAAGGCGAAATACTGGTCTGAGACTACCCAGAATTTAATCAGAGATAATATCTGTCACGGCCGTTATAAACAACAGATGGGTAACTCAATGACGGCATACTTCCTCGGCAAAGTATGTATGGCTAAACATTTGGAACCAGCCATACCAGAAGAATGCCTCATCAACAAGTTGTCATATCACTATGATGAAGAGGTGATTAGAGCACGGAGAGGCAGCCAAATCAAAACCATACAGGCCATGACGGAACCTCTCGAAAATTATGAGAACAAGGAGTATTACCGACAAAGCCAGAGAAGGAATGATCGGCCAGAACCCAGGAACTATCCATATACCAACAACGGTAATAACAACAACAACAACAACAACAACAACAACAACAACAACAACACAACAACAATGGATACCAGGGAAGCCACCAAATAATAACGCCAATAATAATAATAACAATAACCACGTGCAAGGTAATCCAAATAATAACAGAACAAATAATGGTTATCAGGGTAATCGAAACCCATATTACCCAAACCCCAACGGTAATAGTCAGAGAAACCCCAACTATAATAATAATGAGCGTTATTATAATAATAATCGTGGAAATCCACCCAATAATAACAATAGCAATAATAGGTTTTCTAGACCGAGGGTAAACTTCATACGCGCTGTAGACGGTCGCCAACGTAGGTACTACCATCAGCGACGCAACAGCTACCATGAATATGAGGATCGGCGGAGGAGCCGAGAACACGACGAATCAAGGTATAATCAGACTAGACGGAGTACAAGTCTAGACAATACGGAACGGCAGACAAACCGCGAACAACCGTTGGATCATCGCGCAGAGCGGCAGGGGCCCACTCAAGGTCTCCCAACGAATGCCTCAATCAGTGCGACAATTAATAATGATGATATCGAACATTTAAACGTGTTGCAATCATTCGTCTCCTGCCGAATGCAACAATCCGCGAATTGTACCTTGCCCAACGCACTGACGTCACGCCCTCCCCTTTACCAACCCTATCGCTTGCTTTGTAAAATCTAGTCAGTCTCCCATCAAACGCTGTGAGCTGAGCGGCCCGTCGCCGGACTTTCGTCAAGTATGGGAGCCTCAATAACCAAGGTAACTATGATTGTTTTTGAGCTATCGTAAATCAATGCTAGTGGCTAATAATTTTGTGTATTACGTTTGTAACAAAAAGAATACTTGTAATAGATGTAAAAAGATTGTTATCCGTAACCAACCAAGATGTATCTTGTCTGTAAAGGTCAGCCCCGCCTAAATTTAAATTTCAGTCAGTCAACTTGATGAAAAGACCTAAGATATGTAAGGTTGAGTGTCAGTACTCGTTATATATGTAATTTAAAGTCATAACCTTGTAATGCTATTTTGTAATATTGTAAATTGTAACACGCACTGTATGAATGCATGCGTGCGTGTTAATCGAACGATGTGGGTATAAAAGTGTACTAAAACATGTGAAAACTTTCAGTTTAAAACTTGGTTCAACGTTCCGGACCGAAGACACGAGAACACGAAATTCGTACAGTTTTGCACGATCTTCCAGCACAGACATAGCAGTGGTTCAAACCAGGTACTGAGGAACACACAGCCGTAGTGACCAGATACAGCAGGTTGGAAAACGACTTATCTGGATTGCCAAGTAACATTTTTACCTTTAACAACTTACGGTGGCAAGTGTTGCATAATCACGAAGCAAAAAACGAGACAAACTAGTTACTTACAAGTGTCTGAAACAATTTTATAAACCTTTTCGATAGATAACAGTGTCAGAAATTTTAAGTAGATCACAGCGTGTACGCTGAACACATCTTGTAAACTAGCACTGATTTATGCGACACCCACATATTTAGCATTTAACATTTTTTATATTCAGTTTTTCAAAAGAAAATTAGCTCAGTACTGATCGTTGCTGACTGGCACATAATTAGATAAATTTTGAGGTTCGTAATGTTTTTTAAATAAACGGGTCGCAACCGACTCTGCTCACAGATTGACGCATTCAACAATTTCTTTTACTTACACCTCCTCCCTTTACAGAATTATATTAATTATAGAAATACTTGAGAGGTAAGTCACAACACAGAAAAAGTGTCTTAAGCATTTTGGTGTACTTAGACATTATATAATGTTATCTGTGTATAGTGCTGACGCTGCAGCAAACGGGAGGAGGCAGTAAGAAATAACCTTGACCCATTACTGCTCCTAACGCCTGGGTATATAAATGAGTTGCCAAGATCAACTGACACTAATCATATCACAATAATAAGGTGTAATTATTTCAAAAACCTTCGCCACGAATTATTGGAGGAGGATGATACTAGCCCCAACAGTAACATAAATAACGAAATAATACATATCGACGCGGAGGTAGAAGGAGTCCCCGCAAGGATAATGATCCATACTGGTTCCAATGTATCAATAATTAGTACAATGGAATTGGAGAGAATACAACGTGAATGCGGAAGGATATTACCGACATTGCCGTTGAATAATATTATTTTATTGGGTGCTACCGGCCGCCAGAGCAAGACCATAAGAAGACAAGTTTCAGCCAATGTGATGAGCTGTGGTATAGCGATTGACATGGAATTCTTAGTGGCAACCGGGCTGCCGTTTAACATGTTAGTGAGGTGCGATGTGCTCAGACGGAACTCCGCCATAATTGATTTACGAACGGAGAAATTATCACTTTTTACGAACGGACAAACTTGGACGGCTGACTTGGTTGGTAGCGATACAGTAATTCCCAGCGATATCCACCAACAAATCCGCGAAATCAATTATATAACCAACACTCCTACGATTGAGCGGATAATAGACAATAACGCTAATGAGAATTTATGATCCCAAAAGATCCAGGAAATCAGGGATTTCCGGGGCAGTATTACAAGGGAAAGGTTGCAAAAACACCAAGCGGATAAATTAATAAAAATTTACGAACAATACAGATCAGTATTTTCTGACGAGCCCGGTAAAGTAAAAAACTTCCAGTGTACTCTACAATTTCGAGACACAGTGGACTTTAATCGGAAGTCATACCCCATCGCGCAATCACGAAAGGAAGCTGTAAGAGCTGAAACAACTAAGATGATTAACCGTGACATAATAGAGAGTAGCCAATCCCCATACACCAGTCCTATTGTGGCTATTCCTAAGAAAAACGGACAAGTCCGTCTATGCCTAGATGCGCGAGAAATCAATAAGATGATAATTAATGACAGGACTTCGCCCGGTGAGATAGAAGAGATTTTAAAACGTTTCCACGGTACCAAGTGCTTTAGTACCTGTGTAGCGGGTCAATTTTTGGGTGTTTTTATTTTTACCGTATGGGGCAAGTGCATTTTTATTCCTTTTATTTTGGGCGGGTTTGTCAAAAGTTGTGAAAATTATTGTGTAACGAAATTCATTCCATTATAACAGAACGCATGGCAACGTTATTTCCAATGTTAAGAAACAGTTTGAGACAAAGGCGTTACGCAATTCCAATTGTGTAAGTCGGCGAGCGAAGCATTTACCCCCTTCAAACTTCTCAGAAATCTGTACTTGTGTAGCCGCACACAGACGCAACTGTATCACCACAAACTCGAGTGACGCATCCAGCCACCAAACCGGATGTCCTGGGACGAGTAAACTTCAGCAATGCGCTTTTGAGCAGCAGGAAGTGCTGTTTACGTCCGGTTCCTACCATGACGTCAGCCAATGCCTAGAAAAGATCATATGCGACATTGACTCAAAAAACAACCTGACTAGCATGAGTCGAAACTGTGACGACTAACTGTAAGGCATTGATGTCCGTCGTCTCAACTAAAATGCTCCAGGAGTGGGGAACAGAGAGACGCTGGCAGTCTTGTGTCGACTCTCGCCTGTGCAGGCCGCCCGGCAACCCGGGCTCAGAAACAAAATTTTTTAACTAATCTAACAGTATACTACAGTATAAATTCATGTGACCGCGGTCGGTTTTAGAAGAAACATTATCAATAATGGCATTTTAAATAATATAGAACCAACCATTCTCGAGAGAAGATGCGTGTGTTCGGTGACCGCGTAGCAAGCGTGTGGGGTTGGGAATTTGTAATTTAAATAAAAAATGATAAGGGGCTTAGAATTTTTAGTGTGAATGTAGAGCGTGAGCAAAGCTGGGCTGGTTTCTGTTTAATTTTGTCTGAATTATAATTGTGTTTGTTAGAAATGATAAGGTAAGTTATAGCCTATAAGTTCTGTTAATAACAACATGCACGAGTTGCATCATCTTTGACTAAATGTAATTCTATTCAATCTCAATAATGGAACGTTAAAATTATTAATTCTCTTCAAAATGAGTTGTGTCAGTGCTTGCGTAACCTATTAGACCATGTTTGTATCTAGGTACATGTGATCGAACCTTGTGACCTTGTAAGAGCTATCGTACCGGTAAGTAAAAGCTAATTTGAAAATTGGTTGTAATAATAATAAATGTGATCAATTAGTACAGCACAAATGGCGCCACGAAACAGGCACGAATTATAATTATATTTAATTAAAATTCCACATCTACAAAGATACAAACATGTTTTAGGTTGGCATAGCATAACGCTACATTATAAAATTTAATTAATTACATTATTTACGTAATTAATCTATTTAATCAATCTATTTAATTTAATTTAACCAATTATAAAAAATGGAAGATAATAACGAGGTTGCAGTTGAAATGAACGAGTCGGCTAGTGTGGAAGAACCAGGGGTTCATTCAACCCCAGTAGATCGAGTAAAAGAATTCAGCCTAACTGAATCAGCAATAGACGACTCGAGTAATATATCGACTCCAATCTCAACAAAATGTAAACAAGTAGAAAATGATATGATGAGTGTTATATTAAAGCAGTTAGAGAAAATGAACAGTAATTTTAACAATAAATTCGAGGTACAGAATAATAATTTCAATGATAGATTTGATATTCAAAACAGTAAATTCGATATTCAAAAGAATAGTTTGGATGAATTAAAAAACCAAATCTATAATAAATTAGATGAACAGAAAGACGAGTTGAAAAGGGAGATTCAAGAAATTAATAAACGTTGTAAAGATACCCATGATACAATAATGACTAGTCTGAATAAGTTAGAACAGAGTGTTGAGCGAATGGGAGTACATGTGATGAGTACCGAGAAAGATAATACAAATGAAAATTGTAATGACAAATACAAAAATGTAATACCAGATAAGGAGTTAACAAATAATGGCAATAATGTTGAAAATAATGTACGTAATACCGAGAATATTAATGTGTTTGAAGAGTTAGTATCAGAGACGGATACGGTAAAAATAAATAATGAGAGTACTAATGAAATTGCAGAAGGTAGTGATTATGAGATGTTGAGATGTGTTGATGAAGTAGAGAGAGAGTGGAAGAATAATATAGTAGTTGAATGTGGACAGAGGGCAAATTTTCCCCTTATTGTTTATGATGATTTAATGTTGTTTCTGCAGGGCAAGAGACCCATATTAGTAGACGAAGTAAAGAGTATATTGATGTTGTATAATGTTGTACCCTCTGTCTGTAATAATTATGAGAATGTGATGTGGTATTATGAAGAGAGAGCTTTGTGTATTGAGAGAGAAATAGAATTATATGAGTTAAAAAGAAATTATGATGAATTGAGAGAAAGAGTAGTAGGGGTGGATTATTTTGAGAATATTTTTGTAAATGATAATGACTTACTTGATGAGAAAACAAATTACCTGACATTAAACAATATTACTGATGGAGACTTAACCGATGTACTTAATGTTGACCTGTTTTATGATTATTTTGGTAAGATGAATGAATCTGGTTTTTATGGTGACGACACACAAGATTGTAATTTGTGTGTTAATGAAACTGAACAATGCTATATAAAACAAAGACTTATCTATGACAATGGAGGCTGAGCCTGAAATTCATAAATGAACAATTTTAAATATGATAATATATGGGAATGACCTAGCTGATTTTAGATATTGAAGTGTGATATAACTGAATAATTATTGATGAAGGATTGTAAATACATGTTTAGTAAATTTATTTGTGTGTTGTAAAACGTTAGATAAATAATGTATGTATGTAGCAAAACTTGTGATATTAATAATAATATTAATATTTTGCCGCTGAAATAAATAACAAAAATAATTTGGAGGAAGATAATGAATGAGTTGTAACTATTATACTTAATGAAAGTAATTAAAAATGTTGTTTCCAATCATTGAAATAAATAAAATAATACATTAAATCTTGTAATTAAATACAAACTAAACTACAAAATTAGGAATTTAATATAGAAAAAAGTGGTAGCGGATAGAGGATCCCCACTTGTCCCAGTGGGGTTCGTCTATTTCAGGGACGCGCCCCTGCCCACGCGAGCCTTGGTTTTCTCCAGTACCTTTATTTTCGGAGGAAGCTTTGTCCCTACCTTTAGTCCTAGTTCTTGACCTTTTAATAATCCTTATCCCTTTTATCTTCCTGATTTCCCTAACCCTCCCCTTAGAGTAAACACATAAACAATAGTTACACAAATTGGCACACTTTTTTGGAACCATTTGATTGCCTTAATTCTAAATAATACATTAGGGTGATCCTCAAAATTAAATAAACTGGCGTTATTTATGACTTGTAAACTCATCCCTTAATTAGGTAGGTAGTGGAGAAGTTTTGTGGCTGAGTAGACAAACTAGATAATCAATTTTCTGTGTAATTCAACATGACTATTGTGGATTAAGATGGGGTTGTAGATTAGTGGTTGTGGTTTGTTTTTATGGGAAAGGAGGCAGGTAAGGAGTTCAGGGCTGCCAACAGGTTTTGTTTACATTCACTGATGTAGGGGTTCTGTTCGTCTTCCATCGCATCTCAATTCACAATAATCATGTACATGTAACATATAACCTATTTACAGGTAATTAAGAAAAAATAATTTTGGAAAATATTTCACCGTAAAAGTTGTAACCAAAGGGTTTAATAATTATTTTGTGGTACCTGCTATGTTAGGTTATGAGTAGGGGATATTGGTATTAAGAATGTGATTGTGGAGGAATTTAAAGAGAGGTTAGAACTAATGATGTAATGTTTGTAAAATTTATTGAAATATTAGGAAAACTGAACAGTTAATCACGTAGAATCATTTTGTAAATTGTAATTAAAGTCATGGAAATTGTTTTGAATGTAGTAAGAGACAAAATAGAATTGTAACCGTCCCTGGAGTAACTTAATATTGTAGATGCTAGTGCTGTGTAAATTCATTTTGATTCAAATTGAAATTGTAATTTTACATATTTTATACATTAACTTCATAAAAGAAAAATCTAAGAGACAAATATGTTATATAAAAGATTTATAAAATTCGAAAAGTGTAGTAAGCAGATATGGCAGTAGATGATGTAACCACAATGTTTAGACTATGAATGCTGAAACTGAGCATGTTTATAACTGTTGTTTATGAAAACAAGTCTGGCACACAACTGTGTTTATGTAAACAGTAAACAGGTGTGTTGAAGAGGTATGTTGTGACTAATGCCTACAGACATACTTGGTGACCATAACAAGAAATGTTGTAGTCTGCTGAATCAGTATCTTGAGCAAAATCCTATTGTGACACAAAAGAATTAAAGAAAATTTTTTGCTAAAATAATAATGAGGTAATTATTGTAACGTAGAGTTTGAGACATTAAAAAAACATTAAATTAATTGGGTATTCAAATTAATAGAAACAATGATTTTAACAATGAACTTAAATTGTTTGAATTTTAAAAGTCTTGAAAAAAAAAAATGGAGTATATACAATTTCAAAATTAAATAAATTTTAGAATTAAGTGACCAAAAACAATTGTCAAGAGTTAGTATCAGTGAGCATGGGAACGTTTTGAAACGATGTGTAACAAAATATAAACTTGATATCAATACAAGAAGTGGGGGTGATTTTGGGGGGTAGATTGGTGCTCAATGAAGTGATAGAACAATGGAGTGTTGAACTGTATATGTAGAAAGTTTAGTTCAATTGTTAATAAATTAGTTAGCTATTACGTGGCTATTGCGGGGGTTGCCTGTGCTCTCGCAAATAGCGAAATGGGTTGGGGGTAACAGTGAGTGTTACCTCCATCGGAGGCCAAAATGGCGATAAATGTGCGGCACACTTTATCCGTGTAAATTAAAGTGTACACACTGCCAAACTAACGTGTCGCACATAATAGTGATGATTGAAACAGGCAGTCAAATTAAAGTTTAGATTTCCCCGACTTTTCGGGCGGTTACTGCCTTACCAGTACTAACCGTGGTTTTGGCTAGCGGCCAGCTATGGTCATATCAAGTCCCTTGACCATAGCTGACTTGAAATTGGTACATATTTGAAATTCAATGGGGGGAGAACTTAGGGGAAATCTTTCCGGAACTATGGAACAGTGGCTGCCACTCTGCCCGCTTTGGGGTAGCAAGACAGGTGGTAGATCCGTCTTAAGGGTGTATCATTATAGACAAGAACATGATGATGTTCGCCACGTTTAAAACTTAATAGCGGAAGCAGAGACACGGAGAGGTAAAACCCTGCTCCAAAATATACAGTCTCTGTCGAAGCGCAAGGGCGAGACAGTCCTCCATAATTTGAAATAGTGTGTGTGGCTGGGAGGTGATGCAAAGGAGTCACGAATGTAAATTTTATAACATAACATTTTTTTTTATTCAAAGTTTGATCAAATAAAACTGCTTGTGCTCTGTTCAGGCAACTACCTGCTTAGATATTTAAAAATAAGGTGTTCATTATGCGCTTTTAAATGTATTATTTTATTGTTGTATGTTAGGTATAGGCATTGATCAGAATGTGTTTTCATGATATGTGTATGCTTCAAATTAAGCCAATAATTAGACGCCTGGCAGGCAATCAACATAATAGAAGTAAGTATTGATAATGTATTTTATATAATTTATTAAATTGTGAGATGTAATTTTATTGTGTTAGTAGGATCAGCTGATCAGCAATAATATGTCACTGGTATATTGGTTTGTAAATGTTACAAGTAATTAAAGTTCAATGTAATGTTTTGATGTATTACAGATGTTTTGGAGTAATGATAACAATAATGATACTAAGAAATAAAGTAATAATTTATGCAAGTTAACAAAAGAGAGTTTTTGGGTGATGAATATTTTGCGGGACATATAGATCTGTCCCAATGGAATTCAAAGTTGAATTTTAAATAGTAGAGATGAATATAATGTAATGTTGTTTTTGAAGTAATGTATGTTATAGAAGTTCGAGAAGTATTGATGTTGACACAGTAGTTGTGGAGAATTTACGTAGACTTTGAGTGATATATTGTTGTTTTTATAGTTACTGATGTTATTTTGTTGTATTTGTAGTAATGTAATGAGATTGAGATTTTTGGGGATGGCAATTTTGTAGTAGGGGATAGTGTCATGTAGGAGTCCGCAACAAGGGTTGGGACGGGATAGGGATAGACTTTAGTGGGGAAGGGGCCGCCTTAGGTAGAATCCAGGGCGCCAAATAAGGGAATTGAGTTTTTGGGTAGGGGAAACACATATCCTAGGTACAAAGGGTTAGAGAGTTTTTTTTTTATATGTAGAGAAGGTGGCGAATTGTGTTAAATGGTAAGTTGGGGTTTAGAATGTCTGGATTAGTAGAGATTTTGATAGAGATGGGTGTCATGTTACTAAAAGTTGTAGGTGTTAGAGTTAAAGGAAGAAAGTTTATGTATGTATACAGATCTAATACAGTAAATGAGAATAAATGATTTACATCACCCACAGTAATGTAGAATTAAACTGTTAACTAAAGAGAGGAATTTATAATAAAGAATATACAATTGTTTATTTTTTCAACCAGTGACAGAATTTTGATAAAATTTGGAAAACCAGATACAAGTAAGAATTGTTTATTTTAAATAATTTAAATGTCAACTTGATTATTATATTAATCTTTTGTTTGTTTTAAATGTTTCATTTTATTATGCTTTGTATTTCAAGGTAGGATATTACAGATGTTCAATGTATTTTCAGAACTTATATATAACATATGTAGGTCAAGGGTTTTGGACTTGACCTAGTTTCGATCAGCTGATGAGGTCATACACCTACTAAGCTTGTGTAGTAGGAAGCCAATTTTAATTTGTTTGTTTAATTAATTCGAACCAATATTTAAATAATTTTAAATATGAAGAAAACATTTAAATAAATTTAAATTCTTTTGAATTTTAAAATTTTTGATTTTTCGCCTGCCAGCGAATGCATATTTTAGGTAGGGATTGTTTTATTATGTGTGTATTTACCACGTTTTGTTGTTTTGTTAATTGTTTAGTTTACTGATTTCTTGCATTGAACTGTATTGTTAGACTAAGACATGTTAGGTTAAGGATTTGTTCAAATAGAGAAAACTCTTAATTCAAGTCATTTTAAAGGAAAAAAAAAATAATGAAGAGAATTTTTTTGAGCATATTATTTTTTTTTGAACTTTGAATTAAAAAAAAAAAAAAAAAAAAACTTGTCAATTTTAAAGAATGTTTGTAATTTTTCAATTTCACAATGTATCATGTAATGTGAGTATGTGTGAGCCCAGTATTTGCTAAAGGCAGCCCAGCTTTCATACAAGGGGAAACATATCGGCTGAGGATCTGGCATAATCTGAGCCAGGGATTGAGGATTTTTGGGGGTAGCATGTTAAAAGGCGAGGTGCGCTGTGGTACGAGTCTGCTCGACTTCTCGGTGTTGGGATCTCTTACGGAGAAGTCCAGTGATCTCGTTCAGATGAGTCTATGGTCGCTGAGCCAAGGGGGGGTCGTGTACCAATGCAGATTAAGAACCAGGGGGTTGTTGGCACCAGTTCCTCACCGGTCCTCTTCGGGGTTATCGATGAGATTTCTTCTGTTGGGAACAGCAGAATTCTCATCGAGGGGGTATTGTAGCGGGTCAATTTTTGGGTGTTTTTATTTTTACCGTATGGGGCAAGTGCATTTTTATTCCTTTTATTTTGGGCGGGTTTGTCAAAAGTTGTGAAAATTATTGTGTAACGAAATTCATTCCATTATAACAGAACGCATGGCAACGTTATTTCCAATGTTAAGAAACAGTTTGAGACAAAGGCGTTACGCAATTCCAATTGTGTAAGTCGGCGAGCAAAGCATTTACCCCCTTCAAACTTCTCAGAAATCTGTACTTGTGTAGCCGCACACAGACGCAACTGTATCACCACAAACTCGAGTGACGCATCCAGCCACCAAACCGGATGTCCTGGGACGAGTAAACTTCAGCAATGCGCTTTTGAGCGGCAGGAAGTGCTGTTTACGTCCGGTTCCTACCATGACGTCAGCCAATACCTAGAGAAGATCATATGCGACATTGACTCAAAAAACAACCTGACTAGCATGAGTCGAAACTGTGACGACTAACTGTAAGGCATTGATGTCCGTCGTCTCAACTAAAATGCTCCAGGAGTGGGGAACAGAGAGACGCTGGCAGTCTTGTGTCGACTCTCGCCTGTGCAGGCCGCCCGGCAACCCGGGCTCAGAAACAAAATTTTTTAACTAATCTAACAGTATACTACAGTATAAATTCATGTGACCGCGGTCGGTTTTAGAAGAAACATTATCAATAATGGCATTTTAAATAATATAGAACCAACCATTCTCGAGAGAAGATGCGTGTGTTCGGTGACCGCATAGCAAGCGTGTGGGGTTGGGAATTTGTAATTTAAATAAAAAATGATAAGGGGCTTAGAATTTTTAGTGTGAATGTAGAGCGTGAGCAAAGCTGGGCTGGTTTCTGTTTAATTTTGTCTGAATTATAATTGTGTTTGTTAGAAATGATAAGGTAAGTTATAGCCTATAAGTTCTGTTAATAACAACATGCACGAGTTGCATCATCTTTGACTAAATGTAATTCTATTCAATCTCAATAATGGAACATTAAAATTATTAATTCTCTTCAAAATGAGTTGTGTCAGTGCTTGCGTAACCTATTAGACCATGTTTGTATCTAGGTACATGTGATCGAACCTTGTGACCTTGTAAGAGCTATCGTACCGGTAAGTAAAAGCTAATTTGAAAATTGGTTGTAATAATAATAAATGTGATCAATTAGTACAGCACACCTGGGACACGGTGTGCGGCTACTGGCAGGTGGAATTACACCCACAGAGTCGCCAGTATCTGGCAATCATATTCGAAGGACGTAACTACCAGTTTAAGAGATTGCCCTTCGGACTCGTGAATTCGGTCACAGTCTTTGTACACTGTATGGACCAGATACTTGGCCAGGAAGCCCTACAATTCACCACCGTGTACGTAGATGATTTGCTTGTATCCTCAGAAACTTGGGAGGAACACTGCTACCATGTGGAACATGTGCTGAAGAAATTGGCTGCGAATAGCATCACGCTCAAGCTAGAAAAATCTCAATTTATTGCCAAGGAAATTCAGTTCTTGGGCTTTATATTGAATGATCAAGGGATCTCACCGTCGGCTGAAAAAGTAGAAGCGATTCAGAAATTTCCAATACCAAAGAATCCCAGGCAATTACAGTCATTCCTGGGACTCTGTAATTACTATCGCAAGTTCCAGGAAAAGTATTCTGAATTGACCGCCAAATTTCAACCGCAACTGTCATCAAAGAATAAATGGATCTGGGGTATTGAGCAGAACGAGACATTAAAACTGATCAAAGAAAAGTTTCTTGAATCCATTATACTTCGCCATCCGGATTTCAGTAGACCTTTCTTCTTAAATTGCGATGCCAGCGACATTAGCCTCGGCACAACACTATATCAAGAGGATGAGGAGGGCGAACATCTCGTGATTTCCTTCACAAGTAGAGCATTAAACCAGTGTGAAAAGAACTACCACGTCACTGAGAAAGAGCTGTTAAGTGTAGTGTTCCCGTGTGGCAAATTCCGCACATACATCCTAGGTTATCCCGTTACCGTCCGGACAGACCATAAGTCCATATCGTTCTTGAGGAGGTGCAAACTGAGTCACGGAAGGTTGACCCGGTGGATACTGTTACTACAAGAGTACAATCTTAAGTGGGAGTACATCCCAGGAAAGAAGAATGTCGTGGCGGACGTGTTGTCACGTATTGACGTAGAAAGGCAGACATTCGAGGGAGAGAAAGAAAGTGTACTCAAGATATACCACATTCTTAGTAGCAGAGCCGATCTAGCCTCATTATTAACCAACCTGAGCACCTACTAACAAGCAGACCCGAAATTAAGATCTATAAAGAATAGATTAGAAGCAGGGGACGAGACTATCACCCGCTATTATCAAATAAATAACGATATTCTCTTTATTAAACCATCTTTAAGAAAGGAAACATGGAAAGTAATCATTCCAACCCGTATCGAATAACTAATTATCACATTCGATATGGGCGCCTTAAAGCTGATAAAGGCCCTGGAGGAGAACTGCCACATGAAAGATGTCAACCGGAAGGTCCAGAAATATATAAGAGGTTGCCACATTTGCCAACTCGTTAAATCTAACAATGAGAAAAAGGAAGGCCAAATGATTCCTATAACATCACAGGCAAAGTTGGAAAAGGTATTCCTGGACATCTGCGGGCCATTTCCCCGCAGTGGTGGTCGTCACAGATATAAATATCTAATAATTGTGATGGACCATTTCACCAAATTCGTCAAGCTATACCCAGCAAATCGGGCAACTACGAATAAAATTCTCGGCATTTTAACCAACCAGTACTTCCCATACGTCGGAAAACCAGTTTCGATCATTACAGACCACGGAACTCAATTCAAGGGGAAAAAATGGTGGGACACCCTACTAGCTATGGGTGTTCGTACTTATAAAACCTCGGTCTACCACCTGAGAAGTAACCCGGCAGAGAGAGTATTACGAGAAGTGGGGCGGATATTACGAACATATTGCCACAATCAGCAGAGGAGGTGGCAAGACTATCTAGAAGCCACAGAAGAATACCTCAACTTGGCATACCGTCCAGCCATAGGAATTACACCATACTCCGCTATGTACGAGAAACAACCCCTAAGAGAAATCGAAGAAATATTAGAGTTCCCAAAGGATAGTAATCATACTTTTGATAAAATAAAATTTTACAACAAGGTGGCCGAAGACCAGGAGAAACGGCGAAACAAATATAAAAAAGGTATGGGTAAAATAATCACCTATACAAGTGGTGACAAGGTATTACTGAAAAATCAAGAATTACCCAGCTCACTGGAAGGAATAACAAAGAAGTTGTTACTATTATACACTGGACCCTATATAGTCTCCAAAGACAAAAACAATAATACTTACGAGATAAAGGAGATGGGTTCTGGTAGAATCAAAGGTATATATAACCAGGCTTCCATGAAAAAAATATCATGAGGAGTAAAAATAGTTAAAAAACAATAAATTCTAAAATAATTGTAAGATCACCTTACTACAACTAATTTGAAAGAAAACATTAGGTATAATTAAAAGAAGATTGAATTTTGTGTATATAAAACCCCCCTAAATTCAAAAATGAAGTAAGATCAACTTACTACAAGATTATTTATGAAAAAACCATTAGGAAAATAAAAAGAAAGAATTTGTGAATAAAACAATAAATTCTAAAATAATTGTAAGATCAACTTACTACAAGATTATTTATGAAAAAACCATTAGGAAAATAAAAAGAAGAATTTTGTGTATAAAAACCCCCTAAATGCTAAAATATTGTAAGATCACCTTACAGACATTATGATGAAAATATTAAGAAAAAATAACAGAAAAAGAATTTGGAATAAAAAACAAATAAATTAAAAAATATAGTAAGAACACCTTACTCACCAGTAATTATGAAAAAACCATTAGGAAAATAAAAACAAAGAATTTGTGAATAAAACAATAAATTCTAAAAAAATAGTAAGATCAACTTACTACAACTAATTTGAAAGAAAACATTTGAGATATATAAAAAGGAGAATTTAGAAGTTAAAACCCCCTAAATTCTAAAATATTGTAAGATCACCTTACAGACATTATGATGAAAATATTAAGAAAAATAACAGAAAAAGAATTTGGAATAAAAAACAAATAAATTCAAAAATATAGTAAGAACACCTTACTCACCAGTAATTATGAAAAACAGTATATTGGAATAAAAAGAAAGAATTTAGTGGAAAAAAGAAACCACTAAATTCTAAAATAATAGTAAGATCAACTTACTACAAATAAATTGGAAAGAAAACATTTGATATAATTAAAAGAAGATTGAATTTTGTGTATAAAACCCACAAAATTTAAAAATATGAGTAAGAACAGCTTACTACAACAATTTATGAAAAAACTATTTAGAAACAAAAAGAAAGAATTTTGTTAAAGTAAACAAAATTCCAATATATGGTAATATCAAATTACAACCAATGGTCAATAAAAACCTTATATGAAATTAAATAAAAAGAAATAAAAACCAGTGATAGGGTTAAATAAATAAACTTGTGTAGAAATAAAAATAATAACACTTTGAAGTAATAAAAAGAGAAACAATGACCTCATTAAAAATTAATGAAAGAATTCATTTGAATAAAAAGTCAGAGAGAAGTAATTTGAGAAAAGAAACAAAAGATAAATGTAATTAAATAAATCAATAATGAAATGATCATGAAATAAGTGTCAAGTGTGATAAAAACAATTAGAAGAAAGTTCTAGAACATGGAACTAGTGGAATAAATAAAAGCTGTGAAACAAACAAAAAATGTCATAAAAAATATGCTACCCATAAACAGAAGCAGATTGTAATAACGATCAGAGAAGAATAAAGAACTAATAACAAAAACTTTATATGATAATAAACATAGATAATTATATTAATAAAAGAGCTTCCCACCATAATAAGAATTGAGATAACGATAAAGCTAACAAGTCAGAAGAATAACTGAGATAGGAATATTAAAATCTCTGAGCAATATACGAAGTGAAGTATCCAAGGATATTTTTTTTAAATAGTAATAAAAGTGTACTATTCTTAAATAATTTTTTTAATAACTGTCTGTAGATAAGTCCAGCAGTATTAATATGTTTTTGAGCAGAGATGATTTGCCTCTGTACTCAATTAGAAGTGAAGTATTGGCCAGCAGAGTTTGTAGCGTACAGTGCCTCTCTGAACTGAACCAGCTCACGTGTTAGGGAATGATAGGGAATAAATATCCCAGGGATAAAACACCAAGAAGAAAAATAAAAATAGAATAATAAATATGAAACCCAGATGACTATTACTATCAAGGAAGATCAAGTAAGAATGAAATAGATGTAAGCTTGAATATAGAGGAGAAAAAATTTAGAAATGGAAGCAAGTCAAGAATAATAAAAAATATAATAATTATCATAAGCAATTAATTCAGACAAACCAAGTATAGTCTGAACTAATCACTTCTCGAGGAGGGCAATCTGTAGCATGACAGATAATCCACTAAGTAATAATTCAAATATGATCGTAATTACATTTAAATTAATTAACTCAAAAGAAAGTTCGAAGGAAAATAAGTAAATATCAAATGAAAATAAATAAATATCAAATGAAACTAATACAATATCAAATGAAAATAATTAAATATCAAAGTGAACAACACCACCATAAAAGAAAAGTATAATTAAATAATAAAATGCAATGATAAAGTATCAAGGAAATTAAATCAAAAGAAACTCATATAAAGTCAGGAGAATACCCAGGAAGGTTAGGAGCAGGTGATAAAGAAGATACCCCAAAACCAAGAAGGAAGAGGTAGGTTAGGAGCAGATGATAAAGAAGATACCCCGAACCAAGAAGGAAGAGGAAGGTTAGGAGCAGGTGATAAAGAAGATACCCCGAAACCAAGAAGGAAGAGGAAGGTTAGGAGCAGGTGATAAAGAAGATACCCCGAACCAACCAAAGGACATAATGAAATACTTACCTTGGAAAACCCAAGACAGAAGAAATGAAGAAAAAGAAGATGGAGGATGGGAGAACTACGAAGAATACCCATTAAAAACCTATTAATAAAAATAACAAACCCAAAACTAAATGTTAATGTCACCCATAAAGTATAACACCCCAAAACCTCATGTAAAAAATTATAAACAAAAGTGTTTAGTAGTAAATAGAAGTGCACCAACTAAAGTTATTATGTAATAAAATAAAACCAATCTTCACCGTCCCTTATAACTAAAAGTTTGGTCTTAGAATATTGTAGAACTCAAATATAAATCAGAACCAACAGTGTAAGTGTACCAGTGAAAGTGAATCCTATATAATAAACTTCAAGTAATGGTGTAACTTATATTTTAACTATGTACGATAAATAACTTTAAGTTTTATAATAAATACAGAAATGACATATCATGAAGTGTTATTATGAAAAATGTCTAATGTTTCATAAAAGAGGCCACATCTTTTTATCAAAAAACATTCATAGAAATGTCAATGATAAAGAGAGCAGATGGGGAATAATTACTGTGACTTAAAAAATGTAATATACAATAAACAGAAAGGACTGTAATTAGATTAAGTTTAAAAGAAAAATTAACAATCAATGGCTAATTATGTTTATGTTCAGAGCCTATGAACTACACATTTAAAAGTGATAATAGAGTATAGAGGTATAAGTAATATACGAATGTTTATTAAGTATAACTGTGTTCATACAGACTAAAGTGTTTCTGTATGTATACTATACTAATTGTAAAATGATTGTTATGTAATTTTTTAGAAATAGTTAAAAACAAAATGTCTAACTTTAAAGACTGATAATTAATTTCAATATTGTTTTTATAAATGAGCATGAATACCATGCTACATGTTCCAATAGTTGTATAAGGAAATTTTATTTAATATTATGTTAACTTTAGACAGTCAGAGGGGGTATAGAAATAACATTATTTGAAAAACAGTGTATGTAAAAATATAAAATCTAGGCCACATAATAAATTCCAAATAACTTTATAATTGAGCAAGAAGGTTTAATAAACCAAGCAAACTAATTAGATTTATATAAGGTGAATCCATCACCAACTAATCTAACTGATACTATACATTAAAAGAATAATATAAAAGGTTGTATTAAATTATTAAAAATTTTCAAAATGTAATACCTAACTATTTTAAAGGAGAATTAATAAATTCATGAATTATAACTAAAAGAATGATCAAATGTTAAATTTATAAGGAATTAAGGAAAGCGAAAGATTTATATCAATCTGAAATTTATTATAATCATATTTATAACACCTAAGATGGCAAATATGTTGGACAAGAACAGGAAGCAGATTTGAGCCTGTATTTCCAAAATGAAAGAAATATAGCAATTTTGACAAAAATCTTTATAAATATGGACTACTGCATATCAAATTAAACAGAAAGAGTTAAAGAAACCAATTATGTAATTACTAGTTCACGAAAGTAACCAACAAGCAAAAAATATTCTGAATATAATGTATTTTTAAATCACATGAAGAGGAAGCGATTTATATTTAAACAATCAATTTCTAATATTAACTTGGCAAGATATTTCATGAGACGAAGGAAGTAAAACAGTTCTTAATTAACATTCAATGCAAAAGGTTGTTATAAGATCGCTCTAAGAACCTATATCGAGTATGTGTTAATGGCGTATAAGGTTATGCATTGAAAAACGAGAGTTACCGAAACTGTGACATTAAACGTAAAATCAGTGAACAACACTACCACAAACAGTGAAAACAATCCATAATTAACTGCACATAAGTGAAATAAACCAGTAAAACAATCAAACATTAATAATTTACACTACAAACGAACTTAACAATTTTCATCAAACACAGACAACAGTGAACACTCCAATTATGAAACATTTTAAAGCCAGTGAACACGGAACACTTCACCAGCACACCTATAACAACACAATAGACAATATACAATATTACGGAGTTCATAAAGCAGTTGTGAAGGGAATTTTATCATCAGAATTTCCAACAACCATTTCTCGATATACTTCAACTAGGACGAAAGCGGCCATATTGGAACTCCCTGCATGCAAATTGTCCACCAGCAAAGATTCGTCGCCACAGCATTGGTCTGAATATTTCAATTTTATAAACATTATATCTTATTATCAACTTTGTCATTTATTAATTATTAAGATTTATTTTGTTCATGTTATACTTTCTATGCTTGTCCCTTCTCTGACTATATAATTATAACCGTTAAAAGAACCTTTCATAAATTAACTATATAATATAACCTGTATTACGAATTGATTATCCCTGAGAAAGAATCGAACATTATAACCATGTCGATTTTAAATCGATATTTTCAAACTATTGTCAATAAATCATAATTATTCAAGTTTCTGGTTTTTAAAATTATTTCACAAATAATATAAGAGGTTTCATAAACGACAGGACTAACCGGAAGGTGACCATTATTCAAAGAGAATAATATACTGTAGTATAGAAGAAAATCGCCAATCGATTATTGAAGAGAGACAATCTGATTAACTCCGGATTTAGTTATAGTTACCCAGAAGTGCTTAAATTGACTTAATTAGTTCACAGAATTTTAAATTTTCAACAGAACCTAATTACAAGAATTATTTCTTGAATACTTGAACATAAACAAACATAAAATTTTTTTTTGAAAATACATTTATTTAATTAAATTAAAATTTTTTTTTGTACAGTACACAGAATATTTATTTGTAACCAGTGTAAACACGGTCTTGTTATAATATATATATATATATATATATACACATATTTATTTATTTGTGATATTTATGTTATTCAATTTCTTTCTTCTGCAAGTAGTATAATTCGTATATTGTTTTTAACACCTGACGCACGTTTCACTGAAAAATAGCAGTATCATCAGAGGTTTTCATATATATATATATATAAATGCCTATACATTATTTTAACTATCCACAGTATTTTATTATACACAGATCCATAAGTTAAATACAGACCACTCACTTGAGTACACTGTAACTCTCATAATTATAAAATTATATCTTGAAACCCAACTGAACCTAAACAATAGTAACACTACCTTACAATCTGATAACAAAAAAGATACATAGATGATACTAACTAAGATATAAAATATTTCCTGAGAACAGATTAATATAAGTTGTAACTGACTACAAATGAGTTAACACATATATGTACGAGGGCGATTTGAAAAGTTTGAGACCTACCATAGAAACGAATTTGTTGTGTTTCTATTTTTACTGCATCGTGATGCCACGTTCGCCCCACTAACAGCAGTGAAGTGTCAAGTCATTATTACCCTGTCCGATTCTTCTAGATCCTCAAAATAACTGTTTACTGCCGCTTTCAGCTCGTCATCTGAGGAAAATCGCTTCACCCCAAAAACTGTTTGAGGTTTGGGAATATTGGGAATAGATGAAAGTCAGATGGCGCTAAATTAAGCAAATTAAGACGTGTAACGGAAAAAAAAAAAAAAAGAGCAGAAGCAGGTGGCAGCTGTTGGATTGACTTTGTTTGACTTTGACGACATGTGAGAAGCTATGAAAGGAGTTAATACAAAGAAGTGTAACAGCCTTCAGTGTCAACGTGCACATGTCTGTAGATATCATACATCTAACAAGAGCAGAGGCGTGGGAACAAAGTTAACAAGTGCAGCTGAAAGCATGGAGCAATTAAGGAATTGAATTGTTCTGGACTTCTAGGACGAAAAACCAATGGAAATGTAGCATGGCAATGTGTAAAAGAAATAGGAGTGAATTTTCGTGGAAAGTAAGAACGATAACCAATGATAAAGAAGGTGGTGGACCAAGAGAGTCTTAAGAGGGAGTTAGGTGAAATCAGTATATAAAATAAGCCAAGAGCATGATAGGAAGTCTAATAATAATCTTTCGGAGGAGAGTCGGTCGGAAGTGTTGACGAGATGGTTATAAGTTTCGTGGAGTCATAACGTAACAGTTCAGAGTCTTTATGGAAACTCAGAATTAGTAGGTAGTGAAAGTCCGCGAACTGACTTAAAACGTATGAAGATTTGTAACTTATATTATATTTCGTAGAACCAAAGTTCACAAACAATGTGTATAATACAATTCATATTGAGAAGTGAGAACTAAGGTTATAGTAATATATAACTTGTAAAACAATTCGGATCGAAATATGTGTTCGAAAACAGTCGTGTGAAAATTATAACTCGTGTAACAAGAATAAACGTTATCACTAGTAACCGGAAATTATTTACTGGAATGTCGGAAGATGATGGAGTGTCTTAGTCAGTGTATAGTGATCAAAACCATGATATGAATAGCGCATCTACACTTTCATGGCAGAGCTAAGGAGTGGGGATGATAATCAACACAGTTCTACACGCCGCAGTTTGGATAACTTACCAAGAGTAAATTTTATACATTAATTAATATATTGTTAAAACACCTGTCTGTCCTACTAAAAGAATCTACATATATAAATATGGCATACTTAAAAAACTCACGTATGTCTTATTAAAGTTAAACTTCATATATTAAACGTGAATCCATTTCTATATCAAATATGTGTAACATGATATTTAATAGAGATAAGTGTTAAATTTTACATTGAGATAGAGATCTTAGAATGAATGTCTATTGAGATAGATCATAATATTAAATTAACGAATGATTATAAAATGTTAAATCATATGGAATTAATATGAATGCCAAGTATAGTAATAATAATAAATGCAACAATTATATTGATAAAGGTGTACGCGTTTTCATTATTTAATAACTACCTGTGGGATGATACAGCAATTCATATTCTTGAGCATATAAGATTTTTTTGTACTCATCATGTAACTCAACACAATTACAATTAACATCAGTAGCCATCATTGTAGCTTTAATTACCGTTGCTAGATTGAAAAAACGTAATCTATTAATTAACAATATAATTAATGACAACGAGTAATAAAAACAATTACAGTTATATTTGGCACCACATCTTGGGGCTATTAACAGTATATTTGGCGCTCCAATAGCGGGCATTAAGAAGGTAATATCTAGCAAACGTAAATTACAGTTATATTTGGCGCCCACATGCACGGCTTGACATACAAGCAGTATTTATTGTTGTTAAGCAGGCAGAGGACAGACAGGGTGATCATTAATTTGTTTAGACGTAAGTAGAATAAGATAAGAGAGAAATAAGTCGCTAAGTGCCTAAATGATAATGCGAAGGCAGGCACAAATGGCAACAAATGAGGCAAATTCGGAGAGCCAAGAGTTCGATATTCATAATCAGTTGGGGGTTGAAGGATTGAAAATAATACAAGGGAAAGTGAAGAAAATGCAACCAGCAGCGAGGGAGATATCCAGAGTAGGGCGCGGGGACAGGAGTCGGAACCGCACGAGATTAACCTCAATATGTTGATAGAATTAATAAGAAATCAGAATGAAGAAACAAGAAAGCATATTGACGAAAAGAATGAAGAAACAAGAAAACAGAATGAAGAAATAAGAAAGCATATTGACGAAAAGAATGAAGAAATAAGAAAACAGAATGAAGAAATGCACAGGAGGACCGAAGAAAGAATCACAAAAAGCTTAGATGAAAAAATAGAAATAATCAAAGAGAATCTACAGAGTCAGATCCACCAAGTAAATGCAGATAATGAGAACGGTATTAAAGAAATAAGTAGAGATAAGGAAACAAGCCAAGGAGAGTAAAGAAATACGAGAAAAGGACCGTAGAGAATGGCAGGGTGCAATTATTAATACCCAAAACCAAAATAAAAACAAATAGAAGGGATCGAACAACAGGTAAGGAGCCTGAAAGAAGCTCATCATAGTACAGAAGAAAAATTAAATGGGGTCTCTGTAGAGAAGGGTAGGAGACTGGATGAGATGGCAAGCAACACGAGACAGTTAGATGAACACAAAAACTTTCAAAACCACAAGGGTTTTCAGAAACATGAGGGGGTTGATGAACAAAAGCTAGGTTGAAGGCAGAAATTCTCACCAAGGCCGAAGGGAGAAAGTAGCCAACCGGTTGTAAATTCTTTAGAAATAGAAAGTCAAGCGTCCGGTAGTAAGGGGGGGTGATCCCCGTTAAGGTCCCGTTAACCCAAAAATGAACAGCCAGTGACTGCAGGCAAGGTCAATACACCCTGATGTATGTCAACAAACAAAGATGTTTAAAGGACCCAACGCAGCTGTAAACACAATGTTTCCAGATATGCGACAATAGTTAATGAATAAGAACTGACAAAATAGTAAGATAAAAGATCTTAAAAGCCCCGAAGAATTAGTAATTAAGTTGAATGATATTAGGTTAAATACCTTAATTAATATTGGTTGTGTGAGAAATGCAAAAGCCGAAGAAAATAATTATGAATATATGAACAGAATAAAGATAAATTAAAATAAACACCTTGCCGTGAAATTATGGAATATTAATGATATACATATAACGAATGAAAATATAAGAAAATTTATAAGAAAGATCAGAAGGGAATTAATTATCAAATAAATCGATATTACGAATTAATAAGTAAGAAAGTGTGTCACGAATGGATAAACCAATGGGATTTATACATTCCCAGGAATTAATTAATATGGATTGTTACGAATATCGCCTCCAGGGAAATGACAACATAATGATCCTGCAAAAAGGGGGTTCCTCGCCCAGTATGTTCCAGAAGGCCGAATTGGCTGTGATTAGGGAATGCTTGGAAATGGGATAATTAAATGTACCCAAAGCCCCTATATCCAACCTCTGGGAACTGCAATAAAAAGGGACGGGAGTATGCAATTATGTCTAGACGCTTGGTAGGTAAATCGTTTGCAATACCAGAAAATTGAAGGTTTAACATTCAGAACACTTAGCAGACTGCTTAAACGAGTAATAAAATACTGTTATAAAAAGAATATGTGATCTGTATAAAATCCTGTAAACATGTAATACTAATGATGATTATAATTGATTTTATAATTATATATATTTTATTGTTGAAATCTTAATACAGAATTAGAGGAAATAAAAATTTGCATTAATTGCATTGTGAAATGAAAAGATGTAAAAATTTACAACACTGAAATAACGATTAGTAAAGTTTTCTAGCAACCTAAAGTATGTGTCATGTATTATGATAAAGATAACTAATTATATGATGTTAAATGGAAGTTTGAGATAACAATTGTCTTAGTAATGAAATGTTATATAATGAAATTTGTAAATTTTGTAGTAAAATCCTGTTAACAAATTTTAGTCAAACAGTTGGCAGTTATTTGTTAAGGTAAATGTATAGATTATACTAAAGTGTCCAAAATTTTGTTTGTGGTATGACACTTATGAAGTTTACTAGTATGAAACATTAAAATTGCATTCTCACAAAAATTTTTAAGTTTAAGGTTGTAGTGAAGTGTTTGTTAAGAGTTAACACATAAACTGAGAAAACAAGGGAACACTAATAGCAATCTTAAATTAGAAGAGTGTATAAATGAGTGAAATAAATACATTAGCCTATTATTAAGATGTAAGTATTAAATTGTATGTTCATAAATAGGTAGAAAATTTTGTTTAATTAGTATTTCCTTAATATTCTTAAATAGCTATCTATTCAAAAATATAATATATTTGTGTCAACTTAATACTAAATTGATAGGTAGTATTTGAAATAAAACCGAATATACTAAGTGTGTACATATGAATAGATAATCTAATTTTCAGGACTACTAATATTAGTACGATTATGATGATGATGATGATTATTATTATTATTATTATTATTAAATGTAATGTTTAGTTATTTTCTGTGTATATATCTGTGTATCATGTGAAAATAAGGACAACCAATTGTAGGAATAAAATCATGTAGAGACAGAAATAAAAGTAGATGTAAGATTTTATCGATGAATATTATTATAGGCATTATAATTATATGTAAAGCGTAAAAAAATGGATTCATAATTAAAATATGAAGGCAATAAAATAAGTTATGGTATAGGAACCATCAAAATTGATGAAGTCATACAGGTAAATGGCTCACATACTACACCATATTCATAGGATGAGGGACACTTGAGACAGGATGTCGAGGTATCATTGAAAGCACCACGTAAAGGGCGTAAATTGGGATCCCTTGGATTCAAGGAGATCATCTCCAATGGACCCAAATTGGGGACAGGTGTAATGCCAAAACGCAAAAAAAAACAGGTGGCAGCTGTTGGATTGACTTTGACGTATGAAAGGAGTTAACACAAAGAAGAGCAAAGGCGTGTGAACAAAGTTAACAAGAGCAGCTGAAAGCATGCAATTAAGGTATTGTTCTGGCTGATAGGTAGAACAATCGCCAAAGCAAAGTACAATGAGAAAATACTAGGAAGGAATACGACGGAGGCGAACGCACTAATCAACAGGGGCTACTGGACGCGTAGTGAAACCAAAGAGTGGTCCTGGTGAGAAGTACACGCAGAAGTACAAAAGATAGCCACACAGGAGGTTATTAAACTAATGTAATGAGCACATCTGGACGTTAAAGAAAATGGTGATTCTGAGTAAGGGATAGCAAAAACACCAGAGAGATATTTACTAAGAAAGGCCACACCAAGTGTGTGAACTCTAACAGAGGATGCAGCTGGACATTGGAAGACAATGCTGGAATTGGTCTCGCCTGGGTATAGAAAAGTCAGTGAGGGGTCAGACAAAGAGATACGGCGAAATCTAGAACACAGTGGAGACACTCATTAACCAAAGGCAGCTGTGCGTTAGAAGACAATTAAGAGAATGTGTCAGAATGGGATATAAGAAAAAGGTGACAGGATGATTGACGCGTGTGAAATCGAACTATCGTCACAGGTGGAACCAAAAGCAAGGAAATGAGAGTAGGGAAGTAAGATATCCTATCAGAAACCAGAGTTCAACGTAGGCGGATTTCCAGAAGTAAAGTTCTAGGAATTCTTGAGCATATAAGATTTTTTTGTACTCATCACGCATAAGTAACTCAACACAATTACAATTAACATCAGTAGACTTCATTGTAGCTTTAATTACCGTTGCTAGATTGAAAAAACGTAATCTATTAATTAACAATATAATTAATGACAACGAGTAATAAAAACAATCACAGTTATATTTGGCACCACATCTTGGGGCTATTAACAGTATATTTGGTGCTCCAATAGCGGGCTTTCAGAAGGTAATATCTAGCAAACGTAAATTACAGTTATAGGCGGATGGTGCAACAGATCATACTTCAACTCGGTGATTTTTGCCATAGGCACAACGCACAAAGATCCTGATGGAAAATGATCCTCTTCTTTGCTAAACCTGTTTTTTCTCAAATTTTTAAATTTAATTGGCCCAAAAAGTTAGCTTAATACTCTCCAATTATAGTTTGACCCTTTTCAAGGCAATCTAGTACCAACATCCTCTTAGAATCCCAGAAAAATGGCTCCATACACTTTCCAGCAGACAAAATTGATTTTACCATTTGTCTGCTATCCATTCAAATCACTATGCATACATTGTTTCGACTGTTGTTTTGTTTCTAGAGTGAAGTAATGGACCCAAGTTTCACCAGTTACAAATCTACGAATAAAATCTTTTGGATTTTTCTTAAAATGGTCCAAACATTATTGAGAAGCTTACATTCACATGCGTTTTTGGTCACTTGTCAACAAACGTATCACCCATCTTGCAGACAGCTTTTTAATACCTAATTCCTCAGTAAGAATGTGATGTACCCTTTCATCTGAGATGCCCACAGTCATAACAATTTCAGACACCTTCAAATGGCGATCTTCCAAAACAATATCGTGATTTCTGAAATTATTAATGATTTCTGGTGTAGTGGCACTTTTCGGATGCCCAGTACGCGGGTCATCTTCCAAACTTGCATGACCACGTTTAAATTCAGTAGCCTATTTTTTCACTGTAGTAAATGAAGGTCACCCCCACATTATCCATCACCCAACACATTATTCATCTCATTAAAAATTTCTGTTGGCATTAAACCTTTCTTAACAATAAATTTGATGTCCAGTTTTCTCCATTTTCAGCGTTGCTGTGAGATAACCTTATTTATACAGCTGTTTCTCCACAACAATGACTTGACCCGACTTGACGCTTCACAGCTGTTCGTGGCACCACGATGCAGTGAAAAACAGAAACGCCACACATTCGTTTACATGGTAGCCTGCGAACTTTTCAAATCGCCCTCATAAAATATGGAATTTTAAAGACTGCTTGCAGGAAATGTATCCACTAAAACAACTATATAAGAATTTACAAACGTGTTCACCTTTTCATTATAAATTTCCATGTAGCTGACTTCAACTTTATACGAAAGTTCAGTGCTTTGCTGTTTGGCAATGTTGTCAAACAGTAAGTCACACAGCCGCGGAATGATGCCCTTGTTATCCTGACTGCCCATCATCGTGAATGACTTGCCGGACCCTGAAAGGTAAAAACATACATTAACAGATGTTTTAGCTCACATCCTCTAGTAACATTTCAACAAATTTTATGTTCTTTTTTCTGTCTTTTGTCTGTTTTTAGGAATCACTTTAAAAACTGCACTTTAACACTGAAAATATCTGCTTAAACATACAGGGTGTCCCATGAGGAATGGGGTATACTTCAGAAATGCATTCTAAGGCTAAAATAAAGAAGAAATTTTATATAAACACAGGTCCGAAAACATTTTGTTTTCTATTTATCACTTGTGAAAATGTTCACCATAACTTCTGCTCCAAGACTAAAATTAAGCCCTACTGAAATTCTTGGAACTTAAATTAAAGGGTAAATTTGATGGTCCCACATCGCTTTTAACCAGAAAATTTGAAAAAAGAGGGTTAGAGATCTGTATCATGAGTAGTTTTATAGAAAAATTTTGTAAATCTCAAAAAAGTGGTGTCAAAAACATTTTTTTAAGTTTGATGTGAATTTGTTTGTTTAAATTGCCAATAAATAAATGTAAATTTGTAATACAATTTGTAAAGAATTTAATTCTGAGAAATTTTATGTATGAAAAGTCAATATAAAACAAACGAGTTATAAAAAATCAAATTTTATTAAAGAAGAAACAACAACAAAAATGTCAGAAATTTCTTCTTCTAGTAATATACTGCAAACTATTTATTTATTTGTTAATAATGATAATTTATTCAGTGAATAAAAATTGTTAATTTCAGTTACTAATGATAGAATAATTAAATAAAAATGTCAACTACATTAACTAACCTGTTTTAAAAAGTTATAAAAAACACTATAGTTTACAAAAATTCTGTACTGTTCAGACTCAAAACTGAATTCAAATCAGAAAACAGCTGTGTGTGTGTGTGTGTGTGTGTGTGTGTGTGTGTGTGTGTGTGTGTGTGTGTGTGTGTGTGTGTGTGTGTGTGTGTGTGTGTGTGTGTGTGTGTGTGTGTGTGTGTTCAAACACAATTTCGAGATGCCATGAAATTTTTAAATCATGAGTGTACAGATATTGTTCTTCTGTACGGTTTTAGTAATGGAAATTCCAGAGCTGCAAAACAAGAATACCGATGAAGATTTCCAATCAGTCAGGAGAATACCTCATAACAAAACATGTTCACTGGTGTTTCATGATGTATGAACTAACGGGTCATTTCGAAAGGTTGCTTGTTCTGTTGAAAGCCCTGTAGAACAGCCTGTATCTGGAAGAAAATATAATTTAAATGTACAAAGCAGTTCCCAACTCAGCACCAGAAGGATTTCACATCGAACAGGCATGCCTTGTACTAAAGTCTGAAGAACACCAAAGAAAGAAAACGTTTATCCTTATCATTTGCATACTATTCAACATCTTCAGCTAGGTGACTGTGAGTTAAGATTAAATTTTTGCCAATGGGTACAAGAAAACTGAAATATTGTTGTGTTCATTTACTAATGAATCTATTTTTGTGAGAAACGGAACACAAAATCTGAATAACAGTCACAGGTGGACACCTGCAAATCCAAATGCAATAACAGAGTCAAATGTTCAGAACTGGTTATCATTAAATATATAGTGTGGTATAATTGGAGACCAGTTAATTGTACCATTCACTATTCAAGATCACCTTACTGGTATTTCATACAAAGATTTTTACAAACTCTGATGTCAATCCTGTTAGAAGACATATATCTTGAAAAAAGACTGAAATGTTCTTTTACCAGATGGTCACCACCTCATTATTCACACGAAGTTAAACAACTCTTAAGTCTAATTTGATTTTTTATAACGTTCATTTGTCTTTAAACTTCCTTTTCATACATCAAATTTCTCAGAATTAAATTCTTTACAAATTATATTACAAATTTACATTTATTTGTTGGCAATTTAAACAAGTAAATAAATTCATATCAAACCAATAATAATGTGTTTTTTTACACCGATTTCTTGAGTTTTACGAAACGTTTGTATAAAACTACTCATGATCCAGTACTGAAACCTTCTTATTTCAATTTTTCGGGCCAAAACCCATATGAAACCATCACATTTACCCTTTAATTCAAGTTCAAAAAATTTCAGTAGGGCTTAATTTTAGCCTTGGAGCAGAAAACAAGGTGAAAATTTTCACAAGTCAAATATTGAAAATGAAGAGTTTTCGGACGTATGTTTATATAAAATTTCTTCTTAACATAGCCTTTAGAATGCATTCCTGCATTCCTGAAGTATGTCCCATTCCTCATGTGAATTCTAAGATTAGAATTAAGGATTACAATGCTTTGAAGAATTGTTTAGTTTATATTTGGTAAAAACCCCGTTTTGCTTGCTTAGCTGTTTAAGGCTAATAATGTAGTGAGCACTGCCATATTTGCTACTACATATATTTTGTCTTTTACTTGATGCATTCTTGACTGTTATACTCTAAGAGATTATTAGGTGTATTCAACACAACCACTATATACTGGAGTAGGTGGCTGGTTTAATTTCCAGTTGATATTGTGATTTATTTTCCAGCTTACATCATTTATTTGTAGAACTAAACTATCTACTTATCTAATTATATATATATTATAACAGCACCAAATATTAATTATTTGGAGTTATATGTCGCCTGCATAATAAAATCATATTTAAATAAATTATCACAATCAAAACTCCATTTGTATGTAGAGCAATGAAAATAATGCTTTGTGAAGCGACGCACACGTGGCCGTTATGTAATCAGCTCGCTGTACAAGGAAGGGCCACACCCAAACTGTTAATTATTAATATCTCGGAAACTAATAAATTAAGGCGAAATCCAAGATAGCCAAAATGTTTGCCGAAATATTAATAATGACGTGTGCAAATTTTACGCAATATAATTAACAAATAAAAGAGTTAATTAAATTAATTGAATAACTCCTGTAAAAATAGAGCTACATTAATGAGATTTGAATATGTCATAGATATAATAATTTCTGACAGATTGTATATTTTAGATTTCGCACAACTTGGTTTGCAACCAAGATATTGCAAAATTAAATAAGCACAGGAAATCCGACCGACAAATTAGTTCCGCCGGATAATAATATCAAAAATAATATTAATTCTCCGTCTGTGGGAATCTAACTTCATTCTCACGGACCAAGGGAATTCAAATTTTATGTAGTAGGGAGAGTGTGTCAGCCAATCAAATCATTTGACCAAACCCCGACCAGCGCGGTGTTTTCAGGCTGAAACATCACTCTTCTGCCAGTACTCACGAAGTAAAGACGTAGTTCTTCGATCGTCTCGTAACCATAGTGGTGAAGATCCATCAGGAGACTCTACGTGGTCAACACACACGCAATTACGAACACAGTAATTACAGATCAACTGTATAGCTCGTAATTGTTGCGTAAAGGCGAGATACTCTTCATTACATCAACCAAGCTTATTGTGTACTGCAAGCTGTGGTCATAAGCACGCAAGAGATCCACCAGACTTCAGGACCAGACTTCAAGAATACAGCAGAGAGGCCGTCTAAATCATTGGTGAACATCTGACGAGCAGAGCTACCACTCGAACGAAACACACACACGCTGACGTGCGACGTGCGAATCGACGAGGGACAGAAACCAGTTCCAGCAGAGAGCCGCAGACGTTAAAATATTCACGAACAGCAAGGAAGCAGAGTGTTGCCGAATTTTGAACTCAACGACCGAATCCAGCAGCTCTAAGCAGATTACTTTCTCTAGCGACCGGACCGGGATCAACGAGGGACAATCAGAACAACATCCTCTTCAATAACAGGAAAGCAAAATCCACTTATTTATTTTTCAACATCAAATTTTCTATCTTTTCAATTAAAAACATTGTAATTCAAATAATTCAGGTGCCATACAAAAAAGCAAAGACTCTAGTAATTAAGAATAAATTCATTGTGATAATCTGTATAGCAGTCTAAAGTCATTAGTAAGCTGTAGTTAAGAAAATAGAAGTAGTATAAAAGCGCTATACAAATCTTAACTAACAATCTAATTATTAGTTCATACTGCAGTATAACGGAAGTCAAATCACTAGAAATGAAATAACGTGAACTAGACTGTCACGTCTAATTTATTTTTGAAAGTTATTCTAATTAACTTCAGAGTTTTTATATTTTGTCTTATTAGCCGTTAAATTCAATTTAGTTAAAGAAATTTAATCAAATCAAATCAATTAATTAATTAAATTTTCAATTGCAATTAACTCGCCAAATAACGAGTTTAGTTTCTTTTCAATTATTAACCAATCGAAAAACATTGGTCAACATTGATTCACTGTTTAAACTGTAAGAAATTGATAATATAATAACCATTTTATTCTTGTGTGTTGTTGGAGTAATAAACAACGTTTTATTACCCCATATTACAGTGTTTTATTGTTGTACGATAAAGCCTACCAGTCTCACAAAACTCACCCCCTTTAAAGTAACTTATTTTGTGTGTTGTTGCAATAAATTTGAGATTACTAGCTTGCAAACTTCAAATCCAAAATCCACACGCCCTAGTCGGAAGAATCCGCAAGATCGGACAGCAGGTAGGTACTCATACACAACACGACACAACAACAACGCATATAAAGTGCTAGTTTCAATATATATATATATATATATATATATATATATATATATATATATTGTAACGGTACATATAACACTACATCCACCAACGTACCAAAAATTAATTTGAATGCCACTACTGTTAAGAATACATAAAAGGTCAAGAATACCACCAGGGATACAGAAGGAGAAAGTATCATATGTTAAACTAAGTGAAGTATCATGAAAAAGAAATTACTAGTAAATGTACCAATAAAGAAGAAAAGAAGACTAAAGACGAGACGACTGACATACCTTACCCAATAGATCAGTGAGAAGAACAACGGAAACAAAAGAAGAGAAATAAATCAGTGAGAAGAACACAATGAAAACCCAAACAAGAGAAGAATGAAGAATCGGTGGAATAAATCACTAACCAACGACTTAATAATAAAATACGAGCTTTGAATAATAATAATAAACAAATTACAAGACCCCATATTAAATAAATAACCCTGAGACTAATATTTAAACACGAGAGAGTCTCGTCTACTAACAAATTGACACCAACAACGAGGGACGAAATAACACGAGCCTCATTCGTTTCTTCTTACAAATTGGTGCACAACGTTCGAGCGAATAAGGTGAAAAAAAAAAATATATTCAACCTAATTAATAAAAATAATCATTAACCTAATTTTCGAGGCAGCTGCAAGTACACAACGAAAATGTCGGGATTAACAAAAGCACAGGAGGCAGAAATAATAGAGATGTTGAAGAGTATGATGGAAGAAAATAAAAAAAATTTCGAATCATTAAAGGAAGAGTTGAAGGAAGACAGCTGGAAAAACATGGAAAAAATACGCCAAATAATGAAGGAAAGTTTTAAGGAGGCGAGAGAAAAATTGAAAAACGACAGCAAACCAGAAACCGGAGAGATACCAAAGGATGAAAACACGGAACAAGTGAATCCGAAAACCGAAGAAGATAGGGGAATAAAGAACCAACTAATCAAGAAAACAGAAGAGAAGAAGATGAAGATAAGAGGGATGATACGCCCCAAGAAAGTGAGACTTACGCAGGAATTATTAGAAATGACTAGGAGTGGTCTAATTAATTTCATAAACCACCCAATCATTGATAATAGAATAATGACCAATGGTAAGAAGTATGACAAGAACCTAGTAAAGGCGTTCGAAGTGAATCACCATGTAACAGGGAGAAGAAGTTTTATCAAGAGGGTAAGCAAAGTAAATACACCCAGAAAAAAAATACTCCTCAACTGATCAATGACGTCATCGATAGTTGAGATGACAGGAACACATGTGGGAAGCAAACCAAATAATGAAACAATTGACTCAACCTGTTATACCACTCGAAAGGCTACAAAAGAAGAATCGCAATGCCAACCAACTGACCAAGAATTAACTGAGAAGGGGTTGGATCCAACCACAACTACAGACCTCAAATTAAAGGAAACTTTAACAGCAACGAAATGGAAGGACAAGATGATAGTGAGGTACATTACAAATACTGGGAACCATCTGAACATAAAGATGATCCAAACAACAAGCGCACCTATGAGTGACCATGGGTAACCAGAACACCAACGCATCGAGAAAAAGGGACGAAAATTTTGGAAATGGACCAAAGCAAACCGGAGAAGAAAATGATAATAATAAATAAATAAAAATGAGACCAACGACTATTGGGTAAACGACGAATACGAGAGAAAAATTATAACAGTCCAGAATAAATGATTTAAACAACTATCATTTGAAGGAGTAGAGGGGAAGAACAACAAAGAGAGTAATATAAGAGAAGGCTATTATTATAAAGGAAAGAAGAGAGAAAGAAAAATGTTTATCAAATGAATATTGTATACCCCAAGAAAAGAAAAAAAGATTATCTAATACATACCACGACAAAACAAGCAACTAGTGAACGCACTTAAGATATTTTAAACAATGTTTACTATCACTCTGAGAAAAATTTTGTATTATCCAGAATAAAATGTTAAAAAAAATGACATTAATAGAAAAGAGAAGACCATTAAATAGAGTATTATGTAGAGGAGGTAGCCACACATGCAATAAACACAGGACATGAATTCCCAGACATAACCAATGTAACACTAATAAAACATATACCACACAAAGGCACCATAATGAACATTTGGGGAAATTTACAAATATACAAACATAAAACAGAAAACAAAGGACATGAATTCCCAGACATAACCAATGTAACACTAATAAAACATATACCACACAAAGGCACCATAATGAACATTTGGAAAAATTTACAAATATACAAACATAAAACAGAAAACAAACTAATACCTGAACAAATACAAATCAATACAAAACATGACACAATATTCAAAGCACTCAACATTGAAAATACACAAAAAACTAACACATACACCACAATCACACGCAATAAAACCAATTTGAAATACCAGAAGCCAACAGGAAGCCACAATAATAATAGTCAACCAACAACACATATGTACTTCACCAGACAAAAAAACCGGAAGGCTGAGGATGGGTACAAGATAGTACCCGAAACATGTTCCAAAAATGGAAAAAAAATAACATCTTGAGGTAAATTTAATTATAAATATTAAATGTATTATATACATCAAGAAACGGACTGTAGCAGAAAGTGACTATATATATATATATATATATATATATATATATATATATATATATTACTATAATACCTATAACCCAGGTCAGAGCTGTTGGGTTGCGCGTCGTGAGACGACCCAATGGTATCCTAGTACCGAGCCTCCGGTAGGGGCTCCTGCCTAGTGGTCCTGTCCAGACGGAATATTGTTAATTAAATTTTAGTGGTCGCTACAACGACATGCTCGTACTAGGTCGACTAGTACAGTATTTGTCGAGGCCGTTTCCAAGATTCACCTGGACGTATTCGGTACTTGCCAAGGCCAGCTATGAGAGGGTTTGTCTGGGTCCTCGCAGCTCGGACGTAAAATTTACGTGCAAGTCGCCTTGCGGTGTCATCCAAGGAGCGGACACCGAGTCCTCTTCTCAGAAGACGAGAAGAAAACCGATAGGGGACTTTGGCCGCTAGCCGAAGACCTCTATCGAGAACGCTTTGCAACCTTCTTTTATGAACGGTTGCGAGGTAACCCCAGACGGGAAGAGCGTAGGTAATGATCGGCAACAGATACGCGTTGACGATCAACTTACCCAGCTTGCGGGTCATAGCCTTGTTGGCAAGTATTGGAAACAGTTGCGCGAGACGAGCGGACGCTTTCTTTCGCATCGTCTCAGCGTGGGTACGCCAGGTGAGCCGACGATCTAGGTGGACACCGAGGTACTTAACTTCCCTCGACCAGGGCAGGTACGTTCTACCGAGTCTCACTCGGCCTCGTGGTTCTTTCCGGCGCTTCGTGAATAGCACCGCGGAGCTCTTGGTTTCGTTGACGGCAACTTTCCAGCTTTCCGTCCACGTCGAATACGCATCGAGTGCGCGCTGAAGTCGTGGGATAGCAAAGTCTGCGTTCCGATCGGCGGTATAGACCGCCGTGTCGTCGGCAAACAAGGCCATCTGGACTCCAGGCTCTCTGGGTGCGTCGTTGACATACACGGAGAACAGGAGAGGCCCTAGCACGCTACCTTGAGGTACCCCGGCTGTGATACGTCCCTCGGAAGAGACGTGGTCGTCTATTCGCACGCAGAAAGTCCTCTCCGTCAGAAAGCTAGCAATCAAGCGAAGGTAGCAATCTGGGAGCTGGATTTCCCGGAGCTTGAACAAGAGCCCGTCGTGCCAGACACTATCAAAGGCCTTTTCCACATCCAGGAAACAGGCGACAGTCTGCTCTTTCCGCCACCCGGCGTCCGTGATGTATTCCACCAGTCTCATCAGTTGATGAGTGGTGGAATGCCCCACACGAAAGCCGAACTGTTCGGGGACCAGTACATCGAAATTTCCTAGATGATCTAGTACTCTCCGTTGTACGAGACGTTCGAGGACCTTTGACGTGGCTGACAGTAGACTAATGGGCCGGAGGTTGCCGGGACGGGAAGCGTCCTTTCCCTGCTTCGGGATCACTATGACAGTCGCCTTACGCCATTTCTGGGGAAAATAGGCCAGTCTAAGACACGCGTTGAACAGCGCGACCAAGAAAAGTACTCCTCGCTCCGGGAGTCGAGTAAGAGCGGCGTTCGAGACGCCGTCCGGGCCAGGAGCTTTTCTCGGCACGAGTTCAACGAGCCGATCTGTGACCTCTTCCCTAGTAATGGGTTCGGGCTCCGAAGTGATCGGAAGAGATAGAAAGTCTTCCACTGCGTTCTCGACTTCTTCGTCGAAGTCCCAGTCCATGGGCGGGTTAGGTGCGAACTGTCGCTCAAAACACGCGCCCAAGTACTCGGCCTTCGCCTCCGGGCGAGCCAGGATTTGACCGAAAGGTCCAGCAATGGCCGGGATGCGAGGCCGGCGCCTCTTCCCTACCAACGCCGAAGGTATCCGGTAAGGGCTACTTTCGTCCGATCCGTCCCCTGCTTGGGCCACGGCGAGTTCCCAACAGCGTCTCCGGTAGGCCTGCATTTCACGACGTAAAATGCCGGTCGCCCGGTTGTACGCTGCCTTGTCGGCCGGATCACGGGTCCGCTGCCAGCGTCTCCGGAGGCGATTTCTCTCGCAAGCGAGAGCACTCGTCTCCTCAGGGATCCGCTGCCAGTGAGGCGTGACGCCAGGCTTCGTCCTGGAAGACGCGTCGATCGCAGATACGACAGCCTCGTCAAACGCGGCAACTGCCTCGTCGACTTGGCGGACGGTTTCGAGTGGTCCCGCGTCTGGCAATCGGCGACTTAACGCCGGGCCATAGCGGTCCCATTCTACCACCTTCCTGACATCTCTGCGTACGACGTGCTGGGTAGCGACGTGTATCAAGATGGGGAGATGATCGGACGATAGTTCCGTTAGCGCGGACACATGGACCGGACAGTCAATTCCTTGGATCACCGCTATGTCCAAGACATCGGGAGCCGCGTTGCGTTGTGAGGGGTAGAACGTAGGTTGGGTAGGCCCAATCACTTGAATCCTGCGAGAATCGGCAAACCTGCGCAAACGTTTCCCGTTTGGGGCAGTCAAGCGACTGTTCCAATCGCGATGTTTGCAGTTCAGGTCGCCGGCCATGATGACCCTCCTGTGTGCATCGAACGCGACCGCTAGATCGGGGTGAAGGAGCTCTTTTTGCGGCGGTTTATACGCCGCGACCATCTGTACACCGCCTAGAGTGTTCAACAACTCCACAGCGGTGCCTTCGAGGTGAGTCATTGCAGGCAAGACGACTCGGTGACGCTCGAGAGTGAGCCTCACTGCGACGGCAGTGCCGCCACCAGCAGTGCCCGGCCTGTCGTTTCGATAGCACACATAGTTGGCCAGTCGTAACCGACTCGCAGGAGTCAAGTGGGTCTCATTGAGAAGCACTACATCGGGTTTGAGTCGGGCCAGTAATTCTTGGAGTTCCTGGATCTTGTTGGACAACCCGTTGGCGTTCCAGGAAAGAATTGAGAGATCACGTTTGAGGACCCGACTCATAGAAAACCTACACAAGTGGCGGCTTCCACCAAGAGCATGAATCTCTCGGTTGTATCGGCAGTCTCCAAGCGGGAGCGGATGGACCTGAAGGTCTGGGCAACTTTGCGGAGGTCGAATTCCGCAAGGAAGTCTTTGACGACCTGATAGTCGTCTGGAACGGTTTTTGAGGCAGAGTGCCCGGAGACTGTTTGCGCATAAGAGCGCCGAGGCTTGTCAATCGGGGGATTGGTGAAAGCCAGGGGTTTCTTAGGGCCAGGTGTAGCGCCTCTAGCGGAGGTGCTAGGAAGAGGGACAGATGCGATAACGTCGGTCTTCACGCTCTGCGCAGGCTGTCTGGACTGTGCGGCTGGGTTGGCAGGAGCCCGGGATCTAGCGCCACGGGGCTTACGTTGCCGCTTCTTTTTGCCTGCATTAGGGAACCGCGGGGGCGGGAGGTCAGGCGAGGCTGCTTCTAAAGCAGGGGCAGGATTCTCCGGTGCTGGGGAGGGTTGAGAATTCTCAGGCTCCACAACCGAGATGTTTGGCAGTGGCTGGTCTGTCTCACATTGCTTAGAAGCCGCGAGGTTACGGCGCTTTTTCGCCTGAGGCGGGACAGGGGCCTGGGAAGGAGCCTGAGATGGAGATGCCTGAACTACAGGTGTCTGCTTCGGGCCTTTACTACGTTTCCGTTGCCTGTTAGCAACTGCAGCGAAAGACACGGCAGCCGTAGCAGGAGGCGAAGGGCCTGGCTGCTCGGTAGCAGGTCTAGAACCAGCTTCCGGATGCCTCGGTGGTGGCAGGCGCCCTTTCGGCTTTCGCCGCTCGAGCTCCCGCTGAAACACCGGACATGCCCGGTAGTTGGCGGGGTGACTTCCGCCGCAGTTGATGCACCTTTTGAAAGCAGGGGCATCGCAGTGTTTACTAGCGTGAGGTAGAGAGCACCTCACGCACGCCGGAGCGTTTGAACAAGTCTCTGAATGGTGCCCGAAGCGTTGGCACTTGTAGCACTGAGGCAGAGCCCCGGGAGCGCGGCTTCTTTCCACTTTTACGCGGAAACCAAAAAGCCGCGTAAGAGAGAGTAGGCTTGCGCCTGCCTCGCTGTTCTCGACCATGATGCGGACCAGGGGAATTGGACGCCTTGGTCCGGCGGGAGCAAATACCCGATGTACCGCGCGAACCGGATAACCCAGCTCGCGCAGCTCATCGAGGATTTCCTCGAGAGGAGAGTCCACGTCTAAGCCTCTGAGCACGAGGGACAGAGGCTTCACGTGTTTCGGGGTAAAGGTGTGGTATTGCAGGTTGGCTGATTCGACGAACGCCATGACGCTGCGGTACTCGTCCATTCCGCGGACAGCGATCTTGACAGTGTCGCCCCCAAGGAGCTTCAGGTCAACGCTGGCCGGGGAAAGTCCGGGAGCCACTATGAGTCGCCGGTAGAAACCGGTGACGTTGTTCACGCCGTGAACGAACACGGGCGGGATGCGACGAATGACCGGCGGTGCTTGGGCAGCGCCGGGCACAGTCGGCCCCGAGCCGGATTCGCCATCGGCGGGGACAACTTCCATGGCGGACGCCGAGGAAGAGGTTGAGGAGGACCGGTTCCGCCTCGGTTTCTTAACCGGGCGCCCCCGTGGCCCAACCGCCACGAAAGCGTCGGTCTCTTCACCGGGCAGCGGAACCGTCCGGGGATCGACAACTTGGTCCGCATCCATAGCCGGAGAACACGGCGAATCGCTCGTGTGGGGTATGGAAGAGGCGAGCGACTGCGTGCTCGTTGACGCGCCCGGAGCGGGCATTTCCGACCAGAGGCAGCCAGGCTGCCTCCGGCGGTAACCAGGGACCTAGGGTCCGGCCCGAGCCGGATCGCAAGCGGGACTGAAACGCTCAGGCTTACTACGAGCTGGGCAAATGACCGGCTTCGTTAGATACCTCTCCTTACCAAGAGAGGTGTCCACCGGCCTCTTTACCTTGGCGATATCCAAGCTCGCTTACCACTGGTGGGGGCTCACAAGGATCGTCCTAGGCAGCGCTACCTAAGAGCCTGAGCGTCAGCGGGCTAGATGCGCTGCGCAACCAACAGCTCTGGCAGGCTGGAAATGCTTCCTTTCCAACGGCGGTTGGTGGTCCTGAAAAGGGTCACTTGGCTGGTGGCCCTTAGAAGGTCCGACGGACGAACTCAGCTGTTGTGCTGGCTACTCAGTTCACCAGCCAGCTGAGTTGCAGTCTTCATTCTTCTTCTAAGGCAAGTTGTCCAGCAAGCAGGGCAGCAGATGTGTGTCTGTCCTCGTAGTCGAAGGCAGCAGGTCAGCAGCTGAAAGCAGCGAAATCGTCTTCCAGAGAGAGCAGTCCAGGAGAGGTCCGTTCTGTTCAAGAGCTGGGTCTGAAGTGGTCTGAATACCTATAACTGCATTGCATTGCATTATGGATGCGGGGTGTCTTTGCACCCGTGGCTTGATTGCAGCATCTGGATCGTGTCCAATGGCTGCCAGAAGTAAACATAGTGCTGGTACATGTCGACTGGTTACCTAAAACTGGAAAAGGAAACCGCCAACCAGTGAACTGAGAAGGCGGGGGAGTATAACTTTTATTTGTTTAATGCACTGCCGCTGGTACCGATTCGAGCAACAGATGTTGCCCGTTTCAAGTCCAGTCAGCAGACGCCCTGAGGGCGTCGGTCGCTCCCCGCGAGGCGGAGAGCCTCCGTGCCAGTGAATGATGACAGCGACAAGCAGCCGGCTCAGCGTGCTAGGAGGGGGACAGGAAGGAAAGAAGGACAGTTTGGTGAAATACTCTGGTCTAGGACTGATGATTACTTGTTTTTGTTTAATTTAAAGAGGATGGCGTTATGGCGGGTCATCAAGAAGCGCCCGAGGGCGCTTGACCCGAATGGGCGGTGGTGGTTCTGATGCACTGATGGTTCGTAGGTACGGGAAGGTGGAGGTCGAGGCTTTAGCAAAGAGAGTTAGAGCCAACGACCGGACAAAGGAAATCAAGGTAGGAACACGGAGACCCCTTCGAATCACGTCGTTCCTTACAAACCAAGGGGACCCAGTCAAGGATCGGAGTGTTCGGGACTGGAAAGCTTCCAGCCTACATCTGTTGGTGGTGGATAAAAGAGACCACCAGGCGGGTGCCGCATAGGTCAATACAGACCTGAGAAATAGTAGATAGATGGTAAGTTTCGTGCGCATGGCCAGGCGGCTGCGACACGAGAGGAAAGGAGATAATTTGGCTCGGACGCCGCGAGCCTTGGCAAGGGTTTCCGTCACGTGGGCGTTGAAGCAAAGGCGACGATCTAGCCGAACGCCTAAATACTTCACCGATTCTTTGTAGGCGATGGGTCTCCCTGCTAGGGAGAGGGGCTGGCATCGGGAGATGGACTTACGGGTGAAGCAGATCGCCTCGGATTTCTCCGTGTTGATCGTCACCCGCCATTTCCGTAGCCAGTCCGGAAGCTGGTTCAACTGACGCTGCAGCTTTGTACTCGCAAATCGCGGGGACAGGGAGCTGCAGTGATACATAGCATCGTCAGCGAACAAAGACAACGTGACTCCGGGCAAGACAGGCAGGTCGTTCGTGTACACAAGATACAGAACGGGGCCGAGGACAGATCCCTGAGGTACGCCGGCGGCGACGGGTCGAACTGTAGAACAGGACTCGTCGACGCTCACCCTGAAGGTTCGGTCGCTGAGATACGACCGGAGGAAAAACACTATGGTCGATGGTAGAGGGGAATTGGGAAGTTTGAAGAGAAGACCTTCGTGCCAGACTTTATCGAAGGCCTTGCTCACGTCCAACAGTACGGCGGCCGTAGCCGCTCGCCTGTTGGTGGCGTCTGACAAGTGCGTAACAACGCGGACCAATTGAAGCGTGGTCGAGTGCTCTCTGCGAAACCCGAACTGTTCGCTGCGGATGAAACCATCTAGCAGCGGCGAGATGCGAGCCAGCAGGAGACGCTCGAACACCTTCGAGATGACTGGCAAGAGAGAGATTGGACGATAGCTTTCAGGAAGCATGCGCGGCTTGCGAGGCTTCGGAATCATTACGATGTTGGCTGATTTCCACAGGCGGGGAAAGTACTGTCGCCGGAGACAGGAGTTAAACAGCTCAAGAACGAGGTCAACGCCTGAGGCCGGGAGATTTTGTAGAGCAGCGGCCCCGATCCGGTCAGGACCGGGGGCGCGACGGCGATTTAGTCGGCAGATAGATGAAACTAGTTCATCCCTGTCGAACGGGAGGGCTGGGATTTCGGGAGGGCGGGAAAAATGTCCAGATAGGAAGTCACGGACTTCTGCCGAGTGGGCAGGGTCCGAGACGCCTTGGTGAACAGTAAATTGCACCTCCATGCAGTCGGCGAAGACCTCGGCCTTGCCTTCTGATGAAGATACAACCCCGTTCGGAGTTTCAAGTGGGTTGCGAGTTCTCTTCTCGCGGGTCAGTCTACTCGCCGCTCTCCAGACGGAGGCGTGGTCGACTTCAAGAGACTCAAGGTATGAGTCCCATCGATCAGAGTTTACGTCCCGCAGTAGCTGCTGGACGTAAAGAGACTGGGCCTGAAAGCGCCTTTTGACGCCGGGATCACGGGTTCTTTGCCATCTGCGGCGGAGATTGCGCCGTAGCCAGATGGCGTGGAGTACTTCCGCAGGTAAGGCCGACTTACGATGATTCACCTCGAGAGTATATGTGTGTCGATCCATGACACCTTGGACCAACTCCTGAAGATGAGTGGCTCGGAGATCCAAATCGTCACAAGTGACGATCGGGTCCGCGGGGAGTGATGGTAACCGCCGTGAGAGCTCATCATGATAGGAGCGCCAGTTGACTCTCCTAACAATCTGAGCGGGAGGTCGGGGTGAGGCCGACAGCTCACGGGCAGTTATAAAAAGGGGATTGTGATCGGATGAGAGATCCGACACTGACGAGACCTGGATGTGATGGGTCACGTCCTTGGCTATGACAATGTCAAGGACGTCCGGTCGATGACTGGAAAAGGGGAAGTGAGTAGGGTCTTCTGGGCCGATGACTTGAAGTACCGGGTCGTCGGAGACGAACCGATACAGAGATTTTCCGTAGGCGTTGGCTACTCTGCTGTTCCAGGAGGGATGCTTGGCATTTAAGTCGCCGGCTACAATGGTTGGTAGGGGATGATCGAGGAGAGCGTCCCACTCCTCGGGCGGTGGAGGTAGCCGCAGGCCGGGCCGGAGATACGCCGCAACAACGCGCAACTCCGATCCGCCAGCGTCTATCGCCACCGCACAACCTTCAACAAGAGATGTATCTAAAGGGGGTAGTGGCCTGTGGGATATCCGCCTGTGGACTAAGACGGCTGTCCCCCCCCCCCCCCGAGGGGCGACAGCCAGGCCGTTGGGGACGATCCTGACGAAAACAGATGTAAGATGGCAGGTTGAAGGTATGGTAGCGAGCCAGATGAGTCTCGCAAAGGAGGACGACATCAGCGTCGTACTCCGTTACGAAAGTCATCAGTTCAGATCGTCGAGGGACTACCCCATGGGCATTCCACGCAACGATCCTAAGACTCCTAGCCATTCAAAGGACGAAGAGGAAAGAGGGTAGACAGTGATTGAAACACCAGGGCGAGAACCGTGGTTGTATCCGGAGCAGACCTGATGTTGTTTACCAAAGTTTCAGCCCAGGCAGTCAGGGGGTCCACCGGGGCCCGGGAAGATTCCCGAGATTCCGGAAGACGGACCTGGCTGGCCTCGGCCGGTGTTGCAGATGGCGCAGGGCTCGGGGACGGACGTGGGGTCTGCTCAGTTGGGAGCTTAGGTCGATGGCTGGGGGCGGGCGGGGCCCGCTGAGGTTTTACAGGCAAGGCCTGGGGAACTTGTCGCTGACGGCGACGAGTGCGCTTCTGTTTGGAGCTCCGAGGAGCGGAAGGCGGGACTGATGTAGCGGCCACAGCCGCATATGAAGGACCGGGCGCTCCGGCAGGCGCCGGGACAGAAGGGACTGCAGGCGGCGCCGAAACGTCGACTGCAGGCGGAACTGGGGCCCTGGGAGCAGCCGGAACTGCTGCCGGGGCCTGAGATGATGCTCCGGAGAGAGGTGGGAAGGCCTCTCTGCGGTTGGCGCGCAGGAGTCCGCTGCAGCTTCATGGCTGATATAAAGTCCCTACATCCTCTATAACTAGCCGGATGGTCCCCGCCGCAGTTGCAGCAAATGGCCGTGAACCCCGTCTTGGGCTTATCACACCCACGATGAGGCTCAGTACATCGCACGCAACGCGGAGGGTGATTACAGAATAAGCTGGAGTGGCCAAACCTCTGACAGTTAAAACACTGCGAGGGGCCTGGCCGCGGGTCAAAAGTACGAACTTGCACCCGAAGGTGCAGGAAGTTTTGGAGGCCATAGACCTCCTCGAACTGGCCTACTTTGAGTAGTTTCACGAGGAAACTATTCACAGGACGGCGATCTTCCCCCTTGCCAGCATGCAGTACACTTACCGCCGTCGGCGAATAGCCTAAAGCGACAAGCTCCTGCCTGATGGTATCGGGGGCGGTCCAGGAAGGAAGTCCGGAAACAACAACTTTAATTTCGCGCTCTGAAGGAAGCGCGAAAGTATGGAAGGAAATCTTCCGATCGGTAAGAAACTGTTGGACCGATCGGAAGTCCGGGACTGTTGTGGCCGCAATTCGAAGCGAGGAGCCTTGGCACCTGGCCTCGAGTTTGGCCGAAGGAAGCAGATTCTGGAGGGAACGAAGAATTTCCCTATAATTGCGATTGTCGGGAATGACAATCGGAGGAATTTTAGGCTTGGGCACAGATTGAGAGGGAGACTGAGTCGGTTGGCTGGCGCTGTTACCGGGACTAGATACCCGATGCGTAGCAGCGGCCGGTGGCGGGCTGGCGAACAATTTTCGCTTGCGTTTGGCAGACTTGCCCTCCACAAGCGAAAATTCACCTTCCCCCGTCCCCACACTACACATCGACGCACAATCATCACTTTCACTTTCACTTGCACTAACTGTATGGGAAGGTAACGGGGTAGAACGAGGACCAGTACCGCAGGTTTCCATTAAGGTTACCAGCGGTGCCGGCAAAGGAACGGGAGTTGCGTTCGACGCCATCTCGGGATTAACCGAAATGAACGTCGAAGACGCAAAAAAGGGCTAGGAAAGAGTGACTTTCACCAGCACTGAATCACTACACTGACAGACAAAGAACACGAACACCAGACGCGCACTGCACACGAGTCACAAAAACACACGCGCACGACACAATACACTGATAAAATGATGCACAATGATGATGATGAACACAGAAGAAGATATGGTGAAGAAATCACTTTGATAGAATTTCAAACAACGGTAAAATTCACTGGCAAAATTGCCGTACAAAGTGACGCAGCCTACCCTGGCAACAGCTCTAGGTAGACTTACCTATAACTAATTTACCTCAATATATATATAGTATAGTGACGGCTGCAGTATGCGAACATCTGCTCTCCGGTACCAGCAGTGGACACAGCGAGCCAATCCGGCATCAGCATTCGGAGCGAGCCAATCAGCGATCCCGGTTAGTTAATAAAACCCGGGCCAGCAGAAAATTTTGAGCACAGACAGTGACCTCGATCGGACTCGTAGAGACAGCTCTTCAACAGGACTGACCTCTCTCCGGACTGCTCTCTCCTGCCTGGACTGGACGCTCCTATTACAGCCTTGCTGCATTCGCCCACCTCTCCGCTTGGACGAGGAATACTACTGCTTTCTTCAGGGAAAGAAGACTCAGGAGCCAGCTGCTGCCGGTGAACTTAGTAGCTGGTAGAAGAACCAGCTGGCCGAAGTTGCCCTTATTAGGACCGCCTGCGCCGGAAACCATCTTGCCGGACAGGAACAGAAGAGGACTGCTCTGGGCTCTGGTGAGTGCCATTTAACCCTAACCTGCTCATGACTGTTAGGTAGCGCTGCCCCGGACGATCCTTGCAAGCCCCCACCAGTGGTAAGCGAGCTTGGATATCGCCGGGGTAAAGGGGCCAGTGGACACCAGTCTTGGTAAGGACTGGTATCTAACGAAGCTGGTCGTTAGCCCAGCTCCTCCCGCATCGTCGTGAGCAGGGAACTCGCGTGGGTAACCCGGCTTCGGCCGGACCCAAGATCCCTGGCGTCTGGCAGCTACTGCCTAGCAGTCCCTGCCCGGCAGCCGCACCTGGCCAGCATGCCCACTACGGGCAACGGCTCGAGTGCCGAGTCGCTTAGCTCTGCCTTGCCCCACGCGGGCGACCCGCCAGAATCGCCTCGGGCGATGGAGACGGACGATCCTCTCCCCAACCCGCTTCCCCCTCTCCCGGTGGACGAGTCGGACGAATTCGCGACCGTTGGTCGGCGTAGACGTCCGACTAAGAAACCAAAGAGGACCCATTCAACCAGATCCGCTTCCTCTCGGACCTCGGCCATGGACATCGGACCTTTTCAGGGCCAACAGGCTGCGGTTCCGACTTCTTCGGTAACAGCTCCCGCTGCGGTCGCTGTTGGTCACACGCCGCCCCTGTTCGTCCACGGGGTGTCCAATGTCGCCGCCTTATACAGGCGGCTGATCGCGGCCCACGGCCTGTCGGCCGACAAGCTTCATCTGAAGCTGCTTGGCGGTAATACGTCAAGATTGTCGTCCGTCGGCTCGAGGACCATCGCTTGGTCGAGGCCTTTCTGCAGGCGCACAGCCTGCAATACCACACCTTCTCTCCTAAGCGAGTCAAGCCCTTGTCCGTAATTCTGCGTGGGCTTGACGCGCATACTAATCCACAGGAGATCCTTTTGGAACTCAGAGAACTCGGGTACCCAGTGCAGGCAATTTTTCGCCTGTTCACCAACTCAGAAACCCGAGTACCTCTCCCACTCGTCCGTCTCCAGCTCGAGAAGGGCGAGGCCGCAGACAAGATATTCCAACTGACGCGGCTGTTTGGCTTCCGCGTCAGGGTGGAATCCAGTCGTCCCCCGGGCAAGCTCGCGCAGTGCCACCGGTGCCAGAGGTTCGGCCATCATACCGACGTCTGTCGCAGTGCCCCGGCCTGTTTACGTTGTTCCTTGGGACATTCCACGCAGGCCTGCACTGTGTCAGACAAGTCCAATTTTCGCTGTATAAATTGTGGCCAAGGCCATGCAGCAAATAATATAAACTGCCCGGTCTACAAGGCGGAACTCCTGCGGAAGGAAAAGCCGCAGGGGCCCCTCCCGAAGCCAAGGTAGCCAGTTTTGCAGCCCCAACCACAGAGGCAGCCTAAAACACAGGCTAGGCCGCAACCAAAGGCACAACCGGCACGGCGCGCACCCTCTCCGGCTCCACCTCCAGCCCCTACAAAGGCACAAAAACGAACCGCGTCGCCATCTGTAGCAGAGACAAGCCCTGTAGCCGCCATCTTGGTTATGGAGCCGGAGAATCAACCCTCCACCTCCGCGGAACCACCAACTCCCGCCTCTGAACCAGAGGAAGGCTCGCCACCACTGCCACCTCCGCGATTTCCGCGAGCAGGCAACATTAAAATCAAAAAGACTAACGGGATAACCACACCGGATGCTCGGCCCCGAGCTCCTGCCTGCCCACAGCCCAAGAAAAGTCCTGCTTCCCGGTAAAAGTACGACGAAGCGCAACAGCGTACTTTTCCTGTCGCTAACTCAAAACCGTCTGCCCCTGGTCCTGTGGCTTCCACCACGACCCGATCTGCCGTAAAACCTGGTCGCTCTTACGCGGCCTCAGTTTCCAGGCAAACAGTCCAGTCCGTCATATGCGATGACGCACAGTTCGTCCGCGACTTTCTGTCTGGCTACGACCTCAAGAAAGTCGCATCCACCTTCAGGTCCATCCGAGACCGCCTGGAAACTGAGAGATTCATGCTCTTGGTGGAAGCCTGCGAAGTCATAGGTCTTCTATGAACCGAGCCCTTAGACGAGACCTCTCACTCATAGTCTGGAATGCTAACTCCATCGGTTCTAAGCATTCCGACCTTCTAGAATTCCTGGCTCGGTTCAAACCCGACGTACTTCTCCTCTCTGAAACCCACCTGACCCCGGCGAACCGGTTTCGATTACCAAATTACGTGGTCTATCGGGATGACCGAGTTGGCCGACGAGGAGGCGGCAAGGCGATCGCGGTGAGGACCTCTATAGATCATCATCGTGTCGTTTTGCCGCAGCTAACCAACCTAGAGGCCACCGCCATTGAGGTCCACGGAGCTCTTGGCGGCATCCTCGTGGTTTCAGCATCAAGCTGAACTCCTTGTCGGCGACCTGGACGTCATCTTCGATTCCCACCGAAGGGTAATTTTGGCCGGCGATCTGAATTGCAAGCATCGCGTTTGGAATAGTCGCTTGACTACTCCGAACGGGAGGCGCTTGCTCAGTTTTGTTGAATCGCGCCGGGCGATGGCAATTGGTCCAGCGCAACCCACGTTCTTTCTTACGCTACCTAACGCGGCTCCCGATGTTCTGGATATTGCGGTGACCCAAGGAGTTGTCTGCCCGGTCGAGGTATTCTCGCTTACGGAGCTGACATCCGACCACAACCCCATCTTGGTCCACGTCGCTACCCAGCACGCCTATGCACGTTCTGACAAGAAGAAGGTTATCAATTGGGATCGCTACGGCCCGGCCTTGTGCCATAGATTGCCGCCAGCGGCCCCACTCGATTCCGTTCGCCTCCTAGACGAAGCAGTAGCGGGAATCGAAGAGGCAATCATCTCGGCTATAGGCGTGTCTTCACGTACGCGAGCTGGTTTCACGCCTGACTACCAACGCGTCCCTGAGGAAGTCTCTCTTCTCGCTCGCGAGAAGAATTACTTCTGGAAGCGTTGGCAGAGGACCCGTGATCCAGCCGATAAGTCAGCATACAATCGGCTCACCGGACGACTGGGTGGCAGTCTGAAGGCGTTCCGACGTAGCTGTTGGGAACTCGACGTGACCCGAACGGGGGATGCGGACCCGCAAAGTCACCCGTACAGAATACCTTCCGCATTGACGGGACGGAGGCGACGACCTCCACTCCCCGCCATTGTTGGACTGTTCGGACGACTCCTGGGTCGCCCGGAGGAGAAGGCCGAGTACTTGGGCTTGTGTTTCGAGCGACAGTTCGCTCCCAACCCGCCCATGGACTGGGACTTCGACGAACAAGTCGAGATGGCTGTGGAAGACTTTCTGTCTCTTCCGATCACGGCGGAGCCCGAACCCATCTCTTTGGAAGAGGTCTCAGATCGGCTCGCTGAACTTCAGCCAAGAAAAGCTCCAGGCCCGGACGGTGTTACGAACACCGCTCTACGACTTCTTCCCGAGCCTGGAGTTCAATTCTTGACTGATCTGTTCAACGCGTGTCTCAGACTGGCCTACTTTCCCAAGAAATGGCGAAAGGCGACGGTCATTGTGATCCCGAAGCAGGGAAAGGATGCCACCCGCTCTGACAACCTCCGGCCTATCAGCCTACTCTCCGCTACGTCCAAGGTTTTTGAGCGCCTCGTGCAGAGTCGTGTACGAGAACATCTAACCAACTTTGACGTGCTGGTCCCCGAACAGTTCGGCTTTCGTGTGGGGCATTCGACCACTCATTAACTGATGAGAATGGTGGAATGCGTCACGGAAGCCGGGTGTCGGAGAGAACGTTGGCTGTTTCTTAGATGTTGAAAAAGCCTTCGACAGCGTACGGCATGATGGCCTATTATTCAAGCTTAGGGAAGTCCAGCTCCCGCACTGCTACCTCCATCTGGTTGCTAGCTTTCTGACGGAGAGGACCTTCTGCGTGAGAGTTGCAGATTCAGTCTCTTCCGAGAGACGAATCACAGCCGGCGTCCCTCAAGGTAGTGTTCTAGGCCCCCTTCTGTTCTCGATCTACGTCAACGACGTGCCGAGACAGCCTGGAGTCCAGATGGCCCTCTTTGCGGACGACACGGCCGTATTTACGACTGCAGCGCCAGCTCGACACGCTCGTGGACTGGACTGAGAACTGGAGAGTCCAACTCAACGCTACCAAGAGTGTAGCCGTCGAATTCTCTAAGCGACGGAAGAACCCTGTTAGGCAGTTATGTATCGGCAGAACGTACTTGCGCTGGTCCAAAGAGGTCAAGTACCTCGGATTACACCTCGATCGTCGGCTCACCTGGCGTACCCACGCGCAGACAGTTCTCAAGTGAGCACCCGCTCGTCTGTGCGCACTGTTTCCACTCCTGATCAGCTCAGCCATGACCAGGAAATTGGGCAGGATGATCGTCGGCGCGTATCTGCTGCCGGTCATTACCTACGCCTGCCCGGTCTGGGGTTACCTCGCCGCAATGCATAAAAAGAAGTTGCAGAGCGTCCTCGACAGGGGTCTTCGGCTAGCGGCCAAAGTCCCCCGTCGCTTTTCATCACGGCTTCTAAGGAGAGGACTTGGCGTCCGCTCCTTAGACGAAACTTTCAGGCGGCTTGCATGCAAATTTTATGCACGTGCGACGCGGTTCCCAGACTCTAGTGGCTGGGCTGGGAAGGTACCGTATACGTCCAGGTGATTCGTGGAAACGCCCTCGGTGTATACTGCGCTAGTGTAGGCTAGCACAACAGCCGAGAATCGGCCTGCTATAGAGCACACGCCCTACTTGGGCAGGGCCACGAGGCAGGAGCTCCAGAAGGTAGCTCGGAACTCAGATCCCGAGCGGTTCGTCTCTGCGACGCACAACCGCACAGCCCAGAGCGAAAAAAAAATTTTGAGCACTCTTCATCGCCACGCCATCGGACGCACGTCATCTCCTCTCCTCTCTCGGACGACATCGGCGCGGAGTCAGCCGGAAGGAACGGCCGAAGAATAGAACCGGCGTTCTTGCGTCTTCGCCCTCCAGTTCCGCGCCAGCGATGGATTTCGCTGGGCCGGCAGCCGACTCTACAACTGGTGCCGGAAGAAGAGGAGGACTGCAGTATGCCACGAACAGCGGGCGCAGCCGCCGAACATCTCAGCGCGGCACTACCAACATCACCGTTCTCGCCACTCGGTCCTTTTTAGGGCCACCAAAATAACTAGAGTGTACGATTGGCGCCATTTGTCATGCGGCAAGCCTTTTGTCCGGTGACAAGTGGCGCCCAACGTGGGGCGACGATCATCTTGCGGATGCAAGATCCAGCCACGCCAGCGAGCTACCAGCCGGCACACCAATCAACATGGCGCCCAACAGACACCTCCACAACATCTGGAGAAGAGCAGTAGGCTGGCTACCGGAGAGCATTCAAGACCCGGTGGAGTTGTGACGGCAGCGGTATGCGAACATCTGCTCTCCGGTACCAGCAGTGGACACAGCGAGCCAATCCGGCATCAGCATTCGGAGCGAGCCAATCAGCGATCCCGGTTAGTTAATAAAACCCGGGCCAGCAGAAAATTTTGAGCACAGACAGTGACCTCGATCGGACTCGTAGAGACAGCTCTTCAACAGGACTGACCTCTCTCCGGACTGCTCTCTCCTGCCTGGACTGGACGCTCCTATTACAGCCTTGCTGCATTCGCCCACCTCTCCGCTTGGACGAGGAATACTACTGCTTTCTTCAGGGAAAGAAGACTCAGGAGCCAGCTGCTGCCGGTGAACTTAGTAGCTGGTAGAAGAACCAGCTGGCCGAAGTTGCCCTTATTAGGACCGCCTGCGCCGGAAACCATCTTGCCGGACAGGAACAGAAGAGGACTGCTCTGGGCTCTGGTGAGTGCCATTTAACCCTAACCTGCTCATGACTGTTAGGTAGCGCTGCCCCGGACGATCCTTGCAAGCCCCCACCAGTGGTAAGCGAGCTTGGATATCGCCGGGGTAAAGGGGCCAGTGGACACCAGTCTTGGTAAGGACTGGTATCTAACGAAGCTGGTCGTTAGCCCAGCTCCTCCCGCATCGTCGTGAGCAGGGAACTCGCGTGGGTAACCCGGCTTCGGCCGGACCCAAGATCCCTGGCGTCTGGCAGCTACTGCCTAGCAGTCCCTGCCCGGCAGCCGCACCTGGCCAGCATGCCCACTACGGGCAACGGCTCGAGTGCCGAGTCGCTTAGCTCTGCCTTGCCCCACGCGGGCGACCCGCCAGAATCGCCTCGGGCGATGGAGACGGACGATCCTCTCCCCAACCCGCTTCCCCCTCTCCCGGTGGACGAGTCGGACGAATTCGCGACCGTTGGTCGGCGTAGACGTCCGACTAAGAAACCAAAGAGGACCCATTCAACCAGATCCGCTTCCTCTCGGACCTCGGCCATGGACATCGGACCTTTTCAGGGCCAACAGGCTGCGGTTCCGACTTCTTCGGTAACAGCTCCCGCTGCGGTCGCTGTTGGTCACACGCCGCCCCTGTTCGTCCACGGGGTGTCCAATGTCGCCGCCTTATACAGGCGGCTGATCGCGGCCCACGGCCTGTCGGCCGACAAGCTTCATCTGAAGCTGCTTGGCGGTAATACGTCAAGATTGTCGTCCGTCGGCTCGAGGACCATCGCTTGGTCGAGGCCTTTCTGCAGGCGCACAGCCTGCAATACCACACCTTCTCTCCTAAGCGAGTCAAGCCCTTGTCCGTAATTCTGCGTGGGCTTGACGCGCATACTAATCCACAGGAGATCCTTTTGGAACTCAGAGAACTCGGGTACCCAGTGCAGGCAATTTTTCGCCTGTTCACCAACTCAGAAACCCGAGTACCTCTCCCACTCGTCCGTCTCCAGCTCGAGAAGGGCGAGGCCGCAGACAAGATATTCCAACTGACGCGGCTGTTTGGCTTCCGCGTCAGGGTGGAATCCAGTCGTCCCCCGGGCAAGCTCGCGCAGTGCCACCGGTGCCAGAGGTTCGGCCATCATACCGACGTCTGTCGCAGTGCCCCGGCCTGTTTACGTTGTTCCTTGGGACATTCCACGCAGGCCTGCACTGTGTCAGACAAGTCCAATTTTCGCTGTATAAATTGTGGCCAAGGCCATGCAGCAAATAATATAAACTGCCCGGTCTACAAGGCGGAACTCCTGCGGAAGGAAAAGCCGCAGGGGCCCCTCCCGAAGCCAAGGTAGCCAGTTTTGCAGCCCCAACCACAGAGGCAGCCTAAAACACAGGCTAGGCCGCAACCAAAGGCACAACCGGCACGGCGCGCACCCTCTCCGGCTCCACCTCCAGCCCCTACAAAGGCACAAAAACGAACCGCGTCGCCATCTGTAGCAGAGACAAGCCCTGTAGCCGCCATCTTGGTTATGGAGCCGGAGAATCAACCCTCCACCTCCGCGGAACCACCAACTCCCGCCTCTGAACCAGAGGAAGGCTCGCCACCACTGCCACCTCCGCGATTTCCGCGAGCAGGCAACATTAAAATCAAAAAGACTAACGGGATAACCACACCGGATGCTCGGCCCCGAGCTCCTGCCTGCCCACAGCCCAAGAAAAGTCCTGCTTCCCGGTAAAAGTACGACGAAGCGCAACAGCGTACTTTTCCTGTCGCTAACTCAAAACCGTCTGCCCCTGGTCCTGTGGCTTCCACCACGACCCGATCTGCCGTAAAACCTGGTCGCTCTTACGCGGCCTCAGTTTCCAGGCAAACAGTCCAGTCCGTCATATGCGATGACGCACAGTTCGTCCGCGACTTTCTGTCTGGCTACGACCTCAAGAAAGTCGCATCCACCTTCAGGTCCATCCGAGACCGCCTGGAAACTGAGAGATTCATGCTCTTGGTGGAAGCCTGCGAAGTCATAGGTCTTCTATGAACCGAGCCCTTAGACGAGACCTCTCACTCATAGTCTGGAATGCTAACTCCATCGGTTCTAAGCATTCCGACCTTCTAGAATTCCTGGCTCGGTTCAAACCCGACGTACTTCTCCTCTCTGAAACCCACCTGACCCCGGCGAACCGGTTTCGATTACCAAATTACGTGGTCTATCGGGATGACCGAGTTGGCCGACGAGGAGGCGGCAAGGCGATCGCGGTGAGGACCTCTATAGATCATCATCGTGTCGTTTTGCCGCAGCTAACCAACCTAGAGGCCACCGCCATTGAGGTCCACGGAGCTCTTGGCGGCATCCTCGTGGTTTCAGCATCAAGCTGAACTCCTTGTCGGCGACCTGGACGTCATCTTCGATTCCCACCGAAGGGTAATTTTGGCCGGCGATCTGAATTGCAAGCATCGCGTTTGGAATAGTCGCTTGACTACTCCGAACGGGAGGCGCTTGCTCAGTTTTGTTGAATCGCGCCGGGCGATGGCAATTGGTCCAGCGCAACCCACGTTCTTTCTTACGCTACCTAACGCGGCTCCCGATGTTCTGGATATTGCGGTGACCCAAGGAGTTGTCTGCCCGGTCGAGGTATTCTCGCTTACGGAGCTGACATCCGACCACAACCCCATCTTGGTCCACGTCGCTACCCAGCACGCCTATGCACGTTCTGACAAGAAGAAGGTTATCAATTGGGATCGCTACGGCCCGGCCTTGTGCCATAGATTGCCGCCAGCGGCCCCACTCGATTCCGTTCGCCTCCTAGACGAAGCAGTAGCGGGAATCGAAGAGGCAATCATCTCGGCTATAGGCGTGTCTTCACGTACGCGAGCTGGTTTCACGCCTGACTACCAACGCGTCCCTGAGGAAGTCTCTCTTCTCGCTCGCGAGAAGAATTACTTCTGGAAGCGTTGGCAGAGGACCCGTGATCCAGCCGATAAGTCAGCATACAATCGGCTCACCGGACGACTGGGTGGCAGTCTGAAGGCGTTCCGACGTAGCTGTTGGGAACTCGACGTGACCCGAACGGGGGATGCGGACCCGCAAAGTCACCCGTACAGAATACCTTCCGCATTGACGGGACGGAGGCGACGACCTCCACTCCCCGCCATTGTTGGACTGTTCGGACGACTCCTGGGTCGCCCGGAGGAGAAGGCCGAGTACTTGGGCTTGTGTTTCGAGCGACAGTTCGCTCCCAACCCGCCCATGGACTGGGACTTCGACGAACAAGTCGAGATGGCTGTGGAAGACTTTCTGTCTCTTCCGATCACGGCGGAGCCCGAACCCATCTCTTTGGAAGAGGTCTCAGATCGGCTCGCTGAACTTCAGCCAAGAAAAGCTCCAGGCCCGGACGGTGTTACGAACACCGCTCTACGACTTCTTCCCGAGCCTGGAGTTCAATTCTTGACTGATCTGTTCAACGCGTGTCTCAGACTGGCCTACTTTCCCAAGAAATGGCGAAAGGCGACGGTCATTGTGATCCCGAAGCAGGGAAAGGATGCCACCCGCTCTGACAACCTCCGGCCTATCAGCCTACTCTCCGCTACGTCCAAGGTTTTTGAGCGCCTCGTGCAGAGTCGTGTACGAGAACATCTAACCAACTTTGACGTGCTGGTCCCCGAACAGTTCGGCTTTCGTGTGGGGCATTCGACCACTCATTAACTGATGAGAATGGTGGAATGCGTCACGGAAGCCGGGTGTCGGAGAGAACGTTGGCTGTTTCTTAGATGTTGAAAAAGCCTTCGACAGCGTACGGCATGATGGCCTATTATTCAAGCTTAGGGAAGTCCAGCTCCCGCACTGCTACCTCCATCTGGTTGCTAGCTTTCTGACGGAGAGGACCTTCTGCGTGAGAGTTGCAGATTCAGTCTCTTCCGAGAGACGAATCACAGCCGGCGTCCCTCAAGGTAGTGTTCTAGGCCCCCTTCTGTTCTCGATCTACGTCAACGACGTGCCGAGACAGCCTGGAGTCCAGATGGCCCTCTTTGCGGACGACACGGCCGTATTTACGACTGCAGCGCCAGCTCGACACGCTCGTGGACTGGACTGAGAACTGGAGAGTCCAACTCAACGCTACCAAGAGTGTAGCCGTCGAATTCTCTAAGCGACGGAAGAACCCTGTTAGGCAGTTATGTATCGGCAGAACGTACTTGCGCTGGTCCAAAGAGGTCAAGTACCTCGGATTACACCTCGATCGTCGGCTCACCTGGCGTACCCACGCGCAGACAGTTCTCAAGTGAGCACCCGCTCGTCTGTGCGCACTGTTTCCACTCCTGATCAGCTCAGCCATGACCAGGAAATTGGGCAGGATGATCGTCGGCGCGTATCTGCTGCCGGTCATTACCTACGCCTGCCCGGTCTGGGGTTACCTCGCCGCAATGCATAAAAAGAAGTTGCAGAGCGTCCTCGACAGGGGTCTTCGGCTAGCGGCCAAAGTCCCCCGTCGCTTTTCATCACGGCTTCTAAGGAGAGGACTTGGCGTCCGCTCCTTAGACGAAACTTTCAGGCGGCTTGCATGCAAATTTTATGCACGTGCGACGCGGTTCCCAGACTCTAGTGGCTGGGCTGGGAAGGTACCGTATACGTCCAGGTGATTCGTGGAAACGCCCTCGGTGTATACTGCGCTAGTGTAGGCTAGCACAACAGCCGAGAATCGGCCTGCTATAGAGCACACGCCCTACTTGGGCAGGGCCACGAGGCAGGAGCTCCAGAAGGTAGCTCGGAACTCAGATCCCGAGCGGTTCGTCTCTGCGACGCACAACCGCACAGCCCAGAGCGAAAAAAAAATTTTGAGCACTCTTCATCGCCACGCCATCGGACGCACGTCATCTCCTCTCCTCTCTCGGACGACATCGGCGCGGAGTCAGCCGGAAGGAACGGCCGAAGAATAGAACCGGCGTTCTTGCGTCTTCGCCCTCCAGTTCCGCGCCAGCGATGGATTTCGCTGGGCCGGCAGCCGACTCTACAACTGGTGCCGGAAGAAGAGGAGGACTGCAGTATGCCACGAACAGCGGGCGCAGCCGCCGAACATCTCAGCGCGGCACTACCAACATCACCGTTCTCGCCACTCGGTCCTTTTTAGGGCCACCAAAATAACTAGAGTGTACGATTGGCGCCATTTGTCATGCGGCAAGCCTTTTGTCCGGTGACAAGTGGCGCCCAACGTGGGGCGACGATCATCTTGCGGATGCAAGATCCAGCCACGCCAGCGAGCTACCAGCCGGCACACCAATCAACATGGCGCCCAACAGACACCTCCACAACATCTGGAGAAGAGCAGTAGGCTGGCTACCGGAGAGCATTCAAGACCCGGTGGAGTTGTGACGGCAGCGGTATGCGAACATCTGCTCTCTGGTACCAGCGGTGGACACAGCGAGCCAATCCGGCATCAGCATTCGGAGCGAGTCAATCAGCGATCCCGGTTAGTTAATAAAACCCGGGCCGGCAGAAAATTTTGAGCACTCTTCATCGCCACGCCATCGGACGCACTTCATCTCCTCTCCTCTCTCGGACAACATCGGCGCGGAGTCAGCCGGAAGGAACGGCCGAAGAATAGAACCGGCGTTCTTGCGTCTTCGCCCTCCAGAACCGCGCCAGCGATGGATTTCGCTGGGCCGGCAGCCGACTCTACAACCGGTGCCGGAAGAAGAGGAGGACTGCAGTACGCCACGAACAGCGGGCGCAGCCGCCGAACATCTCAGCGCGGCACTACCAACATCACCGTTCTCGCCACTCGGTCCTTTTTAGGGCCACCAAAATAACTAGAGTGTACGATTGGCGCCATTTGTCATGCGGCAAGCCTTTAGTCCGCATGTTTAGTTATATATATATTATAACGATTCATAAAGCCGACCCATCAGATCGTTATATGAAAGTGTCATACTGTGCGTATAATCACAGCTATCTCTTTCTAACATCGCCACTTTTACGAATGTTGCCGGCACAGACATGAATTTTTATTCAATTATTTTTACTAGTTAAAACTGCAATATCTTCAAAACTAATCAATATACAGCAATTCTGAAACCTGCATAGTGTTCAGCAATTAAAGCTTTATAAGTAGCCAAAATATCAACCAATATAATTAACATTTACAGAAATTATACAGAAGAAGAACGCCAAGAGAAATAACTAGAGAATTAGGCTAGGTACGAATTAGGTGTTTTCACACACTTACAGAGAAAGACCTAAGCAATAATATTCTGTGGTCAGATATGTGAAATCACGTTTGCAAATACCCATAATCAAACGATTTGCAAACAGAGGAAGTATGAAATTAGCCAGTAATTCTCTACCATCTCAAACCTGTTAAGGGGCGTTTGGTCGACTTGTTCGATATTGTTTCAAATGGAAAACGCATTATTTATTTGGAACAACCAATCACAAAGCTGTATTCAGAAGAGACGCCACCTCAGACTTGGGGAATCGAGCACTCTTCGTTCGAACATTAAATAGGCAAGACGTGTGTTAGATACGAGCAAAATTTCGCAAACCACGCAAAGTTTTATTTAAATAACAGTTCGAGAAGTGGTCTGCAGTAGCAGAGGAACTAGTAAAGTTCATTAATAAATACTCTCGCTGTGTAACAACCAATTAATTAGTTAAAAAATTAATTAATTAATTGTGAAGTAACCTGTGCACCAGAGTCGCTACAGCATCTGTAAGCGCCCGGGGTCATCGGTCAACGTCATTGGTCAACATCATTTCTTCTGAGCCGAACCATCACAAGGAGGATCTCTACGGATTCCTATCTACGGTCGACGCATCAATCAGTAAGAAATATATTCATTGATCAATGAAATAAGTAACAAAATAAATAATAAAATCAATAAACAATTTTTAAAAAGACACTTAAGTAAATTCATATTTGTATTTAAATATTAAGATTAGTAATAACGTAATATAGGAGTGTTGAATGGAGAGTGAGGTGTAGTATTGAATGTGCAAATTATTGCAGACCCGTTCTTTAGCACTGGTTTGGGAGATATAAATTTTCCTAAATAAACCAGATAAGAACATTGGTCGTTTTAATCTTCACTTTTCACGCACACTCGTTAATAATAAGAGTTAGGTTAGCAATAAGTCCTTACCTTAGCTTTGCAAGAACATTAATAAAATAACATTTAATCGTTAACTAAACAAACTTCAACAATTTTTAAAGTGTTATTTGTAACGATTCCCCTTGAATTCCACATTCACTGAACGAATCCTGAGATAGTGTGTCTCTATGCTCTGAGCTAAGCTGAATCCGTGTCATTTGTATCTGGGATTTGTTCTGGTGCCCAGGTAAAGTAAAAAGTCACGGGTAAGTAACATTTTTCTATCATTATTTATACAGAGCAGAGTAATAGTGAAAGAAAAGGCCTTTTATATAATTTGTCGCCGCAACTAAGAGGCATATGTAAATTTACAAATATATTATATAAAGAGGTGTTATAATATATATATATATATATATATATATATATATATATATATATATATATTGTAACGTACCAAACTGGCAGTTACATAAAATAACTACCTAATACGTCAAATAAAAACATATCATGAAAATATTTCAACGTGCATAAAAGAAGGAACAGGAGAATATAAACAAAGTGTGTATCTACGAACGAATATTATTGAAACAACACAACAAAGAAGAAGGAAGAGTAATAAGGATATCATCGAGTATTAAAAAGAGAGAAAATGACAACGAGCCAATATAATATGTTAGCATCCAGGCCCAATAGATCCAAAATAGTGAGGGGATATGACAAAAATAATTACTAAAATAAAAAGGATACGAATCAAGTACAACCACAATGGTGATAAAACAAACGAATTTGTTTATTAGTGTGAAATAATATGGAACAATGATTACCATAACCATGAATAAAAATATGGAAGAGTATGACAAGCCTAAGGGAACATTGATTATCACAAATAATGTATAACCCAGGAGAACACCGATAGTGAGCAACAACTAACCAGAAGGAGAAAAGAAGAAGAGGAAAGGAAACATACCATGAAGAATGAAGATAATGTATGAACAGTACAAGACATCAACATTCACAAGATATACAAGGAATTAAAATTAATATAGTGACCGGAAGAAGTGTAATGATTATTCGAAGATCAATGACAAAGAAACCAGTGTTTAGCATCATTGAGTGATCACGAACAATAACAGTGAAAACTTAATATAAGTGTAACAACCTGTGATATGATAACCATTTTACCCCAAATAAACACCACAAACAATACAAGTGAAAATGTTTATAACGGAGAAAAATGATTAACTTAATGGATAAGTGAAAGAATCCAAGATTAACTAGTTCAAATGCACAGACAATTAGTGTGACAAGTTTAATCAAGATTGTAACATCACATAGATAATCATTAAGACCACCAAAAGAAATATGAGACAGAACAGTAAATTAATTGTTCATAGGGACTAATAATAAAAGCTTTGTAAGCCTTAATATGAAATGTGCCTGAATGCCATAGCAAGACAGGACAAAATATAAATGAATTCCAGAACAAACAGTAGCAAATAAGCTAGTTTGTTAGGTATAAAACAATCAATGTACCAAAAACTAGGTGCAACCCACCAAGAAATGTAATATTATTAGACTAAGAATACCTGTGTTATTGTTTCAACAAATAGTGTAAAAATGTGTATAACTTAATAATTAAACCATTGTAGTAGAATGCCATAATGAGATGTAAATAGTTGAGTCAAACACTGCATAAAAATATGTTGCACATTGTTGTCAGACAACTGACACATAACCTCACAGAAAGTGAACCTATAACATAAAATCATGTACATTAGTTAAACCAAGCAACTATCCACAATTGTTTCAAACAAAGACTAGTTAAGAATAATAATGCAAACCAATAAATACCATATGTACTGAAGGACACAGCAAATGAATCAGATTGAATATGATATCATAAAGTTAAATGGACAGAACCCCAATGTGACAAGATAGTTAGTCAAAAAGCATTATCAAAACTTATCAAAAGATTGCGACAAATGTTACCAGTAGTTAGAGAAATGTCTAATACTGCTATGAGAACACCTCACAAATGTAATACTAGTAGTTTAATAATTGAAATATTATAAACTAACTAACTGCAATTGTAAAACCAGATGTAAATAAACACTACACTATAACTTGGAGAGCTTTCAGATAATGGAAAGTTAATAAATACATTGAACCAACAAGGTACAACAATTGTACACTATTTTAATTAATAACATTATATCCCTTGTGTAATAAAATAATTAAATAAGTGACAAAACGGAGAAATGAGAACAGAAAGTATTTTGATCATACTATAAGTATATAAAAAATAACATTTTTAGCAAAATAAAATGTGAACAAATGTAAATAAATGTACATATTAGTGTTAGGATGTCAAACAACATATGTAATAGGATAAGGAATAATAGCGTTACATGTAAATATAAACAATCGAACATGGTCGGTATGGACGCCATTAACAGATATTGTTTAAACTGTAAATATAACTATTTTATGTACTAACATGAAGGAGAAATGGACTCGAGATGTTCAGTAATAAGTATTACAGTGTAACTGTAACGAAATATGGTGAAACGGACTTATTTATATTAAGAATCACCATATGAGTTTTTGAGATGGCCAAGTGAATTAATAATGAACGGATTTAGTGCTTATTTAGACTTAAAATAAAGCCACAAGTGTCCGCGATTTAATGCCACTACCCAACCGACTATACGACAAAAGATAAGAAAGTTATGACAATTATAAGTTTTTCAATCATTTTGAGTATCCATGCATACGTCACATATAATCTCGAACCCACGCTTAGAGTTGTCAAAAATTAAAAGTTTTATTTGACCAAAGTGTTTTGGGGTTGAGAGTTTGACCTTTTGAACCAATCAAATAGCTTAAAATGACCAGACGAGAAAGAGACGCTTTAACGAAATGTATCATTCGTTCTGCATCACTCACGACGAGAGGTCTATGCCGAAAAAGTCAGCAAGATATTTTTGAAATGTGCGCGTCACCTACAGTAATACGTAAACAGACATTAACCTGTACACAACAACATATTACCGAGTGTCCAGTGAATTAAGTGAACAGTGAATTAACACGACCAGTGTATAATAAGGGTCATGTTTTGTGTATTCAATCAGGGAGTACAATGTTTTAATTATTTTAAAGAGATTAATGAAAATAATAATTTTCGTTGATGAACGAAAAATATTGTTTTGGACTGCACTAGTCATAACGCTTGAGTGCTTAAACTATGATGGACAATTATCAGAACTTAATAAATAAATTGTAGCACGGTTTAATGTCAATAATTAATTCAAAAATAATTATTTTACAATTAAAGAATAATTGAGAAAGGCGGAATTAACTTAGATACCGCTCATCAGTATATAGAATATAGTCGCTTACTTGACTACGACTTTTAAATTAACACATAATTATTTTCTTGTTCGAATATTTTTATGAATGATAACTACACATCAAACGAATTATAAATAAAATGTTTGTAATCATATCATTAAGACTTTTATAAATTATTCTAAATAGTCACTTACATGTTACTAGGTAAACTAACCTAGAACCGAAGAATATAATTTTGTCACAAAGAAACAATTCTGTTCTTGAATGATTTTACTGAAATGAAAGCTATAACAAGAGTTTTTTTCTCTACATTTTTTTCTCTTTCCAGTACATGGTTCTAATAGCTAATGAGTCAATAATAATAATATTTTTAACAGTTTAAATCCCAGAGCACGTGTTGACCTCAACTGCTATATACTTTTGCACAACGTACGATAGTACGATATTATCGGTTATGGTACCGAGTTTTATAATTTTAAATTTTTGTTCTTTTTCATAGTAATAGATAATTAAATATTGTTAATTAAACTCACATCTTGTAATCTGGTATCATGTATCTTCAGAGAACTCACTAATTTGGTAATATAATCAACTAGAGTGAACCTAACCTCGTTCACAATAATACAGTACCTTACAACAGTGTTACCAGCCTTGAGATACAGAGATCTCAGTATTTGTTTAAATTTGTTATTGTTTGTAAAAAGATATTATTAATTGTTTTTAAAAGAGTTTATTGAATTTAATCATTGTCAATAAATCCTCAGTTGTTTATCAGTGGAAACAGAGTTTTGATTTCTATACAATAGATGAAGTAGTTTAATTTTTTTTTTATGAACAGTTCTCTCATAAGGTGGCGGTAGTATTTGAATGACTGATATCATTCAAAGTGCAATTGAACATTTAATTTGTATTATTGTTTATGTACATTCTTTGTAATATTCAAAAGGAATATCTATGTATGTATGTCAAGTGTTTTTACAGTAAAAGCAGTCGCCATCGAGAATAGTGAAGACATCCACGTATGGTAAGTGGGGAGGTTGACACAGTGAAGTGATAAATACTCTTTTAAACCACAAACTTTTAAACATGAACATTAATCCCAATTTTAATAATCAACTACTATAATAATAATAACATTATAATAATAATCCTAACGTTGTGAATCGTTACAATATATATATCACTTTAAAACTTGTACTACTATATTTTCCATAATAATTCATCTATAAGAATACTCTAGTTAAACTATGCACTGAAAATAGGAGCAAAATTAAGTAGGCTATAAAGAAAATTAAATTCAAAAATACAAACTTTTCAGTGTTGGTACAAGAAGGCTCAAATAAAATATATGCTTCAATTATTTAAATAAATTATAACTGTCAGTACTACAGAAATTATGTTCATTGAGCTAAATTAACATTTCCAGATAGTATAACCCTCATATTCAATTTCTCTGCAAACAGCCCTAAAACCCTTATGTTTGTACACTTCATAAAGAAAGAAAGGTAGGTAAATCCTACGAATATAATTTAGTTACAGTCTTGTTAATTGTGCAGATACAGCCTTGTTGTATATTAAATCGTATACATTCTTTCATCAGCAACAGTATACTTTGGCACTACGGCCTTTGGTCAGTTTTGGCCTCTTTTAAAATCCTATTCAATACATTCCTACCCTTAATCTTCTCTCCCAATTAACTTTCATTGTCTTCAAGTTCTCCAATACATATTCCGTCCATTGCCATCATGGTCTTCCTCTATTTGTATATGAAAAACGATGGCTTTCAAAATCCTTTTAGACAAAAACTTATCATCTCTTTTCTCCACGTGACCCAGTCATTATAGTATTTGCTCTTTTCTATACCTTTCACTTCCTATATCCTCTTTTTATTAACTTATCTAACTCTCAAATAAAGGGACTTCTCTAGTTATTAATTCATAAATTGGCCCCAAGATCATCCACAGAATTTTTCTTTCAAACGTTCTCAACACATGTTGGTTATTTTTGGCCACTGTCTACACCTCACATCCATAGGCACACACACCACAGGCGACATTAGGGTTCTATAAATTTGCATTTTTCAGGCTGTAGTGAATACTTTGGTTCTTATTATTCCCCAAGTAGCCATTTTGTATTTTTTCATAATAAAATTTCTTATTTTACCATTACTATCAATAACATTTCCAAAATGTCTTTCAAAAATGTTATTTTCATTTACTATCTTTAGATCTTGCAATTGTCTTTCACTCTGGATATTAACTTCACTATAAACAGTCTTTGTTTTTACGACACAGGAGTGATGTGTACTGGATCCTGTCATGTTTAAATATTAATGTTTGGATGATTGATAAATTAATCAAACTGATATAAACAAAACTCCATAGTTATTACTTGCTGCTCTGTGACATGCGTATATTTCATTCGAGGTTAACTTAGTCCACTATGAATACTCAGTTATGCAATGCCGGTGTACACAAATAGATTCATGCTGTATGTACTACTTTCTAGTAACTGCAGTATCAGTTAATTAACTCTGTCTGTGGTTACAACTTCTAACGTACTGACAAACATATCGGTCCAATTAGCACCCTACACAGACGACATCAACATAATGTGTCGGACAAAAAATGCAGCAGGGGAAATGTACTTTGAGCTCAAAGAAAATGCTAGCAATATAGGCCTCAAAATCAACATAGCTAAAACAAAAATATTAGTGCAGACTAGAAGACAAAGGAACTACGGAACAATCGACAATATCAAAAAGGTGGACAACTTTAAATACTTGGGAACCATATTAGAAAAAAACCAGCATAGAAGAATCCAAAATCTGGAACAGGATAGTCCAAGCCAATGTATTTTGCCACATCAAGTATCTTCACATTCAAAGACATCCACAGAAACACGAAACTAAGGATACACAAATCAATAGAAAGACCCATCCTAACCTACGGCTGCGAAATGTGTATCCTGAACTCCAAAGCAGCAAACATTCTCAATATCTTTGAAAGAAAAATATTACAAAGAATTCTGGGACCAGTTAATGACATACACGGCTGGAGAATAAGATATAACTTTGAACTGTATCAAATGTATAAAGAACCATCGCTAACACAATATATAAAACTACAGTGTCTAAGGTGCGCTGGTCATGTACCAGAATGGGGGAAGACAGAATACCATGAAAACTACTGAATACCAGAATCCACGAGAAAAGACCAGTGGGAAGACCAAGGAGAAGATGGGTGGATGCGGTTGATGAGGATGTGAAAGAAATACTGAATGTGCGTTCCTGGAGGAGGATGGCTACTGACAGAAGAGAATGAGAAGAAAAATTGAAGGAGGCCAGGGCCCAACAAGGGCTATAGTGCCATAGGAGAGAGAGAGTGGTCACAACTTCACATTACACTATTCAGCAGTGACAAATAAAAAGACATAAAACAACAACCGCCTTATTCTACTGTACCTTCATTTCTAATGTATTATCTCATTACATCACTGTGTCAATTTGTAGATTAAATTCAGCAATTTCAATTGTGTATTTTACATGCAGTTTCTTCCACAGAAAAGCCAGCCACTGGTAAAAAGCTGCAATAGTGCTGCATAGTGTCGGCCTTTTCAACTAACAGAGTGCTTCCACTTTCTCTTCTACACTAAAAACTCGTTTATCCAAATGTGATGGAAACGCGCCCGTTTTGGATAAACGAAATTTCGGATAAACTGAAACTCCTATTTAAACAATAATACATATGTAAGTACAGTAACTTTATTTAATAATAATACAGTAGTTGCATTACAGTTGTTTATTAACATAGGCTTGTTTTATGTGAACTGTTGTTACTGTGCCACCTTCAGCTTCTAAAAGGAAGCAGAAATGTACTGTTATAATACATAACAGTATACAGTACAGTATGTTTACAATATATGAACATAATATTTTATGTTCTACAATCCGAACAAATCGATAATTCGGAGGACCCCTTATCCCAATTAGTTCTGATTACTGTATTGACTTTCTACTTTAAATCACGTGGAATCGCCTGTCTACGCCATTATATATAGAGTATAGTGACAGGAAAATGCACTTGTGTATTTTTAAAATTTTCTAAAAATTGTTTAGGAAAAACAGGATTTTCAGATAAACACGGTTCGGATAAACGAGTTTTTAGTGTATTTGTTATTGTTATACATTATGAATTTGTAATTATCTTTTTTTATCACAATTTTTTAATGTCATTACAATACTTCACTTCATATACAACATGGAAATAGAAGAGTTTTGAATCCTTCTTGATGTGTTAAAATTTATTTTTATCAACGGCAATGCTGACAATTACTAGCAGTTAACCTACAATACCCAACTGCTGGCAAGTAATGTCATTGGCAATTGTCAACTAATTGCAATTACTTGAACTAGATGTGACACTATTGCACGCTAACTCTGAGACTGTAAACAACTCATCATACAAGTGCACTTTAGTTTTCTGGCACTACAGAAATAGGAAGTGCAGCTGTGTCCACATCCTCCTCCTATGGCGCTACAGCCCAAGTCGGGCCCTGGCCTCCACCAATCTCCGCCTCCAATCTACTCTATCCATTGCAGCCCTCCTCCAGTTTTTTATCCCCATGTTCCTCGCGTCCTCTGCAACGCCATCTTCCCACCTCTTCCTCGGTCTACCTCTAGGTCTCATTCCCTCCCATGTACCCAGCAGAGCCCTTTTGGGGTTCCTGCCATCCTCCATTCTCATAACATGTCCAGCCCAACACAATCTTTCCATTCTTATAAATTTTGAGACTGGTAGCTCTTTATATATTTGATACAGTTCAAATTTGTTGTACTTCAGTCTCCATGAGCCATTTTCTTGTATTGGGCCTATAATGCGTCTGAGGATTTTCCTTTCAAAGGTGTCTACTATGTCGGCTGTTTTCTGAGTGATTGTCCATGCCTCACACCCATAGCATAACGCCGGTCTGATGACAGTCCTATATATTTTCATTTTTGTTTCCCTGTGCACATCCCCAACCTAAATGATGGCAGCAATGTGAAGTATGCCTTGTTAGCCATGGTGGTCCGTCTTTGGATCTCCGGCTCCTCTGATCCAGTCTTTGCTAGGTTCACTCCGAGATATGTGAAATTGTCCACCGCTTCAATTGTGTCCTCCTCTATCTCAATATTGTTATGAACCTGGTCCCTTCTTGTTTGGATAAGCATTTTTGTTTTATCTATATGTATGGCTAGCCAACTTCCTTGGCTTTGTTTTTAAGCTCCAGAAATATTTCTTTAGCTGCCGTGATCCGTCTTGACATGATATTAATATCATCTGCATATGCGGCTATCTGTACAGCTGTGTCCACATCATAACAAGGAAACAAGAGACATTTTCTCAATCTACATGTAATCAGATGGATGTATTTGACAAGGCACTGGATACAAATACAAATTCACTGCCATTTTACTGCATAAATAATAACATCTGTATGCACAATCAGAGCACATACATCTGAAAAGTTCTAAGAACAGTAAACATACACTTAAAAGTTAAACAACGTTTATTTGTAGTAAACCACTGTGTTATGTGACTCCCGTTAAGTGCTTTCCAACTTCTACCTCACCTGTATATCAATTACTATGCTACCTACTTTGTGGCATAGTATCTGATCTTAATATGAAGTATAAACTCCAGAACACTTATAATTAATGTGGTTAGTAATGTTATTTATATAAACAATCCTTTCCCATGAATACAAGTTTATTAATTTGATTACAATACAAAATTAAATATTACTTAAAAAATAATCTGCAATACTTATTGGTGTCTCCACTGCTATTCATCACACACCATTTAGAATTTTAATCCCACATACAAATAAGAATGTCTCCACAAACTTATGAATGAAAAAGAAAATAATATAAATCATGAGGACTGGAACATACAGGAACAACTCAAGACATATCATAATCAATGACAAATATAAAAGTACTTTTGGAATAATTAATTTAAAAATATAATGGAGTATATATACACGTTGTAAGTAATTAAACAAGGAAGGATTCAATGGTGATAACAATAGAGTATTCATAAAAGAAGAGGAAAGGATTTTAATATTAAAAAACTCATAACAGGGGGAGAAGACTACAATGCTAATACTCAACATTAGATGGGTGTGGTGTGGGGTACACTGCGAGTAAATTTAGCCTCCCCTTGTATCCTCCCTTAATGCGATTACAAACCCACACAGTAATTTGATTCTCTTTGTCTCAGTTTTACCTGTGATACCTGGTCACCGTGTGGCCACAGCCGATGCCCCAAATCAATCCTTACAATAACAAGCTTTGACCTTCTCTTCATTCAATCCTACAACTGTTTGGACAAGATGAATTATTTCTCTAAACTATTTCTTACTTTGTAATAAAAAAAGATTTTCCAAGTTGACTGATTATCACAGCTGACAATATTTAAGTTATAGTACTTGTGCTATAAAGATATAACTTCATTGTACTTCTGGCTTTCCATTGATGTTATAGATGAGCATAGTAAATCATACGAAGGGACAGTCTAAAACTCAGTTCACTAGCATAAAAAAAACAATACTTATGAAATATTTACAGGGATTCCCACAGCATGGTACAATGGTGCAAGGGGGGGGGGGATTTTCAAGGCGACCAAAAATAGACAATCTCTGTTGTTGAATAACTGACTATAGAACCAGTGTCAACTAAATCACTGTTCATATACATCTCACTGTATATATGCCAAAAATAAATTGTGTTTCAAAATTTAGTACCTAGATTTTTTTATTTTATTACTAAACCTTCCCTGGCATTAATAATCATCTTTTTTCTTTCATAATCCCTTGTTGGAAATAGAAGTTACCAGTGGCGAAGTTACATGGAGGCAATTGAGGCAATGCCTACCCTAAAAATTCTGTAGAATAAAAATTATAAATACGTATGAACTACGTAACGTAAAGATTATACATTGTTACTGTGACTGTCGAATTTATTAAACCGAAATGTGCTTTACTGAGCGACCGCTAGATGGTGACAGGTGAGATTCGGCATAAAGCGAATGAGGCAACGTGAACTTGCCTCAGAGTTTTTTGTATACATCGTATGTAAGCAATGTGCTGGCGCGAATGGGAAGTGCGGGGGAGGGGGATTGTCCCGTGCTGTACACATAGAGCGTTGAGGCATGTCTCATGTCTATGGTGCAAACAGTTAAGTTTAAGCGCGCTGTGTTGTTTATAAGTGGGCTTATTTTATGCGGTTATTAAAAGTGTGCCTGTTATTCCGCTGAACTAACAGATGATCAAGATTGTTTTTTGAATTGTTTGTAACATTAAACATATAATATAGAAACTAATCAAGTTTAAAAATTTAAAGTTCAATCAGATGTATTATTGTGTATAACTTATACAAGGATTGTTTAATAGAAACACGTTTAGAGCTGTAAAGCATTTTTATTCAACGATTTTAAAAGAAGTCTCCATTAACATTAAGACATGAGTCCCACTCTTGCACTAATCTGTAGATTCCCTGCTAGTAAAATTCTTACGGCTGTTTCCGGAACCATTCGCTAACAGCAAACTCTACCTCAGCGTCTGATTTGAAACCACCGTCCTTTTAGTGATTCCTTAAAAAAAATTTAAGGTAAGATTTTTGCCTACCCATTCATTAACTACTAGCTTCGCCACTGGAAGTTACATGAATTTAAGCCAGTTGCGTAAACAGGGGCTCAATTACCGCCTTACAAGCGTCGTAAATCAAACAAATCAGTGAAGAAAAAGAATCCAATTACAGAGAATCAAGTTAGATTATCTTGATAAGGCCTAATGTACTACTAATTATGTTAGGCCAAGTTTGACCAGGCTCTTACATTTCTCATAATTAAGTTATTGATTAGCCATACTAGAAAACGTTTTAGTATTGATGAAAAGAATAACATTAGTTTTTTATTCCAATAACTGCTTAAATGGCTGTAGTTTTACAAAAATGTTTGGATAAAGCCCCAAGATCCACTGTTAACTGGGGGTTATTCCATACTCCCGTATGTTATCTCCCCTGCCCACAAAATAAGGGGGATTTTGGAATACTTGGAGGGGAAATTGTATCATGGCTTTGGGGGGGGGGGGATGGGCACCTCTGAATATTTGAGATACATTTTTGGAATATTTATGAAAATTGTTTTATTGATCTGAAAGTACAATTATTGAAGATCTACTTTTCCACAAAACCGTCAATTTGTTTAAACATTTATTGTAGTAGGAAGACACGAGTTTTTAAATGCCATTGCAGAAAAATTCCCATTCAACCTACTAAAACCATTCTTGCGCTGCATTTAGGACTATCAGTATGATGTCGCCAAGGACCTCTTTCATAGGACCGAACATGTGGAAATCACATGAAGCAAGGTTGGGACTGAAAGGAGAGCGTTTCCACTCCTGTCCACTCAACGTTTTCAGAGTTCCTTTGTGCCAAACGATATACACAAATTGTTTACACTACCAATGTTCAAAGATGATGTAGTGCTCATTTCCATACAAAATAACCAATTCATCCTCAGTTTCGTCCACTGTGATTTGCCTATTTGCAAGCAGCAATTGACGAAAGCATTCAATGTTGTCATCATCCCTTGATGGTACCATTTTTTAACAACTCACATCATTTTGCAATGCCCTGGTGTTAAAATACACATCCCTCAACCAGCGACTAATTTCAGTAGGGTTATATCTCCATGCCCATAAAATACGACCCACTTCCTAGATTTCTAATTTGGATGGTATTTGTTTGCGCCCAACAACCGACTAACCATTATAACAAAATGGGAAACAGAAAGTTTCCAGTAAAAGTAAAAACAGAAGTTTACCAGTGTTGCCGACAACTTTCATCAAAATATCTCTTTTAGGAAAAAGAACATGGGCAAGTGCAACCAGCTTTTCAATTGCCCCTCGTATTTTACTTTTGCTGCCTTGTTTTTTACAGTGCTTGTGGAATCAAAAAATTAACATTCATCAACTTAACACTTGGAAGCACTGGTGACAGTCATCTGAGTAATGAAAATTCAGTATTCTGCCTTGCAAAGAGAAAATGTAGAAGGTTTAGCAGAGATTTAACGGACAGGAGGAGTGTACTACTAGAGACACACATGTCATCAACAGCTCACCTGTTTGGCCATAAGCGAATATACACGCATTGTAGCCTTGGAATGCATTATCAAGTATATCCCTTCCTAAACAGTCGAACACTGTTTCTTGGCTGGCAAAATGCTGACAACTGGCATCCAGAGAGTAGAAACAGTGGTCGAAAGCAAACGTTTTTGGCTGCTTTCTGAAACAAAAAACAGAAAACTCGATAAGTATTTTATATTTTTACTATTTATATATCGTATTTGCAATAATACATCAGAGTTACAAAAAGAATATGGTCCTAACACAGCCACACATTCATTTATGCATTAAACATATAAAAGTTAGGGTTGCCACCCGTCCGGGGGTGAGGGAATCTTTTCCAAGTCTGAGATTTTATTAGCAGACTTGCAAAACGCTGATTTTTAAGAAGGATGTTTGCTAGGTTAAGCATCAATTGACAAAACTTAGTTGGCGTGTTTACAGTGTTTATTTGGCATTTGAATTTGAGTCTAACCGATGGATTTTTGCTGCAACAGAAAAAATATAAATGTGACATTTCGGCCATCCAAACAACTGGCAGCCATCTTCAGGATAATTATAAACTAAAACATGTTATGTAAAGAAATAAATAATACTCTATCAGCAAGTGATAGAGAATCAACAAAATAATAATAACAAAAGTTCACATAATATATAACCAAAAGATTAAATCATCATCATCATCTTCACAGATTAAACCAAAAATGGTTTGTTCTGGTCTCAAATAGGAAAAGATTACAGCTGGTCACCCCAGAGCTTCCTCGGACGTCCCACACCTCTCCATTTCTTCGGCTTATAGTTCCACAGTTGTTTGGGTATGCGGCAGTCATCCATTCGGCAAAGATGTTCCCACCAATTCAGCCAATACTGGGCGATCCTGTCAAGTATACTCATAATATTCAATTCCTGCCATATATATGTTTCTTCTATGATCATGGAGAGTATTCCTTGCCACGTGCCTGAGAAATCTCATTTCAAACGCTTGGATGCGACTGGCCTGGCCTTTCATTAAAGTCCATTCTCAGACCCATAAAGAAGTGTGGGAAGAGCCACCACCTTGTAGCATTTTAGGCGTGTTCCTTTATTTGCTGATTTAAGGGTTTGCCTAATGGTACTGCACATAAGGTTGAAATTATGCAACTTATTCACAACGTCTTGCATGCATTATAAGACACACTGTAGCCCAGGTATTCAAAATTGCTAACTTGTTCCAGGACAGTACCATCTAAACAATTTTTGCCCTTACGGGATCAGTTCCACGAAAAGCCATACTTAGTCTTACGTGTGGATATCTTTAATCCAGAGTCTTTGCAGATTCGATTAAACAAATGTATCCCCATCTGCAATCTGTTTTACGAGTCCGAAAAGATTAAATAATACAAATAAATACTTACTATGAAGACAGACAACACTGAAAACACAAGCACAATGCACACGAACACTTACCCACCAACAAACCACTGCGACAGGGACGCAACGGGCCCAACCCTTCTATAGTAGAAGTGAAAGCAGTGGCGGCTGGTAACATTTTTGACTGGGGGGGGGGGGCAAAATTTTTTTGGACCCATATGTAACAAAAGTCACCAGTAGAAACTAAATTATTGCTATTATCATGAAATAATTGTAAAATTGAACCTTTTGCTTTACTAGTAAAAGTATTGTTAATATCAAAAACCTACCTTGCAAACTACCAATATTTAAACAGTGTTTGAAACTGAAATTATTTATAACCCTAAGCAGTTCACATTCCTAAACTTAAATACTTAATAAATTATATATTATTAAATGCATGGATTACTAAATAAAATATATTTGTTCCCTACCTTGGATTAGTTTATTTGCTTGACCATGAAACCCATTCTCCTCTCCTTTTGCTTGGCAGAATGTTTAATAACTAATTCATTGAAGTTAGGAGTTATTTCTAACATTTTTTTTTATTGAATACATTCCCAGAGCACTTAGTCTGTCCTCTTTCATTGTATTACGTGTAAATGTTTTAATGCGTTTGAGAGTTGAGAAACATCATTCACTTTCTGCTGTAGTCATAGGGATTGTACAAATAATTTTTAATAGTTTTACCAGTTTGGGAAAAACAGTAACTAGATTATTTTCATATACAAAATTGAGTAGAACCAATGCGCCAGCTGCTTTTGTGAAGTCGGGCCTGCTGTATAGGACTACCAGTTCATGTCTTAATGCAGTTTCATTTAAATTAAATTGTTTAGCAGCAATTTGTAACTTTGTTTCTGGAAAGATAAGCTGATGTTTAGAAAACAGGGTTGGTTGCAACAAAACTGCTATTGCTAAATGGTCTGAAAATGAAAATCTCTCGTCTATGTTGGTAACTATTATGTCACAAACTTCTTTAGCTGCAGTCTTCTTGCTTTCATCAAAACGTGACCTTTTTGGATTTTGAGATGATTCTCCAAAATCACTTGTTGCAGACAGACTGGCATCAAAATCAATATAATCTCTGACATTTTGAATGTGTGACTTGAATGAGGCAACATACTGGTGTGTTTTAATACTGTCAATTTCTACTTGCTGTAATTGATTAAACAAAATGTCACAGGATGGCATAATTTTGTTGAAAAATGTTAAAATTAAACATCATCATTATTTAATGTGTTTTTCAGTCCTAATGCTTTCTGAACAGTGGACTTGTCACTCTCGTCATCATCTATGATTTTTTCAAGAGCAGCGGAAATGTCATTTTTATGAATAAATACTGTTGTCACACAATGGGATTTAAAATTCCACCTGGTATTAGAACATTTTGGGAGACGTTTCTTTACTACTTCATCAAGTATGGCAGTTTCTTTGGAAGATCTTGAAAAAAATGTTGTAAAGCCATCTAAATTACAGAAAAATATTTTTACTTGCTTGTTTTGTGATGCAGCGCGCTCAATAATTAAGTTTAGTTGATGGGCATAGCAGTGTATATGGCTTTAACTTTTGCTTGAACACCATTATGTTTTCCACTCACTACTGCTGCCCCATCGTAACTTTGTCCAATAATTTTACTAGGCATCTTATCAAGTTCTAATTTTGCTAATTCTTCAAAAATAGTATTACTAATACCTTCAGTGGAGTGATCTTGTGGACTGCAAAACTGATAAATCTCTCATGTAATTTTCCATTCAATTCATACCTCACAACTAACACCATTTGTGACAGAGTGGCACAATCCGTGGTTTCATCTGCTTCAATTGAAATGTAGTCAGTTTCATTTATTTCTTTTTTTATTAGTCCAATGCACACTGCATAAATAGAATTCAAAATTTCATTTTGAATTGTTTTAGAAAGACCAACGAAAACCATATTGTTTGTTTTTTCAATGTGCTCTCTTAAGGTGCTATCTAGGCCTGCCATTAAATTTACTAAGTCCCTAAAAATACCTGGATTCTCAGATATGTTTGTTTCATCATGTCCTCTTAAAGCTAGTTCAAATATTCCACAAAACTTTACACAGCCAATTAACTTACTTAGGATGTATCTGTTCTTAGAGACTTCTTCATTATGCTGTTTAATTTTTAATCTATATGTACTGTCTAACTGGCAACTAATATTGACTTTTTCTAACAATGAATATTCAATACAATTGTTCATATGAGTTTCACTAATTTTATGTTTTTTAATTTTTTTCTCCCAAATTTTTCAAGTCCTTAATTCCATTTTCAGTCCAGGCTGAATCAGTGTTTACGTTTATCACCAAACCTACACACCAAAAAAAGGAATTCATCACCTCACATCCACATATCCAATCAGCATGTAACAGTTTCAATTAAATTTTCTTGTGTAGTTGTTTTACTTGATGCTGGCCTGTCCGTTTTATAATTTTGTTGTGAGATATCTAAATTGGGTTTTGGTGGCCCTATTTTTTTTAGTTCTATTTTCTTTTCGTTAGTAAGTGAATTTAAAAATAATCAAACGTTTAATATTACTTACTGAATTCATAGCCATTTTTTTTGTTTCTAACAAATACGTACAGAACACACAGGCTCAGGCCTACACAGAATAAGTTACACGTTTATGTACACAAGGTTCGACAAAAACACTATCTTACACAGAATACACTGCCTAATCTATATTAATAAATCTCTAGGCCGGGTCTACGTTTGTCCGTGGTAATCTCAGAATCTACTGAACCGATTTCAATGAAACTTTGCGCGCTGTTAGCAGGTACCCAACGGAAGGCTTTCCACTTTATTTGATAACGATAGGTTAAAAAGAACAGAAGTTATTGCAAAAATACTCATTTTTGTAAACCCGCGGCATCGATCACGAATAACGATAGGTTAAAAAGAACCGAAGTTATTGCAAAAAAACTCATTTTTTTAAACCCGTGGCTTCAATCGCGAATATTTGTATATGATTGTCGTGGTAACTGTCGAGTTGGTAAATTGCTAATGGTACATCTATATTAATAATATTCTTATATTGTAAGTTATAAATATCCAAAAAGTGCAAAGCAATAGATCCATCATTCATGTTTCCTCGATACGTAAAATCAAAATTTGATAATTTAGTAGATATTTACAAACATGCAGTAACACAATTAGATGAAATGTTTATTCGTATAGAATAATACAAATAGTGTATACATAAGTATATTGATATCAGTTAATCTATTTGAATATTTACATTTTAGTAGAGATATGGAATTCTTATCAGTATATGGAATTCATATAAACAACACAATAATTCACTGTTTGATTATATTGTAACATTGATTATACAGTACACGTTGATTCTGACAAACAATACTCTTCGACATTTGAATATTCAGTAGGCCTATGTACAGTAGGAATAATTAATTGTCGAGAATTATACTTCACCTACTTCATAGAGAATTATGCGATGAGCATCAGTGATGTAGTATCAGTGCTTTATTCCGTTAATTTTACGTCATGGGTAAGTAATATGTGCAATATGTATTGTATTGTATAAATTATTAATTGTCCCCTAGAGATTTATTAGTATAGATCAAATAAATACATTTTCACTTTTTTTAGCTTTGCAATGCCAAAAAGACGATCATGTTTAGGAAGATCTACTGCTGCTGCGGAAAGAAAGAGGCGTCTTAGAGCATCTGAAAATGACGTCGAAGGAGTCGAAATGCAATCAGCTCCTGGAAACTCTTCAGAAAGATCTGGATTAGAAGAAGTCTCACAGGTTGAAAGTCCTACGATTCGTGAAAATAGATTAGCGGCACAAAGATGCAGGCAAGCGATTCTCAGATCACGAGGTCCTACTTTACGATAGAATGCAAAATTAAATAGTGGTTTCAATTATAATCCAGTTATTAACTACGCGAATGAAACAGATATCGGGTTACCGAGTATGGTTTGCCCTCATTGCAAAGCTTTAGAGTGGAAAAATGAATCATATGGATTATGTTGCTCTGCGGGAAAAGTGCAATTAGATCCCACACTTCCTCCTCCTGCACCGTTAAAATCATTATTAAATGGAGAACATCTTTTATCAAAAAAATTTTTGAATGCATTAAGATCGTACAATTCAGCTTCTCAATTTACATCATTCGGAGCCAATGAAATAGTCGAAGGGAGCTTCATGCCTACTTTCAAAATTCAAGGGCAAGTATATCACCTTATGGGATCATTACTCCCTACACAAAACGAAGTACCAAAATTTCTACAGGTGTATTTCATAGCTGATTATTTACAGCAAGCTGAAATAAGAATGGATCATGTTCGTAACTTGGATAAGACATTAGTAACAGAACTTCAAAATTTACTTCATGCAATCAACGTTTATGTTGGTGAACTGAAAAGTGCGTTTGAATTTGTAACATCTGCGAATAATAATCAGTACAATACTGTGATTCATGCTGATCGAAAAGAAAATAATGAAGAGCACAGGGGTCGCTACAATGCACCGACAACTAATGAGGTGGCAGTAGTTTTAGTTAACCAGGAATGCGATAAACGCGATATAATAATCCGTGCGAGGGATCATACGCTGCATCGAATTGCAGAAACACATCGAGCTTAAGATGGTTATCATTTTACACTAAAATCAGTCGATCCTCAGACTGGGTTACAAACTACTAAGAAAGTTTCAGCTCTACAATTTTATTCGTACAGACTCATGATGAGAAAAGACGAGTACAATAATTTAATTTATTACAAACAGCTTCTGAATCAATATATTGTTGATATGTATGCTAAGATAGAGACGGAAAGGCTAATATACATCCGTACTCATCAAACTCATTTAAGAGCTGAGAATTACATAGATCTGCAAGATGCATTACGAAATAATGAAAGTTTGGATAATTTAAGCCGCTTGGTCATTCTACCCTCAAGTTTCACAGGAGGTCCACGATATATGCATGAGCGAACGCAAGACGCTTTTTGCTACGTACGCAAATACTTGCGGCCTGATTTATTTATTACGTCCACTATAAATCCTAAGTGGAGAGAGATCGTCCAGGAGTTGCATCAAGGCTTTTCAGCTCAAGATCGACACGACTTGGTAGCATGCATATTTCATTTGAAATTGAAGAAATTAATGGATTTCTTAGTGAAAGGTAAAATTTTTGGCTCAGTTGTCTGCTACATGTACAGCGTAGAGTGGCAGAAAAGAGGTTTGCCACATGCGCATATTTTGCTCTGGTTAGAAGAAAAAATACGACCAGATCAGATAGATTCTGTGATTAGTCCAGAGCTGCCGGACCCTAATAAAGATCCAGAGCTTTATGATATAGTTAAAACACATATGATTCATGGGCCATGTGGAACAATTAATGCACAGTCACCATGTATGAAGGAGGGTCAGTGTACTAAATGATATCCTAAATCGCTTACAAAAGAAACGACGATAAATGATGACAGCTACCCTAATTATCGCCGACTAAGTCCTGAAGATGGAGGTTTTCAGTGTGAAATCCGTTTGAGAGATGAGATTTTTATAGTTGACAATATATGGGTAGTTCCATACTCACCGGTGCTTCCACGAGCTTTTGGTGCTCACATCAATGTTGAATTGTGTAAAATCCATTAAATATATATGTAAATATGTCAATAAAAGCTCCGATCTAGCTACGATTGGTATACAAAATTCTTACGATCAGGTATTACAGTTTCAAAATGGTCGATACATAAGCACATCTGAAGCTATATGGAGAATCTTCTCTTTCCCTATACATGAGCGTTTTCCACCTAATATTCATCTAGATGTACATCTTGAAAATGGGCAGAGAGTTTATTTTCGAGAAGATAATTTGCACGGAAGAATAGAAAATCCAAGAACCACCACTTGTAACTTTTAATTACGTTTTAATTAATACAATTTGGAAACATAAAATATCTAAAAACTGTCAACTTCTAAAATTCTTACCTTCCCGTGGTCCAGGGTCCTATATGCGAACTCGTGACCTGTAAGAGTGGTTATTGGGTTTCGTTACATAATAATTCTCTACTCTCATTTATCACCTTTTAAACAAACTCATTTTAATGTTAATTTGTGATTATACGTTTTATTGACAATTAATTAATTAACAAAAATATTTAACTCGAGTCCCTGTTCTTAGGCGTCATCTGTGATTATACGATTTATTACAGAATTATAAATTATATAGTTACCTTCACACCTACCTTGATTTCGGGTCCAAGATCCCAGCACGAACTGTGAATGTAACGTGATTTGGATGTTGTGAAAATAACATACTCGACTCGCATTTGTGTACGATAACTAAAATTTTATTTCATTCTTTCAAACTGTTTTTTAGATTAAGAACTCTTCATTTCTTTCAGGTTATCAATTGTTTCCGGATAATTAATACAAAACAAAAATTTCTTTAAATATTAATACAACAATCTTATATAAATAAAAGTTAAAAATAAACACCTTATATTAAATAAAGCAGCCCAGCCTGCTCACACGCTACATTCACACCATTTTAAAACCCCATTGTCTTGATTAATTTGTTTGAACCCCTTTTTGTTAAAAAATGAAATTATTAGGATTGATTACCCAACCGGCGTCATTCCTCTCATAGCCATGTGCCGCGTGCGTTTCTAAGTCCGAAGGTTTATAACTCACATTTTATTTTGGCCCGTTTACTTCACTGACTCTATTCTGATATATTAACTCACTTTAAATTTTGGTTACCACTTTTTTTTACATAATAAATTTAAATTTGGTGTGCACACGTTTTTTTTCGCTCCCGACCGGGATACGGGTTCAATTCAACTGGGAAGAGCGCTACCAAAAATTCTCCCACCACGTCGGTTGCTGGATAGGAAAACCAATGCCTTCTGATGTTAAACTGTTCGTCACTGTACTTAGAGTATGTGTTATTCACGTGTGTTAGACGTTGACGAAATTTTGAGGCCACTAGTCACGTCACTCAAATGGGCGTGTTTTGTGTCATGCTTCCGTCCGCTAACTCGCACATGGCAAACAAATTTGTTACAATTGGCCATTTTGTTCGGCTTGGCCTGAGCCTGTGAGCGTCGTCTGCGCGCCCCGCAGGTGTTCGCGCGTTTGTGTGCGTCACACAGCACTGAAGTTCTTGGAATTATACTGCGTTGTCGGACACACACTGCATTCCATTGTCCTTTGTCTGAATAACACCGTTTTATGTAGTGGACTTGCTACCGTATTTATACATGAGAGTGGCACTTGAAAATGAAATGAATTTAATAAAATGAAATACCCCATTCTGTCCATTACAATTTATATTCTCTACATCTATTACATAGTATTTTATTATAATAGCCCCTACTTCTACACCAGTACTTTTACGTTTTATTTTCCCCTTTATTTTTTACGTACACACATTCTCTCACTCTTTCTTTTTACATTGCTTTACCCACTCGTATTTGAGCTCAATATATTTTCTAGGTTTTTAGTAACTGATTGATTATATTGTACCTGCAGTGCTATTCCGCCATCTTTCTATTTCACTCTCACAACACTGTTTTTATACTTCACGTTTACATTTATTATTCATTCCGCGGACACTATTTCTGCCTGTTGTCCTTCTCTGACACAATTACATATTTCGGTAGACCTTAGCTACTCAGTTCACTTCGGTCTACCGAAATTCCGAGGCTGCGTTATATTACGGCTGTACTGTGTGAATCGTTGTGATGAACTGGCCGGCGACGACTGTTGACTGTCTGTTTGCGCTTGGTTGCCTACCCGCCAGGTGTTAGGCGTCGCCGTCAACTCGTACTCTGTGATTCGTTGTTTCCATCGCATGTTCGTCTACGGAATTTCCGGCACGTGACTTTCACGTTGTGAAAAGGCGGCACACACGTGCGCTCGTACGCATGAATACGCACCCTACTGACAATAAACATTCTTGTACCGTGCTGTGCCTTCCACGGAGCTACAGTCAGTGACCAAAAATACACTCTGGGTGAATAAAAAGATTACCTCAAAGGTTGTCTGCAGATGGTTAACATGAAAGTCTTTAAATTATAAACCCCCTTCAGTTTGTCCCGTTACACACTCTCATGGCATTTTTTTATCTATGTCGGGTAGATGACTTTGCCAAAACTTTGTTGTACGAAGAAGTGCCAGCATATTACACTTTCCATAGGCAGCCAGGAAAATTTCAACGTAGACGTCAAGGAGTCTTATTAGGAGGGAGCGAGAACGTATATCGTGAACACGTATTGGGTTGAGTGTATACAGTTCATCCAAACAATCATGAATGTTATTTTCTTCGTTTACTTCTGCACAATATACGTGGCCCAACTTCATTTGAAAATATCAAGACTGTCGACAACGTAATTCATCCAACGTTTCAAGCTGCATGCCAAGCTCTTGATCTCCTAGAGAATGACAATCATTCGAACGACACATTGTCAGAGGCAAGTTTATTTGCTAGCCCTGACAAAATGAGACAACGTTTTGAAATAATGTTGGTGTTCTGCAGTATTTCAAACCCGAGTCCATTGTGGATTAAATACAAAAACCACTTCTCTGAAGACTTGATTCGAGATATTATGCGTTGAATTCCTGATACTGATTTGAGTTTATACAAGGAAAGCATTGAAAATAGTTGTTTACTGCTTTTACAAGATTTTGTTACATTTGTCGGTGGTAATCCGATAGCTCAATACGGATTACCAAATCCACAGTCTACCGTACAAAACATTTCAAAGGAATATCTTTCTGAAACCACTTACGACAGACAACAGCTACTTTCTACAGTTGAAGAGAATGAAATATTACTGACAGACGAACAAAGAAATATATATCAACTCATTCTTCAAAGTGTTTACTGTAAATCTGGAAATGCATTTTTCCTTGATGCACCAGGAGACACAGGTAAACCATTTTTAATCAAATTGACTCTTTCAAAGTTAAGAAGCGAAGGTAAGACCGGATTAGCAGTAGCTTCCTCGGGAATCGCTGCTACATTATTACCTGGCAGAAAAACGGCTCATTCCTTATTTAAAATACCGATCGATTTGAATTGCAGCGAATTTCCAATGTGTAATATTTCCAAAAATAGTGCTAAACAGAATTGATTACAAATGCAGACTTGATTGTTTGGGATGAGTGCACTATGGCCCCTAAAAAATCAGTAGAAGCTCTCGATAGAACTCTACGAGATTTGCGCAATGACAACAGATTTATGGGTGGAATAACTTTTCTCTTTGCCGGAGATTTCAGACAAACATTGCCCGTAGTTACGCGAGGTACCAGAGCTGATGAAGTAAACGCTTGCGTCAAACGATCGAATATATGGCGTACCGTTCAAACAGTATCACTCACAATATACATGAGAGTCCAACTTGGAGGTGATGCAGATATTCACGAATTTTCTACTACTTTATTAAACCTTTGAGATGGTAAGATACCAGAGACAGATGGTGCGATATGTTTACCGCCGTCATTATGTCGTACAGTTTCTTCACTGTCAGAGTTGATCAAAAAGGTTTTTATGGACATACTGAGTCTATAAATTTGCACAATGATGTGTGGTTATGTGAGCATGTGATACTAGCACCAAGAAACGAACAAGTAAATGTCATAAATAGCTGCATATTGCATAAATTTCCAGGAGACGAAAAGCATATCACTCCATTAATACAGGTTTGAATGAAGAGGATGCAGTACATTACCCAACTGAGTTTTGACATGATAATGTCTTATGGCTGGCCATCATTTGGAAATTTCTGTAACGCATCACGCTGCATGACGTCATCATTTACCAGCCGGGAATCGTTAACTAAAACCGCGACCGCTAACGTGCTAACGTCCGTCGCAGATTAAAGACCTAACAAGCAAACAACACTGCATAGCTGTAGATAGGTATGTAACCAATCAGTCAGTCAGTAACCATAATAATGTTGCGTTTAGCTGGCGGCTGAAAGACATTATCATGCTCTTAAGCTTTTACCATTTGGTAAACGGTACTTTACATTTTTGAATACTTTATCTGCATCAGGATTACCAGCTCACACATTGAAATTAAAACTAGGTGTTCCAATTACACTCATAAGAAATCTGAAGCCACCACAGTTATGCAATGGAACACGATTGAAAGTTAGGTCGCTAAAAAAACATATCATCGAAGCGACTATCTCAACAGGCTGCGGCAAAGGAGAAACAGTATTTATCCCAAGAATTCCAATCATACCCAATAACTTTCCATTTCAATTTAAAAGACTTCAGTTTCTGGTTAATTTATGCTTTGCAATGACTATCAATAAGTCACAAGGGCAAACTTTACGTACAGCTGGTGTGGATTTAAGAGCTGCTTGCTTTTCTCACGTAAAGCTGGTGTGGATTTAAGAGCTGCTTGCTTTTCTCATGGACAACTGTATGTGGCATGTTCTCGAGTAATAAGTAGAAGCAGGGAGCTCTTTATTTGCTCTGATAACGGTAGAACAAAAAATTTAGTTTATAACGAGGCACTGGTGTAAAAATGTATATAAAAACTGAGTATACTGGACTGTGATACATTTACGTATATAAGGATTCTACCAAAAAGTTTAAGACTGACTTAGCACGTACGATTTCGACTAATTCATATCAATATACTTATGTATTCATTATTTGTATTATTCTATATGAATAAACATTTTATCTAATTGTGTTACTGCATGTTTGTAAATATCTACTAAATTATCAAATTTTGATTTTACGTATCGAGAAAACATGAATGATGGATCTATTGCTTCTCACTTTTTGGAAATTCATAACTTATAAGAATATTATTAATATAGATGTACCATTAGCAATTTACCAACTCGACAGTTACCACAACAATCATATACAAATATTCGCGTGCGAAGCCGCGGGTACCTGCTAGTAAAGAATAAATTATTAGAACATTACGTTTACACAAAAAGTACAACAAGAACACAATCAAAACTATATAAAACACAAAAGAAAATATATGCACTTTAAACAGCAACACGGAAGTTTTGAACAACGCTCCGGTTCTCTATGAAAAGAGCCGCGAAATCAGACAGCGGGCAGAGTCCTCCCTATTATGGCAACCGCTAATTTAAAAGCATAGACATGTGTACACGTCCTCTTACCGCGCTCCCCGCAGGACCCGACTATGCAGGGAGGGCTTTCGTATTAGCGACCGGCTGCGGGACCATGCCGAAAACATCGGGTGATCGCTATTAGTCGCCCCAAAAATATCTATCACATAAGGATACTACACATTATAGTTATATTATTGGCAAGTTTAATTTGCAAATTTAGTGAGAGGGCTGCGCCATTTTGCCCTCCCTGTACGAGCCCCCACTGAGTGAAAGTAAGTGGCAAACATCGCCTACGCACAAACCGCTAAGGCCACCAAACAACTAAAGGGTTTTATGAACTGAACGAAGCCTGGTGTTTGGAATTTCGCTAGTAATCTGACTAATGCAGTTATTACTTGTAACACAAGTTCGAGGGCTGTGCGGGACGAAGGGCATGTCCGTCGCCCGCTCGTATACTGCGTCCTGAGCTTCAGATAGAGCTCCTGCCGCAGGGACGATAGACAGGTTGGATTTAGGATATGGCCTGCTACCGACAGTGCGTGTTAAATTAATTATTCAATTAATTGAGGGTGAGAGTACGCCGAGGGCGGGTCCAAGATTCTCCTGGCACACATTGATAGCGACCGAGGGCGCTAATGAGGTGGATGCCCTGGAATCGGGCGGTAAGGCGATAGAATTTTCGGGACAGTGTCCGTATAGTAGTGTATATATATAGTGGGCTTTGCACGCCCGGCGCAATCCTCAGTCAAGGAGAGACTGAAGCTTTCGCTTATGGGTCTTGGCCAAGTAGCACCATACAGGGATCGCGTAGGTAACCATCGGCACCACATAGGTGGAGACGATAAGTTTCCTTTGGCGGCGGGTCATGGCGTTGCTGCATAGCACGGGACGCAGTTGGTATAGGCGATTGGCGGTCTTGCGGGCTACTTGTGCGGAGTGTGCCCGCCAGGTAAGACGACGGTCAAGGTGGACCCCGTACTTGTAAAAGTAAAACCAGCGCCCTTAAATCTTCATTAGAGCCAATTATTTCTTTACTAATTATTTTTTGCTTCCTACCATAAAATGTTATCGAGAAGTGTTACCTCTCTGAACAGTCGCTCTGGGCTCATTCACACGGACCTGGAAGGGTCGACACGATTCGCCCATGTATTCACAACCACACTCACACGGGATGTTATAAAAAATATATTTCTAATTGAATCCAGGGTACCGAGGTTTTGTATGGGTGGCCGAAACGCTGTATTTATACTTTCTCCTGTGATCGCAAACGTCCATCAGTTAGATTCAAATTCAAATGTCTACAATTCATCACGGCCATCTTGTAAAGAAGTGTTTATTCGTTTGCGATTTTTGCGTTTACTGTTACCATAAATCAGAAAATTGAGAAAGATCTTCACAGTGGGCACAAGAGGAAAGTACGGAATGCCACTTGCAACTGTATATTTTCTTTTATTTTTTCCGATTGATGTTTATTGTTTTTATTATTTAACATTTTCCCATTTAATTAACACAATCTTTACGTTAAGAAAAATTAACCGTTTTGCAGTGGATATCTATATATTGTAACGTTACATAACCCAGTCCCAAAAATGATAACTTAATTATCCTACCATAAAGGTCAGAAATGGGTATAATATACCTAGCTCTAAATTACTTTATATCACCAAACATTATAAACTATATTTAATTGATATAAAGTGTAACAAGTGAGTTATAGTGTACCCAGTGAGTAAATAAGTGACTTTGAAGGGAGCATCTTACAGACTTGTGCTGTAGATGTAGAAACAATTGATTATAATAGTAGACTGTGTTGCTACTAACCAGTTATGTATTTTGTTTAATTATTGTATGATTTGTATTGTGTAGGCAACTAAATTTAGTACCTAGGTTTAATTTTATATTTAATAGAATAATTATGTTTGACTATAAGATAACCCAGGGTTAAAAATAAAAGAGTTAAATATAAGATGATAATAAAAAATAAAATCATACTGTATGAGGAAAATGGCAGAAGAAAATAGTGCAGTGTAAGGATACTATAAGAAATTAATAAATAATATATAAATTCAATTAAAGGAAATAATAATATTAAAGACTTATATCTAAGGTTATAAGAAAATAAACGGAAAAACCTTATTGTTTAAATTAGCAGCCATCCTTACTATTTCTTTTATGAATTTGCTAACTGCTATAATTTTTTATTGTTCGACTAAGCTTTTCGTCATTACTGACATCTTCAGGTCTTAAACAACGACCTGAAGATGTTTCAGGTTGTTTAAGACCTGAAGATGTCAGTAATGACGAAAAGCTTAGTCGAACAATAAAAAATTATAGCAGTTAGCAAATTCATAAAAGAAATAGGAAAAACCTTAAATAAATCAAATTGGATAATAAACCAAAGTTAAAAAGAATTATTTTTCTATAAATAAGAAATAAATTTATAATAATTAAAAACAGCCTATATACTCAAAAGTAAACAGAGGCACCAATAAAAACTGATATAAAAATTATTGGTTACTATGAGTAACGATATAACAACATATGAATTAACTGTTAAAAACGATTGAAAACCGTTCGGTTGAGAAAAGTGATGACACAAAAAATTGTATTAAAACCATTTTAAAGCTTTCGGAAACGGTGAAAAAATGGAATAAAAATTAACTCACAGTATCCACCTTATGTTCACACTCCTTCAGATATCAAATATAACGTGCTTTACCCGATAAAAAAGTGAAATAACCAATTCCAAGATCTGGCCTAGCTAAACCAAACTTCGAGATATTAGCGAGATTGTATCGTATGGACATTCCACGAAATTACAAAACAACTAGAACTACAACACGAGAAATAGCTCCATTCAAGTAAAAACTTCGAGGAAAGAGGTAATATAAACGTTATTAATCATTATTAACCAAGAAAACCTCATATCAAATCGTTGTGCAGTTACAATATTTCGTAAATGATTCCATGTGTATAATAAGGAAATAATCTGCACTCTTGCGGACAAATCCGGAACTACATACTACGAAATAAACCAAAAAATTCGAAATTTATTATTTTTTTTATCTTGTAAAGCGTAGTATATAATTATTCATTTCTGACCGTCTCATAACACAAAGAACTTACCCTTAACCCTGGGGAAATTAATAAAAAATAAATTATATGTTGTTTAATGTCTAATCAAGGATAAAATTATAAAATCATAAAAAATATATTTTATGATAATTCAAATGTTTACCTAACTAAATCGATCCAATGTAATTGACTGAAAAGGATCGATTATAATATTTGTATACTGGAAGAAGAGGAAATCTGTGTATTATACAAATAAATACTCTGAATATTTTATGTTAAATAATCAAACGTGTATTCTTTATTGTAGAGGGTAGTTGTTGTCGATTTTCAGTAAGCCAAGAAGAGGACTATCCACCGGGGAGTATTACCGAACAGTGGTGTTTGGTTAACCTAACATTTTGAGGTTGATGTCAAAATCAGCTGATCTTATCAACAGCGAATTTTTAAAACTAAGAAATTGTATAATCTGGGTGTAACAAAATTGTTCTTACTCTCTCTTCTAACTAAGATTAAACAACTTCCTTAATCTCTACCAAATCACACACACTCGATTTCTGTTTCGTTTGGTAAACGTCAAATCCGATTGATTTGAACATTAATGATTATAATTCATAAGTGACGATCGCAAAAAGGTACTCTGACCGCTCCGAGATTTTCAAAAGACGGACGTCACACATAAAAAGCGATTACGTTACAATATGTATTTTTTTTATTAGTAAATTTTATGCTTATTTTATAAATATTTTTTACAAATAAAAGTCATGTTGAAAATCAATTTTACTTTTCCAACAACACAGCAAGTTTGCAAGTTTATTATGAATGACATTCTAATGACACATCAAATGCGTTTTTTGTTGATTCAGAAGTACACGTTTCATGTCCGGGAATGTCCTAGTTTGTGAAACGTACTCCGAGTTCATTTTAGAATACAGTATGACAAGTATGGTTAATGAAAGCAGATGACAGTATGCTTCATATATTTTGTGCTTTTTATCCAAGCCACACGAGTAGGACCATGAAACTAGCCTCAGGACGAAACTGTAATATGATTTGCATAAGCACACAACGCGAAGGCGCTACAGGTTGATGTGAAAGTCTGTGGAACGGTTGCCATCGGACGTGATACGGAATTTATCAAAGTCTCATATTTGCGAAGGATTAGCCCCGAAGCGCACAACACCAAAGCGGTCTGTAAAATCTGGACCCAGGGTAGGTACGAGAGTACCCAACCTATACAAGAGAGAGCCGGCTAATCTCGTTAGCAACCACAGCATCTCTTAGTGTTCCACTAGCTCTAATGCAATTCACGTAGGTAATTCGTGAGATAGTGCGAGATTGACTTTGTATTTTCATATTTTAAGTACACCTCTGGCCTGCTGATACAAGTAATCTTGACTGAAATTTATATTGTGTTAAAGTATTCCGTTTTAACGAACAATCAATTTGTATTTGATTTTTGCAATGTATGTTTACGTAATCGGCTGCTTTGAACGTCATTATTGAAAAATTTTAATACATATTTTTTGTTTGTTTTTGTTTGAATTTGCTCTTTAACTGTTGTGTTTTTATATATGAACATGCAAAAATACATAAAAACATATATGTAATCACTTCTGTATATTCAATTTGAGTCCTTGGTATACTGTAAATTAATTTACGCCTTTTAAATCTGGTAACTGTTTTCACTCGTCGATATATTTTTCGTCGGACTTCGATTTAACAAAATTTTCTAGTTAACAACCACATTTTATTGATATAATTGTTAATACAGAACAATTCGCTCATTATATGATGTGTCATCCTCATACTGAAGATGCCACAGAATCACAAGACAAAATGGGCGAAACGTTTAGTATTAACAATGATATAAATAAAACGTTGTTCTCAACACAAAAAAAAGCATTGTCAGGAAATTGATGTTTGTTATTTAGTGAATATGTTATTTAGTAAATATGTGACTAAACTGGAATTATAATTTGCGGTTTCTACTAAGCATTTCCATAGTGATTAGCTCTATCATATGTTATTTTTATTGTACATTAAATGTATTTAATAAACGCTATAATAAGTAATTCTCACGTTACAGAATCTTACTCGTACATAATTCATATAATACAGTGTATAGTCATTCTTCATTTTAATTTCTAAAATTTTTCATGTTTATAAGATTGACTTATTAATTTAGTTCACATCCTTTACACTGAATACATTTATTCTTTAGGTAAGTACGTACATTTATTCCGTTACATCATCATATGGAACGACAGCTACGAGCTTTCGGAAAATATATTTACAACGAAGCTACAACTCTATTCATCGTGAATACGTCAGAGCATATTTTAAGGAATTTGCACTAGGCGACACTTAACCAACCAACGTGTACATATATGATTTTTATATAATATTGAAAATTATGTAATTTGAATTTAACTTGACCATGATCATGTTTATTCTTTACTCGTGAAATTAACTGTAAAAGTAGACACAAATTCTTTAGACATTAGGAAAATAATTTTAAAAAAATACCACAAACACTCAAATGGATTCATTATAATTAATTATATAATATTCAATAAGTACATTACAGTGTGGTGTGCACATTACTACTACACAGAGGTTTGTTACAAATCCAAAGCCTTTTATCATTGGTCTACTTAAAAATATATAAAGAACGGTAATTATATATATACACACAGACTGAGATTGGCAAAAGCTTAAACACTATAAGTTTGTTTAATTATAAGTAATTTTTAAAAAATGAAAAAGGCATAACATTTCATATTAAATTGCTTTACAACTAAATAAGTTAGTTAAGAAAGAAAAAGGAAAAAGTATGCTAGTAACAAAATATTTGCAATTCGCACACTGTACAGACAATGCTGAAAGCTAGTATACGCAAATGCAAACGCGCCTTCGTGATTTGCTGATTTCTCCCCCTTTTTTCTCACTTTTCGGCATCGGCACTAATACCTGCCACTAGGCGGCACTCTCTGGAATATGTTCATACAAAATATACAAACTTCTTAGTACATTATTCAATATACAATAAATTCTTGTATTTTTTTGTAAATATTTGTGTTTCCGTTCAATTATTTCGTATTTAAACGCGTTTTGCAGTACGTTTCCACAAACTACTGTTTGGGGCGAAATTCGATTTACCTTCGACACAGAAAACCGCTAATCATTATTACTGATCAACCACACCGCTTCACTGCACTATTCGTACTTGTTAATTAGCACGATACAATTGGTGCGCCAGCATCCGGGTCACAGTGGCTGTTTATCATCTCCGACCCCGCATCATGGAGACACAACCCGCACAAACAAACCAAAGCAACATTAATAAAATATTCAACAACTAACGCGATACAATATATACATACATAGATATACTGTGACACCTTTCACAAAATGTGTTATGGAAAATAAAGTTACTGACGTGAACTAAAGAATATAAAGTTGTATAAAAAGAATTATTTTCTTGTGCAAGTATTGAAAACCTCCACAGGGGATATCGCCTAACAGTCTTTACAGGGGGGGAGATTTCCCGTTGAGAGCTATGCTGATGGTAGCGTAGCCCTAGTCGAGGAGCTACACGAAACGGTCCACCTTGTTTAATCCACTATCCCTACCATTCTTAAATATAATTGTATTTAATACAAAGGTTTTTAAAATATATAAACACTTGGTACGTTCCAGATTTTGTATTTAACTCTGGCAGCTGTTTCAGCTTATGAAGCTATTCTTAAAGAGATCAGTAAACAACTAACAAAGGATGTTAGGGTGGTGAACATATGTTTAGGGCGTGTGTATCCGGACATGTGTGGGGTGTGATGAAGTAGGGGGAGGGGTTGGAGAAGCTAAGGGAAGGTCTTAGCTTAGTTTATTTAGTTAAGTTTTATATTTTGAATTCAGTTTGTATTTAGTTTTTACAGACACTTGACCTTCCCTTAGCTTCTCCAACCCCTCCCCCCTACTTCATCACACCCCACACATGTCCGGATACACACGCTCTAAACGTATGTTCACCACCCTAATATCCTTTGTTAGTTGTTCACTGATCTCTTTGAGAATAGCTTCATAAGCTGAAACAGCTGTCAGAGTTAAATAAAAACCGTAAAACGTACCAAGTGTTTATATATTTAAAAAATTATCAAAATCAGAACAACAGACGCAAAGCCACCTCATCTTACTCTCAGAAGAATGTGGGCTAGTTTCCGGGGACCCTAACACCGAGGCTCACAGGCTGAGGAACAGTAACCTCTTCAGAAGTGTCCCTGGTCCACAGGGTTATTAACTTTCCCCAGAAAATAACCCTTACTACAAACTTAAAATAGTGCCAAAGTTTGGGGCGTTGGCGAATCGGAACAAGTCCAACGAACTAAACAGGAAAAGGACGCGACGACGACGCCGAACCATTCGGATTACGCGGCCGACGTACGTTTCACATAAGGTCGTTCGGAATCATCAGAGAATCAATGTTTAACCGATGGATTAATCGTTTCGAATTTCGACATAAAATTTTCAATTACAATTGTTAGCAAATCTGTGCCACCTGAATATATGTCCACGCGGTGTTCTTTAGTGAAAATGCAGTCGAGTGGGACAAGATGATGTAGCTACATCAACCGAGAAAATACAAAACGACTAGTCTGAAAATAAATATGAAAAAAAAATATAATGTCTAATATAAATAAGGTTACGTATTATAATTATACCTGTCAGGAACTTTGGCGTGATTGAATACAGAAAAAAAACATACACACGCACAAAATATTTAATTTTTACGTGTCCAAATATTTTTATTTATAGACTCTCTTTTATACCCCAAAGTGCTTCGGAGAAGCACAATAGGCTATGTGAGCTTTACAAGCACAAAGAAGGCAGTGTTGCCAGTGCGAGGTGTCATTTTTCGCCCATATTGCCCTTTTTACTTGTTTACAAAAGCTGAATTAATTTGGGAGCTGGAAAACGGGCCTGAGTCATCATTTACAGCTCCACAAACTGAGAAGAGCCGTATGAAAAGGCCTGACAAGACACAAGCTCTTGCCTGGAACAGATAAGGTCAGAGACGGCGACAGTGCTGTAAGCTGGTGGTGGACAGAAAACTACCTATAGGAGGGGACGATATACGCAACAAAACACACAGCCTGAACAATAACTTCAATAAACAAATAATAAATTCCATTTATTCAACTTCACTGACAAACAGAAAGTCGCCTACATTTTCCGAATGCAAAACAAATCGTGTAAATCATTTTTACTGACACGAAGTAATCTCACATTTGATAGATTTTGAACAGGTGAAGAGAAAATTACTAAAAAACCGTAAGTATTGGGCATATGTTCCTAAGAATCACACGGGTCAAATTAAAAAAAAAAAATTGGTTTGAAAAGTAATACGAGGTGGTCGGATGTTTAAACGACACCCAGCGGGACTAAAAATAAGGATGTTCGCCGGGCCGAAATGTGCCAGTAAAATTCGTGAAAACGTTTATGACAAAGGTTTTTGTATACAGTTTTTAAAGAATAGAATCGTCCGATTCGATCAAACTCTAGTGCTATGAGGATATCCGAACTTCTTCCAGAGCCACTTTAATTTATTCCTTTTTGCGTAACCAAAAGGGAAAGTTTTATGAGGTTCCCCCCCCCCACGATAATACAGTCTCCGAAAATAAAAACGGTATACGTAAGCACGTATCATGACGAAGTATGTATCATTAAAATAGAAATAATAATAATAGTATGTATTATGTTAAAATAGAAATCGCTTCATAATAAAATTGTTTAATGAAATTATCTATTACTGATAATGATAGAGCACTTTTATCGGAGCTCGGAGCTAATAAAATATAATTAATCGTGACCTCGTAATTAAGGGAATTATCGTATAATACAGAAAAATATGTACGTAGAGAATCAGAGGGAAGGTAGAGAAAGAAAGAGAGGAGAGAGGAAGAAAGGAGATAGGGAGAGACGGCGAGACAGTGAGCCACAGAGTGAAAGACGCAGACAGTGGAAAAGGTATAGGCAGACGAGAAAACGAAAATAAATTAAACAGCACTCATAAATGACGAAAAAACGCATACGAACATTGCCTTGAATAATAGTTGTTTTAATTATTCGCATCAATGCTTCATTCAAACCTTAAATACGCAAACAGCGAGACGTTAATTTAACTTGCACAAGAGATTCGTCGGAATCGCGTAACCGACCTCGCGTCAATTAATTAACACACGATACTGCACTCGTGTAGTGTAGTGAGCCAGTCGATGGAACAGAGTTATCTCCTGTCGGGGGAATGCTACACGTAACAGAAACTTCTCTCCGCGCGGGAATCGAGATTCGGGCCAAGGACGCGCAAACAATTACAAAGAGTTTCAAAATACAGCGAAAACAAGGCGCGCACAACTTCTGATTCGATACAATACCCCCGGCCGGCTCACAAAAAATTGCACTGTGTCGGACGCTCGAATAAGTTTTACAATTATACATATGTGTGTGTTTTATGTGAATTTTTATTATTTGATGATCTCCTTGTGAGTGATAACTATCTGATGAAGGGTCATATGACTCGAAACGCATCATAAAATACAACTTGAAGTCACTGGACGGTGTCAAAAGGTAAATTATTTACTATATAAAGTGACTTGGACCGTATAAATAATAATGTTTAAATTAGATGCATGTCAAGCCAGCACGGTATATAAATACCAAAATATTAAAATTCGATTATTAAAAATAAACGCGCATATTAAATTTAACAAATCATGTATTAAACACAAACTAATTCCTAACTATGCCACCATACATATCAGATCCACCACTAAGGCAGCCAGAAACACGAAAAAACATGCAGAATTATTCCGTATCAAACAGGAAATTAAATCGCTGTACACTAAGAAAGACATACTTAACACGACATTCTTGAAATTACATTTGCAATTATACCAACAGATCCATCCTGCCATCATTGATAATGTAATGGATAAGATAAATATTTACATTACTGATATCGTGCGTGATGTAAAAAGAAGACAGACCCGAAAATTTCAAAATTTGATGGCATCACAAAACCGACATGCCATCCCTGAATGTAAACATCAGTTCTACCCACGTACTTCTAACCTTACTAATATAATATTTGATGAAGATGAATTAAATCTTCTTAACAAGGGTTTAAAATATAACTTTCCGCATGTTAATAAACGTCACGTTACACGTGAAATTATCAGTGCTGAAACCGCTATAAAAACAATCAAGGACCCCAATCTCCAAAAAGAATCACGCTACTTAATACACAATAAATTTAATAATATCATAAACGTTCAGAATAATATCATAATTCTAATACTCAGAATACGCAGAAACAGTTAAGAGCTCGAATTGAGATCAAAACTCTTAAGAAAATAAAAGCAAAACTAATAGATAATAATGCACTTATAACGAAGGCAGATAAGGGACATACATTAGTGATCATAAATAATGATGTATACACACGTAAAGTCGACGAGTTTATTTCCAATAACAACATTATCATGCTGAACACTGACCCCACTGATTCATTTAAAAAAATTTTAAATAACACAATTAATAACTGTACCAAGTTGTTTGATGATCATACGCGACGCTATTTAAAACCTATCAATGCCCATGCACCGAAACTTACTGGCCTACCTAAAATCCATAAGGACAATGTCCCAATTAGGCCTCTGGTTAATTTTACCACGGCACCGGGTTTTAAGGCGGCTAAGAAACTGGTTGCTTTAATAAGTGATAATATTCAACTACAAAATAATCGTAGCATAATTAATAGCATGGATTTTATAAACAAAGTTAGAAATATACAATTGCTACCCACTTACAAATTAGCATCTTTCGACATTGTCAACCTTTATACTAATATTCCCGTAAATCAGACCCTGGACATCTTATATAATAACTTAATCAAATCCAATAAATTAGATGCACAATCCATAAACGAATTAATCTGCATACTGAGAGTTATCTTACAACAAAATTATTTTACTTTTAATGGACGTTACTATATTCAAAGAGACGGAATTGCTATGGGCTCACCATTGTCCGGCTTGTTGGCCGACATTTATTTGAACTCTTATGAGAACAATTACTTTCTTAATAATCACAAGTTCACCAATAACATTATTTTTTATTGTCGTTATGTTGATGACACTTTTTTGATTTTCAATGGCACTGCATGCCAGCTAAGCACTTTGAAAAACAGCTTGAATGCTGTAAATGACAATATCCAGTTCACTATGGAAACCGAAGTAAATAATGAACTAAATTTTTGGATTTAACCATAACTAAACAGCACAACAACCTGAAATTTGGAATATATAGAAAGCCTACCACCACCGATGTGACTATACATGCGGATTCCCACCACCCATATTCGCAAAAATTAGCAGCGTATAATAGTTTCGTACACAGGCTTTTGAGTGTCCCCTCGATGCTAACGATTTTAATGATGAATTAAATACAATCAAACATATTGCTGCTGCTAATGGTTATGATTGCCGGATGGTGGATAACATTCTTAGGAAACACAAGGCTAAGAAATCCAAACAATTAAATAAGATAAAAACCAAAAATAAGTACATCTCAACCACATACACGGAGATAATGCCCAAAATTCTAACGTCTGTTTTTAATAGGCTTGGTTTCACCACCGTTTTCAAAACCAATAATAGCCTTTGGAATTCGGTTCGCCAGGCTGTTCACACACAAATAGAGTCAAGGACGGGTGTATATAAATTGATATGTAATGATTGTGAATGTTTCTACATTGGTCAAACGGGGAGACCTTTTATTAAGAGGTTTCGGGAACACACTCCACATAATCTCATCAATAAAGGTGTTTCTATAGATAATATAAAATCTAATTTCACACGACATTTAATTACATGCAACCCTTCGTACACGAATTTTAATACAAACTTAATACCATTACATTATTGTAGTAAGGGTCGTTATATGGATGCATGGGAAGAATTTGAAATCTATAGTGGACATAATAACCCAGTTACTCATGATGGCATACTTAATGATAAATTAAATTTCAAATCAAACCCGTTATATGACACCGCGCTACAATCGATTATGAGATAACACACGGCGAGACACGCGATTGCTCAATGTCCAGTGGGCCTCGCGCAGTGCACTGTGTCGGACGCTCGTATGAGTTTTACAATTATACATATGTGTGTTTTATGTGAATTTTAATATTTGATGATCTCCTTGTGAGTGATAACTATCTGATGAAGGGACATATGACTCGAAACGCGTCATAAAATACAACTTGAAGTCACTGGACGGTTTCAAAAGGTAAATTATTTAAAAACTGGCAGGTTCTATTATTAAATTTTTAAACAAGCCTGAAAATACGGAATGTCAAGAAATTCTTGACTCTACCACAGCGTCGACGAGCACAGATCCCGAACCTATGGAAGTATCTGAAGAGAAAAAAATATGTTGCAGTCCTTCTTCAGATGGTGACTCTAGTGGTACAAGAGAAGGTACTGCTGAAGAACCTATAAGCGGTACGTCGTCATCAGCGGTTTGTAGCAGTTTAACATGTGGTGATGACCCGGGTTTGTGGCCTATTAGTATTAATAATGATCTTGTTAATATTTTAGTTAGACGTGGTCCTGTACAGGTGCGTAACCACAGTTTTCCCATTAATGACGATGGAAGAAAATTTACTGACAATTACTATTACAGAAATCTTTCTAATGGCGGAAAAAATAATAGAGATTGGCTTGTTTACTCTATTTCAAAAGATTCAGTTTATTGTTATTGTTGTAAAATTTTTGGTAAAACTGTAAGTAGTCTATCTGATTTGAACGGTTTTTCGGATTGGCAGCATTTATCATTAACTTTCAAAAGACATGAAACAAGCGTTTCCCACATTAAAAATGTGAAATCATCGGTGCAATTGAACAATATGGTACAAACTAAGACTACTGTAAATCAAATGCAACTGAGACTATTAGAATCAGAAAAAAAGCATTGGTGTGATGTAATAGAAAGAATTATTGCCGTTATCACGTCAATGTCTGGCTTTTCGGGGTTCATCGAAAACATTATTTGAGCATAATAACGGCAATTTTCTAAAAGCATTCGAAATGATAGCGTCTTTTGATTCAGTTATGCGGGAACATATTCGGAGAATTGAATCCTCGAAATCTGATTCAAGTCGTATGGCTCACTATTTAGGAGATCATATTTAAAACGAAATTATTGATTTACTCGGCACGACGATAACAAATTATATTTTGAACAAAGTCAGAGAATCGAAATATTTTTCCGTCATATTAGACTGCACACCGGATGTAAGTCACACGGAACAAATAACAGTAATACTTAGACATGTTTATTTAAATAATACAAATAAAAAAGTAGAGATATGCGAACATTTCATTGGTTTTTGTCCAATTACCAGTTCCACTGGCGAGGGTCTATTAAATTTTGATTTGAATTTATTTTCACAATTAAACCTCGACATTCAAAATCTTCGCGGGCAAAGTTATGATAATGGTTCTAACATGCGTGGAAAACACAATGGATTGCAGAAAAAAAAATTTTGGAAATCAATAATCGTGCATTTTAAGTTCCATGCTCAGCTCATAGTCTAAATTTGGTAGTCAATGATGCAGCAAATATTTCGCACGAAACTATCAATTTCTTCGAGATAATGCAAGAAATTTACGTTTTCTTTTCATCGTCTACAAAAAGGTGGTCGATCATTTGCAAACATTTACCAGATATAAAATTAAAAGCTCTAAGTGCTACGCGATGGTCCAGCAGAATTGACGCAATCAAACCATTACGGTATCACATCGACAAAATATTTGATGCTCTGCTGGAAATATCTGAAAATTCGTCTGAGTGGGATTGTGCCACAACTCACAAAGCGCATTCGCTTGCTTTAAACGTTCAAAATTATAAAGGTATTTGATGTGTTGTAATCTGGTTCGATGTTTTAAACGAAATTAATTCTTTAAGTAAAATGATTACTCAATGAATACTCAAGTATGCATAAATTTGCTAAATAATTTGATTGATAAGTTCCACAGAATGTCGCACGGATGAACACTTTGAAATGGTTTTACAAGAAGCTACCAAAGTGGCTCACAAACTCAATGTTGAAGCAGATTTCCCACCAATAAATACACTTCGTCCAAGAAGAAAACCGAAACAATTTCAATATGAACAGCGTGATGAAGTTTTATTAGACTCCAAAATCAATTACAAAGTAGTTTTTTTTTAGAATCCTAGATCAGACATTAACTTCCTTAAAAATAGATTCGAAGAGTTAAAAACATTAGACGATGTGTTTGGCTTTTTCAGCAGTAAATTATTTAGTTACCCCAAAGACGAATTGATGAAATATTGTAAAGATTTACATCTGAAACTTAAAGACGATTCAAGAAATGAAACAGACATTGACGGCACTGATTTGTATAATGAAATTAATGCTTTAAAGCTGCATTTTCTACAAAATCAGTCTAGTGATCCACATACCCTTTTACAATATCTTTTTACAAATGATTTAATTTCAACTTTTCCCAAAACAGCAATAGCGTTAAGAATATTATTTACTCTGCCGGTTTCAGTTGCATCTGGTGAAAGGTCCTTTTCAAAGTTAAAAATTATAAAAAAATATTTAAGATCAACAATGCATCAGCAAAGACTAAATAATTTATCTACTGTTTCAATATAACATGAAATCTTAGATAGTTTGGATAGCAGATTTCGCAAATATAAAAGCAAGAAAAGTTCAATTTCTGTAGGTAGTTCTATTAGCATATGTTGTTTATTAAGTCTTAATAAACAATTATGAAAGATATTCGGGCTGTTTGGCCGTGGTCCCTGGTTAAAAACAAAACCAAACCGTTTTTTAACCAGTTTTGTAACTGTTTTTTAACTGGTTTTGTTTTTAACCAGGGACCACGGCCAAACAGCCCGGATATCTTTCATAATTCAAATGACACCGGCCGTGAAAGCCTAAGGAATAATCTTAATAAACAACTTTCATTCATATACTTAAGTTAATAAAAAATACACGAATTGAAATTTTCTTGCTTTTGGCAAAATACTATAACGATGAAAGGTCTAGATAAAATTTTTTTTTGTAAGTGGACGGTGTAACGAGGGTTGCTGACAGATATACGATGGCTCGGTAACATGTTGTTCAAGACAAGGGAAGGCAAGGGTTTAGGCGAACAATGCCTAAAGTCGCAGCAGTTGTACGGCGAAGCGAATTCCGGGTGACGCGCAACGGCCCAAGATAGACAAAGGCGAAATATATCGCTAAGAAGAAACAATAAATCGTTGACATGGCGACATAGCGACGCTATCCCAAAGACAATTAGCCACATGTGTCGAGCTGCACACCAAATGCAGTGTTACATCGCAACAATAGAAAGGAAAAGCCTGACTTTAGTAGACAATACGCTTGCACTAAGAACGAACGACGGGACGTCCAGCTTTACCAGAAGGGTACGCGACGAAGAAAGGCTTGGAGAGCAAGATATAGCAGCTGTCTGGAATACTCAGAATTGACCACACTCGTCGTGGGAACGACTAGGAGAAACTAGTTGACAATACGAGCAATTGGTCACGGGTAAGAAGCAGGACACATGGTGAACAAAAAGAGCAGATGAATGGACCACACAACAATTAAAAGCACTTTATCTATAAAGGACAAGTACGCCAAAATACGAGGGTGATAGACAGCCGTGAAATTGGTCATCCGATTCAAACGATGGGGTGGAGTCAACCATGAACTTGTAAGGGTAGGGAATAAGAATAGCCTATCAGAGTCGAGAGTTGAGGAGAATGTCTCTACAAGAAGTGGTTACCAAGGAAACGAACTGGAGGAACGAATAAGAAACGAAGGGAGATGAGAAGCTAGAGTGTTAAGGCGGAGTTTCCACCAGAAAACAAGCGAAAACGAATAGAAGCGCAGAGGTTGAGAAATTAAGTGGGAATTAGAGAAAATAGTGGGATTTTGGGGTATAAACTAGAGTGTTGACCGCGAGCGGAGGTCTTATGTCTTACGTCTTACGTCTTAAGTCTGGAGTTTTATTCTGATACGGAGAGTATGAACGACGGAGTTGTGTATCGGGAGCCTTATATATAATATCTAATAGCCGGAGTCGTATAAGTTAGATATCGGAACTGACGGGAGTGCGGATGTTGTAACGGAAAAAGTCTTGTATCGGTTGAAGAATCGGTGTGAGTACGAACAGTCGAGAATCGGAAGCCGGTAATGGAACTTAGAGTTTGTTAAAAGACATGACGAAATACAATTAAAATCGACTAAGTTGGTCGCCTTGAGTAATATTATTATCAAGGACGTTAAACGGAACAGAAGTGCGGTAAAATGAGTAAGAGATAGACAACAACTTTAAACACCATTAAATATAAACAAATGTCGGGTTAATAAAGTAAATCCACGAAAAACAGTGTGAATCAAATCACAAAACATACATCACGTAGTAATGACACTTGAGTAGAACATATCAATAAAAGTTAGAATTATTAAATATCATGTACGAAATTCGAAGGTCAAATCACCAGAACTAAACTAAATATCGGTATGGAGAACCATACATGACTTCCATATTCTAAGATTTATATTTAAAATCATTTTCACCCAAACAGCCAGGCTGTGTCTTACCTGCCTTTTTATTGTTGTATTAAATGAAAAATATTATATTACATTAAAATGAAAAAATTATAATTTTATTGCCTGGCAACAAAATTATTTTATTTTTAACAATTACCATTGTTTCAAAAAGTTTAAATAAATTTTCAAGTACTTTACTCTTGTTAAAACGTAAAAGGTTGCAGGTAAACTACCCCTTCCCCTTAACCGATCTTCACCAAAATCGAAAGTCATTGACACCTCTACAATTCAGGGACGTATGCAAAAAATTATTTGATTCTGTTTGAATTTGCGGCTGTTATCGTTTGCCATAGAAAATACGCTTGATAAAAAAACGTTGCAGGTAAACTACCCCTTCCCCTTAACCGATCTTCACCAAAAACAACAGGTCTTGAGTACTCTACAAATCAGGGCTGTATGCAAAACATTATTTGATTCTGTTTGAATTTGCGGCTGTTATCGTTTGCCATAGAAAATACCCTTGTTAAAAAAACGTTGCAGGTAAACTACCCCTTTCCCTCAACCGATCTTCACCAAAAACAATAGGTCTTGAGAACTCTACAATTTAGGGCTGTATGCAAATAATCTTTTGATTCTGTTTGAATTTGCGGCTGTTATCGTTTGCCATAGGAAATACCCTTGTTAAAACATAAAACGTTACAGGTAAACTACCCCTTTCCCTTAACCGAACTTCACCAAAAACAATAGGTCTTGAGTACTCTACAAATCAGGGCTGTATGCAAAATATTATTTGATTCTGTTTGAATTTGCGGCTGTTATCGTTTGCCATAGAAAATACCCTTGTTAAAAAAACGTTGCAGGTAAACTACCCCTTTCCCTCAACCGATCTTCACCAAAAACAATAGGTCTTGAGAACTCTACAATTTAGGGCTGTATGCAAATAATCTTTTGATTCTGTTTGAATTTGCGGCTGTTATCGTTTGCCATAGAAAATACCCTTGTTAAAAAAACGTTGCAGGTAAACTACCCCTTTCCCTTAACCGATCTTCACCAAAATCAACAGATCTTGAGAACTCTACAATTCAGGGCTGTATGCGAAACATTATTTGATTCTGTTTGAATTTGCGGCTGTTATCGTTTGCCAAACAAACAAAATTACCCTTGCTAAAAAAAAACCGTTGCAGGTAAACTACCCCTTTCCCTCAACCGATCTTCACCAAAAACAATAGGTCGCGAGTACTCTGCAAATCAGGGCTGTATGCAAAAAATTATTTGATTCTGTTTGAATTTGCGGCAGTTATCGTTTGCCATAGAAAAAAAATCTACAGACAGACAGACACACAGACAGACAGACAGACAGACAGACACACAGACACTTTTCGGAAAACGACTTTTTTTCATGTTTTGAGTGTAGTAGAACCAGAATCTGCAATAATCTCGAACACGATTTTTTTTGCCATCACCATACTTCCATTCCTTAAGGAATATGGAAGTAAAAATTACATACACTTGTGTCGGAGTGCGAGAAGAGAAGTGATAAGTGCGTCAGTGCATGCTACGAGGATATAATGCCAGCCGCAAGGATTCCCAGAACCTGGAGAGACGAGGAACAGGATAACAGCGCAGAGGACTTTTCGCCATAGAATGGATTAACGTACACCAAGTAAATTTTATATTCATGCACTAATTAAGTATAACACTGTCTGTTCATCTGAAAGTACCCATACGTAATAATATTTAGAGAAAGTAATAACAAGTAGCTAGTCAGGCAAATTCATAAGATAATTATGACAGATGATGGTAATCGATATCAAATTTTATGAATCCATTGGTTAATATAGAATAAAATGTGTAATAATGATGATTAAAATCTAATAGAATAAAATGTGTAATAATGATGATTAAAATCTAATAGAATAAAATGTGTAATAATGATGATTAAAATCTAATAGAATAAAATGTGTAATAATGATGATTAAAAATCTAATAAGCCTGGGTTAACAAAATAATAATTGGTAGATTGATGTAGTCAGTAAGTATTCAAGATATATGTTGTATTTCTTTTCAGGGGAATAAGTAAGTCATGTCAATGCTATTAATTGTCATAATTTAAGGAAGTGACATCAATGTTGTTAAGTATAATAAATTAAGTTAACCTTGCAAAGCCTTGTGTATGTTGTCAATCATTTGATACACCTAAAGATAAAATTTAGTATGTAACATCAAAAACTTTAATAATTATATTTGACGCCGACACAATTGGTGCGCACACTATAATTGGTCAATTTGGCACCACTACAAGGTGACAATTAATTAAACAGAGTCATTAATTAATCAATTAATTAAATTAAAAGAAAAATAAACACTATTTTAGTTACAATTTGGCGTCCCACCACGCGGGACATAAATAATTTGACAGTAAACAAAATTTAATTATACATATTAATCGTACCTAATAAAATGTTAGTTACACATTAATTGTAATATAAAGGAAAACCTTTATATTTGGCGCTCCAGAACGCGGGGCGTAAAAGGGATCAACTCCTTAAACCTTTATATTTGGCGCCCACACCCACGGCTTGACAAATAAATAATCAGTATAATTGTTAAGCGGGCAGAGAACAGACAGTGTGCATGTTAATTTATAAGTTGTTAGAAATAAGTTACAGTAGAATAATATCAGACCCTAAGTATATCTGAATGATTACGCGTCTACGGGCAAAAATGGCTACAAACGAGAATTCGAAAAGCCAAGAATTCGATATTAACAACCAGATGGGGGTCGAAGGATTAGAAGATAACACCAAGGACAGTAATGAAGGTAACAACACCGCCGAGGAACATAGCCAAAATCGGGCGAGGGGATTATCCGACGTCGACGGTAGCGAGATGAACTTCGCTACGTTGATGGAGTTCATCAAGAATCAAAGTGAAGAAACGAGAAGACAGATCGAAGAAACGCGGAAACAGAACGAACAACAGAAACAGGAAATAATGCGTCATAACGAAGAACAAGCTGGGAAATTAGAAGAAAGGATTAACAAAAGGTTAGAAGAAAATACTGCAAGAATAAATGAATATTTACAAGGCCAGATCAATCAGGTAAATATTGAATTGCAAGAACAAACCAAGAAGTGGGAAGGAAAACTTGGCGAGTTGCAGAAGAATAGTGAAAGTGGGATAAAAGAAATCAATAAAGAATTAAAGAAACAGAATAAGGAAAATAAAGAGTTACGCGAAAAGGACCGCCGAGAATGGGAAGAAGCAATCAATAAGACCCAAGATCTGAACAAAAAACAAATCGAAGGTGTCGAACTTCAGGTAAGGAGTCTGAAGGACGCTCACCACAGCACCGAGGAGAAATTAAACGGAGTTTCAGTAGAGAAGGGTAGAAGGCTGGATGAGATGGCTAGTAACCTGTCAACAATACGGGAAAATCAGCAGAGAGTTCAGCGGAGACTGGAAGAAATGGAACAACGACCGGCCGTCGCCATAAATGGGAATCATGGCAATAAAGAAATCACATTTGATGGTGAAGATAGCTTCCCTATGGAATTCCTAAAAGAACTCAAGGAGTTACAAGAAGCGTATTACCCACCAGAAAACACGAGGTGGATCGGCAGACATTTAACTGGAGAAGCAGCCATATGGTGGCGCATCGTAAGAAGCCAAATAAACTCGTTCCAAGAATTTGAAGAAAGATTTGTAGAGAAATACTGGGGAGCGACTCAACAGGAACGGATTCGTGACCAGCTTGAATACGGCCGATACAACTCTCACGGAACTCTCAGCACGATACAATACATGGAAAGGTTTGTGTTACAGTGTCGGCAATTGATACCAATCATGTCAGATCAACATCTGATTAAGAAATTAGCGCGGCACTACAATAGAGAAATACAGGTAGCCGTCGTAACAAGAGGGATAACCACGATTAATAATTTTGAAATTCTATTACGAGAATACATGAATGTATCAAGACGCGCAAAAGACAGAAGAACGTGGACCCAGAAAGGCCAACGAACACAACTTTCCCAAGCAAAACAAGCAATGGGGCGATGTACAAAGGCGAGGTGGCAAAAAGATTATGTAACGAAGCCGAAGGCTGAGAGCAGGCAGCCAGTCATAAATTCGTTAGTTGTTGACAACCAGGAATCAGGTAGCAGCAAAAGTAAGGGGGGAGGAAACACGAAAAAGGACAATAATTGACAACTAAGTGGGTCAATGCTCCCCTCTGTTTACCAACAAACCGAATGGTCTAACGGAATCGACATCAAAGTAAATATTTTGTTTCCAGACTTACGTCACGAACTCTTGGAAGAACCGGAACAGAACATTAACATATCGTTTGTAAAAACTCCCGAGTTAAGTATTCGCATTAATAAAATAAATTTAATCGCCTTGATTGATACGGGCAGTGCCATTAATGCCTTATCGGAAGAATGGTACAACAATAATAAAGATAAAATCGGCCAACACGAAGTACTTAGCGTGAATAACACAACGATAATTAGCGCCATGGGCAAACGATCTAAGCACGTTAGAAAACAAATATTTTGTGAAATTCACGTCAATAATAATGTTCATTATGATTGTGTGTTTTTAATCGTCCCAGGACTTGCACGAGAGTGTATCCTCGGAATGCAATTCTTGAAACAAACGCAAAGTAAAATAGATATCGAAAGAAATAACATACAAATGAAGACCGATGTAAATACTTTCACTATTGAAGAATCTTACGAATTACCGTTGATGGAAATCAAGGAAGAGGTTGACAACATTGACGGGAAAATTAATAAAAAAATCAAGGAAATGGAGGACGCAGACGCCACAATGGGACGGCAGCTGGAACAATTGTTATACAGGTACCAAGATGTATTTGATGAGAGGCCAGGACGCATCCGTGGATATGAACACCACTTCACAGTATCCGATAAAACACCGTATCTGCAGAGAGGCTGGCCCGTGCCAATAAAATATCACCAAGCCGTTCAAACAGAGATTAAAAGAATGATAAATTACGGGATTATTGAACGTACACAAAGCGCTTATATTAACCCCCTAGTGACTGTCATTAAGCGAGATGGAAGGGTTCGGTTATGTTTGGATGCGCGGAAGATAAACAGCGTGACTACGCCTGACTACGAGGGACCACCCCCAATCAACGAGATCTTGGCCAGGTGTAGCAACATCCGCGTAATGTCGACCATCGACCTGACCGGCAGCTTTTGGCAGATACCATTGGCAGAGTCATGTCGAGACTACACCGGATTCCTGCATGAAGGCAAGTGTTATAGGTTTTGTGTGACACCGTTTGGACTCAGCACAAGTCTCGCCAGTTTAGCACGTGGGTTAGATCACGTCCTAAGGGAAGATGTGAAGAAAAATATCATTGTTTACGTGGATGATATTTTATGCTTCTCCGAAAATGAACATGACCACATTAAACACTTAACAGATCTGTTAGAGAACTTGAAACAGGCAAACATGACAATAAACCTAGAGAAATCACAGTTCTTTAGGAAACAAATTCAATACCTGGGATATTGCCTCACCACTAGTGGAATAAAAACTACACCGGAGAAGGTTGCAGCTATACAAAACTTTCCGTCGCCCAAAAATACGAAACAACTTAAAGGTTTTTTAGGCCTCACAAACTTTTATAATAAATTTACCTCCAAGTATGCAGTGTACACCCAACCGCTGTTGAAACTACTTCAAAAGGGTCAAAAATTCAAATGGGACTTAATTATGGAAGAGCACTTTAAAAGGGTGAAAACCTTATTTATAGATACCGTTATGTTGAAGTTTCCCATAACAGGAAGACGTTTTTACTAACAGTGTGACGCCAGCAACTATGCGTATGGTGGTCAGTTATACCAGATCGACAACAACGGAGAGGTTGCTGTAGTAGCATTCACAAGTAAGACATTCAAAAATGCAGAAAGGAATTATTTTGCCACTGAACGGGAACTCCTCGCAATAGTCCAGTGTTTACAAAAATTCAGGACTTACATTCTAGGGCAGCCGTTAACCATCATAACAGACAACAAAGCTTTAACATTCTTACAGAAGTGCCACCTAAACAATACACGAATCACAAAATGGATCTTGTGTATCCAAGAATATAACTTCGAAATACGACATTGTAAGGGCAAGGAGAATGTGGTTGCTGATACCCTCAGTAGATACCCAGAGGACCATAAAGGGGATGACGCACTGGAGGAAAGGTATGAATATTATATTAACAGTATTGAAGTTAAATTAACTAAAGATGTTGCAGAAAAATTACGTAACATAGGGCGAATACAAAGTATGAATGAAAAGATGGCGACATTAATAAATAAGCTTCATGAAGGAACCGATGACCACACAAATAAGTACTACAAACTCATTAATAAGAAACTGTACCGTAAAGTTAAGGAAAATTGGAAACTGTATATTCCCAAGGAAGTCCGAACAGAATTAATTAAAGAAATCCATCAAATTTATGGACACACGGGCACAAAGAAAACGATGCAACTACTGAAGGAGTGTTTTACTATGGACGCGATGTGTAAAACAGTTAGTCAGATAATAAAATCCTGTGACGTCTGTCAAAAATGTAAAGACGGCGGAAATAGGACCATAGCAGGGGAGACGCGACCAATTGTACCAAAACACAGGGGAGAGTTGGTCAGCCTTGATTATTATGGGCCACTCCCTACATACAGTGGTGGTGTTAAATACCTGTTAGTCATAGTTGACAACTTTACTAAATTTGTGGAGTTGTACGCACTACGGCGAGCCACGACAAATGTCACCTTAAAGAGGATCCAACAATATATTAAGGATCACGGCAAGCCAATCAACATCCTGACGGATAATGGAACCCAGTTCACTTCAAAAAAATGGGCACGTGGTTTAGAAGAATTGGGAATAAAGCCAAGATTCACTGCGATTCGAAACCCGTGTACGAATATTGCGGAGCGGTGGAACCGGCAGCTGGGGAATCTGTTCATAGTGTTTGTGCGAGAGAAACACACTAAGTGGGCATCTTGTATTAAAATCATAAAAGCCTGCCTGAATGAGACATACCAGGAAACAATAAGAATGACACCATATGAAGCCCGGTTCGGAAAGAAGCCGACCAGAGATTGGGAGAAATATGTGGATGCATCTGTGCTTCCGAACGAAAAGGTAGATCTCAGCAGGATCCAACTACGCATTAAAATGAAAGGAAGTACGCAGGCTGACAGGATTAATAAATCCAAAAGTATAACGAAGTTCAAGGTCGGAGATCAAGTACTGATACGCACATATAAACCCTCCGACGCAACACAGAATATAATTGGAAAATTCTGTGCTCTCTACGAAGGACCATATAGGATCGTGAAAGAAATTGGAGGTGCCACATACGTGTTGCAAGAGGACGGAAAGAAGGTAGCCCGAGGAGTATTTAATACAAGACAATTGAAACTTTATCATTCAGATTGCTTAGGGGAATGATCAATTGCCTTGTATACAAAAAGAAATGTTATAAGAAGATTTATGTAAATGTCTATAGTCATCTACTAAATTATGAACTATCAGTATAATCGAATCTATGTTATGTCATAATAAATTAGTAAGATAGTAGTTGGTGGTAATAAGGAAATTATGTGTGCTATTATAAAGTAATTAGCAATAAATTTCTAACTTATTGTATATTGATATGATAGTATAACAACTTGAATGATTATTATTATTAATTTTGTAATTGTGTATATTTTATTGCTCAATGTTAACAAAAGTATATGTACATTAAGCAAATTTAACTCAAAGATATAATATGAAAACAGAACTAATTTAAGTAGAAAATTGTTGTGAAGCAAATTCGATATTCATGTATAGCTTTAAGAATGTATAAAAACCTTGTAAAGTGGACAAATAAGTAAAATATGTGTATAGTAAATAACACTGAGTTAAGATTCATAATATAACTTATGTTGTTATCTTTGGACAAATAGCCAGAGACACATAAGTTAATCGTGATTCTAATTTGTGAGTATTGTTATATTTGTAATGAACATAAAATTTAATTTTTTTTCGTATTTGTGTGAAATATTGGTTAAATTTAAATAATATGTAGCGGCAATAAAATCATAGATAAGATAGCAATTAAATGTAAAATAATTAAGCTCATAAATGTTTAATTAGGTAAAGATTTATGTAAAAATGGATTCATAAAAGGGTGATGTCAGCAATAAATTCGATATAGGGACCTAAAACCCACCAACAGTAAGGTACCACCAGACAGTAGGCCAACCCAGAAGATGACACTTCTGATACACTATATTCATGGAAAGATGAGCACTGAAGAATACCAGAGAGATCGGGCTTGAATTTGGCTCCATTTGATCCGGAAGATTGATCAATCGACCCAAATTGGGGACGATTATAACGATGAAAGGTCTAGATAACATTTTTTTTTGTAAGTGGACGGTGTAACGAGGGTTGCTGACAGATATACGATGGCTCGGTAACATGTTGTTCAAGACAAGGGAAGGCAAGGGTTTAGGCGAACAATGGCTAAAGTCGCAGCAGTTGTACGGCGAAGCGAATTGCGGGTGACGCGCAACGGCCCAAGATAGACAAAGGCGAAATGTATCGCTAAGAAGAAACAATAAATCGTTGACAAGGCGACATAGCGACGCTATCCCAAAGACAATTAGCCACATGTGTCGAGCTGCACACCAAATGCAGTGTTACATCGCAACAATAGAAAGGAAAAGCCTGACTTTAGTAGACAATACGCTTGCACTAAGAACGAACGACGGGACGTCCAGCTTTACCAGAAGGGTACGCGACGAAGAAACAGGATCTGTAGGAGAAACTAGTTGACAATACGAGCAATTGGTCACGGGTAAGAAGCAGGACACATGGTGAACAAAAAGAGCAGATGAATGGACCACACAACAATTAAAAGCACTTTATCTATAAAGGACAAGTACGCCAAAATACGAGGGTGATAGACAGCCGTGAAATTGGTCATCCGATTCAAACGATGGGGTGGAGTCAACCATGAACTTGTAAGGGTAGGGAATAAGAATAGCCTATCAGAGTCGAGAGTTGAGGAGAATGTCTCTACAAGAAGTGGTTACCAAGGAAACGAACTGGAGGAACGAATAAGAAACGAAGGGAGATGAGAAGCTAGAGTGTTAAGGCGGAGTTTCCACCAGAAAACAAGCGAAAACGAATAGAAGCGCAGAGGTTGAGAAATTAAGTGGGAATTAGAGAAAATAGTGGGATTTTGGGGTATAAACTAGAGTGTTGACCGCGAGCGGAGGTCTTATGTCTTACGTCTTACGTCTTAAGTCTGGAGTTTTATTCTGATACGGAGAGTATGAACGACGGAGTTGTGTATCGGGAGCCTTATATATAATATCTAATAGCCGGAGTCGTATAAGTTAGATATCGGAACTGACGGGAGTGCGGATGTTGTAACGGAAAAAGTCTTGTATCGGTTGAAGAATCGGTGTGAGTACGAACAGTCGAGAATCGGAAGCCGGTAATGGAACTTAGAGTTTGTTAAAAGACATGACGAAATACAATTAAAATCGACTAAGTTGGTCGCCTTGAGTAATATTATTATCAAGGACGTTAAACGGAACAGAAGTGCGGTAAAATGAGTAAGAGATAGACAACAACTTTAAACACCATTAAATATAAACAAATGTCGGGTTAATAAAGTAAATCCACGAAAAACAGTGTGAATCAAATCACAAAACATACATCACGTAGTAATGACACTTGAGTAGAACATATCAATAAAAGTTAGAATTATTAAATATCATGTACGACATTCGAAGGTCAAATCACCAGAACTAAACTAAATATCGGTATGGAGAACCATACATGACTTCCATATTCTAAGATTTATATTTAAAATCATTTTCACCCAAACAGCCAGGCTGTGTCTTACCTGCCTTTTTATTGCTGTATTAAATGAAAAATATTATATTACATTAAAATGAAAAAATTATAATTTTATTGCCTGGCAACAAAATTATTTTATTTTTAACAATTACCATTGTTTCAAAAAGTTTAAATAAATTTTCAAGTACTTTACTCTTGTTACAACGTAAAAGGTTGCAGGTAAACTACCCCTTCCCCTTAACCGATCTTCACCAAAATCGAAAGTCATTGACACCTCTACAATTCAGGGACGTATGCAAAAAATTATTTGATTCTGTTTGAATTTGCGGCTGTTATCGTTTGCCATAGAAAATACGCTTGATAAAAAAACGTTGCAGGTAAACTACCCCTTCCCCTTAACCGATCTTCACCAAAAACAACAGGTCTTGAGTACTCTACAAATCAGGGCTGTATGCAAAACATTATTTGATTCTGTTTGAATTTGCGGCTGTTATCGTTTGCCATAGAAAATACCCTTGTTAAAAAAACGTTGCAGGTAAACTACCCCTTTCCCTCAACCGATCTTCACCAAAAACAATAGGTCTTGAGAACTCTACAATTTAGGGCTGTATGCAAATAATCTTTTGATTCTGTTTGAATTTGCGGCTGTTATCGTTTGCCATAGAAAATACCCTTGTTAAAAAAACGTTGCAGGTAAACTACCCCTTTCCCTTAACCGATCTTCACCAAAATCAACAGATCTTGAGAACTCTACAATTCAGGGCTGTATGCGAAACATTATTTGATTCTGTTTGAATTTGCGGCTGTTATCGTTTGCCAAACAAACAAAATTACCCTTGCTAAAAAAAAACCGTTGCAGGTAAACTACCCCTTTCCCTCAACCGATCTTCACCAAAAACAATAGGTCGCGAGTACTCTGCAAATCAGGGCTGTATGCAAAAAATTATTTGATTCTGTTTGAATTTGCGGCAGTTATCGTTTGCCATAGAAAAAAAATCTACAGACAGACAGACACACAGACAGACAGACAGACAGACAGACAGACAGACACACAGACACTTTTCGGAAAACGACTTTTTTTCATGTTTTGAGTGTAGTAGAACCAGAATCTGCAATAATCTCGAACACGATTTTTTTTGCCATCACCATACTTCCATTCCTTAAGGAATATGGAAGTAAAAATTACATACACTTGTGTCGGAGTGCGAGAAGAGAAGTGATAAGTGCGTCAGTGCATGCTACGAGGATATAATGCCAGCCGCAAGGATTCCCAGAATCTGGAGAGACGAGGAACAGGATAACAGCGCAGAGGACTTTTCGCCATAGAATGGATTAACGTACACCAAGTAAATTTTATATTCATGCACTAATTAAGTATAACACTGTCTGTTCATCTGAAAGTACCCATACGTAATAATATTTAGAGAAAGTAATAACAAGTAGCTAGTCAGGCAAATTCATAAGATAATTATGACAGATGATGGTAATCGATATCAAATTTTATGAATCCATTGGTTAATATAGAATAAAATGTGTAATAATGATGATTAAAATCTAATAGAATAAAATGTGTAATAATGATGATTAAAATCTAATAGAATAAAATGTGTAATAATGATGATTAAAAATCTAATAAGCCTGGGTTAACAAAATAATAATTGGTAGATTGATGTAGTCAGTAAGTATTCAAGATATATGTTGTATTTCTTTTCAGGGGAATAAGTAAGTCATGTCAATGCTATTAATTGTCATAATTTAAGGAAGTGACATCAATGTTGTTAAGTATAATAAATTAAGTTAACCTTGCAAAGCCTTGTGTATGTTGTCAATCATTTGATACACCTAAAGATAAAATTTAGTATGTAACATCAAAAACTTTAATAATTATATTTGACGCCGACACAATTGGCGCGCACACTATAATTGGTCAATTTGGCACCACTACAAGGTGACAATTAATTTAAATTAAAAGAAAAATAAACACTATTTTAGTTACAATTTGGCGTCCCACCACGCGGGACATAAATAATTTGACAGTAAACAAAATTTAATTATACATATTAATCGTACCTAATAAAATGTTAGTTACACATTAATTGTAATATAAAGGAAAACCTTTAGATTTGGCGCTCCAGAACGCGGGGCGTAAAAGGGATCAACTCCTTAAACCTTTATAATACCTTAGTACCTATTTTTTTTAAATTCGACATTGATTTTACTTCCATGTTCCTTAAGGAAATGGAAGTATGGTGATGGCAAAAAAAAATCGTGTTCGAGATTATTGCAGATTCTGATTGTACTACACTCAAACATGAAAAATATCGGTATGGAGAACCATACATGACTTCCATATTCTAAGATTTATATTTAAAATCATTTTCAGCCAAACAGCCAGGCTGTGTCTTACTTGCCTTTTTATTGCTGTATTAAATGAAAAATATTATATTACATTAAAATGAAAAAATTATAATTTTATTGCCTGGCAACAAAATTATTTTATTTTTACTTCCATATTCCTTAAGGAATGGAAGTATGGTGATGGCAAAAAAAATCGTGTTCGAGATTATTGCAGATTCTGATTCTACTACACTCAAAACATGAAAAAAAGTCGTTTTCCGAAAAGTGTCTGTGTGTGTGTCTGTGTGTCTGTCTGTCTGTGTGTCTGTCTGTAGATTTTTTTTCTATGGCAAACGATAACTGCCGCAAATTCAAACAGAATCAAATAATTTTTTGCATACAGCCCGGTTTTGCAGAGTTCTCGCGACCTATTGTTTTTGGTGAAGATCGGTTGAGGGAAAGGGGTAGTTTACCTGCAACGGTTTTTTTTTAGCAAGGGTAATTTTGTTTGTTTGGCAAACGATAACAGCCGCAAATTCAAACAGAATCAAATAATGTTTCGCATACAGCCCTGAATTGTAGAGTTCTCAAGACCTATTGTTTTTGGTGAAGATCGGTTAAGGGAAAGGGGTAGTTTACCTGTAACGTTTTATGTTTTAACAAGGGTATTTCCTATGGCAAACGATAACAGCCGCAAATTCAAACAGAATGAAAAGATTATTTGCATACAGCCCTAAATTGTAGAGTTCTCAATACCTTTTGTTTTTGGTGAAGATCGGTTAAGGGAAAGGGGTAGTTTACCTACAACGTTTTTTTAGCAAGGGTATTTTCTATGGCAAACGATAACAGCCGCAAATTCAAACAGAATCAAATAATTTTCTGCATACAGCCCTGATTTGTAGAGTACTCAAGACCTATTGTTTTTGGTGAAGATCGGTTGAGGGGAAGGGGTAGTTTACCAGCAACGTTTTTTATCATGCGTATTTTCTATGGCAAACGACAACTGCCGCAAATTCAAACAGAATCAAATAATTTTTTGCATACAGCCCTGATTTGTAGAGTACTCGCGATCTATTGTTTTTGGTGAAGATCGGTTGAGGGGAACGGGTAGTTTACCTGCAACGCTTTTTTTTATCAAGGGAAATTTTTTTTTTTTTGGCAAATGATAACAGCCGCAAATTCAAACAGAATCAAATAATGTTTCGCATACAGCCCTGAATTGTAGATTTCTCAAGACCTATTGTTTTTGGTGAAGATCGGTTGAGGGAAAGGGGTAGTTTACCTGCAACGTTTTTTTAACAAGGGTATTTTCTATGGCAAACGATAACAGCCGCAAATTCAAACAGAATCAAATAATGTTTTGCATACAGTCCTGATTTGTAGAGTACTCAAGACCTATTGTTTTTGGTGAAGATCGGTTAAGGGGAAGAGGTAGTTTACCTGCAACGTTTTTTTATCAAGCGTATTTTCTATGGCAAACGATAACAGCCGCAAATTCAAACAGAATCAAATAATTTTTTGCATACGTCCCTGAATTGTAGAGGTCTCAATGACTTTCGATTTTGGTGAAGATCGGTTAAGGGGAAGGGGTAGTTTACCTGCAACCTTATACGTTTTAACAAGAGTAAAGTACTTGAAAATTTATTTAAACTTTTTGAAACAATGGTAATTGTTAAAAATAAAATAATTTTGTTGCCAGGCAATAAAATTATAATTTTTTCATTTTAATGTAATATAATATTTTTCATTTAATACAGCAATAAAAAGGCAGGTAAGGCACAGCCTGGCTGTTTGGCTGAAAATGATTTTAAATATAAATCTTAGAATATGGAAGTCATGTATGGTTCTCCATACCGATATTAACAATTACCATTGTTTCAAAAAGTTTAAATAAATTTTCAAGTACTTTACTCTTGTTAAAACGTAAAAGGTTGCAGGTAAACTACCCCTTCCCCTTAACCGATCTTCACCAAAATCGAAAATCATTGAGACCTCTACAATTCAGGGACGTATGCAAAAAATTGTTTGATTCTGTTTGAATTTGCGGCTGTTATCGTTTTCCATAGAAAATACCCTTGTTAAAAAAACGTTGCTGGTAAACTACCCCTTTCCCTCAACCGATCTTCACCAAAAACAATAGGTCTTGAGAACTCTACAAATCAGGGCTGTATGCAAATAATCTTTTGATTTTGTTTGAATTTGCGGCTGTTATCGTTTGCCATAGGAAATACCCTTGTTAAAACATAAAACGTTACAGGTAAACTACCCCTTTCCCTTAACCGATCTTCACCAAAAACAATAGGTCTTGAGTACACTACAAATCAGGGCTGTATGCAAAACATTATTTGATTCTGTTTGAATTTGCGGCTGTTATCGTTTGCCATAGGAAATACCCTTGTTAAAAAAACGTTGCAGGTAAACTACCCCTTTCCCTCAACCGAACTTCACCAAAAACAATAGGTCTTGAGAAATCTACAATTTATGGCTGTATGCAAATAATCTTTTGATTCTGTTTGATTTTGCGGCTGTTATCGTTTGCCATAGGATATACCCTTGTTAAAACATAAAACGTTACAGGTAAACTACCCCTTTCCCTTAACCGATCTTCACCAAAATCAACAGATCTTGAGAACTCTACAATTCAGGGCTGTATTCGAAACATTATTTGATTCTGTTTTAATTTGCGGCTGTTATCGTTTGCCAAACAAACAAAATTACCCTTGCTAAAAAAAAACCGTTGCAGGTAAACTACCCCTTTCCCTCAACCGATCTTCACCAAAAACAATAGGTCGCGAGTACTCTGCAAATCAGGGCTGCATGCAAAAAATTATTTGATTCTGTTTGAATTTGCGGCAGTTATCGTTTGCCATAGAAAAAAAATCTACAGACAGACAGACAGACAGACAGACAGACAGACAGACAGACAGACAGACACACAGACAGACACACAGACACTTTTCGGAAAACGACTTTTTTTCATGTTTTGAGTGTAGTAGAATCAGAATCTGCAATAATCTCGAACACGATTTTTTTTGCCATCACCATACTTCCATTCCTTAAGGAATATGGAAGTAAAAGTCATTTTTCGACAAGCGTCTGTGTGTGTGTCTGTCTGTAGATTTCTTTTGTATGGCAAACGATAACAACCGCAAATTCAAACAGAATCAAATAATTTTTTGCATACAGCCATGATTTGTAGAGTACTCAAGACCTATTGTTTTTGGTGAAGATCGGTTAAGGGAAAGGGGTAGTTTACCGGCAACGTTTTATGTTTTAAAAGGGTATTTTCTATGGCAAACGATAAGAGTCGCAAATTCAAACAAAATCAAATAATGTTTTGCATACACCTCTGATTTGTAGAGTACTCAAGACCTATTGTTTTTGGTGAAGATTGGTTTAACGGGAAGGGGTAGTTTACCTGCAACGTTTTTCTTATCAAGGGTAATTTTTTTTTCTATGGCAAACGATAACAACCACAAATTCAAACAGAATCAAATAATGTTTTGCATACAGCCCTGAATTGTAGAGTTCCCAAGACCTGGTGGTTTTGGTGTAGATCGGTTAAGGGAATAGGGTAGTTTACCTGCAACATTTTATGTTTTAACAAGGGTAATTTTTTCTATGACGAACGATTTACTGCCGTAAATTCAAACCGAATCAACTACTCTTTTGCATACCTTTTTGAGTTATACAGAACTCATGGTCTGTTGATTTTGGTGAAGATCGGTTTAGAGAAAGGGGTAGTTTATCTGCAACTTTTTATGTTTTAACAAGGGTAATTTTTTCTATGACGAACGATAACTGCCGTAAATTCAAAGAGAATCAAATAAGTTTTTGCAAACGTTCCTAAATTGTAGAGAACTCAGGCCTGTTGATTTTGGTGAAGATCGGTAAAGGGAAAGGGGTAGTTTACCTGAAACATGTTATGTTGTAACAAGAGAAATGTTTTCATGACGAACGATAACTGCCGCAAATTGAAACAGAATCAAATATTTTTTTGCATGCATCCCTGCATTGTAGAGGACTGAAGGTCTATTGATTTTGGTGAAGATCGGTTTAGAGAAAGGGGTAGTTTACCTGCAACGTTTTATGTTTTAACAAGAGTAAAGTACTTAATTTTTATAAATAAAGTATCTTGATAAGAAGCTCATAATAATCCACTGTAGAAACGTAGATGAAATATCTATAAATGAAGAGGTTAGGTGAACGGGGTGGGGGTAATTTTCTATAAATGAAAATTATAGTTGAAGGGGGAGGGGAGAATTTTTTATGTGTACTACGTTATCGGCAACAAAGAAGTAGTTTTTGTTAAAATTCCTTCCCGGTCTGTTTAGCCGTAGTCCAATGTTTTCTGCAAAACCAGACTTTTCGGCAGTGCCATCGACTTCCATCTCAGTGAGAAAATCGAGTGCGAAAACGTGAGGTGGTATACGTTAGTGACCACAGTACTGTGGTTTAAGGCTGAAGCAATAAGTAGAAAGAAGTAGTTTCTATGGAAATATTTCATTTCGAATATGATTTTAAATATAAATCTTAGAACATGGAAGTCATGTATGGTTCTCCATACCGATATTTTGAAAATTCTACGTCATAAACATTGTAATGACAATAAATTGTTTGACTTTGAAAAGTATTTCTTTGCTTTTTTATACACCCATATGTAACAAAACTAAAAGTCCTTTGTACAAGCCCAGTCAGGGAAAACATTGGATGGGGGTGGGGGCGGGATAGTCGGTTTTGCACGCGGGCGTTCAGGCGGCTAGCGGCGGGCCTGCGTAAACCTGAATCCCAGTCTGTTTCTGCAGTCGAACACGTAAGATCTATAACGTCATACACGAGATAACTAAGTAACGTCATTATTATACACGGTAATTTCGACGGAAATTATAGCTCACTATAATTACATCTCTAACGCCACCTAATCACACAGTACGAGGTTAATTACATAAACTCTCCGCTGGGATGCGCTAGCGGCAGCTACCTTTCACGCACAGGTTTATAACTCTTTATTGAAAACCGTCAATGTGTTTACGATTATGTTTCTATAGTCCTTGCTAATATTTAAGTATTCACGATTTGCGAAGATTTTACTAGCTCTGGCATGGAGCAACAACACAGAAGCACATAATATGTAGACGTTTTCAATAAACTTATAGCGAAGAACAACATGGGTTTGTCCGAATATTTTTCTCTCCTCTTGAGCCGAAAGTTAAACGACACCAGTATTTCGCGTCTGTAAAAACAGTTAAAAAATAGTGATACATTTAACAACAGGCATGATGTTAGTGATACTATTTATTTGGTACGACGAATTACGTTTTTATGAGTAATTATACTTGCGGAAGACATATTTGTTTCTTAAGTAAGACAGGATGGCTGTACCTTGCGTCTGTCGCTGTTCCCGTCGAAATTCATGCTTTTTATATTCACGTATCTTACAAACGCGTTCTTTAAAAGTAGGTAATGATGGCTTATCAAAGTGTGGAACAGTGTTTCAGATTCTATTCATCATCATGAAACTTTACAGAACAACGTTTCGATTGTCAAAATCTGCAACTATCTTCAGACCACGTATAAATTACGTCTAACGCTACACTACAAGCTACGACATTGTGATAATCACAGAATAGTCTCGCAACAGCGGCAGAGATTCGTACAATTGCAGCGTAAAAATGAAAATTAAATAAAAATTAAAATGAATGAAAAGTAGGCTAGAGAAATGAGATTTTTACGATCAGTACTAGGAGTATCACGGAGGGACCGGCTAAGAAATTATGATATAAGGAACATCCTTGGAACATCCAACCTAACGAAAGGACAAAGCAATACAGACGGGATTGGACAGATCATGTTAAAAGGATGCATAAGAACAAGATACCAAGACAAATTTTGGTTTATAATCCGAAAGAACGGCGTAATATTGGAAGACCAAAAAGAAGAAGAAGAAGAAGAAGAAGAAGAAGAAGAAATAAAAAAATAAAAAAACCGCTATACATGAAAAACTCGTAAATCGTGAAACAAGCAAAGTGTGTACGGGTGCGAGCAACAACAGTCAAGTGACTTGACTCCCTGAACTGTTTTTTTAACCACTCTGGTAATACTGCCTCGGGTAAAACGGGCGACTGTCGGCATCAAAACGACTGTTACCAGCGGTAATTAATTTTTTGTCACGCATCAATATAGTCACGTTGACACGTTTGTGCACGTCATTAAGGAAACGCGGTTGTTGAAAAATGAATTACTTAACTAATTTATTTTTTGTTTATAAATGAATCTTCATATGTTCTTAAAAATGATATATAATTTATAGCTATTTTATACACTTTTAATTATAAATAGAACATTTGAAGTTATCATCTCATAAACTTCATACGTGATATTTTGACGCCACGCGGTTATATTATGGATCCAAATTTTTAATAATATTTTGTCTTTACTATAAATACTGAGATAATTTTTTAAAAATACTATGTATTTTTCCCTCTTGCCATGACAGCACTGATTTTCATACTATCAGCTGTTTGTAATAATTTTTTTTTTCCGAAGGAGTTATGTTTAGGGCTACATTTTGAATACATACCTAGCTGTTTTCCGATGCATTCCGAAAATTCATTTTTTAGGGCTAAAGGAACATTTTCTCAAAAACCGTTACAGAAATATTAATGAAGTTTCTGGGCGTGTTATTCTAATACAAATACAACATAACACCATTTTCGTGATAAATTGATATGTTATGATTTTAAGTGGGTCTGAAGTATAAATATTTTAAAGTGTTGCAACGTACCAACAAAAAATGTTGTTTCTTATTTATATTCTGAGATATTCCTAAGCCCTTTGGTCACAATCTTTATAAGAGGGCAATAAAGCAACGGTAAATTTCGATTGCAATACATTAAACACAGGCTGAGTAAATGTTCCTTACATTAGCACGGGGAAGGATAGAAGGACCGGGTCCTCTTAAACAACGGCTATATCGACAACAGAATGACGACAACACGACGGGTCGACTCCATTGAAGGTGACAAGCCGCGTTAATTGTGGCAACGTGGATTCAAAACGGGAATCTCACCTCACTAACGGTGCATCTGTTTGGTACACAGAGACAGTGTCGGGAAGTGGCGCGCAATTAAGAACACATTACTACATCAAAGGCCTCCGACTGTCATCCTCTTGGCCGAAGCAGTATTAAGACTCGCAGTTTATTTACACGTCTTTTTGCGTTTATATTTTTAGTTTAACGGAGCACATATTACCGACAGATTATTATGTTACTACTGTTTTATTATGTTTTTAGCACTAACTGTTTATTCACAAATTATACGTTTTATTCTTTTAAATATCTTCGACATTTAATAATAAACAGACGTTTTTAAGACAATTTAATCCTTGTTTTAAAATGGTTTATTTTTATATATTACTTATTCAAACACTTTTTGCTACAATCTATTTTTTGATGTATATTATATTTAAAATTTATATTTACTTTGCTTCAAGGTGTTATTTTTCCCTTATTTGTAACATGTTTCGGGATCCATAGTGTTCCGATCATCAGCCTTTCTAATTTTGAATCTTGTGGAGTACCTGTGTGCTGGTTGGCTGTTGTTATGGCTTCCCATTGTTACTTCCATATTCCTTAAGGAATGGAAGTATGGTGATGGCAAAAAAAATCGTGTTCGAGATTATTGCAGATTCTGATTCTACTACACTCAAAACATGAAAAAAAGTCGTTTTCCGAAAAGTGTGTGTGTGTGTGTGTCTGGTCTGTCTGGGTGTCTGTCTGTAGATTTTTTCTATGGCAAACGATAACTGCCGCAAATTCAAACAGAATCAAATAATTTTTTGCATACAGCCCTGATTTGTAGAGTACTCACGACCTATTGTTTTTGGTGAAGATCGGTTGAGGGAAAGGGGTAGTTTACCTGCAACGGTTTTTTTTTATCAAGGGAAATTTTTTTTTTTTGCAAACGATAACAGCCGCAAATTCAAACAGAATCAAATAATGTTTCGTATACAGCCCTCAATTGTAGAGTTCTCAAGACCTATTGTTTTTGGTGAAGATCGGTTAAGGGAAAGGGGTAGTTTACCTGTAACGTTTTATGTTTTAACAAGGGTATTTCCTATGGCAAACGATAACAGCCGCAAATTCAAACAGAATCAAAAGATTATTTGCATACAGCCCTAAATTGTAGAGTTCTCAAGACCTATTGTTTTTGGTGAAGATCGGTTAAGGGAAAGGGGTAGTTTACCTACAACGTTTTTTTAACAAGGGTATTTTCTATGGCAAACGATAACAGCCGCAAATTCAAACAGAATCAAATAGTTTTCTGCATACAGCCCTGACTTGTAGAGTACTCAAGACCTATTGTTTTTGGTGAAGATCGGTTGAGGGGAAGGGATAGTTTACCTGCAACGTTTTTTATCAAGCGTATTTTCTATGGCAAACGATAACTGCCGCAAATTCAAACAGAATCAAATAATTTTTTGCATACGTCCCTGAATTGTAGAGGTCTCAAGGACTTTCGATTTTGGTGAAGATCGGTTATGGGGAAGGGGTAATTTACCTGCAACCTTTTACGTTTTAACAAGAGTAAAGTACTTGAAAATTTATTTAAACTTTTTGAAACAATGGTAATTGTTAAAAATAAAATAATTTTGTTGCCAGGCAATAAAATTAAAATTTTTTCATTTTAATGTAATATAATATTTTTCATTTAATACGGCAATAAAAAGGCAGGTAAGACACACACACACACACACACACACACACACACACACACACACACACACACACACACACACACACAATTCACGTTATTTCTGGCCTCACTCATGTTTATTTTCTTACGTTTGCACGCTTTTTAAATGGAAAGTGCCGAAACCCACACCAACATAACGCGTGCAAGCCGAAAAAATGGACATCAATTTGCTTACTGGCGAAGCTAGTAGTTAATGAATGGGTAGGCAAAAATCTTATCTTAAATTTTTTTTAAGGAATCACTAAAAGGACGGTGGGTCAAATCGGACGCTGAGGTAGAGTTTGCTGTAACCGAATGGTTCCACAAACAGCCGTAAGAATTTTACAAGCAGGGAATCTACAGGTTAGCGCAACAGTGGAACTCATGTCTTAATGTTATTGGAGACTTCTTTTAAAATCGTTGAATAAAAAATGCTTTACAGCTCTATACGTGTGTCTATTGAACAATCCTTGTATTAGTCATACACAATAATACAACTGATTGAACTTCAAATTTTTAAACTTGATTAGTTTCTATATATATGTTTAATGTTACAAATAATTCAAATAACAATCTTGATCATCTGTTAGTTCAGCGGAATAACAGTGACACTTTTAATAACCGCATAAAATAAACACTTAGAAACAACACAGGCGCTTTAACTTAACTGTTTGGACCACAGAAGTGAGGCATGCCTCAACGCTCTATGTGTACAGCGCGGGACAATCCCCCCTCCCTACACTTCCCTATCACACCACTACATTGCTTACATACGATGTATACAAAAAACGCTGAGGCAAGTTCAGGTTGCCTCATTCGCTTTAAACGAACTATGCCGAATCTCACCTGTCACCATCTAGCGGTCGCTCAATAAAGCACGTTTCGGTTTAATAAATTTGACAGTCGCAGTAACAGTGTATAATCTTTACGTTATGTAGTTCATACGTATTTATAATTTTTATTCTACAGAATTTTTTAGGGTAGGCATTGCCTCAATTGCCTCCATGTAACTTCGCCACTGATATATATGTGTACAACGTTATCGGCAACAAAGAAGTAGTTTTTGTTAAAATTCCTTCCCGGGATATTTGGCCGTAGTCCAATGTTTTCTACAAAACCAGACGTTTCGGCAATGCCATCGACTTCCATCATCAGTGAAAATCGAGTGCGATAACGTGAGGTGGTATACGTTAGTGACCACAGTACTGTGGTTAAGGCTGAAGCAGTAAGTAGAAAGAAGTAGTTTCTATGGTAATATTTCATTTCGAAAATGATTTTAAATATAAATCTTAGAATATGGAAGTCATGTATGGTTCTCCATACCGATATTTTTTTTTTTTTAAAATTGTTATTATTGTGTGTGATTGTGGTGTGTATATTAGTATTTTGTGTATTTTCGATGTCGAGTGCTTTGAAAATTGTATCAGGTTTTGTATTGATTTGTATTTGTTCAGGTATTAGTTTGTTTTGTGTTTGTATATTTGTAAATTTTCCAAATGTTCATTATGGTGCCTTTGTGTGGTATGTGTTTTATTAGTGTCATGCTGGTTATGTCTGGGAATTCATGTCCAGTATTTACCGCATGTGTGGCCAAATTAGATTTATATATTATCTGGTTTTTTGTATGAGTTTAGATGTTCAAAGTAACGTTTTTTCAATACATAGGACAAACAAAAAAACAACTGAAAATGCAATAAAAAGGCACCATAATGAACATTTGGGAAAATTTACAAACACACAAACACAAAATACAAATCAATACAAAACATGATAAAATTTTCAAAGCACTCAACATCGAATCGAAAATACACAAAATACTAATATAGACACCACAATCACACACAATAATAACAATTTAAAAAAACAAAAACAAATGGGAAGCCATAACAACAGCCAACCAGCACACAGGTACTCCACAAGATTCAAAATTAGAAAGGCTGATGATGGGAACACTATGGATTCCGAAACATGTTCCAAATAAGGGAAAAATAACACCTTGAAGTAAAGTAAATATAAATTTTAAATATAATATTTTACTTAACAACTGTTTTTTTAACAATTTTTTTATTTTCTTTCACGAATGACATTTTAATTTTCATGTAATTGTAGTTGTTCGAATCTCTACAGCAGTTAGATGATCGTACTGTGGCCATTGTTTTGCGATACGGTATTACTAGCTTGTAGTGTAGCAACAGATAAACTTTACAAGTAACCTGAAGTCGGTCGCAAACGGGTCAATTTAATTAAACATAACAAAAAAAAATGTAGCTACAAAAATACATTTTCTCGCTGAAGAAAGTTTAAACTTAACGACCGGCAGCGTGAACTTCTTTGTTTCCACGGCAGAGCGGATTCTTAACGGTCGGGCGACAACGACGAAACAATCGCGCCCAGCGGTTCGCAATTATTCTGCACTCAGACCGTTTTCGGCGGCTAAAAAAAAAAAAAAAAAAACCGACAGCGCACTTCTTGCATTGTTCTCGGAAAGACAATTCATACCGGGTTCTGCCGCGTGTAAAATTTCCGTCTCGCTGTCCTTTGTAGCGCGTAATCTCTTCGTATATTTTGCAGCCAAACGCGATTTTAGTTGCTCGCAATTCACATGAGGACGCCTACTGCTACGGTATCGTGTTTGCCTGTTTTACGCTATTGTTGCGTAGGTGGCGATCTTCCCTGCGGTGCAATCAAACTGTCACGAGAGGCGGTAAAATAAACACAAATTTTATCTTCGTCGTCGTCACTTCACGGTATAGGCTTATAGCCTGCTCAGTCTTCACTGCGGCCATCTATTCCACAGCCTACCCACAGATCTTCTGCCAACTGGTTTGCAGTCTACAGCGCGCTTTACTAGCCTCTGGTGGTCCGTTCTGTAGACGTGCTCCATACACTGCTGCTTTCGTTCTTCTGTCTCATCACTGATGGAGAATATACCCAGTTCGGCCCTTATATGTTCATCACGCATTCGATCCCTCAGACCAGTGATTCCCAAACTTTTCAGTCCGCGGACCACCCCCCCAAATAATTAAAAATTTCACGGGCCACGTCTGAGTTATGAAATAATACAAATTCTTATATTATAATTAAAATGTATCAAAATCAAAATTCTTTTAACTTGCACAATTATAATATTAATGATATCAAACATAGTTTAATGTGAACAATGAAGCTGCCTTTGAACAATTAGCTCTGCAATATTAGATTTAATGTCTGATAATTTCAATATTAAGTCACTTTCGATATCAACAGTTTATTTCTTAACTTTACCAACCTCGGCTCTATCTTTCCAGCCCCACGTGTCAAAATTCAGCTACTTAGGCGTAAACAGCTACATGGAAAAATGTTTTGCTTAGATACAGTGTTTATACGCGAGATACAATGCATATACGTGGACTAAAACTGCGCGATCTGTTCTGCGTTGATGCGGCGCTCTAGTCAGTTCGGCTGACAAACAGATTTGATACACGACATGATTTACAGACATTATTAAACCCATTAGTTTGAAATTACTTTTACAATATTACAATTAGTTTGCACAAAAAAAATACTAGAATCTTCTACTAACCGTTTTAAGATTCTAATATTTTAGATGTTACACGACAAAAAAATCGGAGAAAATTACGGTCTATTCTATTTTTTCTTAAAAGTGTCTGCGGACCCTACTTTGGGAACCACTGCCTTAGACGATAACCACTCATGTGCCTTACAAAATTCGTTTCAGCTGTTTGTACGTATGCGCTGCTTTTTTTCCCACTTATCGTCCATGTTTCACTAGCACGTGTAAGAACAGGTGTCGCCATTACTTTGTAGAATTTCAATTTAGTATCACGTCTTGTTTACAAATTTTGTTAAACAATTTTATGAAAATCAAGCTTCTTTCAACAACCGTTCTACGTAAAAATAACAATCTATTTCGTACTAGGCCTGTCCACAATAAATTACTTGTTCGCTCGCCTATGAACCACTGAGTAATAAGGGGAAAAAGCAAAAACAACGACAAACCACCAAAATGGTATTTAGGCCGAGAAGGCGTTCTTATATGTAACAGTTCAGAACTCGTGTTAGCGTCTGTGTCGTTCGAACGCAGAGGATCGATACGCACAAAGCGTAAACAATCAACTATGCACAGAGATACCCTGCGGTCAGACCGAATAGCTCCCTTTCGCACGCGAGAATCGTAGAAACCTGCTTACATAACGAGAATACAAAACGAAACAAAAATATTTAAACTTCTGGACGGTCTAAGACACAGAAAGGGGTAAAAAGTAAGGGGTTGCGTGGAACGAATGTCTGTTTTGTTACGATCGCTTAGCAACGCGGAGACCACATACAACAACAGGTAAGCGGTGGGGGTTTAACGACAATTGATCCCGGCAGGGAAAACGACGTCGCGGACAACGTTCGCAGAGATTGGTCATATATCATAGCGGCTGACGTTTGCTGGAAGACAGACAGACAGACGTTAGTCGTTTGGACGTGATATTAATTAATGTCACGCTAACGTTGCGTATAATTACAAGGAAGCGCTGGTAATCTCTTAGCGTATGAATGCGTCCGGTGAGGGCAGCGAAATGTATGCGGCAGAGATGGTGATGACGAGCAACAAATTACACCAGCAGACGGAAACACAAGGCGACATTGTCACAAGCAGGGTTGCCTCCTACACAGAGTTAATTTGACAGGTCACGCGTGAACGTGAATAATACTGAAATTAACGCCTGCCGTTGATAGTAGCGTACCGACGTTCCCTGGTTTCAAGTTCGTAAAATTAGATAAAACAATACAATTATTTCGTCTACACAAGCAGAGAAACTTATACATAATAAAGAATCGCTCATAGGCCTATATTAAATCCTCTGATATCCCTGCTTCCATTCTGATAACACAATCAGGCGCTCCGTGCGTAAGGCTGTCTCGGCGTATAAAGTGGATGGTGTTGTGCAGCGGGATATATTACGAAGTGCACGCGCAAAAGGTGTGTTATGTTTATTATGGTTTCGGGAAACGTCGGAGTCAACTGTAGTGTTGCGTTACTAAGCCCTTGTTCCGAGGCACTACTGATTTATGGTGAACTCGGGTATACTCGTGACAGAGGTAACCTCGTGATACTTTTTGTGAAGCTTGTCACGGGTTAACCAATCCTTCCACAAATGCCTAGTGTCTTCAGTTGAGCGCAACACATTCTAACGTTCAGTTTGAGATATTGTAGGCGCCAGTGCGACACGTGTTTATTCTTTTGCAACGTTTTGAAGTGAAAGATAAGGAATATTTCTTTTATGTCTGTATCTGTTAATAGGACGTGCATTTTGATTCTACCATCATTGTAATTCACTATATTAAGCATCAAATTTAGTCATAAATTGTCGGTTAATACATACTGAATACGATGTATGGACGGCGTATACGTTGTAGGAGCTTATCTCCGGATCGTAGTTTCTTAAACGTTTTGTGTTGTTTTCCAAGTAAAGCTGCGTCCTAGTAATGTACAAATTTATTTAATTTTTGAAATTTACTTCTGAAAAAGACTTCCATTAAATATAAATCTTCTAAATTGTTTTCTACTAAAATTTTCTATAGTTTTTATTTCCTAGATTGAATTTCTCCTTACGATTTTAATATTAATTGAGTTTTTAATTTTAATGTTTTTTGACCGTATGATTTTAGCTTTCAAAGAAACTGAACATTAAATGAAATGAATTTCTGATCCGGTTATGATTATATCCGGTCTTATCACGAGATTGCCTCAGTCCAGGTAAAGTCGTGATATCACAAGTATAGCGGAGTGTTGTCACGAGATTACCTGGAATATCACGAGGTTACCAAGCAAAGACATTGTTTTGAAATTTAATTAAAATAAATATAATGTGTTGTTTTATCCAAAAATATTTTAGTAGCCTACTTGGATCTTGTACTGTATAATATCTTGTTATATCTTCCTCAGCGCATTATTTGTCTCAAGGTACTCCGAGACAGTAACCAAGATACAAGGTTTTCCGATATTAACAACAGTATTAACAATTTAGTTTCTCTTCTGTATCATTCTCATCACCTCAATATTAGTGACTTTACGTACGGTATTCAACTTATTCCTTAAATTCTTCGATACGTCCACATTTCGAAAGCCTCCGATCTACTACGCCTCCGTTCTTATTCAGGGTCCAAGCTTCTATTCCATACAGCAAAACCGAGAAGACGTAGCATCTCAACGTTCGAATCTTGAGGCTCAGACATGGGCCTTTACTCCACATCCACACCTTTTACAACCTCAAAATGTTGGTGATCCCAACATTTGTATTAGCTTTACATTTTTCACAGTTTTACGGAATAACAACGATGATAGGTCTGAAACAAAGGAGTGAGACAGATGGAATGTAACACGTTGGAGAAGTGAAGTAGGCCAGTGTTGCGTCTCAGACAAGTCGGCCGGCAACTACAAGGCACCAAGTGTAACAAACGCTAGCTGGAACGTTCTATCATATATCACTGAGAGCCAAACGCGGTGTGAAGGATCACAGACGTATGTCAACAGACAGAGGGAGACAGCCCCTGGCAAGCGATAACACGAGGTAAACAGACGGGTGGAGTACATGAATACGCGGGGGGGAGGTGATAATGTTTATGTAAGGCGGCCGCATAAAGGAAAGAGAGACATCGATTATCGGCAGCCGAGACAGGAAGTCGTTTCCTACATTCTGCAGTGTTTTGTTGCCTAGATATACCTAGCGGTTTGCCATTCAAACCGCACATAAACGGGTTTATCGGTTGTAAAATCAATAAATATTTGAGAACAAATATGAATTTAGTGATACGCAATTTTATAAATTAAAATTACATATTTTTTTTACTCAAAAATTTACTTTGATGACTCTCATTTAAACTAATAGTAAATTTATACCTAAATTTTGTTTTGAAATATAAATTTTCATCATCATCATCTTCCCAACACGGCATAGGCAAGGTGCTGCCTTTTCCGCCTTCAAAAAATCCTCCATCCATGTCTTTCTGGGCCTACCACACATACCTGTGTCCTGAAGGTTTGTATTTCCAGAATTGTTTGGTCAGTCTGTAATCCGACATTCTTTCTTAATGTTCTTTCCACCGTTGTTTGTAATCTTTTAATTTTTCATTCACGTTAAAAAACTTGTAAATCTTCTCTTATGGTCTCATTTCTTATACTTTCAAGTTTAGAACACCTTTTAACTACTCTTAAGAATGCCATTTCCGAGGCCTGTATTTTACGGTCTGTTTATTGGTTGTTGTCCATAATTCACACCCATAGGGCAGAATAATTTTTTACTTATGTTAATTAGTTTTGATGATTTGCAAAATTTATTTTCCTGGCTTCCGTATTTGCTACTAGCCTGTATAAATTATATAGGACGATGAAGATTCTCTCACCGATCTCGATGTGTAATTACGTAATCTGTCGTTGTAACAACGCGCAGTAAACAAAGCTTTATTAAAATGGGAGATCTGCACCAAAATAACGGGGATCTGTACCATAATACCAATTATTTAATCAAGGCAAATTACTGTATTTGTTCTTTTCCTCCTCCTCGTATGGCACTACACCCCGAAATCGAGCCATGGCCTCCACCATGGCCGTGGCCATGGTCAAGATAGACTTGAACCTCCACCTCTCTCTATCAGTAGCAAAGGACTTCTGTCCTCGCACTCCCAACATCTCTCTTGCATCCACAGCGACAGCATGTTCCCATCTTTTCCTTGGATGACCTTTTGATCTTTTGCCATCCACACTCCCCAAAAGGACTCTTTTATTTGTTCGTTTGTTATCCATTCTTACAACATGGCCAGCCCATTGCAGCCTCCTCAGTTTTACGTACACTTCGTCGTTGGTTCGTTGAAGTGACAATATATCTCATTATACTCGTATATGAGGAGCAGGAACCGTCTCAGGAGTTTCCTTTCAAATATCTTCAGGCGTTCAATTGTTCTTTGTGTTAGTATCCAGGATTCACTGCCATAGCATAGGATGGGTCGTATGATAGTTTTGTATATTGTTACAACACAAATAAGCCACCCCAATACCAGGGATGAAAAAGATGATACTAAATATAAATATACTTCATATAAAATAAAATATTAAATATAAATAAAATGTAAAGACAATGACACGACAAACGACGACATGACCTAACCCAAGTGATTGACCAAACAAACAGGAAAACAAAGAAGAAGGGAAAAAACCGAAACCACATAAGAATAAAGCCAATTGAAGGAAGTGAATGAATTCATACAACCAAATGAAATAAAACCAAACGAGGAGAGAACCAAATGAAAATGAAGCCAATTGAAAATGAAGGAGAAGAAGAAGAAAAATGAAAATGAAAATAAAGTGAAACCAAGGGATAAGAAACAAGCCAATAATACAAAATATGTACGGGAGAAATGGTACACTCAAGTATAATATTGGGAATAAAGCCAATGATTATCCAATATCAGAAATAAATATTATTATCAATTAAATAAGTAATGTAACTGTTTTAACCAAAACCCAGTAAAGTAATATAATAAGGAGAAAAGTACACTAACTCAAGAATTAGAGTTAGATGTAATAAAACTCTATAGAAGTATAACCTTAGTAATACTATGTATAATATTTGTAAAGAAAGAAATAGTGAGAAAGTGACAAAGAGAAATAATTATAGGGATTACCCACTAAGAAACACTTAATGTAAACAGTTAAAGAGTGCAATTGTGAAAGTGTAAATCCCCAAAATAGTGAGGAACCATATTTATGGTAATAAAACGCTTAATAATATAATCAATAATAAACAATAATTGATTAATGGTGAAACAAATAATAATTAAGAATAAAGTTTTAATGATAGAATTAGATATAAGCACTTCATAATGTGGAATAAACACTGAAGAGTGATGAAGAAACACTATGTGATTAAAAGTGAACCAAATTAGTAATTAAAAATACATGGTTTATGATAATATTAAATATAAACAATTAGTAATATGAAATGAACACTGGAAGGTGATGATGACGTTATTAATTAAGAAGGGATTTTTAAGAGAATTAAGTTTAATTGTAAACGAATGTAATTAAAGGGGAGAATCCCATGAAAAGATAAACAGCTAGTGTTAACATGGATTGAAAGTAGAGTTTAATTAGGGAATAAGAAGTTAATAATGTAATAAATAAACACCCCAGATTGTAAGGGAAAACCAATTAAGTAAATTCAAAAGGTGTGATATTGCTTAACACCCAAAAAATAGTAATTAATGAAATGAGTTATAAACAAACTTTACAAATCTAATTACACTAGAAAATCAGTTAATGTAGAAAATAACAGAACCATACAAATGGGATAATAAACAAAACAAAACACATTAGAATAAAATGAGACATCATTTGTATAAATTCAGTAAATATGGTCAATGGCTACTAGTGCATCTGAAATGCCTAACTGTCAAAACCAATAATTACAAATTGTATAAAATCCACAAGGAAAGTAACAAATCTAAGGCGAGTAACTAGCCAAGAATAATGTGTAAATCATTTTAAAGCAAAATTTTACCATAAAAACTTAAATTAAAAGAAATATGTAATTAACAAATGTTAACATAATTGTACAAAAGTTAATATCTAATAGAACACAACCTTATGAGGTATGAATTTAATCTTTGAAAGGAAATACATACAATAGTGATAATATTTAATACTCAGGAAGGAAGACAGAAGAATAAAATCAATCAGAAAATATACAGTAATTTTGAATAAAAATTCAAATATGATAACAATGGTAATAAACCATGCCTTAGCCAATCAAAGGGTTTAGGTTACCATAGAAACGGGCCGTTGGTTACTAATTTTCCGTTAATTCTCATTACTCGTATAATGACGCTTATGTAGCAGGGACGCAAGATTTTGTATGACATAAATTTTACTTTAAAATGTTTAAAAACTAGTCAAAAGTCAAAAACATATACCAGTGAGAAGGAGATGAAGAGTAATAACATTTAACTGATGTCCAGGAACAATTTAAACGAAAATTAAAAGCAGAAATTCCCAAGACTAATATGAAAAGGACGCCAGCAGCCTAAATCACTCAAAATTGATGAATTTTCCATTTCAAATGAACAACGATCTATCGCAAACCTTCTGAACTGATAAGTATCATTTAAATACCCAATTTCCAGGAATAAAAGCACTTTAAATATTTCTCGAATCTATACAAACTCTCACTATGAATTGAAAATAATTTCTTTCAAGGATTAAATAAAATAAACTTACATAGCAAAACTTGTTAACTAAAAAATAACCTCGCACTAGATTGCGAACTTTTGAAACACATATTACTACACTGCAGAACAAATTGTAGCCCACTTTATATTATTGAAGTACGAATAATGTACGGTAGTGTACTTTTTTATTGTAATCATATTTAATGTTTTCCTTGTAATCAAAAGGACTCCAGGTTTTGAACGAGTATACGTGTAAAATATAAACAGCAGCCATGACTGCATCAGAATAGCTCGTTTCAATACGGATTTCGTCAACTTGAGATAAAGCGTTTTATGTTTAATGTCGGGGCAAATTTATTAAATACTAAATAATAATATTATTGTCAAATTGCATAACTACCAAACAACCATTAAAGAAACAGTACAGAGTGTAACCATTGTTTTATTTCATAGGAAATTGTATTATATATGTGTGTGTTAGCGAACTTACAGATTAGACAACTAGCGCTTTCGCTATCTGTGCGACACAGCAAGCTGTACAAAGGCCGGAACCGATTCGAATGCTCCGGCCGTCATCGCTGAAAACACCTTTTTAACACACTAATTCATAAATTTAATTGTTTTCAACAAACAATTTGGCGCCACCCGGGATTCACAAACCCCTATGAAATTACAGGTAAGGTTTCCACTAGGTTGTACTGATAATTGTGACAACGCTACGGACTTCGTTAGCAGCAACCATTGATGTAACGACAAGGTGTGAAACGAACACACCACACTAATACATAAAAGACCATATACACGTCTTTACAGAGACGACCAAGTTTTCTCGTTACAATATGCGCATTTTTTTCTGCCTATAAATAACTCTTGACTTTAAGGTGGTGATAGGCGCGAAGTAGGCCTTGTTGACTGGAGTTATCCTTCTCCTTATTTCTGCCTCTTCATTCCCATCTTCAGATATCGTCGTCCTAGGTATATGAAATCTTTGACTGCTTCTATAGAGTCTTCTTCTATAACCAAATTTTGCCTGGGTCGTGTGGACATTGTCTGACTTACCATTTTAGTTTTATCAACATTTATTGATAGCCCTACCTCTTTTTTACTTACTGTATTTGTGGAAGGGAAGATATCGGACACAGTTCACTGGATCCTGTGGATACGTCATTTTCTTGTATTTATCAGGCACCACACTGTTCACGATCATGACTAATATTTCGAAATACTGACCACCTGTAGCTAATATGCTATATCACAAACATCACTTGCTACATATTAACAAGTAAGTTTACAACTGGTAAATAAAAAATTTAACTAATGAACAAACTGAATTCTCTGTGTCCCCTTTATTAAAAGCTGTTATTTAGTTTAGTTAATTTTATATTTTGCATTCAAATTAAATTTAGTTTTTGCAGACACTTGACCTTCCCTTAGCTCCTGCAACCCACCTCTCCATCTTCTCACCTCACACATGTTCCGATACACGCCCTAAACAGATGTCCACCACCACCCTTACATCCTATGTTTAGTGTTCACTCGTCTCTTTGACAATGGCTTAAGAAGCCGAAACAGCTGTCAGAGTTAAATAAAAACTGTGAAACGTACCAAGTGTTTATATATTTTTGAAAACCTTTGTATTAATATGTTTCACCAAGTGCCCAACGAGTCATCAATTAATATTTCTAATGTTAATTACATGAATCGCTTAATTCAAAGACCAAGAAAGTTTTACCTAATACTGTAGAGAATGGTTTAATGTCACCGGCAAAACATACATAGTAAAGTACGATTATGATGCACACCAACACAAATTACAAATTGCGCAAAAACAAAACCAGTACAAAGCATTATTCAATTATTCCCCGCTTTTAATTAAATGAACGCGTGGGTGCGGGGGCTGTGAGCGCAAATTAAAATAACTTTCTTCAACAAACAAGGTCTGCCTTAGTTAATGCGAATCCGACCGCTGAAATCCCGCGGTAACGGTCGTTATGTAACACTAATGACACCCACGAGACTGCACGCTTTTATTAAAAAAACCACATATACACAACACAGAAAGGGACAGACACGGAGACAACGAGCAGACGGATTGAACGAGAGGGGGGAGAGACATACCGTATAAATAAATCTTTGCAGGCGATCTGACTAACTGTTGATCTCTGTCGTAGTGTTGTTTGATCGACTGCCAATATCGTGGTCGAGTGTTGAATTGGTGAGAAACGATGATGGCGAGCAGGAAGACTGAAGGGGGGGGGCGGAGACCTACAGTATAGATAACTCGTTGCCGATGACCAAACTGTTGAGCTTCGTGATTTTTCTGTTCTATCGATTGACTGGCAAAATACTGTGCTGAGAGAACACACACAGCTTCTACGAATGCATCTCTTAAAAATACTACAGACGCGATAGTATCGCGCTTACCAATACGGAGACTCTCGACTTGTTGCATGTTGAATGCAAGCAAATCCCTCTAATACATATTACAATAAAATGGAATTTTGCCAGTTGAACGGAACGTCTTATTGTATCCATCTGTTGCTAGTTTCTTTGTACGACAACACGATATTAGACTAGGTTTTGACGTAAGAGTTTTTATCAGCAAATGGGTAGGGAGCCTGCTCCTTAACTCTGGAGACCGTTAACACTGGCCACCGGTTTTTCTTAGCTGAATTCTAACACACATAAAGCACTGCGTGTAAACGGGCGTGGAAAAAAGTATGCAACTCATACTAAGCACTGGCGCTAGGTCATTTTACGTGTTTCTGTAATGTGTGTGTTTACACGAACAACACATGTAGGCCTACGTATAACGTTTCCATTGTACACACCTGAAGACCGGATCCAGAATCCCCGTTCTTTTCCATTGTAGTAGCATTATCTTTTATCATAATCATATCCCTATACTGTTATAGTTATCCTTTCACAGTGAACAAAACGATTATACTCGGACGCCGTAATTGCTAGACGGGACACTCTGGTTCTAACCTGCACAACGCCAAGTGTCATTTCCCTATTTCCTCACAGCATGCACAGACGCACGTCCACGGTGTGTATTCATACGCACTGCAGTTGGAAGTAGTATTTCCTGATGATAACACAAAACAAATAATATCCCATCCAACAATATCAACAGAATTCCGTCGGTTTTGGACAACGTTTCCCGCCTATAGAGCTCGTGGACAATTACTGTATAATTACTATATCTCGTTTTAGAACGAGTTCCTCCAGTATAAACTCGGGAAACGTTTACTGGAGTTATTAACTCTTCACCGTGTCTACTCTACAGACACATGGACTGTACACTGACATCAGCAATATTTGGATAACACGCGGTTTAAAGATATCGTACAAGAATCGCGGTCGAACCCGCAGGGAATCAACGCCATTTTAATAAACACCGATAACGGATCGGAGCGAAATCCGGACACAATTCTAACACCGAATTGCAGACATTATACTGATATATGAATAAAATCGGAAACTATTATTACCGGTACTATATCTTCAAATCGAGATACTCTCCCCCAAACACATTTTGTCAAAAGACAACGTGCGCGTGTGGGGGATCGTGGGCGTGCATGTAAGATGTAGATTAAGAAGAAAATAATAAACGAGAAAAATGGTGAGAACGAGAGAGAGAGAGAGAGAGAGAAGAATAAGGACGACTGAGATACAGAAACATGAAATAAGAAATCCGTACAGCCACCTGGAATTTCTACTTTACTCCAATTATATAAAATAAAAGTCCCTATTACGTGCCATCTGACGTGTATTCAAAAATAAAATTATTAACTATTTTATATATCCTCGGTGTTATAACTCCGGTCAACGTAACAATAAAATTATAACAGGGAAGTGCTTTGGTCTTTCGAAAATTACGAAAATTAACTTTATCAATATCCACACAGTCAATTAATTAAAAATGTATAAAAAAATCCATTTAAGATAAATCAACAGACGGAAGGATATGTCGGTAACATTCTTAACGTTCTGAATGATAACAATATCGGGTTAGGTGGGGTTCGTGTACCTCACCGTTCTGTTTAAACATTGTCTGTCGCATTGTAATTTGCTTTGCGTGTACGCTAGTCGTTTGTTTAAAATATTCAGAAGAAATCAAACAAACCCTCGCTGAAAATAAATAATAATCATACACAAATAACAACCGGTTATAAAAAACAGTGGAAAAATCAAATCGAAGATATCACAGATGTGCGTCTTTTTTATTATGTTTTCGCATCACTGTCGCAGGGCAATGTAGAACTTTTATACTTTTAACGCTTCAAAATTGTTGTCTTAAATGAGTTAGTAAATTATATTTTATCGAGAGGATTGCCACAAAAAAGGTGTATAGACATTTTTTCCTATATGCAGCAACATATATTGCTACACGCGCGCACACACACACACACTACAAAAACATATTTTTTATTTACTTAGTCATAAATTTAATTTGTGTAGACTGATGTATGGAAATCAATTGATAAGGAATTTCATAAAATAACACGAAAACAATCGATAGTATGTAGGTAAATTTTTAATTATATTTTACGAATTAACGATTTTATAGTACGATTGTTTTACGAATTATATCTATGCGCTGCCTACAGGATCAGGAATAATGTCGGAGTCGTGGAATCAAAAGGTGATTTTATTTAGTATTTAAAAATACTTTAATGTTTTTAAGAGAACAGCCATGGCCGGCTAGAAGGCCGAAATATTAAACGTGGACACACTAGAACCAGCTGACATTTGAGGCTGACTAAACAATCTCTTTAATTTATGTATTTCATTAATCAAATTGCGTCATTTTTAATTGCCGGTCAACAGCAGTTTTATAATTCTTAATTTTTTTGCAAATCAAAAGTTTGTTATTATGTTATTTCAGAAATATAATAATTAACTTTGATAAGAATTCAATAACTAGAACAAAATTAATTCATTAGGTCTAACACTAATTCACTGATTTCTTCGACTCAAACGTAAAGAACTAAGTGCGCACAGACCTACTCATGATTTTAGTAATGCTATGAAATTAAATCAAAATATATAACATGTTTACTTTAGCTATTTTATTACACTATGCTAATAGGCCTCAGACGCAACGTTGCCACGTTTAATATTCCGGCCTTCTACGAGAGCCGGCCATGGAACAGCGCATTCTTAATGTGCACGTAACAGCACTATCTACGAACTACAGTGAAAAAAAACCCACTGAAATCAAAATTTTCGAATTAACCGCTGGCGGCGGTATATCTCACCGGAATCTCTAGAGAGGGGAAGCCAACACCGGTTTTCGGCCAATCACGATTTTCTTTAGTATGCATTAGTCATGTTTATGCGAGAATTTTCTCGAAGGTTGTTTTTACAGACTTCACGGAAAACAAACTCCGATCAACTCTGATTTACATAATAATCAGTTAACTCCCGCCGTCCATAGTAATTAATCGGAATACTCATCTGTTTACACCCAAGACACACTTTCGAGTGTCATAACAGAAATTCGTTCACAGAAACATACACTTCAGGTGTACAACGCACGCATGCCCCTACACACACAGACGTGTCTAAATACGCAATACCATTCCTTGGATTTATTCTGAACCCGCTAGTCCGAAACGACCAAAAATTCACATTTTAGGAATAAAAACTAAACAGACCTATATAAATAATTTCAGCATTATTTAAATTGCAAAAACCTGTCCTGTAAAAAGCAAAATCTTCGGGCCTAATATTAACGAAGAAATGTGAAGAACGCCTACTACGATTTCAAGTCACATAACACCACTGAACAAAATTCAAAGAAAATGTAAAGGAAAAGAATTTTTAACCTATAATCATAAAAATACGATCCGTTACAAGAACGTTTATTTAGTAATTAATTCCGCAGCCGATCGTACAGACATCACGTGGAAGAGAATCCCCAAATCTTTCTACTGGAGAACATTATCTCAACTGGCGCTCAACCTCCCTCCTCCAACGGCAGTGGTGCTGTTTCCTCAAAGTTTCTTACTATCTCTCTTAATTTTCATCTTGCCTCAAACATAATACATAATATATGTTGGAAATCACTGGGAGTGTAAAACAAAACACAACCAACTATAGTAAACTTGGGTAAACTCGTGATAAAGTATATAAAATACCAATTTGCCAACCAAAAAATTTTAATTCCTTTTTCCTGTTTTAATCTTTGGAAAGAATCTTTTCTAAAGACTTTATAGCACTAAAATATTTTTGGATAAAACAACATATTGTATTTATTTTAATTAAATTTCGAAACAATGTTTTTGCTTGGTAATCTCGTGACAACACTCCGCTATACTCGTGATATCACGACTTTACCTGAATTGTGGCAATCTCGTGATAAGATCGGATATGATCATAATCGGATCAGAAATTCATTTCGTTTAACATTCAGTTTCTTTGAAAGCTAAAATGATACGGTCAAAAGAGATGAAAATTAAAAACTCCATTAATATTAAAATCGTATGGAGAAATCCAATCCAGGAAATAATAACTATCGAAAATTTTAGTAGAAAATAATTTAGAAGATTTATATTTAATTGAAGTCTTTTTCAGAAGTAAATTTCAAAAATTAAATAAATTTGTACATTACTAGAAAGCACCTTTACTGTACTTGGAAAACAACACAAAACATTTAAGGAACTAAGTTCCGGAGATAAGCTACTACAACGTATACGCCGTCCATACATCGTATTCAGTATGTATTAACCGACAATTTATGACTAAATTTGATCTTTAATGTAGTGAATTACAATGATGGTAGAATCAAAATGCACGTCCTATTAACAGATACAGACATATAAGAAATATTCCTTACCTTTTACTTCAAAACGTTGCAAAACAATAAACACGTGTCGCACTGGTGCCTACAATATCTCAAACTGAACGTTAGAATGTGTTGCGCTCAATTGAAGACACTAGGCATTTGTGGGAGCATTGGTTACCCGTGACAATGTTCACAAAAAATATCACGAGATTACCTCTATACCCGAGTTTACCATACTGGCCAGTCTACTTCTACTCACAGACGATTGCGGGATGTTATACAGGCGTCAAAGAACAAAATTTAGCGATTTTTACTGAAAATACAGCACCAGCTACTGCACGTTACTACACGTTGAAAAGCAAAATTGGAAATACCCTACATCCGGCCGGTAGCAGGGCACGCCTAGAAATCACCAGGTATCATTGTCTTCCGGCGGCGGGGGCTCATCAGAACCTGAGAACGCGGAGTAATCTGGGGCGAAGAGCATGCCCGTTAGCCGTCGTCGGTAATACTGCAACGATCAAAAGGACGACAGTCGGCATCGAAGCAACTGTTATCAGTGGTAACTTTTTTTATCATCCATCAGTGTAGTCACGTTGTTGACGTGTTTCTGCACACCGTTAAACAACGGCTATACTGACAGCAGAAGAACGACGACATTACAGATCGGCTCCATTAAGGCGATAAGTCGCAGCTAATGAATACTAATTGTGGCAATGAAGCGGCAACATGGCTCAAAACTCATGAATCTCAGCTTACACATAGTGAGTGCAATGTAATTGGTGCATACAGACAGTGTCGGGAAGTGCCGTGTAATAAGAACACACTATTACATCAAAGGCTTCCGACTGTCATCCTTTTGGCTGAGGCAGTAGGCTATTCACCTGACGTTCAACATGGTTTACAGTCTGCCTAATTGAAATACTGTAATACATTTGATTTAACCTTTAAAGTCGAGTAAATATTATGACGATTCATAATAGCGTCCTATCAGAGCGTTATATGAAAGCTATACACGGTACGAGCGTAACGCAGTAAGGAAGAGAGAGAGCGCATAATTGCAGCCATCTCACTCTAACCGCGTCACAGCGACAGTACAATCCAGTTCAAACAGGTAATTTTACTCAAAGCGAATTATCAGTTCAACCTGCAATAACTTCAAAAGTTGTAAATATACGGAAATTCTGATAACAGCATTGTATTCAGCAAGAAAAGCTTTATAAGTAGCCGCAAGCTCAGTTAATATAATTAACAAATCAAGAAGTTATACGGATGACGCACGCCAACAGGAATAACGAGAGAATTATGCTACGTAGGAATAAGGTGTTTTCACACACACACACACACACACAGATAAAGACCTAAGCAACAATATTCTGTAGTCAGATCTTCGGAAACACATTTGCAAATACCTGAAATCAATCGATTTGCAAATACAGGAAGTACGATTTTGACAAGAATTTCTCTGCCGTTTGGAACCTGTCACGGAGTGTTTGACCGACCTGTTAGAGATTGTCACAACTGGAAAAACGCATGATTTATTTGTACAACCAATCAGCAGCCCGTATTTAAAACAGACGCCAGCTCCAAGCGAGGGGTAGGATCACTCTTCGTTCGGTACTGAAACACACTAGACGTGTATAATTCGCATACAGAATTTTTTTTAAATTACACAACAGTGCAAATTCAGTTCTAAATCGAGAAGTAGTCCGCAGTGTAGATGAATTAACAACATTCAATAACACTAGCTGCGTAAAACAACCGTTAATTAATTAATTAGTTAATTAATTAATCCATCAGCCGTGAAGGACCTGTGCTACAGAAGGCTACAGCATCTGTAATTGCCAGGGCATCTTCCACAACATTGATCAACCCATTCTTCTGTGCAACACTATCGAAAGGAGGACCTCTACAGATTCCTACCTTCGGTCAACGCATCAAAACAGTAAAAAATAAATACATTGATCAATGATATAAGCGCTAAACAAATAATAAAACAATAAACAATTTTAAGAAGACACTAAGAAAAGCACACATTGTATTTTAACTGTAAGATTAGCTTTAATTTAGTATAAGAGTGTTGAATGGAAAATGGTGTGTAGTATTGGACGTGCAAATTATTGTAGACCTGTTCTTTAGCACTGGTTTGGGAGATAGAAATTTCTTAATCAGACCAGATAAGAGCTATAGGTCGTTTGAGCGTCTTAATCATTACTTTCCACACTCACTCAATAATTATAAGGTTAGGGTAGAATTAAGTCCTACCATTAACAAGTTAAAGTTTCAAAATCATTTCTTAAAACATTAAAATTAATAATCAAAAAAAAATCTTAAAGAGTTATTTGTAACGATTCCCCTTGAAAACCACAATCACTGAACGAATCCTGAGAAAGAGTGTCTCCATGCGCTGAGCTAAGCTGAAACCGTGTCATTTGTATCTGGGATTTGTTCTGGCGCCCAGGTAAAGTAAAATCACGGGTAAGTAACTTTTTATCTAACATCACAAATATTAGATAATTGTGTTAGACGAAAGGGAGCGTTGTAATATATTTTCATATTTTTAACACGATTTTATTAGTTTCGATCTTTTGCTGAATCTAAAATCCACCCAAATAACTCTACAACACTTCACAAAATTTCCCCGCTCAACTTCCGATGGGGCAACATGCGCCAAAATACCCCCTGTGACCCTTTAATTGTTATTCATTATAATCATTATAATACAATATTTATGATATACAACGAATCGTGCTTAAACGAAATTCGTATTTAAGTAAGTATTGATACGAACATGCTGGTAATTCGAAAAAACACTAACAGGAAACGGTCGAACCTATTCCTTATTTTGCGCTACCGCAATCCATAGAAGCGTAGAAAAAGTGTTCAGATTCTCTCATACGCGCACGTAAATATAGATAACCGAACATACATTCTGCCACACAAGTGTTCATAAATTACACAGATATGATCTCCACACACACATATTTCACACAATAAAATCTGCCTCTTCCAGATGAGACGTACGTACAGTTCGACGGCTAAGCCGTTGGAGGAAATACTACTACACAATTTAATCAACCTATTACGACATTGACTCGCATAGAAACAATATTAATATGACGATAATAAAATTAATGAATTTTATTTAGGTCAGATAACCAAAACTATTCTCGTCGTGAGAATGCACAGAGACAATTTCGTCCCGTAGCAACTTACGTGGATTATATTAGATATACAGAGTACGACGGTTCTATGGGAAAACATTTGTAAATTATCTGTTAATGACTACATTATTATTGAAATACTAAGACTGGTAATTTTGACATGGAATCCATAGGTATGTAATGTCTTACTCGCACGTTTCGCGAAAATCGACCGTTATGTTTCAAATGTACTTTCGGCATACCACTATCTCACGAACCGCTCAACCAATCCCAGCAAACCAGGTGTCAGGTGATCGAGTCACTCGGCCCCCTTCCAACAATAGTACTGAGAATTTTGACAACTGACTTCAGTCGCCTCTAGGCTTTGTCTGCGTGAGGGTGTTTTTGCGCCGAAAATTTCTAAGTTGCTCCACTAAAACTTAAATATCTCGGGAACTACAAGTCCGATCGCGAAAATTCAAAGTGCGTTGTGATCCACAGAACTAAATCTCTCCAATAACACCAACTCCGAGTACCAGAAGCACTCACAGAAAATAATAACATTTGAACTCAAAAATTTGAAATGCCTCGACCTAAAAATCGCGATAAAACTCGAACCAAAAATTTCAAACCGAAAACCGGCAAATCCTATGCAGAGGGTCAACAGGCCTATCGTTTGAGACTAAAATCAAAGAAATCGGTCGAGAACTTGGAAAATGGCAACCATTTGAAGATTGACGAAACCCCGTCAGCGCCCAAGCGGCCCGCATCTCCGATACCTGGGTCATCCGGCGTGCCCCCAAAGCGACTCAGATCGAGCGTACGGCTAGCTAGCAAGAAAACAGACGATGAGAACATTAATAACTTGTGCTTCGACAACATTGGACCCTCGATGCTCTGCGCAGAACAGCCCGGTCCAAGTCGCCGCTTCCAATGAGTCGACGAGGAATTCTCTAAGCACTTTATTAACAATCCGTTCGGCTCGGTGTGTGGGATCTGCGATCGCTTGTGGTTCAAGAGTGATCTAAGCCGTGCGTACCATCATACATAAGTCTCTTGGCCACAGTGTTCGGAGCGGACGAGTACTCAAGTGCGAGTAATATGGAAGGCGTGTGCTCTACGTGTGTTGCAAGTCTCAAACAAGGCAACGTACCGCCGCTGTGCAAATCATACGGCTTCCAATATCCACCGATCCCGCCAAACTTGCCGCCTCTGAATCCCGTTGAAGAGAGACTTATATGCCCGCGGTTACCGTTCATGCAGATTCGTCGGCTCCGCTATGTAGACGGTATGGCTGGGATCGTGGGCCAAGTCATAAATGTGCCAGTGAAGGTAGACAACATGGTTAACGTGCTGCCTCGCACTCTCGAAGACGATTACGCCATCAACGTTAACATCAAGAGGTGCCCATGATTCCACGTCTACCGGTAGTCCCACGACTACCAGGTTTAAATTTTTTATGGTACGTATTGTAACGAGAACTCTATCGAACAGCCTAGAACGTCCACCCCCCCCCCCGATAGTCAAGCAGGTGTAGCCTCCGTCAAGGCCGCGCTCAAGTACGTTCCAGAGTCCTCTGGAGAACACTTGAATTATGTATTAAGTGGCGTGCAGTTAAGGATGGAAAGATTCTATAACACGTGCGTTACGTACATAAGGGACAAAGGTTGGCTTTGTGGATCAGTTGACAATGACCGACTTCTTTAGCGCGGATCGAGTGTTTGAAGAAGTACTGTAGCGAAGTGTTATGTTATAATTAGTGCGGAATTCTTTATAGTTGACACTATTATTGCGTGTGGACAAATTTAAGTTGAAATACTGTACGAGTTGATTACGAATCGTTAGTAGTAATAGTGAGTAATTAAAGTTGGTTATTAGCGACTTCATTGGTGTCTGTATTTTGTTTTCCACTGTACCAAACGACGATCAGTGAGACCGTCGTAACAATATAATTCAGTGAATCTTCAGATCCAAAGACATCCACAGAAACACGAAACTAAGGATATACAAATCAATAATAAGACTCATCCTAACCTACGGCTGCGAAAGGTGTATCCTGAACTCCAACTCAGCAAACACTCTCGATATCTTTGAAAGAAAAATATTATGAAGAATCCTGGGACCAGTTAATGACGTACACGGCTGGAGAATAAGATATAACTTTGAATTGTATCAAATGTATAAAGAATCACCGCTAACACAATACGTAAAACTACAGCGTCTAAGGTGGGCTCTGGACATGTAGCCAGAATGGGGGAAGACAGAATACCACGAAAACTATTGAATACCAGAATTCACGGAAAAAGACCAGTAGGAAGACCGAGGAGAAGATGGGAGGACGCGGTGGACGAGGATGCGAAAGAAATACTGAAAGTGCGTTCCTGGAGGAGGGTGGTTACCGACAGAAGAGAATGGGGGAAAAAATTGAAGGAGGCCAGGGCTCAACAAGGGCTGTAATGCCATAGGTGAGATTTGTGACTTCACTGGTGTCTGTATTTTGTTTTCCACTGTACCATACGACAAAATACGGTCCAGTGAAACCGTCGTAACTATATCTTTTACTACTCTAAAAGTACTTAAAAATAATGCAAATATTATTATTAACGTAAGAAATAGTTTTTTTTTTTAATAAAAATAACACCACACTCTTATTGTCTCGTGAAATTAATCGGACCCGCTTATCCCCTGGAACGTACACAAAAACTTTAATTAAGAAAGGCACGAAAGGAAGGCAAGGGCGTGTTTACTGGGCCAGAAGGTGCGGCAAGGGCATACAATATACTGTAGGCCGCACGGGACGCGAATAATAAAACAGCAGAAAATAAAGGAACTGCGGTAGCGGCTGCCACGTGTCCCTCGTCACCGGCCGATTCGCTTTATCGCGACACCGTCACCGTTTCTCCCAGTCTCCGTCGTTGGTTTTGTGCGCGCCTAACCCCAATTAGATAATTATTCAAATATTATTATATTATATAATTAAAAATCGGTATGGAGAACCCTACGTGATTTCCATGTTGTAATTAATTATACAATTATTTTTAATATGTACACTCAGAACAAGACTAAATATATCACAGCATGCTTTTGGTAAAAACGCTGAGTAAAGATAATCAAAATATAATTGTACTTAGTTCTTAATATTTTAAAAATAAAAAATTAATTTGATTAAATTATCATTCATTTAAACAACGCGAAAGAAAGTGAATACTGCCCAGCGTTTGTTATTTGTGAATTTATGAAAAACGAAAAATTATTTTATTTACGTATCCGTGGTTACGTAGCATGGAACGATATACATTGTTAATATTTTATTGACTTTTTTTAAGTTTACAAAAAATTACCCCCTCCCCCTTCAACTACCCGTTTCATTTATAGATGTTTCATCTACCTTTCTACAGTGGGTTGTTATGACCTTCTTTTCAGGATACTTTATTTATCAAAATTAAGTACATTACTCTTGTTAAAACGTAAAACGTTGCTGGCAAACTACACCTTCCCCTTAACCGATCTGCACCAAAATCAACAGGCCTTGAGTACTCTACAATTCAGGCACATACGCAAAAAATGATTTGATTCTGTTTGAATTTGCGGCAGTTACCGTTTGCCATAGAACAAATTCTACACACACACACACACACACACACACACACACACACACACACACACACACACACACACACACACACACACACACACACTTCGAAAAATGACTTTTCTTTATGTTTTGAGGGTAGTACAATCAGAATCAGCCCTTATCTCGATTTTTTCGCCATCACCACACTTCCATTTCCTTATGGAACATGGAAGTAATAAATATAATTACTATACCGTAATATGAGTATTCAAAAAATAATAAAAAATATATTCTTGTACGAAAAATTGTATTATTATTAATAATAGTATATAAAAAATATATACAAAAATAACTGAGCAAATATGAATGAATAAATTATTCACAAGTATATACTGATACGTGGAGGGCTATCTCGACACCAGAGGCGGTAAAACAATGCCAAACATTGTGTAATTAACACACCTCTATTAACACGTTACTCAGTCGAACCACTGAAGATGAATCGAAACAACAGTCATTGCAACGGCGCCATACTCATTCCTCACAATCAAAAATTCAAAACATCAAGTTCAAGCAAAAAATAATGGCTTCAGTTTTTTGGGACAGAAGACGTGATGTGCGACTTCATGCGTGAAGGTGTAACGTTTACTGCTGATGCATACTGTGAGACGCTGACACAAAGATCTAAATACCTAGGTTTACAGATCTTTGCGCTGACATGTCTTCGAAGGGCTGTTTAAGGGGACCCGGAAACCCTATACTTCTCCATGTTAATACAAGGAACATTTTCTTAACTTCTATTTGCCATACAGTTTTCAAATTTTTACCAGTGATATATTGGGCTAATATTAGTTTCTCACGGTTTTAGATTTACATAATACTTGATCATTTTTAAGAAAAAAATTTTGTTGTGAACAGTGTCGGAACACTTCTAAAATTTCATGCTTTACGGCTAATAACCCTTAAATAACACAAGCATCTGTAAAACCCTGTCTTAAACCGTTTTTGAGAAAATGTTCTTTTCGTAAAAACAAATCAATTTTCGGAAAAACACAAAAAACTAAATCCATGTTTTTTAGTTACTCTTACCTCAATACATTCCAGTTTCATAATCTGAATTGTCATCAAACTGATCTTCAAGTTTCTTCTTAAGATGTATTTTTTGTTATCCGGCTATTCTTTCAAAATCTGAAATCGATTTTTCACTATTTCTAATTCTTTCACTGTCTTGTGCTTCCATCGTAGCAACCATGAAATATCCAGGCTTCATTCCTAGTTTTTCAAGAACTTCGCACTTCATAATATTTCCCTTATAGAAACAAGTTATTCCATTGTATACACCGAATTCTAAAGTTTTTAATGTGACAAAAATCTTTTTTTTTGTATACTGGTCCATATAACGCTGTTTACAGATTCATTGCAGTTTTGAGTCTTTCCATGCGTACACTTTTTAAATAGATTTGTATTAGAAAGGTCTCTGAATATGGGGTTTATTATATGCATAATAGCTTCTGGTATATTATTCTTGTGATTGTAAGGAAGGTCAGTAGGACATTCTAATAGTCTATTATATTTACACCAGGTATCTGGACCTTTAGGGCATAATCCGTGTCGTCATCTTCTCCTGCATTGTTTACTTCAAAAATTAATTTTGGCGATAAATTATTAAAAAACCTATATAAATTATATAGTTTTGGAATCAGAAAATTCTTTACTATTAATATCTCTAAAACAATTTCTGAAATAAAAATTTATTTTACCTTACCGGGTCCCCTTAAAACAAAGGGAAGGGACTGCTGGACGTGGTTTCCTATTTCTACGAAAATACTCGGCACTATAATGCTCTGGTCATTTCCATCACAAGTATACTGATACGGGAGGGTGATGTCGACATCAGTGGTAATAAAACAATGACAAGCATCATTTAATTAACACAACTCTATTGTCCCATTCCACTGACCTCCGTTAAGAATACAGTGACCGTTAGACAACCTCTTACGGATTTAACGAGGGCTTTTTAGGCGGTTATGTAACTAACACCTGTTTAAACAGTGATACTTAAACCTTAAAATTCTGTCCTGCGTCAGTTGAACTTGAGAGTTGGGACGTTCGCAACTCGACAGTCGGAAATGGGATAGTTTTTGGATCATCTATCGCGTCGCACAGACCTTGCCACCCAGTGATTTTCACTTGTCCCGAAACACGGGTCATGTCAAAGAACACACCGTCACATCTGACGACGATGAAGAGATGAAAAATGAGGACATGACGTGATTTAAAGGACTGGCGAGAGACTTTTAACGATACGAGGATACGAAAGTTGATCCCCAGGCTTAAAGTGGAGGCCATTATGCAGAAGCATTGGCGCCATATGTGTTTAAGTAATTTTGAGTTGAAGAATTGCAAATAAAAATTTTGAAACAAGTTTTAGGCCTCTGTATCTTTACTTTCCGGACATGCCACGTATTTTAAATACGAGTTTTCTCTAAAATGTAATCACACTTAAATTTTTCTTACGAAGTGGCGCTACTGGGAAACCAAGAATGCAACAGCCGATAGCTAAAACGTTTGGTCATTTTTGTAAAATACTCATCAGATTTGACTGTGTTACAGTATTTGTTTGTCTCACGTCATAGAAGTATATCTACATAACATTAACCAACGTTAAAATGTCAAATTTTGTGTCAAAATTCGAAAGGGATGAAGCCTTTGGGGTATAAAACAAATTTTCATGACTATGAAACTACGGAGGATGAACCGTATTCTGCACTGCCAACCACAGCACTGAATAATGAAAATATGTTGAAAGAGAGGTCTCGTCAAGATCGCTCATCGTTCGAAAGTAACAAGGTTATAATAAGGCGCGGATCCACGGGGAAATGGTCGCTTCAAACGAAATTTATATCGTCGTTTTGTGATTGTAGAAGAGTTTTGTGATTTTGAAAATGATAATAAATTAATGCCATGTTATGTGGGTTCACAATTTTACTCTAAAATTACTTAAAATTGTAACTGTACCTTACCAGCATGTTAACTTTTGTTTGACACATAGCATAAATGAATTGTTTGTGTGTGCGTTTTAAACTGTAAGTAAATCTTATTAAGAGAACAATGAACTGACAAACACAAGTATGATTTTATACTTGACTTGTAGGTCGACAGACTTTATTGTGTTGATAATAACAAACTGTATTGTATCTTCCAGTGGCGGCTGGTGTTATGGTTGCAGCGTTGCACAACCACCGATATAGAATAACTAAACTACAAAATAATATACGAAAACATTAAGCAGCTAAAAGTATCATAAATTTCAACAGAGAGCGTATTAGATCTTTACGCGGTAATGTTCGCGAACAATTCATAAGTGGCGCGCAGGCTGGTGGTTGTAGGCCGCTTGCAACTTCAACAGTATATGGCAGAGATTACTACACAAACAAATGGGAGAACGTGCGCTACTCTTCACAACTGCCCTATGTACCCAATGTTAGCTAGGCGGTTGCAAAGTTTCTGCAACGTTCCACTAATAGCGCTGTAGCGCAACTTTGTGTCATGAAATCAGCACAGCCTTCTTGATTTATAAGTTATGTCAGGTTTAGTGTTTACGTTGGTTCAAGGTAAACGTTATCCATTGTTTGAGGTTATAAAATTATGGTAATCATTTTGTATAACTGTGATTATGATAGTTTAATGTCTTTTAACCGATCTCCCATCTACTCAACCAACTACTGCAACCACCAACATTTGGAACCACCAGCCGCCACTGGTATCTTCACTCCTTTCTATCATTTATAGTTTAGGTCTTTAAAGAATGGTCCAATTTTCCATAAGCCCCTCCCCCAAATGCTTGCCTCTGGTAAAAATGTCTGGTGTTCGTGAAATTTTGGCGAATGATTTGAGTACGGCCAGAAATTGTTGACTTTTGAATACGTCATTACGATGAAGCTCAACGTCACATTGCAGATTCTGCGAACAAGTATTTGGCCAAAAACGCAGTCTTGTGGTAAACCAGCCCTCTAATTCCCTGAAGTTAAATGACACGACTGTTTTATAAGTTACTCTTTCTCTTAAGATTATTTTTACCAAGTCTGTTATTAAACATAATAAAAATTCTCTCTCAGTTCTTTCCCTATGTCTTTACTTAACGACCGTCTTCTCCTGTGCATACTTCTTCTACGCACCTAATAAATCTTATTTCAGTTGCCTGGATTCTTGAATTGTTCCGGTCAGCTAGTACCGGACCTTCCCGCAGCCAACATTTTACACTATTTGAATTTTGAATCTCTCATTACATTCTTTTCAAAACTTCTAAACCGATGCACTTTTGTTTCGACTGACACTTCCCTTCTAATTACTGCCACGCTCCAGTATCACCACAAAGCGGCCGCTACCTGATTCTTCCCGGGCCCGCGATCGTGTTGCCGTTAAAAGCGAGCATATCCTGCCCTTCTCGCCGAACAGTCACACAGAGGTTTCTCCAGCCCAACGCCATTGCGAGTCGCTCCGCGGTTCAGAGTCTACAAAAACTATACACAGTAGACCCTACATGCATCCAGCCATTCCTTCCTCCACAAGACATAAAAAGGAGGATCATATCATCAAACAGGTGTGGGAACGCTACTTGAAACGACAAAAGGTGACAGGCAGTCATCGGATTCGCTTCATTGCGGCACGTCAACCTTCCACTACCAGACAACCTACACTTGGACCTAAGTTCCCAAACTTACTAAACAGCAGTGGTTATCAAAGTAGGGTCCGCGGACCCCTGGGGGTCTGCGACTGTTTCAGGGGGTTCACAGACACTTTTAAGAAAAAACAGAATATACCGTAATTTTCCCCGATTTTTTATGCTCTAAAATCTAAATTTTAGAATCTTAAAACGACCAGTAGAAGATTCCAGTACTTTATTTGTTCAAACTAATTGTAATTGTAAAAACAATTTTAAGTTAATAGGTTTAATAATGTCTTTAAATCATGTCGTGTAGCAGATCTGTTTATCAGCCGAACTGACTAGACCTCTCTCTTACACTACAAGAAGAAGTCTAAGAAGTCAACTCATTGGCAGAACTGACAGTTTATTAAAATTATAGCTTTTGCAAATACAGCCTGCTGACGTCTGGTTATATGTAATCACTGACTATCCTGAACTCGCAAAAAAAAAACTTTTAGGTGTTCATCTGTGTTTCCCTCTACTTATTTGTGTGAAACGGGATTCTCCCAGCACACGTACTTGAAGTGAAAGTTAAGAAATAAACTTGACGTCGAGAGTGACTTAATATTGAAATTATCAGACATCAAACCCAATATTGCAGAGCTAATTGTCAAAAGCAGCTTCATTTTTTACATTAAACTATGTTTGATATGATTAATATTATATTTATGCAAGTTAAAAGAATTTCAATTTTAATACATTTTAATTAAAATATAAGAGTTTTTATCGTATTTACTGTTTGTTTCATTTCAGAACTCAGACGAAGTCCGTGAAGTTTTACATTTTTTTAGGGGGTCCGCGGACTGAAAAGTTTGGGAACCACTGGTATACAACATATCTGAACCAAAGGAACTTATCACATTATTTACCTATTTATCATATATCTAAAATAATACAGACTGACCTACCCTTTCACAAGCAATGCCATACAATCTCTCCCAGTCTCGCTGACTATATAAAACATCAAAAGAACCGACTGTAACTAATTCACGAGATAGTCTTCTAGTCAGTAAGACTTTATTCATATAGGCCTACAACGTGAACGTGGTCAATGAGCATGAAGGGTGTGTGCTGGGGAGCACGTGAACAGTACGGTCGCCAGCCGTGTGCACTGTACGTGGTATACTCCACGGACGTGATCGTCACACCGTAATGTCTTTCATAAATTTTATTTCCTGCGACTGCCTTCCGTGTAACGATATGTATAAATATCACACATACGTTTGCAATAAATCTCTAAGCCCAGAGACAGGTAATTATACGCATCACGTGTAGTGTACAAGCTGTGTCGAGTATGTGAAAATCAGGAGCCAAATGCTAACCGCGCGTTGCGTTATACTACTGAAAAGAAATATGTATATCTTTTAAAATAATTAAAATAGGCAATTGGAAATTTAGTTAAAATTAAATTTAATTGATTCTCATCAATTTAATTCTCTTACACCCAAAAACGTTTCTCACAGATCAACTTTTAATGTCGTAAAAAAGGCATTAAAAAAATAAAATATTCCTTCGCCTTACTGACACATTAAACTAAAATTAAAGAAAAATCTATTCGTTTACGTCAACTAACAACGGAAAAACGACGGGTTCAGATATAAAGTTCACTAAATTGTTGAAAGTACAATTGATTGGTTTCATATTTTTTTACGGCTTTGCTTACTTATGGTAATTTCTTTAATTTATGGGAGATGGAGAATAATGGTTTTGACAGTACACACGTTTACAAATTATAATTACCTAACTTTAGTTTTTTGGACGAGTAAGTTTTCAGGTCGCGCAGCAGGTCATACGAGCGGAAAACCTATAAGCAATCGTGGTTTCTGAATGAAGTATAGTTTCTAACGGAGAAATTGTTACTTGAATTCTGTTATTTGTTGCACAATTTTTACTGGATTTATAATAAGTTTCAATCCATATACTATAATCATATAAGTTATAATCGTAATTTCAAAAGTACGTCTGTATTAATGGCAAGAGAAACTGTACTACAAAATAATATCTAAAAAACGTAAGCTAACATCTTATATGACAATTATAGCCATCACTCTGTTTTATTTAAGTTTTACAACCACAAAAAATGGACACCAACAAGGTATTGCCAGTCGAGAACGGATCAGAATGGCTTTAATTGGACGAAGGCAGGAAGTGATTCATCACATGGGGGGGGGGGAGAAAGCCACTCGTGATTTAACCAGTTTCAAGTCCCATTGTTTGGCTGGTGTACGCTTTAAACTTGGGTATTAAAAGACGATAACGAATGAGGAACTAACCTCATGCCGTCTGGAAATCGGAAGAAGACTTGATTTTTCATCTTTTGAACATGCCGTAAGCCTACTTCTGTACTTCCATTTGACAAGAGATAGTATACAGAAGAGGTCTCTACGAAACTTGTTCAATCTATCTGGGATCCTTCCCAACTTCACGCTAAAACGACGACAAATAGGAGACATATTCTTTATTTTACTGCCATATTAAGACACAAAATACTTGTTACAAAATAGACGTGGAAAGACGTTCGGCATATTTAGAACATCGAAAATAATCAAATCTTTTGCCCGATTTACAGAAACGGGTAGCCAACGACTAGAGGCTTCAGTTATTCAGTTTTGTTTGGAAAAGCGAAATCACGAAACCAACAAATATTTGACGAACGGTTTAAAAAGGGACAACGAATCCAAAAATAAAATCCAACAGAAACCAAGCGAGAACGATAATTGATTACATCTCTAATGGAATACTGTAGAGCAGAGAAATAAAAAAACTAATGAGGAACAAGAATATACGACAATTACTGTGAAAAACACGTGCTTTATAGGTCTAAACGTGGCGTTATAGGAACATCTACAGAGAAAAATACTCCTGTACTTCCTCTTCTCCCATTGTAGCTTACTCTGCCTTGTGGTTTTCAACCATGTTACAAGCATTCTTGTCTCTTGGCAGTTCTATGGGTTTTCTCCCCGTTTCTATAACGTTGTCGTCCCAAATTGTCACGAATATTCAACTGGGTCGCTTACTGTCACATCTCATTTCAAACACTTTCTATGGCCTTGTTCATTCATATGTATCGTGTGACCATACCCATGCAGTATTTCAATTCTGTTTTCAAATGATGTTTCCAGCTTTAGCCTTTCCGCCGAATGCTTTTATTTTTCATCCTATCTGTTCTTGTCTTTTCTAACACTCATGTTAAAGAAAATGCTTGTTACACGGTTATGATATCCCAGAAGACTGGAACATAGCATATACAAAAAAAACACAATTTACAAAAAGGGCGATAAGAAGGCATTCCAAAATTATAGAGGCATAAGTGTGACAAGTGCAGTGGGGAGGCTGTACGGCAGAATACTAAAACATAGAACTGAAACGAATATAGAAGACATAGAAGAGATGTATTGACAACATATTTGTATTACAACAAATACCAGAGAAACGAAAGTCTCGCATCGCAATCTGTCTACGCACCTCGTATTTGTCGATTTAGAGAAAGCTTACGACACAGTACCCTTAAAAAGACTTTTTGAAACATTAAAAAAGTTTGGCCTGAGTAAAATTTATGCTCGCGCTGTCTGGAGGATACATAAGGAATCAAACAGTTTGGTGAGAGTGGGAAATGTCCTGTCAGAATTGTTTCCTACCACAAAAGGGCTTAAACAAGGGTGCAGTTTGTCACTTACCCTGTTTAAAATATATATCCAAGAAGCCATCAGTAACTGGAGAAGAAAAACATCACGAATGGGAATTCAAATGGATGAGCAGTGCTTAACAACTCTCCTATTTGCCGACGATCAGGTAATTATAGCGTGTGACGAGGACGACACAGACTGTATGTTTAGAAAATTGAAAGAGGAGTACCAGAAATGGGGTCTAAACATAAACACTGCTAAAACAGAATATCTTAAAACAGGAGACACGCAAGAAGAAGACCCAGATCTGCAAATCCATAGAATCGGAAAGTGTAGCGAATTCAAATATTTGGGAAGCATTATTTCAGAAGATGGAACAACAAAAAGTGACATCAAAAATAGGACACAACAGGGAAAAAAGGCTATTCGTTTGCTAGACTCGTTACTTTGGTCGAACAAAACGAAACTTCAAACTAAACTGACAATCTACACAACTATTGTGGAGCCCATTTTAACTTATGGCTGCGAATGCTAGCAACTTTCAGATAAATAGAAAAAGATTATAGAAACTGTGGAAATGGACTTCTTAAGAAGTCCGTGTAATATTTCTAGAATGCAACATGCTAGAAACGAAGATATAAGAAGGAAAACAGGGCGCGTATTTACAACAGCAGAAAGAATAGAATCCAGACAGTTGGTATGGTATGGTCACGTAATGAGGATGGAGGAGAACCGCTAATAAAAAAAATTGAAAAAAACAGACGCTACAACTGAAAAATACTGGAGACGATCCTGTAAAATCGTAGGACGCCTTATATGGCACTTCCAGCGGAACGTCGTATTTTTACCCTTCTGTCGTTTCAGTTTCACACTAATGTGAATCTAAATGTTGGACTCGAAAGGTACGCTGTTTCTGTCCATTATTACCCTAAGTACCCGTCAACAAAGTCTGAGCCAACCTGGCGACTGAAAAAAGGCTCCTTAACTTTACGGCGCTGCCTGGGAGTCGAATTCGGTACCGACAGATAGAATTAATACTACTGTACACGTTGGCCTACTAACCTACATCTAGTTTAATTTACATTCTGGGTATTGAAGATGACGAACAATCTAGGTACGAACGTAATGATATTTCATTCACTAGGCGCCATTAACGTAAAGACGTTTCGCATTCAATATTGGGAGTCTGTAGTCCACACTAACAGACTTAATAAATAAATAATTCGGTACGATCGATGGTTTGTTGTGTCTACAGTTTATGACTTGAACAATTGAACGAACAAAGCGAGTTCTCAGTTTTAACTCGACCGTTTGGCATTTCTCTAAGCTATTTGGGGTATGTCTCACGAAAACTTTGAAATGCATTAACCGATTTTCGTAAAACATGGGATCAAATGCATTTATATAACCCACATAACCCTACTTTTTTAAGACTTATTCTCCCCTAAAAAGTACGGTGGCAGGAGGCAAAAACGTAAGGGGTCAAAATTTTGAAAAATTGCAACATATCCATGTCGGGTATCAAATTGAACGAAATTTGAACCACAACCTGAATGTAGCGATTGGTTTTAGAAATTTCAAAATTTTGGGGTATCAGGGTCCAAAAAGTGTTAAGAAATTTTGGAAATTCGCAAAAATCCAATTTGGATATCAAATGAAAGATAATTTTAACCACAGCCTGGGAATAGTGCTTAGGCCTGAAAATTAAAAAAAAAATTAGGACACCAAAATGTATTAAAATTTAAAAAAAATTGTAAGCCTTCATGCGAAGATCAGATTATAGGAAATGAAGTTAACCCAAATCCGATAGTAGGGTTTGCTTTGAAAATTATCTTCAGAGGCAACACGAGATAAAAAATGGAAGTCAAAATTCTGCAAAAATTGTGAAAGTCTGGTCAAGTCGTGCAGGTCAGGGAGCTTTCCAGTAATACTAATGCATTACAATTTTGATTTTCTTCGAATGTAGACTGAAGAACGGTGTCCGTAGCTGGAGTCTGGTGACCTGATGATCTACAGTTGACACCTCCGACATCCATGCGTACGCCCGTAATAATGTAGATGGAAGTCTCTCAGGGTCGCTTTCAGGTTGTTATCGGGCACGAAACTTCACGAGTTAAACTCGGTATGAGGTACTGGACTTACATCAAATCCAGTACGCTTCAAGTGGCTTTACAAACATACGGGGACAATCTTCGACTAACCCGGAAAACAGTCTGTTTTAATTGGGGTCAAAACTATACTTGTAACGTAATCCAAAGACCACCCGTGATGGGCAGCGTTCGACGCGGTGAATTCGCGACCTTGTGGGCGGTGTCTCCAAACTTATCATTTGTACAGAGGACCACGTACGGCACGACTGAATAACCGATATGAACTGGACTTGTACCGAGCTCTGCTAATTGTTGACTGAAATTCTACACCGCTGATTGGTCAATCGCTTACTCCTTCTCTACAGAAATCTAATTTAAGTGAGGGAATTACAATCAGATCGTTTAGGTTTAGTCTGGTCAACAATTGTTCTGAAGCTACAGAGGAATTACGGAAACTTGTATCTTCTTTTTATCGCTTTTCAAGTACGAGACATAAATAGAATTATTAAAAAAAAATCACGCCCAGCGAATAGTACACTAAATTACGGTAAATCGTTTTGTTATAATATAAATTACATTCTTCTCCGAGTCCCATCTCGAAATATTAGGCCTAATTAATAAGGTCGTAAGGTCGCTAATAACGTCTTCTCTAATTTTCGTTTATGTAACACGCGCTGATTATCCTAACATGAACTTATGATAATTACTCGAATTTTTTTTATATCGTATTACATATTTGTATTCGTAATTACTCACAATTATTCTTGTTCATTAATGAATATTACTAACAAATAATATTTTTCATACAAGAATGTACGTCGTATATTTATCTGTATTTTATATAACAACGTTTCGACAGTTTTTCTACACCGTCGTCTTCACAATTATAAAACATAATCATAATAATATTAGGGATGACAATGTAGAAAAACTATCGAAACATTGTTACATAAAATACAAATAAATATGAAAAATACAATCTTGTACACAAATATTATTTGTTATTAGAATTTTTACATATTTGTACTTACATACCTTATTTCAGTGTTCCGCAACCTTTTTTTACTCACGGCACACCCCAGACGGGCCTAGACTCAACAACACGGCACACCAAAATGTCTGTCCCCTCAAAATCATATGAATCTTAATATAATTACGAAATATTACGTCGTTATGTAATCAATTTTTATTATTATTATTATTATTATAAAACAGGAATAGACTCATGCATTTATTAACAATTTATTAACTTTAATTCACTGTAGAAAATACGAATTTTAAAGTAAATAACTCTACTCATACCTTCAATGTGATACTTGAGCCTGCTTAGCTGCACACAGACGGCTGATTCGTGGCGGAATCGTTGACAAACAAGCCTCATTTCTTCATCGATGGATTTGAGTCTCTCTCTCTTTGATGTTTTAATTTCAGTCAACGTCGAGAAGCCCAGTTCACACAGATATGTAGTTGAAAATGGTAATAACACATTAACTGCCATCTCGGAGATAGCCGGGTATTCACTGCTTATTGACAACCAAAATGTTTCCAAAGGCACTTCGAAAAATTTTAATTTCAATGTTCTGTCTGCTTTCAAATCTGCCAGTTCCTCTTGTAAGCCTAAATTATTCGGAAGATGTTTCGAATCCATAATGAATGGATCACGAACCCAGTCAAAATCTTCAACACTCTCTCCAAAATATTTTTTGAAATTCTGCTGCAAGAGTACTAAATGTTCTTTAATTAAGTCCATCAACACCTTATTATCGTCAGCAAGGGGCCACACAGTTGGGAACATCTCACACGATCCATTTTCAATTGTCTGTATCCACTAAATCCTTGAATCTTATCCATACTAGTCAGAATATTTTCGTTTCTACCTTGCATTTTTCTGTTTAGTTCATTCAAGTGTACGAAAATATCGGAAAGATATGCCAACTTAGATACCCATTCATCATCTGCAAATAAATCCGCATACTCATGCCCCTCAATAGTCAAAAATGCAAGTACCTCCTCTCTAAGTTCAAACATTCGCGTTAACACTTTACCTCGAGATAACCATCGTACTTCTGTATGTAGCAGAAGCGTAGTGTGCTCAGATCCCATTTCTTGACACAAAACGTTAAAAAGCCGCATATTTAGGGGCTGCGATTTGATGAAGTTCACGACTTTTACTACTTCGTCCATCACAATTTTCAGAGGAGATGGCAAAGACTTAGCAACAATGGCTTCGCCGGTGAATGAGACAATGGTCGGTTCGTAAGTTAGGATTTACTTAGCGTACTTTACCCACGAATCCTTTCACTCGGCCTGTCATAGAAGCGGCTCCGTCTGTACAAACACTAACGCAATCCTCCCATGTTAATTCATTACGGACCACATATTCATTAGTCGTACGAAATATTTCTTCACCGGTTGCTCGCTCGGGTAGTTCTTTGCAAAAAAAGAAATTAGTTGCAATTACATCCCCATCAACATACCTTATGTAGGAAAGAAGTTGTGCGTGACCGCCAATATCGGTGGACTCGTCGATCTGAAGTGAGAACTTTCGACTGCTCTTTATTTTCTCCTTCATAATTTCGATGTCACTGGACATGTCACTAACTCGGCGGCTGATTGTGTCAGCAGAGAGAGGAATTTTTGAAATTTCAGTACCAGCTTCTAAACCCAGGACTATTTTTACCATTTCTTTACACGCGGGCATTAACAACGTTTCTGCTATTGTGTGTGGTTTTTTGGCCTTTACGATAAGTTCGGCTACCTTATAGCTAGCTTCCTGTACTTTTTGCGAAACACGTACCGACGTAGTCATGAGCATCACTTGTTTTTTATTTTGTTCCAACAACCGACGAAAATAATTCACATATTTACTTAACAGAGAGGAATGTTTTGTTGATAAATGTCGTTTCAATTTACTGGGAACCATAGCAGCATTACTGAGTTTTTCACCACACACAACACACTCGGGGATTGGGCATGTTTTGTCACCACACCAAAAAAACCCGTAAGATAAATAATTATCACTATATTGCCGGTGAACTACTTTCTGTTTCTTTTTTTTTCGGGCTTGATGGTTTCACTACTTGCACTCGAGGACGGACCACTCCGTACAAGGAACTTATCCATATCGAAAAAAAATAGGTTAATAACACTGTAATAGAAAATAGTAAGACTGGTGTAGCAATCACAATATTCGCACTACTGCAGAGCACAGCTGTGATAGAACTGAACTGAAATACTGTAATTGATGTCTGAAAATGTGTGGGTCCTTCAGAGAAGGAAAAGAGCAATAAAGTTTAAGAAGTGCCGACAAACAGGCACAAATATCAAAACAAGGCAATAAAATAATAAAAGAGAGGGAAACTTTTGCTAATCCCCGCAATTTTAGTTAAAAGCACGTACAGCCGTACACAAAAGATGCGGTGTTACAAAGAACTCTCTTGAATAGAGTTTAGAACGTTTAGAGTTTTGAACGTAAACTCTATTGTATGATTGGTGCGGGCCGCTAAAAGGCTTGCTAAAAGTCTTACGCGGCTTTCTTTGCGGTGAACACAAAGCTTACCGCCTGTAACCCATCAAACCGGCCCAATATTTCAGGCGAGAATACAAATAACTTAAGATAAGCAAACTATAACAACAATATTGAGTAAATAAATTACATTTAATTTCTATGAAAATATAACAGTTATCAGCATGTATTAAAGAATAAACAATCACCTTCTTACTTAAAATCGACAATTAATTTATTACAATAATAGGTAAAAGTTCGCGTCACACCTTTCACCTTGTGACGGCACACCGGTTGCGGAACACTGCCTTATTTTACTATTAATAATAAAAAGCTTTTAACAAGAATATATTTTTATTTTGTAAATTACAAATGTTTCGATAGTAATCCAACTATCATCATCAGATAGATTGAAAATAACATGAAGAATTTGAGCATATACGAAAATAACTTATTTGTAAGCCTAAATTACAAAGTTCCTTACAAGCTAAAGTACAGTACAGTCTCACACGCAACCCAGACATTCTCTTATTATCGTCACATGGCTTATTATGTGCACACGTGCATCCTACCAAAATATATGCATTAGGATTTTCCGGAGCAAAATATTGGAACGTCAATTAATGCAGATAGCAAAGCTGCACCCTTCACCAGGGGCTCGAAAAAGTTGACGAATTTTGTTAATATTTTAATTTTTAGGCTTTTATTATTTTTTATTATAGTACGGGACTAAGCACTGTAAGCTTCGAGGTTACGCAATAGTAACAGCTCTTCCCCGCCCCTCGCCCTCCAGCGTTGTCGCACGTTACACTTGGTTATGCGTGGGCAAAGGCGGGGAGTGAAGCGACATGGCAATACCGCAGTCACCTCGAAGCTTATATTGATACGTCTCACATTATAGCTGTGTACGCCATTATAATACTAACTGTTTTTTAACCTACAGGGCAACAAACAGGTTTATTACTCAGCATTAGCGTATACATTTGAAATATGATATATGCCTATAGGAAAATCAAGTTAGTCAATAAGTAGGCTATCTTGTAAACGATGTTTCAATAACGCGTATTTCTATTGTGTTATTACCGTTTACTTTAATGGGACTGTTTTCAGCCACTTTAATGATAGTAATGTTGATTAGGCTTAACTTGTTTTTTTTTTTTGTATGAAGCCGACCCGACCCCGGACCTTCCCCTAAACGCCAAATTCTACATACGCCACTGCCCTTCACCCTTGCACTGTTTCTTATAGTGTATTTATAGTAAATCTTCAGATTTTCTAGTTTCCTGCAGTGACAATTATTATTCACACTTACATAAGATTTTTTTCTGCACGTAGATCATATTATTATTTTGCTAATAATAATATCTGCTTACGTTCGTTTCGCCGATAAAAAACTTCGTCGTCAGAAGCTGCGATATAGGCCTACATCGCAGGCCTATAAATTTTACACCGTGTGTGTGTGTGTGTGTGTGTGTGTGTGTGTGTGTGTGTGTTAATGGCGTATCCAGAAATTGTCCTGGCGGAGGGGTCCAGTCGAGTCGACTTCATAGAAAAGAAAAAAAAGTTAAGACCAATCAACACTGCTATCTTTAAAGCGGTTGAAAAACGCGATAACGTCGTGAAATCAATCGCATTAAAGTGAACGGTAATAACACAATAAAAATACATGTTATTAAAACATTGTTTAGAAGATACTTATTCACTGAACTGAATTTTCTATATTTCATATTTCAAACCTACACGCAAATGCTGTGCAGTAAACCTATTTTATATATTTAAAAAAGGTTAATACTATATTGGCGTTCAGAAAAAATAATAAAACAGCATAAAAAGTAACAGCTTAACAAAATTCGTCTACTTTTTCGACCCCCTAGGGGGGGGTCCGGTCACGTTCGTCCTTCCCCTTAAATACGCCTCTGGTGTGCGTGTATAGTTTATGCAAATTACATTTATTAGAGATTCATGAACCGGCTTTCGTTGTTTTTGATTGGCGGAAACTTGACTTATCATGTAGCAGACATACTGTCACCGGCGAAATGTTTCTGCCGACTCCCATTGCAGATCTTGGACAGTACATAAATTGCTTCTGTTTAGACATCGAAAGTCTCCGAGTTCAACACTGTTGCTGGCAGGCGCTGAAGAAGACCACGCCTGAAACCGGATAACCATAACGGAAGCGAAGATCAAACTCCGGCCGTGAAAAACTAAAAATAATTCTGACTTCAGTCGGCTTGTACGCCTGGGTTGAATCATCGGCATAAGCAGCAACATGTACAGATATGCAACTGCTGAATTCAGAAGACAATGAGCATTCGCCTACCCGCGACAGCTGCCTACCTAGAATGCACGTAATAATTAATTATACGCGTTCAACGTGTAGAAATTAATCAGTGGAAACATCGGTAATTAGTTATCGCATTACCATTACAATGGCCGGCTGCAACACGTCTCGCCCATGTTTGCACCTCCTACCCGTGCGGTATAAAAAGTGCGACCTACATACTTCTCGTCTGCATACAGCCGTACAGCAGGAGTATGGCCAGAACTACGCGTCACCTTCTCATTATTAACCCTAGATCAATTATTCTGAAATGAAGTACCGCAAACGTTAGAGCTACGTTAGAGCTAAAATATTACAGTGGCGTTAGCTAGGAGCTGTTCCTGGGGTGGGGGACGAGACAAGCTTCTGGGGGGGATCAGCTTGAAAGTTAGACTGGACTCAGGAAAAAAGGTTTAACTTTTTTCAGGACAAATGAGAAATTCGGGATTCTTTCCATACAATTTTATAACCTCTTTGCATATCAAAGTTTTTGAGTGAACGAGAGTTAAGTATAGGCCTAAGGGTTGGAAAAAAATACGGAAAAGCGCTTATTTCAAAATATTCTATATTGATTAAGTGTTGTTCACATTAAAGATAACAAATCTAATGTCATTAGGAGTCACCGCAATTCTAAATTTGTATTCTTAATAAATCTTGTGAAAATGAGATTTTCTGAACATATTTCGAAAAACCAAATTTTATTACTCCTCTGCACCTTAATTTAAGGATGTTCTTCGCAGAACGTTTTAAGCAATTTATAGTTTGTAAAGTACGTTATTTTTTATAAAAAATACAGAAATAAAAAGATTTCCATCTTCCGTATTGAAGTCAAGAAACTGTGCCCTAAGACGATGACTCAAATCATAGAGGTATTTAGCCTACAGGAGTTATGAGACGCTGTGAGGGGAAGTGTGTCCGGGCGACAAAGATAAAGATAGATTGTTATGCTCTGCCTTCGTTTTCTGGCGCGCGCGCAATTGTTTTTTTTTTAATGTTCCAAATGCGTACATATATTTTTTTCCGGCGGAAAACTAAGGAAAACAATCAATCGAACCAATAACTGAAACTGGAGGATCAGATACTGGAAAAACTACTGCAGGTAAACTACCTAGGGATTAGCTACATGTGTTTCAATTAGGCTCCATACGTCATCATCAATTTTTGAAACAATTAAGAGTACCAAAAAGTAAACAAACGGTACAAAGATCAGGTCTTATAAAATTATGGGTGTTCCAACTGTACAGTGGAGCGCGTCACGGGTAAATGAAGAAAGACTCCATCACACTGTAGTCAATTAAAGAATGAAAAAAATCACCGTTTAATCAGAAACTAATTAAATTAATCGGCAGTAAACGAAAAACAGAACAAACGCACGCGAAACTAAAAAAATAATAAAATGAAGCAACAACTAGAGTCTTTGTCGCGTCCTCTCCTACCCTGGGGTATCGAGGAGTTGCCAAGAGATTGTCACTGTAGTTTCTGGAGAGCAAGCGCCCTTGCCTGATTACAAGCGCAACAAGAAACCCCTCCTGCCCTGTCCCTGTCCACCAAGAAGCCTTGCACACATTGTCTTGCCATGTCGTTCTGGGCCTTCCTCTAGATCGTCGTCCCGTGCTTCTTGCCTCATATAGTTCCCTGAGAAGTCTCTCATCTCCCATTCGCTGAAGGTGTCCAAACCATCTCATTTCGGATTTCTTTTATTGTGTCAGCCACTGGACTTACTTTTAATGCTGCTCTTATTGTAACATTTCTGACTCGGTCAGTGCCGGATTAACCATATAGCAGGAGTAGCAAATGCTAGGGCCCCGCGCTTCTGGGGGCCCCGCGCCCGGGCAGAATAAAAATCAGAATTCTTATTAAGCACCATACGCGCCTTCGGAGCACCACACTCTCCTTCGCCATACTTGCAAAACGCATAAACGCTTAAACGATAAAAAGCAAATTTTGTGAAAAATCGAAAAAAGTATCTGAACCTCAAAACTAGTAGGAATGTTTTCATTTCATATCGAGTTGTAGTATTGCAATTGCAATGACCTATTATTGAAAAAATTGTATAGGCCTACTGTTTAACTGGTTGAGCTATTTTACTGTTATTACGTTGAGCTAAATCAGTACGAATATTTTGTAATATAATTGAAGTAACTTTGCAGACACCTAAAAGGTAAAGACAACCTTCACATATTGTTTTATATGAAGCATTTATTTTATCTCTACTTATTATTTAATTTGTTGATATTTAACATGTTTATTTTACTAATTAAAATATCAGTTAGTTAAAAAGTTTTTTATTCTAGAAAGATTCTAATTTTGTAACTTTTTATATACCGGTAATTCCAATATTTGTTAACTCATACAATTTATTTACATTAGTAAAATTCGAGAAAAAATAAATCGTTAATAGGAAACAATAAATAAGTATAAAATAAATAAAAAGATGTTTTGAAAAAGCGAAAAAAGGGTAAAACAAGGAAAGGGGGGGCCAAGGGGGAAAGGGAAAAGTAACGGAGTGTGTAGGGGTTGTATATGTGTTAGTTTGTATATATTTTTACTTGCTTTTCTTTAACTTACAATGAAGTTTGTTTGTCTTCAAATCTAGCATCCTTCATTTAACACACTTCCTGACATAACCTATTGATGAAATTTTGCGCAGTTACTAAGGTCGGATGACAATACAATATTCCACCGTTACTTTTGCAAATATCCCCCCGTAGGGGGTACACATTAAGGGTTGCAATTTAGGGTGCGGGGTGAAAATTGAAAAATCTGCAAAACGGCTATGCGGGGGTTTTTGGGGTCGCAGATGACAAATCCGACAGCCGTTTTGCGAACATCCCCCGAAAGGGGTGGAAATTGGGGGGTCCGGATTTATGCAATGTATGATAATAATTTAATTAAAGTATGACTAAAAAGTATAAAATAAAAAAAATAAAATAAAACATTTTTAAACTTGCTTTTACTAAATTTTTAAAAGCAAGGCGTGCGCACTTACATACAATCATGCGTGCAACCATAGAAAGTGCGCACGCCTTGCTTTTAAAATTTAGTAAAAGCAAGTTATAAAATTTTTTTTTCTTTTCTTTTCTATATATGTGTGTGTTAGTAAAAAGTCCAATAAATTTAAAGGAATTTTCTTGATACTACGGAAGGAAAAATTCCTATACACGAATAAGAAATAGCGCTTCTTATAAGCCAAACACAAAGAATATGCAAACACAGTTATAGGAAAATTCCATTCTTTTCAATTAAATATTCCATTAAAATATAATCTTTCCAATAAAAAAAATTCAATACAGTGTAGGGAAAATTACGATAACGTCAATAATAGTTTGCACTTACAAAAAAATTATAGAAAATTTTACTGTATGTATAGAAAAATATGCCGTTTCTTTTTTCTCCGTGTATTCAGCTAGAACTTCAATTCGTTTAAATATTACAGAAATATTGACATTCAATAAATTTTATTTATTCATGAGCTTGTTTTTAATTTTTTTGTTATTTTTTATTAGTAGGATTACATTTTATTTTGTAATTCATTTTCCCTTCTATCCAGATCGAGATAGTCAACATGAGCAGCAGAGCCAGAGATACGGGTCGACATTACGCTTCTGGTAGTACAAAGCGTAAAGCAAAATATGAAAAGGAAATAAAGAACCAAGCTGTTATATCAAAGACACGTAAGCTGTCTGAATTTTGTAATATTCAGAGTGATGGTGTTGAATCCAAAGAAATTGAAGCAGAAAATATAGACGTCGCGTCTCATTGTGTAGAGGATGGCAGTGCTGTAGAAGAATCATCGTTACCATTAAGATCTGGAACTCCTCACGATTTAGCCACATTTTCCACAAGTCAAACTGAAGTCGAATGCACAGCAAGTCCTTCCGATCTAGTCATATCGTCTTCAAGCCAAAGAGAGGTCGAAAGCATAGCACATGCTTCAGATGTAACATCTTCTATAAGACAAAAACAAAAGGAAAGTAAAATGTACTCCAACGATACTGGTGAACGGCCGAGCAACTTCAATCGAGATTATTGGATTGCGAAAGGAAGTAGCGAAGTGCAACATATGAACAGTGATTTCTCGTTTTCAAAAAAAAACACGATAAAGAAAATAAACTACGATTCTGTCAGAAGTCGTTTTTCACATATACACATAAACCAAAAAATAAAACTCACGTGAGAGATTGGTTGTGTTATTCAGAAACTAAAGGACGACTTTTCTGTTTTGCTTGCAAAGTTACGGATTCAGACTGTTCGTCACGGTTTATAAAAGAAGGATTCGACGACTGGAAAAACGCGAATAATTTGTTGAAAAGACATGAAGTAAGCACCTCACATAGACAAGCGATAATTTCGCTGTTAGTTTGCAAAAACAAGGGTGTGCGTGTCGATTCTCAACTTGTAAGCCATATTGAGACTGAACAAAAGTATTGGCGGACATTTTTAGAGCGAATTATTGAAGTTATTAAATTTTTAGCAGAACGAGGTCTTGCATTTCGGGGTAGTGATGAAACTGTTGGTTCACCTCATAATGGAAATTACTTAGGTTTATTGGAATTAATAGCCAAATTTGACATTTTTCTGGCTCAGCATATAAATACTTATGCAAATAAAGGAAAGGGACATACATCATACTTATCAAAAACAACAGGCGAGGAATTTATCCACCTAATTGCATCAAGCATACTGGATCATATTATTTGCGAAATTAAGAAATTCAAATACTATTCAGTATCACTGGACTCTACTCCAGACATTTCGCATGTGGACCAACTCACTTTGATAGTGCGCTATGTTTTGCCATCTGGACCAGTGGAAAGATTTGTAAAGTTCTTGGATATGGAAGGTCACGGTCACACTGCTGAAAAACTCGCCCAAAGTTTACTTGATTTTTTAAAGGAGAATGACATTGATATCAAAGACTGTCGTGGTCAAAGCTATGACAATGCCAGCAACATGGGTGGAAGGTACCGCGGCTTACAAGCACGAATTAAGGAGATAAATAAGAACGCAGAATACATTCCCTGCTTTGCACATTCATCGAATTTGGTTGCCACATGTGCTGCAGAATGTTGTATGGAAGCATCCATTTTCTTCGATTTTGTTGAAAACCTCTATACATTTTTTCCGCTTCTACCTATCGATGGGGCCTTCTTACGAAAGCACTGAAAGATGAAGGTTCAAAACTCCCGGTTTTGAAAAGACTGTCGGACACCAGGTGGTCTGCCCGAGCTGATGCGACGAAGGCACTTTTATGCGGTTTTACCACTATCAAAGAAGTTTTGGATGGCATATCTAATAATATGGATCAAAAGGTAGAGTGTCGAAATCAGGCGTACGGACTAGTTTCGAAGATGAATAAGCTGGAAACGGGAATAATGACTATTTTGTGGAACGAAATGCTAGAACTCTTGCAAGCGACTAGCGCTTCGTTGCAGTCACCTAATCAAGACCTTAACACGGGATATGCCCTTTATGAATCGTTACACGGGTACGTTCAAGCAATGCGGTCTATATTTTCAGATATTGAGGCAAAAGCCAAAATCCTGACTGGCTGTGAAGAATATCAGCAACAAACTTCGAGACAACGCAAGCGAAACACTAAGTACGACTATTTCAGCGGCTGTACTACGCTCGATCAAGTTGTAGGAAATCAAACGCCTAAACAAAAATTTGAAAATCAGGTGTTTATTGTGATAATTGATAATAAACTGTCTGCCTTAGCTAAACGCATGGAAGCGTATCATCAAGTGACTGGTGTATTTGGAATACTTCGGCAGTTAAAATCTCTTACAGCAGAAGAGATCTTGAAAAGAACTCTAAATATCGTCAGTGCTTACCAAGACGATTTGGAAGAAAGCCTAGGCGACGAACTTGTGCAGTTCGCCGAACTACTTAAAACAGAAGTGGCTGCTGCTATTGACAACAAAAAGCATGTGGCTCTGGAACTACAATTTTATAGACTTATAATGGAAAATAAATTAGAGTCGTGTTTCCCCAATGTGGAAATACTCTTACGCATTTATTTGTCTTTAATGATTACTAACTGCAGCGGAGCACGTTCTTTTTCGAAATTAAAACGTATAAAAAATGAGTTAAGGAACACGATGGGACAAGATCGTCTAAGTAATCTCACCTTAATAAAAATTGAATGTGATTTACTTAGAGAAATTGATTTGTCTAGTATTATCTATAAATTTGCACACATTAAATCGAGAAAAGTTTGTTTGTAAAAGTGGTGTTTTATTTTACATCCTAAATCCATTGGCGCACCCAGGGGGGGTCCAACTGGTCTGGACCCCCTCTCCAGGAAAAAGAAAATTATATATATAAAATTTATTGTAATTTTTTAGGTGCTTCTACTTATACATTTTGTCATCTATTTTGTCTTTTTGCTTGTTTGGTGGTTAGTAATTTTGCAAGGTTGCCTCTTTCTGTCTGTTTGGAAATTCAAAAGTCTTGTATTCATAATTTTTGATATTTTTTTCATGATTTGATAAATCAAAACTTTCTTTATTTAAAATTGTACGTTCAAAATGTATACTCTTCCTAATTTTTAGCTATCAAAATTTTTGACCAAACCCCCCTGGAGAAAGAAAATTATATATATGTGTGTCTGTATGTATGTATGTATGTATATATATATATATATCAATTTTTTATGGGTTTCGGACCCCCCTAAGAAATAATTCTGGGTGCGCCCCTGCCTAAAATCAAACTAAGGGCCCCGCGCAACATTTGCTACAGGCCCCGCGCTGGCTTAATCCGGCACTGGACTCGGTCCCTGTGAGTTTTACCCTCCACTCAAGTACCTCATTTTGAAGCAACAACTATCCCAAAAATTGTGCTCCGACGACGATTAACAAAAACAGAAATAAGACTGAAACACATTGAAGGACTAATCGTTGAAAGGTCGAATAAGAAAACGACTGGGTAAAAGTAATAGAAGAAGAAATTTTTCAAGTGAGTGATGCATAACTGACTCGAGGAGCCAGAAGCGGAAACATTAAATATAAAAAAGAGAATTCACATCCCCACAGTGTAACGAAGAACTGTACATGCTAGCCTTTAAAGGAAACGAAGAAACTTTCACTAACTCCATAATTTTTTGTAAGATATCGGTATGAATGAGAATTCAGTTTGTTCGGTTCGGATATATAAACGATTCTCGCATTGTGGTTAAAAACCCCTATTCACATTATATGAAAAGTAGTTAACAGCCAGACTGAAATATTGGTTTTGTTTTTAGCTAGTCTGAAAACATTGTCAGAGGCAAAATCCTGGATGTTTCAGGAAATGAATTGTTTTCAAGAAAACATTTTTATTGGAACTAATATATTACACTCATTATTTTATCAGAAATATTACAATTACATACTATTATTATTAATAACAATAATATTCCATACCTATTTATTGCTGTCTATCATTAGACACACGCACCCAAGCGAACTCTCTCTCTCTCTCTCTCTCTCTCTCTCTCTCTCTCTCTCTCTCTCTCTCTCTCTCTCTCTCTCTCTCTCTCTCTCTCTCTCTCTCTCTCTCTCTCTCACACACACACACACACACAAACACACAATATTAATCCACATTTTGATACTCCTGCTGTCGGAATATTCAATCATGAGTACTTCTAGAATTTGATTATTTTCAGAAATATACATTCTTGCTGTGATATGGCAACATTAACTTGTTTATACGGTAGAAATTAACTTGCTGTTCACTTATAACACTTTCTTTTCACTCATTCTCTGACCTCACTCACAACCAAAAAAACTCATAAAGTACGATACTTAGATTTCAGGACAAATCAGCGTTTCAGTAAATCGTTTCAGGGACGCTGGACTGGAGCACCATTAATCCAGGACAAATACAGAATTTCGGAGACGTTTGGTCACACTATGTTAACATCTATAATTTGAAATGTAACTTCATAATCTAGCAATTAATAAATAAACTACAGTGAGCAATGCAAGCGTCTTATTTACAGCGTTCAGGACTCGGTTTGAACTGATTTTACACAGAATGTTTTTAAAACAGATGATGTTAGGAAAAGTGTAAAATTATCACTTCTGAGGATTGGATGAAGCATAAGCGGACAACGAAACAATATTTCATTGTTTGTGAAGTAAAGTGCATGGAAAACGGATAACTGGAATTATACTGAATTCATGATGCGCTTTGAGGAGTTTTCATTACCTGGTTTTCCATTAACATAACATTAGTAATATTCATCATCATCATCTTCAAGGATTAAACCAAGGATGGTTTTTGCAAAGGCAAAGGATTAAACCAAGGATGGTCTCAAACAGGCAAAGATTAGAGTTGGCACTCCAGAGGACGTCCTACTCCTCTCCGTCCCCTCGGCTTACAGTTCCATAGTTGTTTGAGGATGCGGCAGTCATCCATTCAAAAGATATTCCCACCAATTCAGCCGATACTGGGCGATCCTGTCGAGTATACTCATAATATTCAGTTCCTGCCGTATATCTGTGTTTCTTCTATGAGTATACCCTGCCACGTGCCTGAGAAATCTCATTTCAGCTGCTTAGTAATATTCATGTGAGTGATAATTATTATCTGCCTAATCACACTGTATCAAAACGAACTACATAAACAAACTGCTCAGAGATCGAAAACGAAATACTGTATGTTGTATCGCTGAAGGCTGGCGTGTTTCTCTGCCGTTGGCAACGTTCGTTTTTGTTAGTACGGGAGGCGCCTTAAATATCAGCTATGAATGGCCAATCTCCACGCTTTCTGCGTTCCCAACTGTCAATACGGAGGTTATACTGAACAGCTCGTAGAAACGCTTCTCATAGTAATTAAATTAAAATAAAATGATTACAATCAAAATCAAACTACTTAATTACATCAAATAACTTCTCAACACGTTCTAGATTATTCTACTAAACGCATAAGCGATATTAACTACACATCGATACTGACTATCGCATACATCGAAATATCGAAAATCAGTGCGGCTACGGATAATGGGAAAGTATCGAATCTTGAAAACAATTTACACTACCACGCAGTCATAAGGTTTTAAAGACACAGAAAGAGAACACCATATACTGGTTAGAAAACATCCGACCGAAAGGAACAAATACAAATTACCAAAGGAAACCACGTAATCTTCGTTTACGAAAAGAAAAAAAATAACAGGCGACGACAGGGTAAATCCGGTTATTGCACAACGAACAACGTAGGAGTAAGCTCGGGGTGTTAATTAGACAGTGCAGGGGGTCGTGTGTGCAGACGTCGACGCACCTGGTGCCTCTGCCTTGGCGGTAACGATACCAATCCGAAATCCGTGACAAACATACGGAGAGCCTACATAAAAGCGTGTACCTCTCATTAGCCGCCTGTCGTGTCCATTGTTGCTGGGTATTCGTTTCCAGATCAGAACATGATTACAAAAACATCTGTCACGGTAAAACAACGTTAAAACATTTTATTCTGTTTACTAAGAAAAAATAAAAATATCGGTATGGAGAACCATACATGACTTCCATGTTCTAAGATTTATATGTAAAATAATTTTCAAAATTAAATACTGTATTTCCGTAGAAACTACTTCTTTCTTCAGCTTTAACCACAGTACTAACAGTATTGACAGTCACTAACGTATACCACCTCACGTTAGCGCACTCGATTTTCACTGATTATAGCAGTCGATAGCACTGCCGAAACGTCTGGTTTTGCAGAAAACGTTGGACCACGGCCAAACAGGCCGGGAAGGAATGTTAACAACAAACTACTTCTTTGTTGCCGATAAAGTAGTTCACATATAAAAAATTATCCCTTCCCCCTTCAACTACCCTTTTTATTTATAGATATTTCATCTATCTTTCTACAGTGGCTTATTATGACCTTCTTTTCAGCATACTTTATTTATCAAAATTAAGTACTTTACTCTTGTTAAAACACAAAACGGTGCAGGTAAACTACACCTTCCCCTAAACCGATCTTCATCAAAATCAATAGGCCATGAGTCCTCTACAATTCAGGCACATATGCAAAACATTATTTGATTCTGTTTTATTTGTTTATTTGTTCTATGTCGTTCGCCATAGAAAAAATTTTACACACTGACACTTTTTGGAAAATGACTTTTCTTCATGTTTTGAGGATAGTACAATCAGAATCAGTCGTTATCTGGAACACGATGTTTTCGCCATCACCATACTTCCATTTCCTTATGGAACATGGAAATAAAACTTGATACTGTAACTGAAATTGAGAGAAATTCATTAATGAGTGGTATGTTCTAATTACGACACCCTTAAGACTCCCGTATCGTTTAATGTGTCCTGTATAAAATGTCCAGAACCAATAACAAAGATTTGTTCAGTTACCGAGTTTTTTACTGGATCCTGTAGTTTCGTTATTTCTCTACAGAACGCGCCTCGTGAGGCCACTTTCAGACGGTATGACTTTTCGCCGTGCGCTGTGATTCTTGAATAACATTATCTCAAATGGAGCCTCGACTTTTCAGACTTCGACTTCCAGGCGGATCAATCACGAGGAAGGCGACACGCCGCGTTAATAGATTAAATGGCGAGTTGGTTACTATTGTCATAAATGGCGCCTCTTCACACGACACCCTTTTGGGCTGGCATACTGCGTTATTGTATTGGTTATTGTATGTGGGATTTCCTCAGCCACAGTATTCTTTTAAGCACGATACCTCAGCACTCACAATTTACCGTTACATCTGGTTAGTGGCGTATCTAGAATTTGATCTGTGAGGGGAAGGGTCCTGTCGAGTCGGCTTCATACAAAAGAAAAAACACGTTCAGAGTAATCAACATTAATATCTTTAAAGTGGTTGAAGAACGTGTGATACCATCCTGAGATCAATCACATTACAGTAAACGGTCATAACACAACAGAAATACGCGTTATTGAAACATTGTTTGCAAGATACTGACTGACTGAAACTTATATACAAATGCTGTGTAATAAACCTATTTGTATATTTAAAAAAGAGTCTCTACTAATTATCGTATAGGGCAGAAAAAATAGCATAAAAATTAGGAGATTAACAAAATTCGACCCTCGGGGGTCCGGTCCCGTACGTCCCCCCGTAAATACGCCCCTACCTCTGGTAAAAATATTGCTCTAATGGCTGTGATTACCAGAATTACATAGTAATTTTAAATAGCTAAAATTTAATTCCAAATAGAAAATAAGATAAAATTTAAATTTTAGTTCCAATTAAAGACTGAACAATATTCGCAAGTAATGAAAAATTTTAAGTAGGCAAGTAAAATGTACAGTAGTCCGGATTTCTTTAGATTCGTTACGAAATTACATTTACTGCTGAACAGTTTCTAGAACAGGTGTTACATGTAACAGTGTATGTTTATGTGACGATAAAAGTCCTGGCCTACGAAATTATTACATATAGTTAGATACAGGGCTTGATTTCAGTGGGAACGCGCCAGAACGGCGTTCCCGAACCTCATGGATCCAAAAATAAATTACCGAAAAAAATATATGAAAAGAAAAACCTTCTCATTACAGATATTTACTACTACTTTTTAAATTGTGCTCCACTACAAAACTAAACATTTGTCAAAATCAAACATCAGCACTAATCTTAACTACATCGTTCATTTTTTTTAATGCGTTCTACCTGAAATACTCTTGTAAGTAGATCGTATTTAAAAAAATTTCAATGACATTCGCAGTTAGCGGTGTCGACACGAAGCGACGACCGACGTTTATCTATGCATTCCAGAATTTTTCCGGAGTCTTTCTACCTTGAAATATGCTATTGAATCAATAGTGAATGTGAATGTTATTGAAATATGCTATTGAATCTTTAAGCGAATGTGAGAGTGGTTTTTCGGAAATGAATCTAATCATTACATCTTTAAGAGCATCCCTAAAGACAAAGACTGTATCCAGCCTCTTATTTGTGAAAATTAATGGAACTCCTCTCCGTTTCTTTTATCAAAGTACGTGGAATCATGGCTGATTTCTGCCCATCACAAAGCATTGGACAAAAAGAGTAAGGGAAGATAAAGAAACAAACAATATAACGACCCAATGATGAAAAAGTATGGAAACTTTTTAAAAATGTCCGGAACACCGAAACCATCACTCAGAGTTTGATTGAGGCTCCGTCATGAGTGACATGTTTTCCATTGTCGTGCGGCTAACCTGACGATGAAGCTCTTTAGAAATATCAGTAAACTTCATTATCTTTTTAGATACAAGTTTATACGTTGTTACATATTTCATAAGGCTTTAAAAATGTAGACCTCCTTTGTACAACTTGATGTAAACTAATACACTAATATAAAATTTAAGTATATTTGTGTCTGTACAACTTTTGTATTGATGCGTTTCGGCACCTACAATTTTAGAAATCAACCACTGGTTAGATATCAACAACAACATGTTGACGATTAGAGCAGACGCAGTGACGATAAAACTTTCAAAAGCTTGGCGTGTTCGTAACTCCGTTACCGCGAATAGCAACAGAAATTGCTGAACCAAAAGAATTCTTGGTCAGTCGACAGCACACACAAGACTGTAACGTTGTTGAATCATGGAACGGTTGGACACACACTTCCCTTTTTTCATATTCAAGTTCCTCCTGTGAGGTAACAAAAGTCATCACGCTCGGTGGAAATAACCGAGTAATTTCCAAAACCAAAGGTGATCGTAATGACTGCAGGAACTAGAGGAGTCAGCCTTCATAATACTTCATATAAATTATATGCATCTATATTAAGAATGCAATAACGGAGACCATGCTTTCAGAGGCCCAGAACGGTTTCAGGAAGGGCAGATCATGTTTAGATTGTATATTTACAATAGCCCGCTCATTGAAAAGCGTAGAGAGTATCAGCTGCCCACATACATAGCTTTTATCGACTTAAAGAAGGCATTTGACAGAGTGAATCGAAGCAAACTATGGACAGTAATGGCAAGGAAAGGGATCCCACAACATTTAATCAAAGCAATACAGAGTCTTTATGTGGAGAATAAAATCTTAATAGAAGCAGGGAAACCGAAAACAGTTCCTAGCGTTGGCCTGATCAACTGTGGAGTAAGAGAAGGGTGTCCATTAACACCTTCTCTTTTTAATTTATATATTGACGATGTCATACAAAACTGGCAGATGTGTCTTCCAGAACATTTTATGATTGGTCACTCTACAATTGACACTTCGTTGTTTGCGGACGATCAGGCTATTCTGTCGGATTCGGAAAACAGATTGCAGATGGGGATACACTTGTTAAATCGAATCTGCAAAGACTCTGGATTGCACACATCCACACGTAAGACTAAGGTGATGGCTTATCGTGGAACTGATCCCGTACGGACAAAAATTGTTATAGATGGTACTGTCCTGAAACAAGTTAGCAATTTTGAATACCTGGGCTACAGTGTGTCTTATAATGCATGCAACGACGTTGTGAATAAGTTGCGTAAGTTCAACCTTAGGTGCGGGACCATTAGGCGATCCCTTAAGTCAACAAGTACAGGAATACGCCTAAAATCTACAAGGTGGTGGCTCTTCACACACTTCTTTATGGGTCTGAGAATTGGATTTTAACGAAAGACCAGGCCAATCGCATCCAAGCGGCTGAAACGAGATTTCTCAGGCACGTGGCAGGGTATACTCTCCACGATCATAGAAGAAACACAGATATACGGCACTAATTGAATATTATGAGTATACTCGAGAAGATCGCCCAGTATCGGCTAAATTTGTGAGAACATCTCTGCCGAATGGATGACTGCCGCATCCCCAAACAACTCTGGAACTACAAGCCGAGAGGACGAAGAGGTGTGGACGTCCGAGGAAGCGCTGGAGTGACCAGTTCTAATCTTCCTATTTGAGACCGGAACAAACCATTTTTGGTTTAATCCGTGAAGATGATGATGATGATGATGATGACTTCCTATACCGTTTACCTCTGAGTTACGTGTCTTTCAGTTGGTGACATAGGGCCTCTCATACTGGCATTTTTTCTTACACTTCATTCTTGCATTTTATTCAAGCCCACCGAATGTCGACGTCCTAAAATATTTAAAAACCTTCCTTTCACAATTTCTCAAACCATTAAGTAACACGACACAAACGTCACAAATCCGTTAACTGACCGAGAATAATACGAAAATTTCCCCCACCCAAGTAAAGAACTGTATAAATAAGACACTAAATTTAAAAACAACGAACAGAAATTTATAACGGATTTTATACAACACTGAGAAGAAGTGTTCACGTGTTGTAGTAATACACCACATGGTCTGTATAAATAGGCACACTCGAACGTTACTAGTATCGGCTCGAGTGTGTACTTCACGATTCGTTAAACGTTTTAACAAAAACACACACACTCACACATATTTTCCCTACAAACGGAAAAAATAAACGACTGTTAGTAGCAGCCGGGTCGAGTTACCCTACATTTGGTCGGATGTTTGCTTAAACTTAATTTAGAATAGTCGAGTGGGAAAACGAGTGTATGTGGGCGCGAGCGTACCTATTCCCAGCAGCAGCAGCGAAAGCCAAGCCAGTGCTTATTGGAAATCATGTTATTGCATTCCCCGGAGAAATAAGACTTCACACACACACAGCGTTACAATGACCCGCATTCACCCTGTGTACAAATACGACTGCCGGAAGTGTGTGTTGTACAGACGTACATAAGGTGCTACATTTGTTCCTATTTACTCCACAAGTTACATATCGGTTTCGTTTGAACACGTTACGCCTATGTTTCTGGGTTTTCACGAGCTGTATCTTAATTCGAAACATCTCAAAGAGCACGACGTTCGTTAATTAAAATGCACCGTGCGAATTACGTGATATCTCAATGTTTCTCCTTTTCATTCATTCACGGAGATTAGCATCAATGAAGTTTAGATTTGGTGTACATTGGTGAAGCCGAACGGCGGACAACTAAGGCAATATCGCTGACACTAAGCCTAAATAGTCTTTTACTTCCCCAGTTTATGTCGTCAGGTACTCAATAGGTTGGGCTGCCGGCTGCTAAAATGAACTCCTTCGGCAATCGGAGTAAAATGCGACATATTTGATGTATCATTACCACGTCACCATCTTGTTCATCTCATGAGTTAGGCTGTCCGACTTCATAGTCTCTGACCATTGTTTCTAGAGTCTCCCACGATCCCTCCAAGCTGGTCTATATCTCAGCGTTTGTTTAGAAATAAGCGTGTCCACATGAGACTTCAACTGATGGTAGCCTGAGATATTTTCGTATACCCTCATTTCTAAGATTAAACCCTATACCCTTAAACTACATCGACTAACAGCTCTTGAAAATTTATTTTAAGAGACCAGTATTTTACAAATATCCTTTTGCAGGAGAGTCCGTGTTTTTTAACCATACGTAAAGATGGCGCTACATAACCTTATAAAACTTCATCTCTCTCTCTCTCTCTCTCTCTCTCTCTCTCTCTCTCTCTCTCTCTCTCTCTCTCTCTCTCTCTCTCTCTCTCTCTCTCTCTCTCTCTCTCTCTCTCTCTCTCTCTCTCTCGCTCGCTCGCTGGCTGTGTGTTTTATTGTTTACGAGTCACCTAATTGTTCCACAGGTAAAACTAAATTTATTTCATTTTTCTCAGTTTCTTGGTCCTTCCTATACGGGATATCACAGACCAAATAATTAAAATCTTGATACCTGCTACGGAACGTTATTATCAATGTCATCAGCGTTATTAGCATGTCACGCCTAATAAAATTTCTACGTTGTTTAAAAAATAAAAACGATTTTTAGTTTATAAAATATACGCAATATATCAATATTTATTATCTTTAGTTTGGAATTAACTCTTAAGTGTTTCTTGCAGGTTTTTATATTATGAACAGTTCTTCAAATGTTAGCTATCTCTGCAAGTAAAATTATATTGTATTATCACCTTACGGATGTTTCATTGATTAAATCAGCATCATCAGAGGTTAATATGTGAATAAACAAATAATTGAGATGATTCGATTTCAATATATGAATATGGATATGAACCTACACGGTACCGACGACTTCAGTATCGACAGGTGTAACCTACTAACTGCACTCTTCTGCTACTTATCGTCAGATTGTACTGAACATCTGTTCATCTTCTCCATCAATTCATATCAGTACATAAAACCTTCATTTCCTGTAAACTTTTCGCACGGTCGTGTCCAGTGTCTGAACATACGTCTGATATGCTAGCCTTCGCCTTGTTTCTGACCCTCGAGCCTCATTTCCAGACATTATTTCATTTTTCTTCCTTCAACTGTCGTACTTGTGTGTCCCAGCCAGTTGAACTGCCTAACTTCCAGTAAATCCATCTCAGGCTCTACATGCAGGTCCCGAGGTTTCGTCTCAGTTCTCGTACGACACCAAATCTCTTGATGTAATTCTGCACGTTTGTTTGTCAAGTATGGCCGAACTTTCTGCTCCATACGTTACTGTTGGGTAGGTATACAGACTTAAATATTTCAAGTTTTGCTTTCTTACCAACTTCTCTTTTCCTTATAATATTGTGTAATATGTGAATATGTGATATGTAATAAGTGTTTATTGTGTAATACGTGAAGTACGCTTTGATCAAACGATATGTTTCTCTGTTCCCTATCAAATATCATACTCAACTGTTCGTACTCCTTGATGTGAACTATTTCTTCTTATATATTTGTTCAAGTGTCACTTGAGTCTTCTTACCGACTGAAAGCGAGCTCCCAAAACGAAGTGCTGAACTGACAACCCAAAAGCAAATGGAGGTACGCAGACTGAGTACAGTCTGTAGACAGTGGCGAAACCAGGATCGGTCCCTGAGGTTACTGATGATAAGCGAGAGAGGGGGCGTATTTAGCCCATTGTGTATGTTGTATCACGGCAACGCCTGCCTGCAGATTTTACCTACAAGCTTACACTAGCGACATACCGAAAGGGGAAGAGTTATAACTTTCATAAACCTCTCTTGGCTACGCCACTGACTTGAGAGGAAGGATACAAAAGGCATGAGGAAAAGGGATCCTGAACATTAACTTATAGGACGCCTCTGAAATATCGAAGAGAACGTTGAAACCATTCTTTATGACGAATAAGGGCACGAAACGTTTCGTTCTCTCTCGCTCTCACACGCTCCTCTCCCAAACGCACAAACTGCATTCGGATAACGGTTTCTTTTGTAAAGTTTTATAGGCTGCTGATTTCGAATCACAAGTTTTGACACCATCACAAGTCCTTGTTTTTCTTTGTAACGTGTAACTACAAATTAATATTTACACAACAAATGTTAAATATAAATAAGGGGTTTAGATTTTCTTCGAATACGCTCATGAAACAAGCGTACGAAACGCAATTGCTGATCTTGCTTGGAATATGAGAACGAAACGTAATCTTTTTAAGTACTTTTAGGTACTTCAGGATTAACTTCTTTCCAAGTCACGATGCGAGTTTTTAAACTTTATAAAACTTTAAAACATATTCTTACAACGTTTACGTTCTTTCTTGCATTCGTTAATATTCCTTCCTCTTTTAGTAACTGAAGCCATTGATAGGTGTTTCATTTTGTCTAATCGGTTTGCTTACCGATTTCAAGAGAGACAGTTCATATCTATTTCACATTAATTCTCAGACAGACCCTTTCTGAGCTCACTAAACTTTGTCTATAGAGAATTATTATGTTTTAGTGATACTGTGCGGCTTGGGCGCGGTCGTTTCGAATATTTAAGATTCCGTCGTGACAACAGTATTGAAATTTAATAAGAACTACGTCTTTAGTGCCAAATAATTTACAGTGTCAGACGAAAGTAGTAGGGCGTAACACGGTACGATTGTTAAGCCCTTAACGAACGGTACGGTACTCCGGCGGTCAGTTACGATAAGGTGTCACGTAGCCTATGTACGTATACTCCTGTGTTGTTGATTACCGTCGAGCGCCGATACCGTTAATAAACCTACAGCGCGTACGCCGTGTGTGTTTGCAGTCATGTACAGACTCGCGGCAAATTAAATTAGCCGCAACTTTATACACATTTCACGTTATGTATTGACAACGTGGTTGCGCTTGTTAGGAGACCCGTATGTACAGCATCTACAGCTGCACAGGCTTTGTCTTCTTTTTCTTCTTACAGTTTCATGTACGCCCAGTGCCGGTCTCCACCAAAACGTAGCGCCATCTCCTTCTAGGACGACCGCTACTTCTCTCTCGGGAGAGTAGTTTCTTCACAACTATTTTCACGAGTCGGCTTCCGTCATTTTGTGCACTCTTATCTTTTCGTCCGAACCCGACCACTTATTTTTGGACGCCGCATCTTCCACTTCCGTCATCACTATTCTCGCTATCGAACAGTGTCAGGTTTTGTATTCTTCCTAACATCTTCATCCCGGTCGCTCCCAATACTTGTATAGTTCCCGCTGTGTCAACTCTCGTTTCAGCGGGACTTTTATGAAAGGCCGATGTCCGGAGCCGTATTTAATGTCTTAATTTCTTAACGATCCATCGAGCGGAGAAACAGCCACGCTTATGAAATTATAATACTATGATAACACAAACGTGATCAGGGTGGAACAGTCTTCCCGTTTGGGGTTGGCTCAGCAGGAGGCTGGACGATAAGTCCAGAGACGGCAGCCCCCCACAGCACGCTTACCCCACAGTACTAAAAACTATTTCATTGCAACGTTAACTGAAGAAATCGTAACTTCAGGTAAGTAAATATTATTCATATTGTTACGACGGTCTACTTGATGTCGTATGGTACAGTGGAAAACTAAATACAAGACGCCAATTAGGCCTAAGTCACTAATCGCCAGCTTTAATTATCACAGTTAAACAGTTCGTAATTAACAACACAGTCTCTTACAACAAATCAAATAAAAATTGTTCACACGAAATAAAATGTCAACTAATATAAAACACATTTGTATTACAATTAGGCCCCTATACCGCCCGATTATAAAACACAACACTTCGGCACAATAACCACTTGCACAGAGTAATCACTTGTAATCGCCCGACAATAAACTGAAAACTAAGGCCGCTGACGCCTTGTATTTATACCCCTGCTCACAGACCAGAACATTCCACAACTACGCGTTATCTCTACTATGACGTAATGAATTGCGGCCTTGACACAGTCAGTGAGGCTGGCGGCGTCTAGAAAAGTCTCGCAAGCGCATGTTGAAATCACGTACGCCACAACATTCAGCCGAATTCCAATGGATCGTTCGAGAAACACGTAGATTGTTCTGTGATGCCGTAACACTATGTTATGTGCCGGGCTATTAATCAGTGGTAAAAAACCATAGGCGAACATCTGCCGCGTGTTTCCACTGAAGATGGCTTACGTTGGTGAGGCCAAAACGATTTGGTTTTAATAACCGCGGCCTAATAACCATACGAATAATATTGACTCCGGCCGTGAAAGTCTGAAACATTTATTGAAGGTAAATAAAGTTTGCCAGTTAAATTTATATGCCGTGTTACGTTATATATAAGGAGACGTAAAGAACTAACTGAGGCTTAAATAAATAATGCAGGTTGGTATTGAATAGAACTTCTGAACAAAAAGTGACCTACGATACAATGGCGTTATTATTAACGAAGTTGCCGTTATCATTAATTTTTCCCCTCGGTGGATAATGCAAAAGTTGTGATACGCTGTCAGCTGACTTACGCCATTACGACGCGAGTTGGGCTAATCACACAGATGGATTACAGTATTGCCATTTGTACTGTAAGGAAGAACACCGTAATTATTCGCTAAACTTTCTGTAATTATCGCTAGGCGTTCCAGTTCTTTTTTAATTGATTATTTTCACAAAACCTCCCATTTAGTTTATTTTAGTAATCTGTTGTATTGACAACAGAATATTACCAGAACACGGACTACATTCACACAAGTGGATTAGATTAAACTTACATAGTCTGGGTTCGTCTTTTGTTCCATACACGACGGACCTAACATCCGGAAAAACCACAACAAAAATACAGAAGGTTTCGCGGCCGGTGTCCATTCTGTATTTGAAGTCAACGGTGCTGCCGAGAATGGTGACTAGAAATCTGTGTGGGAAGTTGAATGAATTAATGGAAATAGAGATAAGATTATCGGAAGAGGAAAAGAGCAAGAGACGCCACTGGCCTTTTAAGAACAATAGGGGCAATGTATTTAGAGATAAACAGATCAGTATTTGCGGTTTGATTGGGAGAAAGCATTTGATAGACTTAACTGAAGCAAGCTGATTGATTTATTAAAGAATAACGGGACAAACTGGAAAGAAAGGATTAGAAGGCTTTATCAAAGTCAGAAGATTATAGGAAGACTTGGGAACGAAATAACAAAAGAAATCAAAATTTAAAAATGTGTAATGCAGGGCTGTTGTATGTCCTCCACGCATTTAATATTACTTGCATGAAAAAATAAATAATAATTGTCTTGATGGGAGGAGAAAAGTCAGAGTCGGTGGAAGGAGGTGTAAGTGCATCAGGTTTGCATACGATACGATGTTGCTCGCCGCGGATCAAAAGGACATGGATCGATGTTGAGGGATTTTAACGGAACTTGTGAAGAGTTCGGAATGAAAATCAATCTAAAGAAGACAAAGAGCATGGTCGTAAGCAAAATGAGTAGAATTGCATAGATTAAAATGGACGTTAATTACCACAATTTAACGACAGATGTAACGTTTAGTTATACACCTCTAGTTTCAAATAAACTTGCTCAATGTATCCAAATCCCAGTTCCAGATGGTTCGTAGTATGCATAGCGCGCGTTCTATGTCATTTATATTTCCAGGTTCCATAAGGAAATGGAAGTATGGTGATGGCGGAAAAAGTCGTATTCGAGATAAGGGCTGATTCTGATTGTACAGTACTACCCTCAAAACATGAAGAAAAGTCATTTTCTGAAATGTGTGTGTGTGTGCGCGCGCGCGTCTGTGTAGAATTTCTTCAATGGCGAACGATAACTGCCGCAAATTCAAACAGAATAAAATAATTATTAACAAAGAAAATGTTTATAAGGACGTGTCGCACATTTGCGGCCGATCGCTGGTGCGTGATCGAAAATGGGAACCGGTGAGTTTCCATAGAAACTACTTCTTTGTTGTCAATAACGTAGTAGGCCTACACATATAAAACTTCGCTTATGAATGCGACTACATTTAAATTATAATCTGTACATTGGTAAATGAACATAAATATATATATATATATATATATATATATATTAGATTTATTGAAGTATTTTCAATGACCTTCTCTGTGCAATGCCTGTAAATTTTTGCATATCTGCCTGAGTTGTAGAGGACTCCAGGCCTGTTGATTTTTGTGAAGATCGGGTAAGGGGAAGGGGAAGTTTACCTGCATCGTTTTATGGTTTTAGAAGAGTGATGTGTGGTTCAACAAGAGTACTTAATTTTGATAAATAAAGTATCCTGAAAAGAAGGTAATAATAATCCACTATAGAAAGGTAGACGAAATATCTATAAATGAAAATGATAGTTGAAGGGGAGGGGATAATTTTTTATATGTGTCTACGTTACCGGCAACAAAGAAGTAGTTTGTTGTTAAAATTCCTTCCCGGGCTGTTTGGCAGAGGTCCAATGTTTTCTGCAAAACCAGACGTTTCGGGAGTGCAATCATCAGTGAAAATCGAGTGCGGTAACTTGAGGTGGTATACGTTAGTAACGACAGTACTGTGGTTAAGTCTGAAGAAAGGAGCAGTTTCTATGGAAATATTTCATTTTGAAAATGATTTTAAATATAAATCTTAGAACATGGAAGTCATGTATGGTTCTCAATACCGATATTTATAAGTGATTACAGAGTTTAATTATTCCGGTCTGTTATGCAGCGACACAAAGTGTTTATTAGTTTACTAACTCCTCTGACATAATATTTTTTTCTTTTTTTGTGACCAATGAGTAATTAATTGATTACAGTAAAGCCCCGGTTAACCGAACTCGGGTCAACCGAAACCCGGGTTATCCGAAATGCCTCCGAAAATCGCAAAGCCAAAAAATAATACAGTACTGTACTGCACGGATATAATTCGAGGGCGAGAGTGTGCTGGGCTATGGTTAGCGGAGAGAGGTGAACGCCCGACCTTGAGTTGCTTCCTCAGCCACCGGCTCACCAGTCTAAATATAGCTACACTGCCAACTCTCCAACCCCTCCCAAGACCATGACGCCCGCATCAGTCACTAGCTGTCAACACACAAGTGTGGATCTGCGATACAATAGTGCCTTCAAGTGGTTGTTTATTTCCGTTGCGTGTGTATTTTTGTGCTATGGCGACTAAGCGGAAGCGTGTTGTGATTACTTTCGCTGATAAATTAGCTGCTATCAAAGAAGTTGAAAAAGGAAGTTTATTGAAAACTGTTGCGGCTAATTACGGAGTTGGTGTTTCTACCGTTTTAGAATGGGTGAAGTCTAAATCTAAATTTCTAGAGCAAGCTGTGAAAAATCCTCATAGAAAAACACTGAAAACATCCGACTTTAAAAAAGTAGGCGATGCTCTTTATCTTTGGTTCACCCAACAACGAGAAAAAGGCATGCCTTTGACTGGCCCGATACTGCAAGAAAAAGCTAAAATGTTAGGTGAGGAAGGAAAAGATTTTTGTGCAAGCTGTGGGTGGTTAGACAGGTTTAAAAACAGATACGGCATTCGGCAATTGAATGTATGTGGAGAAAAGTTATCTGCAGACCCAGACGCGGTTGCTGTTTTCAAAACAGAGTTTGAAGATTACACCCAAGGCTACACTAAGGACCAAATTTACAATGCCGATGAAACGGGTGTTAATTTCAAGATGTTGCCTACAAAATCCTTAGCTTCCTCCAAAGAAACGCCTGCCCCAGGACACAAAATGCAAAAAGAACGGATAACTGTTCTTTTGGCATCAAACGCTTCTGGCACACATAGACTGCCCCCAATGTGTATCGGGAAGTCGAAAAAACCTCGGGCCTTGAAGGATGTTGCCCGAAATGCGCTACCAGTTTTTTATAGAGCCCAAAAAAGTTCTTGGATGTCTTGTGAACTCTTTGCTGAATGGTTTAGTGATCAGTTTGTACCGAAAGTTGAAAAGTTTTTAACTGAAAAAGGTCTGCCTAAAAAAGCGATCTTATTAATTGACAATGCGCCTACGCATCCTTGCGAGTTAAAAAGTGGCGATATTGTTGTGCGTTTCCTTCCCCCAAATGTTACCAGTCTAATTCAGCCACTGGATCAGGGCGTAATAGCGACATTTAAACGGCACTACCGTGGGCTACTTTTGAGAACCATCCTGCAAGATAGTGACATGCAAAACAAAAACATGAATGAAGCGCTGAAGGCAGTAAATATGAAACACGTAATTTATTGGTGTGCGCAAGCCTGGGATAATGTGAAAGCAGAAACTCTTCAAAGGTGCTGGAGCAAACTGTATGATGGGCTTGAAGGAGACGACTCAGAAAATTTTGAAAACTTGACAGAAATGGTAAAAAGAATTTCCGGATGCGAAGACATGGATACGTGCGAGGTGGATGAATGGGTTGTCGCGGACGATTCGCAAGAAATCACGGACCAAGAAATTGTAGAAACAGTGTTGCAGTCAAATGCTGACGCGATCGAAAAGACCGAAGTAGATGACGTGGATGACGGAGTGACAGCTGACGATGGTTTTCGAGCACTAGAGGTAAGCCTAAATTAAGAATTTGTTATCTTTCAAAAACCTACTGGGTATAGTACAACACAAAAATTACAGTACAATACATGTGTTGTTGTTAGGTTGCCCTAAGATTTGTTGAACAATGCAGTGAGTCAACGCCGGCTGACGTCCTTCTAATGAAAAGATGGCGGGACATCGCTGCTTGAAAACGTTGGGAGGGACGCAAGAAACAAACAAAAATTACTGAGTTTTTTAAATGAGTAGTAATTCATATGCTCCACATTATTAAGTACAGTACAGTCATCCTCCGAGATACGTAACACGCGACTTACGTAAATTCGCAGTTACGTAAAATGAAAATTTCAAAAAATGGAAAAATTTTTGAGTAGAGTAACATACAATTTTACAAAGAATTACTGTACTGTATTCTATTTCAAGCATGCAATACTGTACCTTGTAGCGACTGCGTCAATACACTATTCACTCTCATTCTCTCTTTGTAAACAAACACACACACTCTCTCTTACTTTATTGCTCTGCTAATCCTTTACTTTTTGGTCTAAGCACGAATGCAAGCGTACCGGGTACTCTTTCTCGGAAACTTCTTCTACTCAGTGAAGGTTGAGCAGCGGAACCGAGCACACGTTTATCGCTCGTTTTTCTAGATGTATTGTTTCACGTCATTAGTGTAGCTTGCTGCGAGTGATTTGTTCATACTCATGTGATGTACGTACATACCCATACATATGTCTTATAAAGGTTTATTTATTTATGCAAATTTACTTGCATACATTAATTGATTATCTTTTATATGGAAATCTTTACTCTATATAGCCCCGCGTTGTTGGAGCGCCAAATATAAAGGTTTTATTGGGAGTAATTGACAATTGTAATGCCCCACGTTCTTTGGGCGGCAAATATAAAGGTTTAAGGAGTTGATCCCTATTACGCCCCGCGTTCTGGAGCGCCAAATATAAAGGTTTTCCTTTATATTACAATGAATGTGTAACTAACATTTTATTAGTTACGATTAATATGTATAATTAAATTTTGTTTACTGTCAAATTATTTATGTCCCGCGTGGTGTGACGCCAAATTTAACTAAAATAGTGTTTATTGTTCTTTTTTAATTGATGTTACATACTAAATTTTATCTTTAGGTGTATCAAATGATTGACAACATACACAAGGCTTTGCAAGGTTAACTTAATTTATTATACTTAACAACATTGATGTCACTTCCTTAAATTATGACAATTAATATCATTGACATGATTTACTTATTCCCTGAAAAGAAATACAACATATATCTTGAATCCTTACTGACTACATCAATCTACCAATTATTATTTTGTTAACCCTTGCTAACTTTCTTATACTCTTCATCTAGAGGCTTATTAGATTTTAAATCATCATTATTACACATTTTATTCTATTAGATTTTAATCATCATTATTACACATTTTATTCTATTAGATTTTAATCATCATTATTACTCATTTTATTCTATATTAACCAATGGATTCATAAAATTTGATATCGATTACCATCATCTGTCATAATTATCTTATGAATTTGCCTGACTAGCTACTTGTTATTACTTTCTCTAAATATTATTACGTATGGGTACTTTCAGATGAACAGACAGTGTTATACTTAATTAGTGCATGAATATAAAATTTACTTGGTGTACGTTAATCCATTCTACGGCGAAAAGTCCTCTGCTCCAGGTTCTGGGAATCCTTGCGGCTGGCATTATATCCTCGTAGCGTGCACTGACGCACTTATCACTTCTCTTCTCGCACTCCGACACAAGTGTATGTAATTTTTAGTTTAGTTCTGGTGATTTGACCTTCGAATTCCATACATGATATTTAATAATTCTAACTTTTATTGATATGTTCTACTCAAGTGTCATTACTATGTGATGTATGTTTTGTGATTTGATTCACACTGTTTTTCGTGGATTTACTTTATTAATCCGACATTTGTTTATATTTAATGGTGTTTAAAATTGTTGTCTATCTCTTACTCATTCTACCGCACTTCTGTTCCGTTTAACGTCTCTGATAATGATATTACTCAAGGCGACCAACTTAGTCGATTTTAATCATATTTCGTCATGTCTTTTAACAAACTCTAAGTGCCATTACTGACTCCCGATTCTCGACTGTTCGTACTCACACCGAATCTTCAATCGATACAAGACTTTTTCCGTTACAACATCCGCACTCCCGTCAGTTCCGATATCTAACTTATACGACTCCGGCTATTAGATATTATATATAAGACTCCCGATACACAACTCCGTCGTTCATACTCTCCGTATCAGAATAAAACTCCAGACTTAAGACATAAGACCTAAAAAAACCTCCGCTCGTGGTCAACACTCTAGTTTATACCCCAAAATCCCACTATTTTCTCTAATTCCCACTTAATTTCTCAACCTCTGCGCTTCTATTCGCTTTCGCTTGTTTTCTGGTGGAAACTCCGCCTTAACACTCTAGATTCTCATCACCCTTCGTTTCTTATTCGTTCCTCCAGTTCGTTTCCTTGGTAACCACTTCTTGTAGAGACATTCTCCTCAACTCTCGACTCTGATAGGCTGTCTTATTCCCTACCCTTACAAGTTCATGGTTGACTTTAAAAAAATACATACTGCAATTACAATACAAAATACTGTAGTATTAGATGTTCATGGCTTAACCGAAAAAATTGTTATCCGAAACGGCTTCCCCCCCCTTTAGTTCGGTTAACCGAGATTTTACTGTACTTGTATTTACGTGAAGAAGTGTTATATTTCGGCTGAGCTTTCCGATCAGAGTGTTAAATAAAACTCATGAATGTTGTTTTTGAAGATGTCAAATTAGTTTCGCCTACTATAGATCGATATCCACGCGACAATAAGTATTTACGTTCAGTTCCACAACTGTGTCGTAACACGTCCGACTCTATGAAACCGAACTGTCATCGCGTCTTCAGTAATTTTAATAACGTCGTCGTCGTCACTTCACGGTGTAGGCTTATAGCCTGTCCATCTTCACTGCAGCCATCTCTTCCAGGGCCTACGCACACAGCTTCTGCCAACTGGTTTGCAGTCTCTGGTGGTCCATTCTGTAGACGTACTCCATACACTGCTGCTTTCGTTCTTCTATCTTATCACTGATGAAGAATATACCCAGTTCGGCCCTTATGGTTATATTTTCATTACGCATTCGATCTCTTAGACGATAACCACTCACGTGCCTTAAAAAATGTATTTCAGCGGTTTGTATATATGCTGTTTTTCTTTTCCAGTTATCGTCCATGTTTCACTAGCATATGGAAGAACAGGTATCGCCATTACTTTATAGAACTGCATTTTAGTACCACTTCTTGTTTACAAATTTTGTTAAACAATTTTATGAAAATCAAGCTTCTTTCAACAATCCTTCTATATAAAAATAATAATCTGTTTTGTAGTAGACCCGTCTACAATAAATGACTTGTTTTGCATGCCTATGAACTGCGTCCACCAACGTGTCCTGAAGTCTGCCAACTGGTTTGCAGTCTACGGCGCGCTTTACTAGCCTCTGGTGGTGCATTCTGTAGATGGTCCATTCTGCATCCAGTGCTGCTTTCGTTCTTCTATCTTATCACTGATGGAGAATATACCCAGTTCGGCCCTTACATGTTCATTACTAACGTAATTAATAACGTAATGCAATATCAAACTTCTGTATTAGCATCGGGTGTAAAAAGTGTAAAAAGTGAATGATAGTCTAACACTAACAATAACTTTGTTATAATAATTCCTCCTCGCAGGACTCTTTTGTTCGCTAGTCCTGTTCAATACAAACCGTCTTTACTATCTACAGCTTAATTATTATTTTTTTACAGAGCTCTATTTACAAGTTACCACCATTTATAAAGTCAACCGAGAAGAAACTCTATTAACCTTAAATTGCTAAGTGGTAAGTTTCAGTATCACAGCAAAAGTCAAAAGTTCAGATGCTCGACTGGCTGCACAAGCGACATTTCTAACAGCACAGTCTGACGGAATGAGAAACAATGACGCACGTTACCTAGCACTACGAACTTTCGAGATCCGCAAAAAACTGGTTTAAAAATGTGACGTTACACAAACACGAGACACTGCATAACGCAAACTCTAACAAAGAATTTGTTACGTTAATTCTGAAATAAATGTCCAGCAGTAGAAACTTACTACGTGAACACGAATTAATTATCGTTATTGTCACTATCATCATTGTATAACTGTAAGAAACTTGGGAATTACACTCACACACACACACACAAAACCCTAAATGTTTGGGATTATTAAAAAATTTTGCTTGGTTTTCTCAGTTTTTCCGTTTAGTCTTTTCCATCCCTGTTTCATGGATCTTCTTTGGCTGCCTCAAATTCGTTTTTTCCATTCACTTTAAGGTACGTACGTCCTTTTATTGCATTATTATAAACCCATTGAAAAGCTTATCATGGTATTCTGTACTCCTTTATGTGTTTCATAAGACCGTAGCGCTACCTTCTGTCTACTGAAAAAGAAAACTTTACCTCTCAGGTAAAAGAATGTGGCACACGGGTCAATTACACTGAAAAGTAAAACTTTACCTCTCAGGTAAAAAAAAGTGGCACACGGGTCAATTACACTGAAAAGGAAAACTTTACCTCTCATGTAAAAGAATGTGGCACACGGGTCAATTACACTGAAAACGAATACTTTACCTCTCAGGTAAAAAAAAGTGGCACACGGGTGAATTACACTGAAAAGGAAATCATTTTCGTAGCCCATGATTTGTTTCGTTTAAGTCGTACATCTCTGAACAAGACTTCCAACAAAAATATAATACGACATTAGTTACTATGTCACACAGGGAAGCTTGTTTGTGCTCTAATGTATTTACTTTCCACTTCTGACACTACGACGGCCTTGATAGCACCAAAAAATAATCCTACAGAAGAAACATGACTGTAAAATCATCTCAACTTTCTTCGCAAATTGGTTTAGCCCACTGAGAAGCAAAACTAAACAAAAATAGGGAAATCACTTCACCACGAAACTCATAATTTTTCCAAACCTAAGCATCATCAGCACGGAGATTCTAGTTCGGACTGAAAGTACCTACACCAAAATTTAACACAGCACAAACGTCAAAACAAAGCGTCACAACTAAACTTACTTAATAGTAGTCCAGAAATTCTACGCTACTGAACCAAAAATAAAAATTATATCCGTCATAAAAATAACACACGAAAGATACAGGCTATATACAATAATAATGAATTATAAGTACTAATATAATTGTTTTCTTTAGCTCCGTTATTGTACAGACATCAAGAATCATGAATCATTTACAAAAATCACAAAGTTACCAATACTTAACTACAAACAGGTAAGTATAGTAATGTTAAATTAGCAATGGTCGCGGGAAATCAGTAACAAAAAGATGAAACAAATGAAGGTTGGGGAGCATTAGTGTCTGTGGGGATGAGTGAGTGAGAAAATGGGGGGGGGAGATAAAATGTAAATGAAAAAGGGGGAAAGAGAGAGCGAGCGCTAACCTATAAAAAAGTGCTGATTATTTCCTTAATATTAATTATAAGCAAAAGAGAATGGAATGTAAAACGCTTGCGCCACAAAACATTGTAACTTTTAAGTTGAATGTACAGTAGTTATAATTATTTGTTTATACTTTTGATAAAAGTTTTTCAGTTTCTTTAATGAACCCCAATTTTAATGAACAGTGTTAAGAAATAATATAAAAATAGACGTAATAAAAGTTTAATAAGTAAAATCAAATGTTTAACGATTGGAGTCTTACAACTGTACAAAGATCACAAAATGAATATCAATGAACATTTTACGTATGAACATAAATACACAGTAAATAAAGAATACAGTAAATGAAAAATTTAATCAAGATCATTTATATTTAAAAATTTCAATATTCTTAATACGAATACAAACACAATTGATTTATAATTAATATTAGCAATAATTTTATTACTCTTGGTAAAAAAAAACCTAAAGCTATATATTTGATTCCAGTCTTATATATAAAGTACAGTCTTAATATAATAACGAAAACATCTTAAAATTTACAACAACAGAAGTAAATAAAATTCCAATTCAAGCAATACAAGCACGATTTCGACATACCGACATATTCGTGAATACATGTACTGTACTCCCAACGAGGTACGCAAGCCGTTTTACTGGCCATGTTATTAGCGTTACTTACAATAAATTATTACCCAGTTTCGCCTTTTAAATCCGAATAACAACTACACGTATCGTAATGCATACGATATAATTGTTATTATTCTCCATAAGTACACATTTGTAGCAATGGGGTAGCGACTTCCGGTGTTTGTACACACGCGAACAAGCGTGCACGACACACGTACGTACATCATATGTGCACGTCATTCGCTCTTCCATCAAACAGTAAGACAGGCCCCTTACGACGTTAATCTCGTAAATGTTACAAACTTACGACACAATCTGTTTTCATAAACAATTTGTTAATTATAAAAGATGGTGGAAATAGGGAAAAAACAATCCCGTACGAGATTTGAACCTACCTATCCAAATAAAGTGCAGAAGTATGTAGGACTAACTACTGAAATTCTTTTTGTATAACAAAAATACGAAATATAATAGAGAAGTTTAATCACATGTGTGAAACGATAAGAACACTGAATGGAAAGGTCAGAAGCGATACTCGTTTGAAATTTTATAAAGTGATGGTAGTGCCGTGCGGGCTTTATGGCTGTGAGACTTGGACACCGGACGCAAAGACCCAAAAGGATACAGGCTAGTAAAATGAGATTTTTACGATCAGCACAAGGAGTATGAAGGAGGGACCGGCTAACGAATGACGATATAAGGGACATCCTTGAAATATACAAACTAAACGACAGAATAAACCAATACAGACAGGACTGGACAGACCACGTTGAAAGGAAGGATGCATAAGAACAGGATACCAAAACAAATTTTGGTTTATAATCCGAAAGGACGGCGGAATACTGGAAGACCAAAGAAAAGATGGTCGGATCAAGGAGTGCGCAACGGATCGTAAGGTCCACAGCCTGAAAAGAAGAAGAAGAAGACAAAATACGAAATTTTGCTAGTTTAGGATCCGGTTGTTAGCGTTTAGGAACTGACCTGTTGGAGAGGCTTCTGTATAGATGGGTTTTCAAGAACGGCATGGTTCCGAGATCCGGTAAGAACCGGTTAACCGCAGTTAATCAAAAACTGACACACGGAACCAACATAGTTATACCTCCTGTTTCGGTCACAAGCTGACTCATACAAGGCCACACTAACATATAGCCGTAAGAAAGGAGTAAACAGTTTATCGAAACACTCAATAAAGAAGGAGATTTACTGACAAGTGGATACTTGTGGATATCATAATTACACTTTCTATTAAACAGTGAGTTTTCCGACTGAGGTCCATTTTTGTTAAACTAAACATAAAAATCTATAAAGTTCTCTAATAAGTTATTCTATAAAACGTATTTTCAACACGTCCACAAGACTAAGAATGACAATCACTGGGTATTAATGATAAAGGACATAACGGAGAACATAATACAGAATACGACGACTTTTAGAGAACTGACAGAAAACTTCAAGTGTTTCCAGGAGAAAGACAGGAAGAAAATAAATAACGTCTGGACGAAAGAGAGGCGGGAAAAGCAAAGCAACAGAATGAAGGAAAACGAGAAAAGAAGGGGGAGCAAATGTTGAAATGAATGCATAGGGTTACTTCACGTAGTCTTTAGACGGCCAAAAATCGGAAAAAGAAGAATTACATAGCCTAAATTTAACGTAGATGTATTTCCTATGTTATTTTAATAATCGGAAGTTACGAAAAGTACATATTAATTAATGGCATCGATTTTTTATTGTAGAAAACTATTTATTTTTTTGCAATATATTTACTTTAGTATGCTGACAGAAGTATGGTATTACAGCACAAAAACTGTATAATTTACTTTTCTGTTTTATATTGCAAAAGAACAAAAATTGTAAATGTAGGAATAATATTTTAAATATTATTACATATGAACTGCGGAGAAAAATTAGGCCCTTTTGAAAGAATGTACACCTATTCGGAATTTTGGAGTTAATTTCCGTAAACAGTCTGCGTTAGTTATAGTGTATAAGTAAAATAATGAAATTACCGGGCAACACTTTTTCAATCGTCTAATGTTAACATCTGCACGAGTTGTTGGAGAAGACTACCGATGTGCGTTTCTAACTTTTTATGATGTTTCCTGCATCAGTTATGTGTAACCTCTTGGACGGTGGGTACGCGGAGGTCAAGGTGTAACATATGGTTTGTATCATACCATGCGTTGCAAGATTTTCAAATGCACACGATAAGTAACTGCGATATCGGAGTTACTTGCACAATCCTGTAATTCTACGACGTATAAATAGGCTTCTATCCGAAGGAAAATAAAAAAATTCTGTGCTTTGTATCTTACACCAACTGTTCACAAATCTTAATGTCGTGGGACCCTACGCAACACGTCCAGTCCTCAGTAACTGCTTAGGCCGAGGGATTCCTATTTGATAATGTAATGATTCAACAGTGAAGAAATAATGGACAAGGACACCATTTGAATACAAAAAATCTTTTATTAATGGAAGCAAAACGTGAAATTTAAATTATATGTATTAAAATTAAAATTGTTATCACTACGAATATAAACCATGATTAATTCATACTACGGATCTACCAACGCAAATATGACTAAGAACAAATCCAACACACTCTATGAAACTGTTTAAATTTCTATAGCACACATAAATCTGGACTAAAAAAACTAATGCAGATATTGTTAAAGATTAGTACTCTACCGAAGGATTACTTCTGAATTTATTTTTTTAAGAAAATAAACACGAAAAACCACGTCCACAAAAATCAGAAGTTACAAATAATATGAAATGTCTCAAGGCTATCTGCGATAGCACAGCGCAGTTTAATCCAAAATTGGAACTAAACTTCATGTCCTGTCATTTAACAATACGTTATCGATTAAACACTCGACAATTCTATCATAAAATCCTCCAGGCTTGTTGTCCTTTCTAATTTTCTTCTACGAATGAGCTTTTGAAATCACGTTTTCCAGCGTCAATTTATGAGAAATCGACCAGGGCCGAGGCACGAAGATGCACTTTAATAATGTTTTTAAATTTCCGCATCACACATACGCACGCACGCACACACACTGCACGTCCTTCAGCACTCCAAGATACAGCACACACAAACCTTCTGGTGCCCAACGGCTCTCAAGATAGTCATTGTCAATTGACTGGGTGTAAGCTGCCTCACCTGTAACAAACAAAAATACGCATTACAATAATGTACCTACAACGTACTAGGTACGTGCAGTGGCGTATCTAGAATTTGGCTTTGAGGGGTGCGGGGTCGGGTCGGTTCATACAAAGGAAAAAACAAGTTAACACTAATCAACATCGCTATCCTTAAAGTGGCTGAAAAACACGTGATGACATCCGGAAATCAGTCCCATTAAAGTAAACGGTAATAACACAATAAAAGCTACTCGTTATTGAATAATTTTTAAAAGATACTTATTGACTGAACTGATTTTCCTATAATTTCATATTTCAAACGCATGCCCTAATGCTGTGTAACAAGCATTTTTGTATATTTAAAAAAGAGCTACTACTATAATAGCGCACACAGCTGAAAAAAGAAATACAAAAACAGCCTAAAAATTAAAAGATCAACAAAATTCGTCAACTTTTTCGACTCTCTGGGGGGAAGATCCGGTCCCGTTCGTCCCCCCGTAAGTACGCTCCTGGGTACGTGTGACTGCACAAACACACAAGGGGAGTCTACTCCGGATAATTACGGTACACTCATAAAATGTAGGTCACATACGAAGCAAGTAAAGATAATGTTTAAACGGATACTTTCAGGGAAAACGTTAACATTATTGCTGAGTGCATTCACAGTGTTTGTCTCTTTATGTTTACAGAAATTGGTCGCTGATGTATTTTATTTCCATATCACTTAAAAAGCTGTATCATATGCTCTGAACCTTTGGTGAGTAAGTGCTGACTGTGTACGTGCCAGTAAAATTACTGACCGCAGAAGAATTTTCTCACACGCTGTATAACTGATGCAGAGGGAAGGTTCGTCAAATGTATAATATGACAACTCGTACCGTGACCGTGCGACAGCTGTACACAGATTATCGCGCGAATGTTAAGAAAAATATTTGGCCCAAAACAGGATACTGTTACGACGGTCTAACTGGTACAGTGGAAAACAAAATACAAGACACCAATTAAGTCACTAATCACCAGCTTTAATTATCACAATTACACAGTTGTAATCAACAAGATAGTCTCTTACAACATATCAAATAAAAATTCTTCACACGCCACAACACTTCGCCACAATAATTACTTTTCACTAATCACCACTTGAACGCACAGAGTACTCGCCCGACAATAACTGAACTGAGCGTCGCTGAGTACTCGTATTTATACCTTGCCAAGGTTCCAGAATATTCGCTAATAGGCGTCTACTAAAAAACACTAGAACGTAATTCATTGCAGCTTGAACACAGCACGCGCGGACCGGTATGGTCTGGTATAGACCCGACAGTTGACGCGTAATTGTCTTTCACCGCAAAGTAGCAGCATTATGTACGCATACACGCATTACAGCTGGAATATTCGAGAAACTTGTAGAACGTTCCGTATTACGTAACAATACTGTACTCTGGAGATGTAGGTATGCGAATTTATGTGAACAGTACAAAGAGGCCGCCATGTAGGTATTTGTATTATTATTTATTTGAGAATAATCCTCATTTCTGAGGTTTCTGTCGGCCCAATATTACATCAATCATCTACAATACACACTTACAGAAAATTTCAGCAGTACATAAAGAATACACAACTTTAGCAGTACATAAAACTTTAGCAGATACACAGTCCCACTTTAGAGGAATCTTCTGATCGCGAACTCCATCTGTCTCTGTCCACCGAATCCTCATCTGTTAGTTCGAATTTCTCTATCGCTTGTTCTACAATATGATCCCAGGTAGTCAAAGGTCGTCCTTTTCTAGTCCTTCCTGCAATCTCACAGTTCTGAGCTGCCTTAGCCAATCTCCATCCTCCATTCTTCTTACGCGGCCGTACGATCTTAGTCTGCTTTGTTCAATCTCGTCCGTTATAGTTTTATCAGCCTTTGTCAGTCTTTTTACCTCGCCATTTCTAATGCTTTCTCGTCGGGATCTACCAGCTGCTCTTCTCAAAGTATCCATTTTCATTGCAGTTAGTCTACCCCCATGTTGTCTGGTCATTGTCCACACCTCTGCCCCATATAACACTATACTTTCAAAGCTTGGTTCATATATCAAGTGCTTGTTCTGTTAACAATATTTCTGCACCAAAACATGCCTACTGTTTTCCTTCAACTGCTTATTTTCCTCGAAGCTTTCCGTATCTGTTCGGTATTAATATCAAGTAAGAAAAATTGTCCACCTTCTTAATTTTTCCCCCACCAATGTACGGTTCATCAGGTCATTAGTGGCTTATTCTGTTTTCTAACATTTATTTTGGGTCCCCAATTCCGATATTCAGCCAACAACTGGTTGCACGTGTAATCAGCATCTTCTCCATCCTGTTTTGTAATGACTTGGTCGTCAGCGAAGAGCTGCTTTCACACCAACCCAGTCCAGTCAATTCCAGTCCCGTCGCGTCCAGTCAAGGGGTTTCATTTCAAACCAGTCATTGACGGGACTGGCTTGTGACATAAGTATACACTCCTATTTTAATCATTAACTAGTTTTGTATGCGATGGATGCGGATGTTGTTAAGTTTAATATTCTTCGTAGAATTATTCGTAGAAGGGAGAAAAAACAAAAGGGTGCATCCTATAAATTTAAAGTGAGATACGTTTGGATTATTTAACCATATGTTTCCAGATTTGATAACCGATTTAAAAAAATTTTATAACTTTTTTCGTATGTGCGTGGATAATTTTCTCAATTTAAAAAATTTGCTACACGATACAATATTAACGCAAAATACGAATTACCGCCGAGGTATTCAACCAGCAGAACGATTATTAATATTTTTGAGGTAAGTGTACAAAATACATTATTAAAATATCACACTCGTTAATTTGCAGAGATATTTTGTTAAATCGTAGATGTTGACAGTCTTGATAAACTTTATTAATACAGTATTTGAAATTAATTGTTGTAGGCCTAAATAATTATTTTATACGTTAATTACACATTGGTTATTTTGTCCATTTTTCATTGTACTGAGCCATGCGCCCAAGATACAGTTTTGCTGTAAAATAAAAAAGCTTCAAAGTAAATAACAATATTAAATAGAAAATAACGTACATTTATTTAGAATTATTATAAAAAATATTTGAAATATTTGTTAAGACAAAAATTTTACATTAGTTATAAATGTTTTTATTAATAAGACCGCTTGAATTATTGTCGGCATTTGAAGGTAACTGTGACTGACTGTTAATATCACTATTATCTATCAGTAAAATAATTAACTTTTCAATAGCCATCGTGCATGTGGCAAGAAGAGAACGTGTGACAAAACAGCAACGTGTAAAGCGATTACAAGACGCACGAGGACTGACGACAATTCAACCGACGCCAGTTTTGACGTGACTGGCCCGAACTGCATTCGTCTGGACTTACTCAGTATGAAAGAACTGAATGCATCTCGCTTTAAAACAGTACTGAACCAGTCGGCTGAATCTAGGAGGCGTCTGACAGGACTGGACGCGGTTGGTGTGAAAGCAGCCTAAATGTGAAGTTATTTCGCTTCCGCTATTTCTACGCAGATCGATATTTGTCAGATCACAAATATTCCGTTACTAGCCAAGAGAGTAGAAGGCTTTACGTTAGCCCTGATGGAAGGTTCCGGAAGAGACGGCAGGACGAAGTTGCTAAGGATGCAGGGAATCTTCTAGAATTTGACATATGAAGTTAGTGACTATGGAATTTGAAGATACGGGTATAAACGGATGAGGATGAAGAAGGCCCAACATAAAGAAGAAGAAGTGAAAAGTTCTTTATTATGGATGCTTTTAAGCCGTTAAAAACAACGACAATCACAATACGTAAGACCATCGTGGTTTGTGTGCGCTAATCAATGTTCACTGTTTAATCCACAGTGTCTGGTTTACTGGACCACAATACTTCCTCGCAGCCGAATGTGCTGACCACTTTCGTTTTCTGAATTCAATAAATGATGACTGTTCTAGATTTGAATTCGTACGTTTGTTTCCCCGTTATTCTTGTCGCATTTCTTTCCGTGCGTTTTACCGCTTTTTGGAGTTTTATACCTTTCTATTATATTTCGCTCCCGAGTCGCTGCATGTGACGAGCACAGTGATTAGAAATTTTACTTCTTAACAGAAGGATTGTGCGTCATTCTTTATAGTGATGTTTATCTTCGCAAACGTACCATGACAAGCAAAAACCAGCGACCGGTACGAATACATATAAAAACTGTAGTTACGAAGTCGGTTGCGAGTCTACTAAAAGAAACAGGCAAACATTCGTAAAACAGAACTAGGCAATCTGTTATTTAAATCACAGGAAAGGCTGAATTTCAAATGAATGGTGGTGCTTGAGTAATATGAGATTTAATTACAGATGCGTTGTGCTATGCGGGCCGGTTGAATTATAGCACGTTACGCCCAGTGAAAATGATATGATAATGCTAATACGCGCTGGGGTAAAACTTGAATCTCACTTCTTTGCCCTGAGAGCTTCGATAAGTAACGTGTTGTTAATTATATACATCTAGAGAAGTTCATTAAGATGGTTGGCGTGTATTTTTAATTAGGCCTGTGTGTGATTTAACTGAAGATAGATTTCGACAAGCCAACCGGACCCAGAGCTTTGTAAGACTTTCCCAGACTTTTATATTTTAAGTAGATTCTTCTTCTTCGCAATTATAAGGCTCAAAAACTATTACGTCGTCCGTCGTTACAACTGATCTCTCAATCTTTTCATCCGCCGTCCCAAACTTCTTCTACCTTTAGGCACATATTTTATTTTGCACTACGTGTGGTATTCTTTATGGGTTCAAACGTTCTACGTATTCCAACCATTTGTGTCTATATTCCCTCACCATGTCATTCACTGGTCGGACAGTTAACTCACGACGTATGTCCTCATTCCTTTTCCTATCTAACTTAGTATACCCAACTAAGTAGATTCTTCCGGCCCTTAATGTCTTCTTTCATTGTGTCATAACAGCATCTCCCAGACTTCACCGTACTCTTCCTCTCTTCTTCTTACGTCCTAGTATACATTCGCGTATTAGAGGACGTTTTCACTATACTTTTCTCAACCATTCTCTAAATAGAATTATGACTGTTGCACACCACTACAGACAAATTATTCCGATTAAAAATTAATTGATTTGATTGAATTGATTTCTTACACAACACATAAGAAAGTTGTGTTAGTGGTTATAATCACAAACAAAATTTGTCCAATCTGACGATGAGAGCTGTCAAGCTTGAAAGCGCTAATAGGAATAATTTTTCTACAGTGTTGTGCAACAGTGACAATTCTGTTTGTGATTATAACCACTAACACAACTTTCTTATCTGTATCAGAATTAAATTTCTGATAAGATGTGCATTCTGTAAATGATCGGCAGTCTTCTTGAAAACGTTACCAACCCTATAAAAGGTAATATTAAAAGAAATGAACGTACATGAATGGGTAAGCAAAGGAAGTACATGCTACCATAGGATGCGGACACCGATTTTCGGGTTTGTCCTAAATAAAAATGACAATCCGAGGACCACCAATTAACTTTTCTGACAAGATATGCATGCGGAAATGCAAAATATTAAAATCGCACATCATCAGTTTGACCACAAAAATGAATTTACCGACATCGGATTTTGTTACTGAGCGATGTCGACAACGGTTGAAGATCGCAAATTCGTCTCGCCAAACGAAGATAAATCAGAACCCGAGAAAGCGTCTAAACAATAGACTGAAAGGAACATTCCATTCATCGACCCCTGTGGTGTCATTTGAATTCTATTTACCTGACCCTAGGAAAAATACCCCAAGCTGAAAGTGCTAAGTACATTGGGATGCATCTGGACAGGAGACTAACGTGGAAAAAACATAACCTCTAAGAAGATTTAACTTGATCTCAAGGTCAGAAATAACTACTGACTGATAGGCAGAAAATCGTGGTTAAGTCTCGTCAACAAACTTTTAATATATAAAGCAGTTCTTAAACCGGTATGGACTTATGGTATTCAACTTTGGGGACTGCTAGTACGAGTAATATCGAGATTATACAGTGCTCTCAGTCCAAAACTTTTAAGATCAATAGTCGACGCTCCATGGTTCGTCTCCAACAATTGTATACACCGAGACCTCAAAGTTCTAGAAAACCATCCAAACCACGTAACAAATAATTTGTTAGATAATAGTGAAGATATTCATAGACTAAAAAGGCACAAACTGTTATACTTACCTTCCAGGTTTAACTAATAATGTATTCTCTGTATAGTAATGTCTGTGATATCTGTTCTGTAATATCTGTATGTTTTGTATTCGTGTCAACATTTAAGTGTTAATGTCAACCAGTATATGTGCCTTATAGGCCCAGTGTTTAACATTTTGAACTTTTTGTATCATGCCAGCAACAAGTGGAAATGATTTTTGTTCATTTGTTTACATGTTTTTGTCATTTAGTCTTGTAATTTGTGTATCTGTTTAATCTGTTAACAAAAACAAGAAGAGGTGTCAATGGTCAGCTTTTCATAATCATGTATGTGTTTTGTCAGACAATTTGTTCAATGTTCGCTTAGCCGAGCAGATCACAAATATGCACAAATAAATTGAAAAAACCTGATCCTGAAATCATATTACCTCAACCACATCGATACAAGAAGGGTCGAACAAAAGAAAAAGTTGGTACAGAACGGGAGGAAAGTTAACGATAAGCAGAAATTGAAATTGTACCTCTGATGGATACACATGCAGATTGTGTGCGTTTGTCAAACAGTGTTTGCATACAATTAAACTTCGCTATCAAAAGATCAACAAACTTTTATGATTGGACAACACAATTTTGCGAAAAAAGTGTACAGAAACTTTTATCTCTGACGATGAGGAGGGGGTGAACGGCTTAATTCTGCAGCAAATTATGTTTGTAAAACAAACGGACAAAAAGCTGCACAAACACACATCAAAAGATCAACATCACTTGATGTTTACACAATACGGTTGCGCGCAGAAAATGCACCACCGACGCACAACTGACAGAACAAGCAAACAAACACGTGAATGCTGAGGCGCAGACAGAGACAATGGACCCAGCTTTAATCCGGGTTGGGCTGATCAATGCGTTGTACGGCACAATGAAAACAGCAAAAGCGAAACCCTATATTCCGTAGCTTTAGCTTTCATATCAATAACGAAATCATCCCCTACCGCGGCTGCAGTACGAAACCAATTTTACGAGGCCAAATAATTACCCTGAAAAGAATCGTATGCTTTGTAAAACAAATGGAATTAATATTATTATTGGAAAATTTAATTAAAAACTTGTAATTTCCTATTTCACACTTCATTACATTTTAAAAAGAATTGATGCATTTAATTTTCACATAGCTTTCCTGTAAACCCATTCAGAGAAACCACAATATATGACGGCATTAAACAAAGGACGCTGGTGAATAGTATTGGCGAAACGATGCTCTCAGATGTGGTCGACAAAATTATTTCGGTCGCGCAACCCTTTATCTGTAGCGCGCATTCCCCGGCACAGCATATATTGTCTGGTAATTTTAGAAAGGGTTACTGAAGCTCCAGAAATATAAACGGCGAATGGACTGATACCAATTAACCAGTGATTCTGACGTACTGAATTTCATGATAATTTTATATTCACACTAACCGAAAACAGTCGTAATCCATCACAGTAGCAGTTTCAAGTATACAATAGTTTAACAATACTGCTTCGTACATATGCATGCCTAATGCTATCAACCAAATATTATTTTTAAAACGGGTTCAGATAAAGTCTTTTTCGGTTTAGTCCGCAGATTTTAATGTATGGTAACGTGGATGTGGAATCAATGGTACATAATTTACCCCCCCCCCCCGCAAAAAGATAACCAATATTGACTTAAAAGTTCTGTATTTAAAAAAAAGACACGAACAGTCTATGCTAAATGATTGTAATGTTTAATACGGTATGCAAAAAATAACGGACAATAAATATAAAAATCGACGGGAAGTACATACAAAAACGTATACCGTACTTGTAAATTACAAGTACCACTAAAAAGATTTATTTCAACTATTTTCCCTCTGTTCATATAAAATAAGAATTTACAGGCTTTTTTCGTAAATTTTCAAGTGTCTGGTGCCAAAACGTCAGCCTACGTTTTTATCAATTTTATGCACGCAAAAGTATTATCTGTGGGGTTTAGAAGACCAGTGAGTATGGCGACTGTCTATTCATTTGAAGGCCCGGGGTTCCATTTCTGGGCAGCACCACGAAATCAAGGTGCGTTTGTTAGCCCCGAAATCGATTCACCGTGTGGAAATGAGTACCTGGGATAACGTGGGATCACCTGCGGGTGATCATGGACGACTGAAGCGTAGTATCCATCCTGCCTCGCACTCCTAAACTGCTTCCATGGTAACGAAAGGAGCCATCATTATTGTTAAAGTATTGTATCAAACTGATATTTAAAAATTTATAAACTCAGTGCAACGTTAAAATGTTTTCCAAGTATGGCTACTTCCGTTGACGAAAGAACGAAAAAAACTATGAGGCACATATATTGCGATACGCATATTTATAACGTGAAGTTATGGTGTTAGATTTTATTAATGATTGTCGAATAAATGTGTGATTTATTGTGAACAGTGCTAAAGAGAATTTCTGGGTGTAATTTTCAAAAAAAAGTGTTAATGTAAATTGTGACTACAGCTCCTCCGGTATTCAGTAATTTACTCGTTGCGCCAAAGAACGCAATCCGCGTTACAATATTTATCTCACGCGACTACTAAAGACCACGGTATACATTCTGACTTTCGTTTCATCTCAAACAATACCACCGTTTACGAGGCGCCTTTCAATTCGTTTGACATGATGCTAACACGCACGGAAACAAAGTAAATGGTCGCCATCCCCTACTAAAACACAGACAGTGAGTGTCAGAGCAATAGAATATACATCAAATGCATCAATATCGCCGAGACAGGCAATAAAGTCATAGACGCTGCTGTTGCTATCGCGGACGGACGGACGGATAAGACGCCATCTAAACAATAACACGTTTCAAAATATCCAGACATGGCGTCGACGTCTACTCGAGAACACAACGTCAAAAGTTACGAACATTTTAACACTTGCGACGTCAAGACTTTAGGGAAACTTTATGAAAACAATACTGTGATAACCAACTTTATTGACTCCGATTTTGTTACAATACGGATTTCATTCAACTGACGAAGAATAAAACATATACACCAAGTCAGTTCTCAAATTATTATCATTTAAAAGGTCAAAGGCCGTACATAACTGCTAACTGTAAACGTCTCGACAGTATAAATCCGAGGTACGCTACGATGACGCAAATGAATGAGTCACGGAATCAAAGACACACTGTAGTCAATAGAAAACAAGGTTCACTATTTATTTGTCTGAGGCTTTCACGTCCGGCTTCAATGTTGAAGAATTCGGCTGTTGCCAGGCTGTAAGGCCGTGGTCCAAGGTTGTTTGGCGCAAACGTTTCGGCCGTGCCATCGACGGTCATCTTCAGTGCAGAAGGCTGCAAAACACTGACAAAGGTTTCGTCAGTGACCACTGAACTGTGGCTCGTCGAAGACACGGCCGAAACGTTTGCGCCAAAAAACCTTGGACCACGGCCTTACAGCCTGGCAATCCGAAGTCTTCATAACAATAAATTTATTTGTTAGCAAGTATAACAAATAAACAGTACGACGACGTTCGTTAAAATCTACTCGCCAATAACAACTAATGGCACCTGTGTCGTAGACCAAGTTAAGAAAATACTACGTATTTTTTCATAAGTGATAGGAGTTTGCTCGACATACTGGCGTATTCTTGTTTGTCCCAAAATGTTTCACGATGCGCTCTTCTACTTCCAATAGTCAAGCCATATTGCTAATTGATTTATCATTTTGTAGTACGCTCCACAAGTAAACAAGTTCTTCACGGCGTGACACCGCATAAATATCTTATTCTTAAAAAACTGATCTTATCAGTCGTTCTTTACAGGGCTCGAATGCTGAGTTAGAGTCGAATGCTAAAAGGTACAAACTTAAAAAAAATTAAAGACTGCCAGAGTGGTCTTTAACAGCGAATGAACACGATTTCTTCCAGCTTTCGTTCTTCCATATTCTTTGAGGATCACAACACGAGTTTTCAACACTCGTTTCATTCATCCCCACTAAACAGAACAATAACACATTGTTACTCGACGTATATGAGGTTTATAAAAAGGTTCACATATTTTTATATCGCCCGTTCAAACTAATCTCTAGCGAAGATGACACAATTATATAAACTTTCACTTTTTTTATTTTCAGAACGTTTCAGGAATCCACGTTATGGTATAAACTCGAGCATACTCATTTTATATCTTCAATATCTTCGTGAAACATTTTCGCGGTTTTTCATTCTTGGGATCGAATGGGAACATATCTAGTGAGTACGACGGTTGGGGTGTCATTACGATGTTTTCCCCTAAAATCTTGAAAAAGCAGTGAAGTGTGTGGTGGCGCATTATTTAGATGCAAGTTCCGTAAATTATCTTTCTAGAAATCGGCTAGTTTTATACGAATAGCTTCCCGCGTTGCGTAAATTGTACACATTTTAACATTAGCACCGAGTCATAAAAACTCATGACACAAACAAACTTCACCTTACTATCACAACTTTCAAGTCATTCATGATGGTCTTTGAAAACGTCTGTAGCCTACTATTTCTGCACCACGGTCCAAAGATTTATATCATTTTTGTAATACAAAGTTAATGCCAATTCTTCAATCTCACCTTGTAGAATAAAAAAAATTCCCACATCCACTAAAACACAACTCAATCAACTGTCGTATGGAAACCTACGCATCCAATATGGCTAAAAATTTAGATAATTGTGACAAGCATGTGTACCAACATTACAAAAAATAGGACATCGTTTACATCGTTTTTTAATAGGACATTACTAGCGCGTGAAATTGAAAAAATGTAAGAACTTTTTGATCAAACCTCAAATATTGTAAAATTTACCTTGATCTGTTTGAACATTTCTTTGTTGTTTGGTAGTATTTTCCTTAGACCATGGAGTACCATCTTCTCGTTACATATTTAATTGTGAATTTACCCTCTCATTTGTCCATGAACTTTTTTTCTGTATTCGATGCCGATATACTTATAGGCATCATTTGTTTAAGAGCTTTCCCTCCAACATGCGTAAGTATCCATGTTTCACGTATACTTATACTTACTTCGCTTGTTTCACGTATCGATTTCAAAGCTTCTCATTTGACCGGAGAGTTTTTTTTTTATTCTATCGAACAGAATTATTATTTTATTATTATTCCAGCTGGTTACACATTTTCTGGAACCAAAGATTACAGAAGCGATTGAATCCTCATCTTCAACGGCTGCTTGTCCAACAGGATTATTATCAGTTTTCCCTATATTAACTCTGCTATTCACGTCTTTTCATGGCGGGCGGCGCTCCAACCTTACACGGGTTCCCTTTTCTACAGTCTTGACGGTTACAAATATTTTCTTTCTGTTTCTTATATTCACGCGTCAAAACTCGTTTGGAATGTCTTCTTTACACTCAACAAACCTTCCGACCTATCTGTTGGTGAGCACTTAGGATTACACGAAAATAAATCTCACGTAACCATCGGTATCATGAATTCAATCCACGGTATTCTTTATGCTTTTATAAATTTATAGGAGTTTCACCATATACTAGAATTTTATATTTCCGTGTATCAAATTCGAACACTTGCTTATTGATTTTACTCACTATTAACAGTAATATAATAATACCCTTCTCGCCACTTTATATCTTACTGTGTCAAAGTTTACGTTTCTCGTCCGCAGATGTGTTATTGGTATATCCACTCAATTATTCCATTAATATGTATCCCATGTATCCCCCCGAGGGTTCTATCGTTCTGCGTGCACTATTAATGAGACACGAAATCAAAAACACACCAATGCACGATGTACGCGGTTAACGAACGCATGGTTATGAAAAACAAAAAATCAGAACGCAATATATACTCAATTAGAAGCATGAATACTCAAAAAGACCGGGATTTCGGTACAATTACACGTTGTAATTATCAAATATGTATACGGGCAGCGGTAACGGAGAGTTAATTGCAAAGTACAGTGGCACTGTCCGTGGGGAGAATCAACAAACACCAGCACTCTGTGGTAACCTATCGATTAATCGACCCCTCAGTCACGGTCACGCCCACATCGACCTTCTGTTGTACATTAGTGTAATCGCTATTAATCATGTTACCATGATTTGTAAAACGATCTTAAACCGAGTTGCGTTCACAATATGCCGAAATATAACACAAAATTTAGTTTTTATCGCCTGTGTATGATGACGGAACGTGTAATTTAAGGGAGCTAGCAACTTTCAAATTCCGATGATGAAAATTTTAAGTACCTACCATTTTCCATTTGGAAAGGATTAAGAAAACCTGTCTAAACGACTCAGTAAAGGATTTCGTTATAGTCTACATACTTAGACTCGTATGACTATAACCCAGTTATTTTTAAATTGAGTTTCATAGTTTTTTTTTCAGAAAACGTATTCACATAATCGTCAAGTAAAAACGGTTCGTACACATTTGTAATTAAGAACGGACTTACAGAAAAACAGATTACACAAGATGTAATTGTGGCGGTCCGAGTTGGTCACCAGTCTGAGTTGATCAAATGACGTCACTGGCTTATGACATCAGAGAGGCCCTGGTAGCTGGTTTCCGCTGTCTCTGTGCCTGTCCAAGGTAGTGTGCGTTGTTTGTTTAATCATTCGTTGTGTTCGTTTATAAAGGTCTGAGTTGATCACCAGTCTGAGTTGATCAAATGACGTCACTGGCTTATGACATCAGAGAGGCCCTGGTAGCTGGTTTCCGCTGTCTCTGTGTACATGTACGTTGACGAATTGGAACGTGTGGAAAAGCATTGCATTGCAAAAAAAAAATATCGGTATGGAGAACCATACATGACTTCCATGTTCTAAGATTTATATTTAAAATCATATTTTAAATATGATTTTATTGAAATGAAATGTTTCCATAGAAACTACGTCTTTCTACTTATTGCTTCAGCATTAACCACAGTACTGTGGTCACTAACGTATACCACCTCACGTTTTCGCACTCGATTTTCACTGATGATGGCAGTCGATGGCACTGCCGAAAAGTCTGGTTTTACAGAAAACATTGGACTACGGCTAAACAGCCCGGGAAGCAATTTTAACAAAAAACTACTTCTTTGTTGCCGATAACATAGTACACGTATAAAAAATTCTCCCCTCCACCTTCAAATATAATTTTTAATAATAGAAAATTACCCCCACCCTGTTCACCTAACCTCTTCATTTATAGATATTTCATCTACGTTTCTACAGTGGATTATTATGAGCTTCTTATCAGGATACTTTATTTATAAAAATTAAGTAGTTTACTCTTGTTAAATCATAAAATGTTTCAGGTAAACTACCCCTTTCTCTTAACCGATCTTCTCCAAAATCAATAGACCTTCAGTCCTCTACAATGTAGGGATGCATGCAAAAAAAATATTTGATTCTGTTTGAATGTGCGGCAGTTATCGTTCGTCATAAAAAAATTACCCTTTTTAAAACATAAAGCTTTGGTGATAAACTACCCCTTTCCCTTAACCGATCTTCAACAAAATCAACAGAACTTGAGTTCTCTTTAGTTCAAAAAGGTATGCAAAAACGTAGTTGATTCTGTTTGAATTTACGGCAGTTATTGTTCGTCATATAAAAAATAACCCTTGTTAAAACATAAAGGGGTAAACTACCCCTTCCCTTAACCGATCTTCAACAAAATCAACAGACTTTGAGTTCTGTATAATTCAAAAAGGTATGCAGAAGAGTAGTTGATTCTGTTTTAATGTACGGCAGTTATCGTTCGTCATAAAAAAATTTACCCTTGTTAAAACATAAAATTTTGCAGGTAAACTACCCTATTCCCTTAAACGATCTTCACCAAAACTAACAGGTTTTGAGAACTCTACAATTCAGGGCTGTATGAAAAATATTATTTGATTATGTTTGAATTTTCGGCTGTTATCGTTTGCCATAAAAAAATACCCTTGTTAAAACAAAAAACGTGGACGGTAAACTACCCCTTTCCCTTAACCGATCTTTACCAAAAACAATAGGTCTTGAGTACTCTACAAATCAGGGCCTTATGCAAAAACTTATTTGATTCTGTTTGAATTTGCGGCTCTTATCGTTTGCCATAGAAAATACCCTTTTCAAACATAAAACGTTCTCAGTAAACTACCCCTTCCCCTTAACCGATCGTCACCAAAAACATTAGGTCTTGATTGTCAACTCTACAATACAGGGTTGTATGCAATACATTGATTCTGTTACAATTTGCGGCTGTAATCGTTTGCCAAAAAAAATAATTAACCTTGATAAAAAACCGTTGCAGGTAAACTACCTCTTTCCCTTAACCGATCTTCACCAAAAACAATAGGTCTTGAGTACTCTACAAATCAGGGCTGTATGCAACAAATTATTTGATTCTGTTTGAATTTGCGGCTGTTATCGTTTGCCATAGAAAATACCCTTGTTAAAACAAAACGTTGCAGGTAAACTACCCCTTTCCCTTAACCGATCTTCACCAAAAATTACAGGTCTTGAGATCTCTACAATTTAGGGCTGTTTGCAAAAGAGCAGTTGATTCTGTTTGAATTTGCGGCTGTTATCGTTTGCCATAGGAATAAATTACCCTTGATTAAAAAAAAACCGTTGCTGGTAAACTACCCCTTCCCCTTAACCGATCTTCACCAAAAACAATAAGTCTTGAGTACTCTACAAAACAGGGCTGTATGCAAAAAATTATTTGATTCTGTTTGAATTTGCGGCTGTTATCGTTACCCATAGAAAATACCCTTGTTAAAACATAAAACGTTGCAGGTAAACTACCCCTTTCCCTTAACCGATCTTCACCAAACACTATAGGTCTTGAGATCTCTACAATTCAGGGCTGTATGCAAAACATTATTTGATTCTTTTTGAATTTGCGGCTCTTATCGTTTGCCATAGAAAATACCCTTTTAAAACATAAAACGTAGCAGGTAAACTACCCCTTCCCCTTAACCGATCTTCACCAAAATTAATAGATCTTTAGAACTCTACACTTTAGGGCTGTATGCAAAAAATGATTTGATTCAGTTTGAATTTGCGGCTGTTATCGTTTGCCATAGAAAAAAAATCTATAGACACACAGACACTTTTCGAAAAATGACTTTTTTTCATGTTTTGAGTGTAGTACAATCAGAATCTGCAATAATCTCGAACACGATTTTTTTTGCCATCACCATACTTCCATTTCCTTAAGGAACATGGAAGTAAAAAACAGTCGCTCTGAGACGTTTTTAAAGTGTGGTTGACTACGTTCGGCTAAATCGTGTCTTTAAACATCGTCGCTTTGTTATAAATCAACGATATTATTATTTTGTTGTTGTGTTATATTAGTATTTGTGTTTACAGTGTTTTAAGTATCTTACTTAATATTCGACAGTTGTTCGTATTTTGTTTGCATATTCAGATCTCAGTTGGGATAATTAAATTGAGGGTTTTCGAAGGAGGAATAACACCGCTGGATATACAAAGGTTTTTAATTACTGGAGCAATTCCTGAAAAGTGTACAAAATCGTATCAAAGTAGAAACTTTAAGAGACGATGTAAACTTTATGTTATTCGTGACAATAAACTGTTTTATCGTAAATGTGACAGGCTAAGAGGTACAGAAAAATTAATAGAAATTGTTCACGACGATTATAAAAAAAAAAAAATTGATGGGCGTAGCCCACAAAGGTGCTGATACTAGCAAACAAGCGATTGGTATGTCTGCACATTGAGGAATTAATAGCACCGTGGACTGGACATACTTTCACAACGGTACTACTTTAAAAATATAAAATTAAAGGTGACAGATTTTGTAAAAAATTGTGAAGTGTGTCAGAAAGTTACACCTCCATGGGTGTCTTGTGTACCCGAAATGAAGCCAATTCCTGTTCCTAAGAGAGTCATGGAACAAATTGGAATAGATGTTATGCAGTTACTAGAAGTGCAGGGCAAAAAATACATATTGGTGGCAGTAGACTACTTTTCAAAGTGGGCTGAGGCGAAAGCCCTTAAAAATAAGACTGGCATTGAAGTGGCTAAATTTATTTATGAAATTATATGTAGACATGGTTGCCCTAAAATACAAATTAACGATAATGGTCGCGAGTTTGTAAATGAAGTTTCTAAAGAATTGCATAGACTGACGGGGACAAAACAAAGATTAACATCACCCTACCATCCACAGGCTAATGGATTAGTAGAACGTCAAAATAGGACAATAAAAGATAAACTAAAAAGAACTTTAATGGAAAACATTAATAACTGGCCTGACGTTCTCGAGAGTGTATTATTTGCGTACAGAACATCTAGACACAAAACAACAGGATTTTCACCTTTTTTTATGTTATACAACAGAGAACCAGTTTTACCATTAGACCTTGTTGATGAAGATAATTTGACCGATGAAGACGAGGAGTCTCTTCAGGTAGCTGAAAAAACAACGGATGTTCAAGAAGTAGAGGAAGATATTGTCGAAGAAAATAAAGAAATGGAAAGAAAATTACAAAAAATATTAGAAGTGAAAAAAGTAATTGATGAAGCAGCATTAAAAAATATCAGAAGAGCTCAGATTAAACAGAAAAAGCAATTTGACGAAAGACATACAATAACAAAGAAAATGGAAATAAAACCTGGGAGTAGAGTTTTGGTAAAAAATGTGACAAAATTCAAAAATAAATTAATGTTTGCTGAACCTCCATGGAGTGGACCATTTACAGTTAAAGTTTTAAGAAACGAGTATTGTATATTACAAGATGAAAGTGGCAAAGTGAGGAAAAAGAAAGAACATGTGAAAAACTTGAAATTTTCTACAATCTAAATGATGGTTAATCTGATGTGGAGGTTTCTGGTGAGTGGTGTGAAGTGATTTTTTTTTATGATCCGGTTGACGTAGAGTGGCAAATGGAAAAGTGTAAAGTGTTGGGTCTGTCCTTTGAAGGACAATGCACATGTATTAGAATCGGTCATAAATTAGCACTTGCAAAACCACACGGTGTGAAGAAAATTGTGGGTGACGGAAATTGTTGGTTTAGGGCAGTTTCCTACGTAATTACTGGCAGTGAAGGTTATCACATGGACGTTAGAAACATAGTTGTCAATTATATGGACAATGAATTGAACAACAACCAAGCCAATGATTTATTTAAAGGTAGGACGTCACTAAAAAATATGATAAAGAAGGCACATGGGCAACTGAAAGTGAGATATTTGGAACTGCATCACTTTTGAATACAAACATTTTTGTGTACACAAAGATAAACTCAAAAAATGGAGAGAAGTGGGACTGGCAGTTATTTACAGCAGGTGCTTCAGCAAATTTAAAAAAAAGTGAAATTCCAAGCCAAAAAAATACATACATTACAAATGAAAGTGGTTGTCATTATGAAGTTGTTATTTCAGTTCATGGAATGGGCAGTTCATGTAGTTTAAGCAATACCTACGTGTCTACAGAAAAGTAAGTAGGCTACTATACTATTATTTTATCTCTTACTGTATATAAAGTGTAATGAAAACTAAAGACATATTTTTATAGTGTAAATAATTAATAATTTTGTTTTTATTGTTTAAAATTAATTAATTGATACAGCTTTAAACAATTCGTTATAAAAACGAATTTTAAAAAGATTAATTATTATGGCAACTTAAATTTAGTTTCATGAAACAGATAGAAACTAATTTTGTACTGAGAATCCCCGAAATACTCCACTCTGTGCAAGCCGAAACATAACGTTTATTGCATACTGCAAAAATATTTTTGCTATTAGTCTTGTCTTTCTGATTGCATATAATTTACTTTAAGGAATAATGGTTAACACACAAACTAAGTTATTTTTTCATTCAAGTGAGTTTACGTTAAATTCGAATACTTTTAATCCTATAGTCGTTTAATTCTACAAGACCGAAGGAAGTGACAATAAAAGTAAGCGACGATATGACCATCCAATTTTGAATGCTTCATTCGCCGTGTTTAAAGATGAGCTTCTGGAATTTGGAGCTACCAACCACGAAAACATCAGCTGGCACAGTTCGGCGAAATTGGTAAGAAACCTGTAACATTTACTCTGAAATAATTAAGAGCGGGAAGGGGCGCATATACGGGGGGGGGGAATGGGACCGGACCCCACCCCACAAGGTCGACAGTTGACAAGAAATTTTGTTAATCTCCTAATTTTTAAGCTGTTTTATTAATTTCACAGCTGTATACGCTAATACAGTAGTACCCCTTTTTTAAATAGAGGTCTAAAAACAAATTTATTACACAGAATATGCGTGTACGTTTGAAATATGAAATATAGGAAATTCAAGTAAGTCAATAAGTATCTTATGAACAATGTTGCAATAGCGCTTATTACTTCCATATTCCTTAAGGAAATGGAAGTATGGTGATGGCAAAAAAAATCGTGTTCGAGATTATTGCAGATTTTGATTGTACTACACTCAAAACATGAAAAAAAGTCGTTTTTCGAAAAGTGTGTGTGTGTGTGTGTCTGTCTGTCTATCTTGTGTAGATTTTTTTCTATGGCAAACGATACCTGCACCTTCGAAGAGTTGCTAGGCTCAGTTGGGGAGGCTTCGATGGAGGCATTTGAGAATGAAGAGGAAGCAGGAGAATTCGAGGATGATAGAGAGGAGTTGATGCCATCCTATGACGAGGTGTATGAAGCTCTAGAAAAGCTTAAAAATAACAAGGCAGCAGGTTCCGATGGTTTACCAGGGGAACTATTAAAGAGCGCAGGAGGAGATTTCATAAAGGAATTTGCCCATCTCATAGAGCGAATATGGCTGGAGGAGGTAATGCCTGATGAGTGGAACAATGGGGTGGTGTGTTTAATACATAAAAAGGGTGATCCGCTCATATGTAAAAATTATAGGGGCATCTCTCTACTTAATGCAGCGTATAAGGTATTGTCCAACATCATATTTTCTAGGCTGCTTCCCTACGCTGAGGAAAACATAAAAGAATATCAATGTGGATTCACTAGGAATAGGTCAACAACAGACCAAATATTTACACTAAGGCAAATCCTAGAAAAAACGTTAGAATATGGAGTGGCCACTCACCATCTCTTTGTGTATTTCCAGTCGGCATATGATTCAATCAACCGGAAAATGCTATATAGAGCTATGAAGGAATGAAGGAGTTGAATATACCATCTAAGTTGGTGCGTATGGTTGGAGTAGTTATGTCCAATTCTAAGTGCCAAATAAGAATACAATCAAATCTATCTAACTCCTTAAAAACATTGAATGGGTTGAAACAAGGAGATGCCTTAGCGTGTCTGTTGTTCAACATAGCTCTAGAAAAGGTCATCAGGGATTCAGTTATTCAAACTAGCGGACACATATTTCACAAGGAGGTACAGCTTCTGGCCTATGCCGATGACATTGACGTCATAAGTAGGTCTGAATCTGGCTTAAAGGAAGCCTTTCGGGAACTGGAGTTGTCCGCTAAGGCTATGGGCTTGGTTATAAACCAAATATATGGTTGTAGGTGCCAACACTCGTTCCCTGTCCCTGCGCATTAACGATTATGAATTTGAAAAGGTTAGCACGGCAGGTCCTTCTGCGACTGCACCCAAAGCGCGCCTCTTTAAGTGTTTGTTGAATTGTTACATTGCTGCAAACAGATTACTCAAGTATGAGTGTGTAGTCTAAACGAACACAACGAATGATTAAACAAACAACGCACACTACCTTGTGTAGACAGGCACAGAGACAGCGGAAACCAGCTACCAGGGCCTCTCTGATGTCATAAGCCAGTGACGTCATTTGATCAACTCAGACTGGTGACCAACTCGGACCGCCACACTACACACTCATACTTGAGTAATCTGTTTGCAGCAATGTAACAATTCAACAAACACTTAAAGAGGCGCGCTTTGGGTGCAGTCGCAGAAGGACCTGCCGTGCTAACCTTTTCAAATTCATAATCGTTAATGCGCAGGGACAGGGAACGAGTGTTGGCACCTACAACCATATATTTGGTTTGCTTTGGTTTATAACCAAGCCCATAGCCTTAGCGGACAACTCCAGTTCCCGAAAGGCTTCCTTTAAGCCAGATTCAGACCTACTTATGACGTCAATGTCATCGGCATAGGCCAGAAGCTGTACCTCCTTGTGAAATATGTGTCCGCTAGTTTGAATTCCTGAATCCCTGATGACCTTTTCTAGAGCTATGTTGAACAACAGACACGCTAAGGCATCTCCTTGTTTCAACCCATTCAATGTTTTTAAGGAGTTAGATAGATTTGAGTGTATTCTTATTTGGCACTTAGAATTGGACATAACTACTCCAACCATACGCACCAACTTAGATGGTATATTCAACTCCTTCATTCCTTCATAGCTCTATATAGCATTTTCCGGTTGATTGAATCATATGCCGACTGGAAATACACAAAGAGATGGTTAGTGGCCACTCCATATTCCAACGTTTTTTCTAGGATTTGCCTTAGTGTAAATATTTGGTCTGTTGTTGACCTATTCCTAGTGAATCCACATTGATATTCTTTTATGTTTTCCTCAGCGTAGGGAAGCAGCCTAGAAAATATGATGTTGGACAATACCTTATACGCTGCATTAAGTAGAGAGATGCCCCTATAATTTTTACATATGAGCGGATCACCCTTTTTATGTATTAAACACACCACCCCATTGTTCCACTCATCAGGCATTACCTCCTCCAGCCATATTCGCTCTATGAGATGGGCAAATTCCTTTATGAAATCTCCTCCTGCGCTCTTTAATAGTTCCCCTGGTAAACCATCGGAACCTGCTGCCTTGTTATTTTTAAGCTTTTCTAGAGCTTCATACACCTCGTCATAGGATGGCACCAACTCCTCTCTATCATCCTCGAATTCTCCTGCTTCCTCTTCATTCTCAAATGCCTCCATCGAAGCCTCCCCAACTGAGCCTAGCAACTCTTCGAAGATGCAGGTATCGTTTGCCATAGAAAAAAATCTACACAAGATAGACAGACAGACAGACACACACACACACACACACACACTTTTCGAAAAACGACTTTTTTTCATGTTTTGAGTGTAGTACAATCAAAATCTGCAATAATCTCGAACACGATTTTTTTTTTGCCATCACCATACTTCCATTTCCTTAAGGAATATGGAAGTAATAAGCGCTATTGCAACATTGTTCATAAGATACTTATTGACTTACTTGAATTTCCTATATTTCATATTTCAAACGTACACGCATATTCTGTGTAATAAATTTGTTTTTAGACCTCTATTTAAAAAAGGGGTACTACTGTATTAGCGTATACAGCTGTGAAATTAATAAAACAGCTTAAAAATTAGGAGATTAACAAAATTTCTTGTCAACTGTCGACCTTGTGGGGTGGGGTCCGGTCCCATTCCCCCCCCGTATATGCGCCCCTTCCCGCTCTTAATTATTTCAGAGTAAATGTTACAGGTTTCTTACCAATTTCGCCGAACTGTGCCAGCTGATGTTTTCGTGGTTGGTAGCTCCAAATTCCAGAAGCTCATCTTTAAACACGGCGAATGAAGCATTCAAAATTGGATGGTCATATCGTCGCTTACTTTTATTGTCACTTCCTTCGGTCTTGTAGAATTAAACGACTATAGGATTAAAAGTATTCGAATTTAACGTAAACTCACTTGAATGAAAAAATAACTTAGTTTGTGTGTTAACCATTATTCCTTAAAGTAAATTATATGCAATCAGAAAGACAAGACTAATAGCAAAAATATTTTTGCAGTATGCAATAAACGTTATGTTTCGGCTTGCACAGAGTGGAGTATTTCGGGGATTCTCAGTACAAAATTAGTTTCTATCTGTTTCATGAAACTAAATTTAAGTTGCCATAATAATTAATCTTTTTAAAATTCGTTTTTATAACGAATTGTTTAAAGCTGTATCAATTAATTAATTTTAAACAATAAAAACAAAATTATTAATTATTTACACTATAAAAAGATGTCTTTAGTTTTCATTACACTTTATATACAGTAAGAGATAAAATAATAGTATAGTAGCCTACTTACTTTTCTGTAGACACGTAGGTATTGTTTAAACTACACCCATTCCATGAACTGAAATAACAACTTCATAATGACAACCACTTTCATTTGTAATGTATGTATTTTTTTGGCTTGGAATTTCACTTTTTTTTAAATTTGCTGAAGCACCTGCTGTAAATAACTGCCAGTCCCACTTCTCTCCATTTTTTGAGTTTATCTTTGTGTACACAAAAATGTTTGTATTCAAAAGTGATGCAGTTCCAAATATCTCACTTTCAGTTGCCCATGTGCCTTCTTTTATCATATTTTTTAGTGACGTCCTACCTTTAAATAAATCATTGGCTTGGTTGTTGTTCAATTCATTGTCCATATAATTGACAACTATGTTTCTAACGTCCATGTGATAACCTTCACTGCCAGTAATTACGTAGGAAACTGCCCTAAACCAACAATTTCCGTCACCCACAATTTTCTTCACACCGTGTGGTTTTGCAAGTGCTAATTTATGACCGATTCTAATACATGTGCATTGTCCTTCAAAGGACAGACCCAACACTTTACACTTTTCCATTTGCCACTCTACGTCAACCGGATCATAAAAAAAAATCACTTCACACCACTCACCAGAAACCTCCACATCAGATTAATCATCATTTAGATTGTAGAAAATTTCAAGTTTTTCACATGTTCTTTCTTTTTCCTCACTTTGCCACTTTCATCTTGTAATATACAATACTCGTTTCTTAAAACTTTAACTGTAAATGGTCCACTCCATGGAGGTTCAGCAAACATTAATTTATTTTTGAATTTTGCCACATTTTTTACCAAAACTCTACTCCCAGGTTTTATTTCCATTTTCTTTGTTATTGTATGTCTTTCGTCAAATTGCTTTTTCTGTTTAATCTGAGCTCTTCTGATATTTTTTAATGCTGCTTCATCAATTACTTTTTTCACTTCTAATATTTTTTGTAATTTTCTTTCCATTTCTTTATTTTCTTCGACAATATCTTCCTCTACTTCTTGAACATCCGTTGTTTTTTCAGCTACCTGAAGAGACTCCTCGTCTTCATCGGTCAAATTATCTTCATCAACAAGGTCTAATGGTAAAACTGGTTCTCTGTTGTATAACATAAAAAAAGGTGAAAATCCTGTTGTTTTGTGTCTAGATGTTCTGTACGCAAATAATACACTCTCGAGAACGTCAGGCCAGTTATTAATGTTTTCCATTAAAGTTCTTTTTAGTTTATCTTTTATTGTCCTATTTTGACGTTCTACTAATCCATTAGCCTGTGGATGGTAGGGTGATGTTAATCTTTGTTTTGTCCCCGTCAGTCTATGCAATTCTTTAGAAACTTCATTTACAAACTCGCGACCATTATCGTTAATTTGTATTTTAGGGCAACCATGTCTACATATAATTTCATAAATAAATTTAGCCACTTCAATGCCAGTCTTATTTTTAAGGGCTTTCGCCTCAGCCCACTTTGAAAAGTAGTCTACTGCCACCAATATGTATTTTTTGCCCTGCACTTCTAGTAACTGCATAACATCTATTCCAATTTGTTCCATGACTCTCTTAGGAACAGGAATTGGCTTCATTTCGGGTACACAAGACACCCATGGAGGTGTAACTTTCTGACACACTTCACAATTTTTTACAAAATCTGTCACCTTTAATTTTATATTTTTAAAGTAGTACCGTTGTGAAAGTATGTCCAGTCCACGGTGCTATTAATTCCTCAATGTGCAGACATACCAATCGCTTGTTTGCTAGTATCAGCACCTTTGTGGGCTACGCCCATCAATTTTTTTTTTTTATTATCGTCGTGAACAATTTCTATTAATTTTTCTGTACCTCTTAGCCTGTCACATTTACGATAAAACAGTTTATTGTCACGAATAACATAAAGTTTACATCGTCTCTTAAAGTTTCTACTTTGATACGATTTTGTACACTTTTCAGGAATTGCTCCAGTAATTAAAAACCTTTGTATATCCAGCGGTGTTATTCCTCCTTCGAAAACCCTCATTTTAATTATCCCAACTGAGATCTGAATATGCAAACAAAATACGAACAACTGTCGAATATTAAGTAAGATACTTAAAACACTGTAAACACAAATACTAATATAACACAACAACAAAATAATAATATCGTTGATTTATAACAAAGCGACGATGTTTAAAGACACGATTTAGCCGAACGTAGTCAACCACACTTTAAAAACGTCTCAGAGCAACTGTTTTTTACTTCCATGTTCCTTAAGGAAATGGAAGTATGGTGATGGCAAAAAAAATCGTGTTCGAGATTATTGCAGATTCTGATTGTACTACACTCAAAACATGAAAAAAAGTCATTTTTCGAAAAGTGTCTGTGTGTCTATAGATTTTTTTTCTATGGCAAACGATAACAGCCGCAAATTCAAACTGAATCAAATCATTTTTTGCATACAGCCCTAAAGTGTAGAGTTCTAAAGATCTATTAATTTTGGTGAAGATCGGTTAAGGGGAAGGGGTAGTTTACCTGCTACGTTTTATGTTTTAAAAGGGTATTTTCTATGCAAACGATAAGAGCCGCAAATTCAAAAAGAATCAAATAATGTTTTGCATACAGACCTGAATTGTAGAGATCTCAAGACCTATTGTGTTTGGTGAAGATCGGTTAAGGGAAAGGGGTAGTTTACCTGCAACGTTTTATGTTTTAACAAGGGTATTTTCTATGGCAAACGATAACAGCCGCAAATTCAAACAGAATCAAATAATTTTTTGCATACAGCCCTGTTTTGTAGAGTACTCAAGACTTATTGTTTTTGGTGAAGATCGGTTAAGGGGAAGGGGTAGTTTACCTGCAACGGTTTTTTTTTAATCAAGGGTAATTTATTCCTATGGCAAACGATAACAGCCGCAAATTCAAACAGAATCAACTGCTCTTTTGCAAACAGCCCTAAATTGTAGAGATCTCAAGACCTGTAATTTTTGGTGAAGATCGGTTAAGGGAAAGGGGTAGTTTACCTGCAACGTTTTGTTTTAACAAGGGTATTTTCTATGGCAAACGATAACAGCCGCAAATTCAAACAGAATCAAATAATTTGTTGCATACAGCCCTGATTTGTAGAGTACTCAAGACCTATTGTTTTTGGTGAAGATCGGTTAAGGGAAAGAGGTAGTTTACCTGCAACGCTTTTTATCAAGGTTAATTATTTTTTTTGGCAAACGATTACAGCCGCAAATTCTAACAGAATCAATGTATTGCATACAACCCTGTATTGTAGAGTTGACAATCAAGACCTAATGTTTTTGGTGACGATCGGTTAAGGGGAAGGGGTAGTTTACTGAGAACGTTTTATGTTTGAAAAGGGTATTTTCTATGGCAAACGATAAGAGCCGCAAATTCAAACAGAATCAAATAAGTTTTTGCATAAGGCCCTGATTTGTAGAGTACTCAAGACCTATTGTTTTTGGTAAAGATCGGTTAAGGGAAAGGGGTAGTTTACCGTCCACGTTTTTTGTTTTAACAAGGGTATTTTTTTATGGCAAACGATAACAGCCGAAAATTCAAACATAATCAAATAATATTTTTCATACAGCCCTGAATTGTAGAGTTCTCAAAACCTGTTAGTTTTGGTGAAGATCGTTTAAGGGAATAGGGTAGTTTACCTGCAAAATTTTATGTTTTAACAAGGGTAAATTTTTTTATGACGAACGATAACTGCCGTACATTAAAACAGAATCAACTACTCTTCTGCATACCTTTTTGAATTATACAGAACTTAAAGACTGTTGATTTTGTTGAAGATCGGTTAAGGGAAGGGGTAGTTTACCCCTTTATGTTTTAACAAGGGTTATTTTTTATATGACGAACAATAACTGCCGTAAATTCAAACAGAATCAACTACGTTTTTGCATACCTTTTTGAACTAAAGAGAACTCAAGTTCTGTTGATTTTGTTGAAGATCGGTTAAGGGAAAGGGGTAGTTTATCACCAAAGCTTTATGTTTTAAAAAGGGTAATTTTTTTATGACGAACGATAACTGCCGCACATTCAAACAGAATCAAATATTTTTTTTGCATGCATCCCTACATTGTAGAGGACTGAAGGTCTATTGATTTTGGAGAAGATCGGTTAAGAGAAAGGGGTAGTTTACCTGAAACATTTTATGATTTAACAAGAGTAAACTACTTAATTTTTATAAATAAAGTATCCTGATAAGAAGCTCATAATAATCCACTGTAGAAACGTAGATGAAATATCTATAAATGAAGAGGTTAGGTGAACAGGGTGGGGGTAATTTTCTATTATTAAAAATTATATTTGAAGGTGGAGGGGAGAATTTTTTATACGTGTACTATGTTATCGGCAACAAAGAAGTAGTTTTTTGTTAAAATTGCTTCCCGGGCTGTTTAGCCGTAGTCCAATGTTTTCTGTAAAACCAGACTTTTCGGCAGTGCCATCGACTGCCATCATCAGTGAAAATCGAGTGCGAAAACGTGAGGTGGTATACGTTAGTGACCACAGTACTGTGGTTAATGCTGAAGCAATAAGTAGAAAGACGTAGTTTCTATGGAAACATTTCATTTCAATAAAATCATATTTAAAATATGATTTTAAATATAAATCTTAGAACATGGAAGTCATGTATGGTTCTCCATACCGATATTTTTTTTTTGCAATGCAATGCTTTTCCACACGTTCCAATTCGTCAACGTACATGTACACAGAGACAGCGGAAACCAGCTACCAGGGCTTCTCTGATGTCATAAGCCAGTGACGTCATTTGATCAACTCAGACTGGTGACCAACTCAGACCGTTACAGTAATGTTTGCAGAAGACAGATTTGGGTGACGTCATACACTTCAACGTACTTTGTTTCCCCTGCTACCACACGGAAGCTGGACACCTCTGTATGTATATGATCATACAGCAACAGTGATGATGACGACAAGGGGTTTTAGTTTTAGCCTAGTGTTAATATTGAGCATTGAGAAAATGAAAATTAGTTTTTTTTTGTAAATAACAGCGTGTTTAAACATAATCTGTATTCATCACTGAATGAGGCGGGATGGGCGGATTCTAACTTATCAGCTGATAAAAGAGTTTTAACAGCGTCATGAGAGAGAGAGAGTGAGTGAGAGAGAGACTGATTATGTCTGTATTTGATGGTAAATCTTTCTGTTTGATAATTAGAAGCGATATAAAAATAATAATAACAATAATAATGATAATAATAACACTGATCATTTAAAATTTTAAATAATTAATTATTATTCACCAGTGGCCTTGGGGGGGGGGGTTCATGATCGGGTCGGTTTCATACAAAGAAAAAACAAGTTAAGGCTATTCAACATTACCACCGTTAAAGTGGCTGAAATCAGTCCCATTACAGTAAACGGTAACAACACAATAAAAATACGCGTTATTGGAACAGCGTTCACTAGGTATTTATTGACCGATTTTCCTATAAGTATGTAGTTCATATTTCAAAAGTATAGGCCTACGCAAACGCTGTGTAATAAACATGTTTGTATATTTAAAAAAGGGTTACTACATTAGTGTACACAGCTGAAAAATAATAATAAAAAAGCCTAAAAATTAAGAGATTAACAAACTTCGTCAACTTTTTCGACCCTCGGGGGGGGGGCCGTTTGCCCCCTCCCATAAATACGCCCCTGTTATTCACTGATATTATTACGAAACACGTATTGGTGAAAACATTCTAATATTACCGAACACATTACGTGGCGACCATTCATGTCTGAAAATGTCAGTGCATGCTTTGAATAACTTTGTCAACACGTGTACAATTCTTACTTTTCATTTTACGTCGGTTGGCAAGTCACCTTTGTGACCAGAAATTGTGTCACTGTATAGATATATACAGTCAGTACACTTATTTCCACAGAATACTTCTATCTCCACAAACGTTTACTTCTGTTTGAAGTCCTGACTTTCTGTTTCAGCAGACGGAACAACAGTATATCCTTTATTACTACGCTCTACGAGAAAATATTTCTTGTAAAGCAACAAACCTCGAAAAAACGTTTATATCACTTAATATGATTGCTCAGAAGTGCTTGACTCTAACTGTAACTCCTTCGCTCTCCAGAGATAATAAAAATCAACCCGCATTGCTTACTTCTTATCTGTCAATTATTTATAAGTTGACGGCATCCTTAAAACCATATAGTTCAATGAGACGTGTTCGTCCGTTCATGGAGTTAGGATTAAAATTTTAATTAGACTGAATTTTTGGCAACTGCCGAACTCTGCTTTTGACTGCATGATAATATGGATACTGAATACGTCACATCCTGAATTAACGGTATCGTTCCTGTGATTACTTAATTATCCTGTGATCTGTAGTTTTTCGGTCTGCTTTTTTATAACCGAATATGCTATTTAAACTTGCAACAAATGATTAACAGGTGTTACAAATCTGTATTTAATAATAAAAGGTTGTTTTGTACTCCGAAGTAGTTTAGGGGTTTGGCTGCCTTATGTGGACCGAGCGGCATGCTAGGAAGGTAATGTGGTCATCGTTACGCTTTAGCTACCCATTACTACCCCAGGATGTTATCCCAGCTATTCATTTCCACAGAGTGAAAGCCCACTTGATTTTATGGTCCGCCCAGGAATCGAGTACAGGATTTTTGTCAGCCGCGTACATCCTGGCCTATTAAGTCCTCTTAAATTGTGTGTGCCTACTGATTATCATTAGGCATTGGATACCAGTGGGTATGGAGTTCTCGGTACAAAGCTGGAAGTCCTGACTCTTTAATTATCGAGCGGCATCACAAAAGCAAGACGCGTTTTACAGCCAGCGGAAACGAGTACCTGGAATGATATCTTGGGGTAAATGAGGAGCTGGTTGTAGTACTGGCTACACTTCTTTGATTGTGAGGCCACGGTTCACTGCTCTCATGATGCAGCTAGATACCACGAACCTCAACAACACGAATTCCTTGATAACAGGAATTTTTTTTTCAATCCCCTTGAATGACCCATAACACTCATAAAAATACCTCTAAAACCCGAAATTCCTTAGTTAAAAACCCTGATAAGCCAAATTTTCGTTGATTTGAGATCAAAATACTGTACTAAATAACCTTTATAACACGAATTTTTACTCAACAGAACCTCTATAGTACGAATTTGACATCTAAAAGACGAATTACCCACGGCAGCGAGCTCAGTAAGCGGAATGTTATGAAGCAGGACCTTGATAACACGAACCTCGCTTTGACGGATTCTTCGATAACACGAATTTTTTATAATCCCCTTGAGATTTGTGTTATCGAGGTTTCACTGTATAAAAAAATAGTACTATATTAAACTGAAAATATTTTCATTCGACACTATCTAGCCTATACTTAAAATTCAAATATCAACAAACAATATTACGGTCTAACAAGACTGACTGACTGCCTGTTCTTAATAATTCGTTTGAAATCATATTTTAAACGAAACGTTTTAGGTTTCTATCCTATCTTACAGAACTGTATCCCATCATTCTTTCTTCCACGACATTTTTTTTTTAAGGAAAGCAATACGGGTTGATATTGTAACATAACAAGATTAAGCCCTAGAATAAATATAAATTAATCATTAAAATTCGTTGTGAATTATGCCTGAACGCAATCTTCCTTATAGATAATACGCAGAAAAGTATAAAAACAATTTAACAAATAAAGGAATAAAAATACGATGCAACTATTTGAAAATAAATAATAATTTCAATGAGTAAAAAGTAATAAAAAAGGAAATATTATAAGTTCATGCAATGGGAATAGGAAATAAAAACCTATTAAGTAATTATTTTAATGACAATGACAAACTATCAGACGATATGACTATGACTACTACACCCAGGAGGGAAGATCAAATGATAAAAAAAATGTAAATAAATGTTAATGTAAATAGAAATATAGTGGATAAGTGTTAATAAGTTAGTAATTAAGTAAGAAAACATTTGTTATGGTCTATCAAATCATATAGAGAACCTCAAACAGTTATTGTATGTAATCTCACTACAGACTATAAGTGATAGAAAAAAAACAATTAAAATAATATTCAACCCATAATTACCAACTACCTAATGTGAGGAAGGTGAAAATAATGAAAATAACAGTGATTAATGTTAAAAAGCAGTGCACAAGTTTTCAGCATTTTGTGAAGTGAAAGTGCATAGGAAATAGACCTTGTTATAATATAAACAGTGAGTAACACATGTAATTTATATAAAATAACTATGTAACTAACCTAATAAGATTAAGCAATGTGTACGATACTTATAACTAGTGGAATATATCCCTAAAAACTAATTATGTAGATCAGGGACAAGTAAAAATAAGGTTAGAATAAATCATGTTAATTATAAAGTGTAAAAACAACCCTGTGACCCATAAAACATGTTGTGAAGCCAAGAGCTTTACCAAGTGAATCTATAGAGATTAAAAGAAAGAGAAAGGGAGTTGATTGTTGGATCTGAAGAAAGCCAGAACACATATAATTAGAAGCTTAACATTTCTACTAAAAGATAATGTTATACTGTATATTAATGAAGGAAAGTTCCTGAAATAATGAAAAGTACACTGGGCTTAATATAAAACACTGAAATTGAAGGTCAGAAGAACTATAACAAGAAAATAATCTGTAAAACTAAACAGCAATCTGGTGAGAGGGTTCTATGTATATACGATTAGGCTAAGACATACATTTGTTCACTCATTATTAAATATAAAGTAACTAGAACAGTGAACTGATATAACACAAACACTATAAATATTATGAACAGTGAAGTACACACTAATTTACTATAAACTAAAGTGGAAAACTGTATTTTATTGAAAATAAGCTTTGAACTAGTCTTATAGATAGATCCAACATGGCGGCAGTGTTGAATTAGAAATATAGTAGTATCAAACCAATGAGTGGGAGTGAGACCCAATTCATATATAATGAGTCCGAGTGAGATGGTGAGATTCTCACAGCGCTCATAGTGGAGAATGCAATAAACTCACTTAACAAGATTATAATGTTATGAATTATTAATGAGTATTAACAGATTCAGTGTTTTTTTAATTTTTAATTTTGTTAATTTCATTTTCTCATTGTACTCTTTTAGTTTGTTCTGATTAGATTAAGTTGTTTCTTTTGTATAATCCAAAGAACCCATGACACAATACATACCCACCATAACATTGATGAAACTGATTTATTATTTTTATATTTTCTATAATATGTATAACATGTTGTTATGTATGAGTTTGACTGTACATTGACTTTAATTTTTTATTAACCTTGAGAAAGAGTTCTTATTTTATTAAATCTGAAGGAGCTACCGGATGAAGAGAAAGGCATTGCATGTCAATGAATTTTAATGTATGTTAAAAAGTAAAGAGTAATCATTTGTATATATATAAAAAAAAATAATAATAAAATAAAGCTGAGAATTAAGACAAGACTCAACAAGAGTTAATTTTTATTTCACTTTACATAAAATTGGCACCAACAACTTGGGGCTCTATAGGATATTAATTACATTGAACGTTATGATTTACATTTATAAAAAAAAAATATTACATTATAATATTTACATGCAAAGAGAACCAGTTCGTGTACGATTTGTACTTCATTTATCTGACCATCAGCCCACGGAGTCGTGCAAGGTCCAGTAAGGCTTCTAGGATTCTACACTGTGGGATTGCGCGGCTAGCAGTTCAACACTGCGAGCACCGACATTCAATGAAAAAAATTTTAAGCCATAGCCGTGGTATACTTAATACGTACACACGACGGGAAAATTTTTAACATTTCATAACGAAGGTTCTTTGTGCATTACAAATTCCGAAACGAGTACCACAGAGTGCGGTTTTCTCGTTGAATTCTACGGAATTCCAAAGAAACACGATAGATAAGTATTCGATTTCAAGAATTTCACAATGCAGTTGGGAGCTTTCTCTGTGGAATGTTTACCGCCTACGTTGCATAGCTTAGTGATTCAAATGCCTCTGAGCACAATTCCAGTTTCTACCGTCTTTTTTCCAAACCATGAGGTGAAGTTTACATACTGTTCACGCCTCTCGCATCCACGTTGGTGTATCTACCCCCTACACACACATAAATACAGAATTTAAAAATAAATAATACTACACTTTCATGGACGCTACGACAGTGTCTGGCCCATACACCAGTCTAGGTATGGAGCATTACAGAAACCAAAATCGTGTGGAGTGTTACTCTGTACGGGAGCGAATCGTAGACAATAGAAGGAAATAAAATTAAAAAAATCGGTATGGGAACCATACATGACTTCCATGTTCTAATTAATTATAAAATTATTTTTAATATGTGCACTCAGAACGAAACCATATTTATCAGCATGCTTTTGATGAAAACGCTGAGAAAGATAATCAAAATACGAATTGTACCTAGTTGTTATTATTTTAAAAATAAGGAATTAAGAATTTGTTTATCAAATTATCTTTTGTTTAAACAACGCGAAAGAAAGCGAATACTGCCCGGCGTTTGTTATTTGTGAATTTCTGAAAACGAACAATTATTCTGTTTACGTATCCGTGGTTACATAGCATGGAACGATATCAATTCTTAATATTTTATTGAAATTTCTAAGTTTTCGGTCGAATAAAAATTTATAACATCAATATAAAAAATTACCCCTTCCCCTTCAACTACCCTTTTAATTTATAGATATTTCATCAATCTACCTACAGTGGATTATTATGACCTTCTTTTCAGGATTCTTTATTTATCAAAATTAAGTACTTTACTCTAAAAAATTATTGGATTCTGTTTGAACTTGCGGCAGTTATCGTTCACCATAGAAAAAATTCTACACACACACACACACACACACACACACTTTTCGAAAAATAACTTTTCTTCATGTTTTGCGGGTAGTACAATCAGAATCTGCCCTTTTCTCGAACACGATTTTTTCGCGCTCACCATACTTTCATTTCCTTACGGAACATGGAAGTAAAAAGGCTCCAACCATCTGAAACCTGGTGCTACTGAGAATGCTCAAGACAAGCTGGAGAGAGAAGCTAACTAATGAGGATGTCCTAACAGTTCAGGAGGACAGAAGCTTCCTAGAAGAGATAAGTTAACACGGCATATAATCCGACACAGTGAGCTAATAACGGGAGTAATTTTATTAAAGAAAAATTATTACCTTGTATTGACAGAAAAATAGAAACGAAGAGTCGCACAAGAATACCGCGATAAGATAATATGAATTTTAGACGATATGAACTGGACATCATACTGCGAGAGAGAGAGAGAGAGAGAGAGAGAGAGAGAGAGAGAGAGAGAGAGAGAGAGAGAGAGAGAGAGAGAGAGAGAGCTTTTTTGTTTTGTTGACTATACTAAACGTTAATTTAGTTCAGGGAGAAGATTTACAGCTGTAATTTGCTAATTGACGCCGTGTTATGATCGATTTTCTCCTACGCTACGAAAATCGCCTTTGCGATAATTCACATCGCGATGTTCAAGAAAATAATCACTGTACTATGTGAATGCGATGTAACAATAACCCACATTACGTGTCAGAGTGTTGCCTACAAGTAAATTTTCTTAATCTCGTTGTAAGTTTCAGATCTTTTACCCGCTCCACGCCCCGCGGTCTCCAAATTATCGTGTGACAGCGGTAATTCTGTTAAAACAGATATGACAGGGAAAGTCGCGCCCTCCCACCAGCATACTACCGTCAACGTGAGACGATAATTAGTTACACAGGAGAGAAATTCGTTAATTTTTGAAACGTTACTCAGTCAAGTCGACTGAAATCAAGAATCTAGCGCCGGCTGAGCGATAAATTTCGCGTCGGGCGCACGCGCGCTCCCACTACCTTTTACTATTCTTCTTCTTACCTCTCGGGTGGTTAATTTACAGTAGTAGTAAGTCGTGTGTGGGCACAAAGCTTGGTTGCAATTTCACCCTCTCTAAAAGTGTCACTGCGACAAGTTATTTGTTTGCGGTCCCCTTGCGGCCGTATTTACACCGCACAAACCATACACACTTCAACGCCTTGTCCGTTATATAGTTTCTCTGACAACACGTTTCGCACAAACACACATTATATATTTTTTCTTTTAAAAGTGTTACAGGTGCACCTGGTATCTGCCCAGTTACAAATTCGTAAATTTTTTTACACTAGTAGTCTAAGGTGCAGAACTAGCCCACTATTTTGAAGGAAATAGATTTAATTTTGAATTAACACATTTTACAAAGGTTTTTAAAAATATATAAACATTTGGTACGTTTCACAGTTTTTATTTAACTCTGACAGCTGTTTCGACTTCTTAAGCCATTGTCAAAGAGATAAGTGACACTAAACAGAGGATGTAAGGGTGGTGGACATCTGTTTAGGGTGTGTATCGGAACATGTGTGAGGTGTGAAGATGGAGAGGGGAGTAGCAGAAGCTAAGTGAAGGTCAAGTGTCTGTAAAAACTAAATATATCTGAATATTTAGATTTCTAAATAGCTTCTAAATATATCTAAAAACATACTAAATATTATCTTCAGATAATATCGCAAGCAATAAAAAGAAGAGCAAGTAAAAATTAATAATTTGTTTTCTCCGTACGAATGATTCTTAGCGATAGCCGAGAAACAAACGAGGAGGTGAAACGTATATAATAATACATTTCAATACGTTTTCATAGATATCTACAGGCCTATATCTAAAATATACATAACTTATAACACTACTGTTACAACAATTACGTAACACACTCTACTTTTCGAGAGCGACATTCTACCCGTTCCTCGGCTAGCTGAGCAGGTGCCACGTCTCTGTCAAGGTCGGGCACCACTTATCCTCCAGACTGTTCGAGCTCTTGTAACTACGCAAATTGTGTTGGCATGACGCCACCAATATGGAAAATTATTCTGGAACCTCTGTGGGATCTATATAAGCAACAGCGAACGGCTTAAAAGTTAGTTATACACCTGGCGATATTGTAGAGTGCTGATCACAAGTGGTTGTTGCGGATTAGTGAAAAGCGATTGTTGTGTTATAATTGGTGCGGAACTCTATCGGTTAACATTAATATTGCGTGTCGATAAATTTGACTTGGATTATTGTATGCGAGTATCCTGTTGATTACAAATTGTTATTTGTGACTTAGTAAAGCTGGTAATTAGCGACTTCACTGGCGTCTGTGTTTTGTTTCCACTGTACAATACGACGATCCGTGAGACCGTCGTAACAATATGTTTCCAGATATCTACAGGCTTAAATCTAAAATATATATACCTTATAACACTATGTAAACTTTTGCAAACACAGCTTAAAAACATTTTGATTATGGCGTTCCAAATTTTCCAAAGCATGTCGACAGACAATAATTTTGTCAAATTATTACGATACCGAGTTCGTGCTTTAATTAAAAAGAGGAAAACAAATATAAAAGAAAGTACATTTAAATGAAAGTTACCTTAGCCAGGAAAGTGATAAACTGAAGCACAGTCAAAGCAATGACTAGAGACCGTAAGAAGTAGTCAAATCAAGATTTAGCAAGATCTAATCGACCAGTAAAAGGAACGTCGACTCCACCGTGTAAGACGGTGGAATTACGTATTTATGTTATACTAGCTGTTACCCGTGGCTTCGCACGCGAATATTTCACTTTTAATAAGTATTTGAATATAATTTTTATTGTCTATGTCTATACGGCGTATAACAATTTTGTACTCATTAGTCAAATTCTCTCCAAAGCTGTTTTCAATACTTGTACTATTTTAACTTGTACTAAATTATTATGTTGGTGCAACAGCCTTTGGAGATTTAAAAGTACCCGATTATAAAGCCTTTGGAGATATTTATAAAGTACCTGTTAAATTAAAAACTCTAAATTCTTTATTTTAAGTGTTACTGTGTTAGAAGCATTGTATAACACATTAAACATTATGTTTTCCTCAACCATGGCTTTTATTTATTTCAGCAGTAAACTAAAAACCAAAAACCGTTGTCACCTAAAATGAAAACAACACGTATTTTCGCTTTGCATTAAGTAATAAGACAATTTACAATTAGTACACTTCTTTTCCACATCGTAACATATAGATATACAATCGCATATTATATAAAACATCGAAAATGTGCTGCAGGAATGGATAAATGTACAGTTCGATGCCGATAAATAGCTTTTGTTTATTTATTTGTTACTATGGTAATTAATTCTGATCTCCATGGTTTGTTGACATCTTTAGTAGTAGTATTTAATATATTTCATTACTTATTCATTGCATTATACGTATAGAAATACGTATAAACATAAATTTCATAATCGTTTAAGACAATTACAAAATATATAGACGTATCTGTATACAAAATTACAAAATATATCGATACAATCGCATAGCAAAAAATTAAAAACTGCAGGAACGGATAAAGGTACAGTTCCGATGCCGCTAAATGTCATTTGTTTATTTACTGTTACTATGGTAATTAATTCTGGTCTCCATGGTGTTGATGACATCTTTATACGCGTCAACGAAAAGGCATAATTAAAAGGGCCTAAATCGTGCGAACGGAGCAAAATATCAAATTCCAAGTTAGACAGTTTTTCGCCTTGTGTCAAAGGGTACGTGTGCACAATTTGGTGGCAGTCGGTGTAACGGGGTGGATTTGTATTTAGTAGGCTACCCATAAATCCTCAGTTTTATATATATAGTTTAACTGGAAAGTTTAATGTATTTACGACCTGGCTTTGGCGGAGGGATTCGGTAGGGTTCAAGGTAATACAATGTTTTCAAATATTTTCAAGAACGTACTGCCGCCTATTATTCACAATATTTAAAAGGTAAACTCTCTGCTTACGTTCCACTTCCAAAAAAAGCAAAAGCAGATCATAAATATTCGTTAATACTAAAATTTCAAGTTGAAGCGAGCTCTATATTGTGCGCATAATGTGAAATACGAACACGTTCCCGTCTGGATATAATAAATATATATATAGCGTAGGTAACGGAGAATTAAGTGTCGGGAACCTGAGCGGGATGCGGAACACAAAACCACCGCTGCGACAATGACGTAAGCCGAGATAATCAACCCTTACCGTAGTATGAAACGCGCCCCGCGCTTTGCAAATTCCATGACAAGAAAATTGGAAAACTGGAATACGATTTTCTTTTGCGAACAAATGGAACGCCGTAGCTTTTTACCGCCAGACTGTATTAAAGTATGTAGATTGCTTGTATACACAGGTTGTGTATGTAGGTACGGGGTCGAATCAATAATTACCCGCAATGCAACTTGAAACTTTATCTGAAATACAGTAGACAACATAACATTTAACACAGATCCCTTGCTTTTCAAGGTTGTTGTTTCGACGATGTACAAGCTTCTGTATGTTATCTGGGAAAAACGTTTTCGACTGAGGGTGTACCAGTTCCTTCAGTTTTACATTCATCTTTTGTTTTCTCCCGTATTGAAGAAAGTTTGTCAAATCCATGATTTACTACCCGTTCCTTCAGATTTATATTCAACTTTTGTTTTCTCCCGTATTGAAGAAAGTTTATGAAATCCAAGATTTACCGCTTCCGTTAATCTTGACACGGAGGCGAGTCACTCGCCTGACAGTTCAGCTTCTCCTGTGCGACCGTGTTTGAATTGAATTTCTCAATTCAGTCATAGACATTCGATTGCAATACACCTTCAGACTAAAAAAAAAACACTTTCTCTTTCCCGCCGATTGCGGTCAGTTACTCTGATGTCTTTCCGTATCTAATGTCTCTGGTATTTTCTTCCACTAAGCTTCCATTCTCGTGAAGACAATTTCCGAGGGCTCATCCCTTGCATGGTCGAGTTTTCCGGGAGTTTTGATGTGTGAAGCGACTAGTTCCTGTATGCCGACAGCAGTGAATCACGAACGTTCAGGCTTTCCGGCAGCCTTTCATAACTGGCTGAAATAATGCGCCCTTCTTGAAGTTCGAGACAGTTACAATCGTACATTCTAAAATATGGTACAGGAATTAATAGGAGCTGCAAACTCGATTGCCTGGTGGGTGAACAGGCAATCGCTCAGCGAGTTCTCTGCAGAGCAAATTTCTTGATCGATCAGGTTACTCCTCAAACTTACAAAGAGCCGTCGTCGAAGTCTCCCGTTTGTAGCTTTCCGTCTAGCACCATGGATCGCTAACTATCTTCTCGCGTTGGCAAATTTCTTTCCTGTCACTACACACACTATTTTACATGTCCTTAGAATTATATCGTCTGTTCTAGTCTGAGTATGTATAACACTTAAACGTTTTGTTTTCGATAATGCGCAAGTTGCTGTATCAGTCATATTCGTTTTTCAACGAAATAAAAATATCTAATTTCTGCCCACGCGTTATATTTCATTTATCGACAGTTGATAGTAGATGACCCTGATTGGCCGACGATAACGTGAACAAAATTAGCGGAAACCACGCGAGACCAAAACGCACAGCGTATCGTGTGAACACAAAATTGTAAACTGGAAAAAAATAAACTTTTATCACTTAAAATAATCACCTAATAAATCAATAATTGAGCGAGTGACTTAAAAGTACAGAGAATGACAATGTACAATCACTATTGGTGGTGAAAAGCATGTTTCTTATTTTATTAGGGAAATTATAAAATGTGTATAGACACGAAACGAGTTACATGATAAAACTTACACGTAACAACAGACACTACACTGACAGCCTCAAAACGTTACGACTTCTGTGCAGCTGTCTTTTCGACTCTCAGAAAATGTCTTATAGTTCACTGTCGATGTTTCTAGTACGAAAATCATTGCAAGAACCGCACAGTTATTACAAACTTCCTAACAAAAGGCAGTCAGCGTAATATCGCACTTCTCACACACAGTTAAAGCTACTCTAATCAACTAGCAATTTCTGGCGTCGTGTCTTCACGTTTTTTTTCCCAACGTCTTTGCAAATATTTCGTTTCATTCACATTATCATCTATTTTCATCTTTTCAGCTATTTTAGTTTGTGAATTGCATTTCCCCTACACGCGGTTTAAAAATACAAAGTGCAAGAGGGATTCAAATCAATCGACTGTAACAAATCGAACACCGCATCCCGCACGAAGCGCAGTGTGCTGTCACAATCAGCGACGTCTGCGGTCTGACCTAATTAACGAAGTTTGTAACGTGCGGCGACGCAACTCTTGCTAAGAAGTCCTGATGCAGCTAATTACTATCGATCTAGTAATTACTTAAAAACAAAGAAACTAATAAAGCAATTTACCCCTGGAACGATCTCATCAAGTAATATGTAGAATTCAGTGGAAAACAGGTTGATGAGAGATGGACAATACGCTCTCCGCGAAGTCGTTTTATGAATATCGACAGTTTGGTAGACGTGTAGTCTCACGATTCATAGAACGGCACTAAGTGTTTCTACACCCTTGTCTTGACCAAATTTAAAGGTAGTCCCCGGTTTTCATATTCGGGTTATAAATTATACTCAAATTTCGGTGTGTCCTATTAAAAGTTGTTCACCGGCGAACAGTACTATAAAAAGTGTTGCTGTATTTTTCGTGGGTATCCCCATTCCCTTATACACACATTTTTTAAAGATATAAATATCTAAAAATATACACAGGTGATATACAAATATACATATCTGAAATCGAAGAACGGGAAAGAAGAAAGGTTTGTATTGCTTGATGACATCAGAAACGGAAGGAGCTATAGACAGATGAAGACGGATGCTCAGGACCGAGAAAAACGAAAACCATCCAGTCGAAACCTGTCGTAAGATCTGCCTCATCACTGGGGTGAATTGGCGGACACCGTGGTAATTGCTCCCGACACTGAAGATGCCCTTCGACGGTGAGGCCGAAACGTCTGTCAAACACTAACAATAGACCATAGCGTAGCCCGCCAAATAATGTTTCCAACGCTGTCTTATGACATTTTTACAAAAAATAATAATAATAATAAATTTCCATATGTAGTCTTCGAATAGCAATAAATCGTGGACTACTGGAGAGAAATACAGGAAAAGATTACAAAATTTGGAAAAGCTTCTCCGTTTTGTAACAATGACAATGGGGAAGAACATAGATATTTTACTGAAAGACAGACTGACCAATGGCGAACTGTTTTACGAGAATACGAAGCCTCAATACAAGTAGCTGCATAATCGGAATTGAAAGCGTACAGGGGTTTCAACTGTGTAACGTTCATTGCAACGTCTTATGAATAAAACAGAAATGTGATTTGCAAATTTTATAACAGTCTACAACATTAGCAACATAACGCGGCAGGGAAGTATTGAAAAGACACAAAAGGCACACAGCAGACTCTTCATTTATTTCTGTAAATTTAATAAATACTCTACCGCATCGGGAAACAAGTCGTCTCTGCTGTAACGAATGCTGTCGCCGCTCGTTAATTATAAATGGAACGCTGTACCGTACTACCGAACAAAAAACTTATTATAAACAAGATGGAGCGAATTCCTGGAGTGTACTAATTGCGAACGAGCAGTGTGTATATAAAATGAAAAAGAATGAATGCCGTTATCGTACGACCCAGCTTGTACATTACTGAAGGGTAACTCAATACGATAATTACACCACCTAAGCAATGCTAAGCAACGGGTCTGGCCTTTCAGACACAACAGCGATTAATTTTCATCTATTATTAGCCTACGCAATGAAATTAATTTGTTTACAGATTTTTCACGATTCGTTTGATTTTTAATTTACAATTTATACAACTGTTATATACACTGAAATGAACATCAAATATAGTTCTAAGGCTTTAATACAGCCCGGATAACTTAAATCGAACATCAAATATATTTCTTCTTTTTTTTCATTTTAGGGATCAGGCAATTTGAGGTACTTTAAGAATTCGGCATTAAATGGTTTTGGTCCAGTTAATACCACCGTTTTGTTGGTCTACCTGCAATCCGGTTGTGTACATTACTAGGATCGAAAATTTTTAATTGCCCCCCCCCCCCCTCCGCGAGCAAGTTTCAGTCTGTTAGTTACATCAAGAAGCTGACACCTTAAAGGACCGGACAACCCATCTGTTAAAAAGAATATCAGAGTATTAATCGAGTGATTTTTCTAGTTTTCCCATCCTATGGCATTGACCACTATGTGGTTCCTCGGTATTTAGCGGCAACTTCCTACACGAAGGCAGAGTCGGTGCGTTTTACCTTTATCCGCTCATCCGCACTTAAGGAAAGGCATTAGTACTAAATACAGGGACCTCTTACTCTAGGAGTCACTCGGCTAATAGGAAATCTCATCTGTGACAACTGAGTCCCTCTAAATCACACGATCAGAAGTGTAGACTGACGTTTTGGAAGGACTAAGCATTGTGTTAGGTTACCTTATTAGTCTTCTTCTTCTTTTTCTCCTTCTTCTTCCATCAGGGAATAGAAGAATCGTCTGTTTCGGTCCCAAAGGGTGAATATACAAAAATTTCACCAACCCTTGCTAGGTGTTTCTTTGGCCAACAGGACTGTATTGGCAAACTTGCTTACACAACCTGCTACCCGGCAATTCAGATGAGCAATCCAACTCATTTTGTTTTCTGCCATACGATCTCGGATATGTTCAACACTTTGCGAGTGTAGAGTCTATCTCTTCGTGCGCGGATCTCATCTCCGGCGCCTGTATCCTACTCAGATGTTTCTTCGCCGGAACCCAAGTTTCAGAACCATACAACACACTGCCACAGCCATTACCTTATAAAAGTTCAGTCGAGTCTCGTTCCTTGTTTTCCTCGATACTGCTTGACGAAATGTGCCGCATATTGACTGAGCAACATCATAAACCACATCACAAGTGATGTCACAACCAAGACTGCGGAAATGTGATATCTGCTCTATACTCCTATTATCCAATGCGAGCCAGGAGTATTTGCCCATAAATGCCATAGTTTTTGCTTCTGCACAGACATTTTCAAGTTGTAATTCGAATAGACTTGCTGTGACTGGAATATCGATCTCTGGAGCTCACATTTATTGGTTTGCTGATTATCTGATTATCCGCACACAGCACTCCATTTTTATTCCCGGATCCACTCGTAATATCCGCTGTCTAACTATGTCATCAATATAGATATCACACAGTGTTGGACATATGCTACAGGTTTGGCTTCCTCCCTGATTAATGAAATCTCTGTCAAATCTTGTCTGTTCTAACCTTGTTACCACAGTAGTACTCCATCAAATATATTTCTTCTCCCTTCCCCTTCTTTCAGTTTCTTCCAACCAAAGTACAGTGCAAACCCCCTCTAGGCTTTTCCATAATGCTCTGTCAATTCTCCACGCTGATCCCGCCCTTCGTGTAGCCATCTGCCCATCTCCGATGTCGTCTGCTTCGCTGCCTTTTTCAATTCAGGACGCTATTTTACTAATCTTTTTGTTACAACATATTTATTTCACATCGTGCCCTACCTACTTTTACTTTATGTTGTTAACATCTTCTTAAGTTAGGTACTCCTGTTTTAGGTCTAACTGATTAGTACTGTTCTGGGGGGAGGGAGAGAGAGAGAGAGAGAGAGAGAGAGAGAGAGAGAGAGAGAGAGAGAGAGAGAGAGAGAGAGAGAGAGAGAGAGAGAGAGAGAGAGAGAGAGAGAGAGAGAATTTTTGGGGTTCCATTGCTCGTTTTGATGTATTGTTACGTTTTTAGTTAGATAAAGGTCCAAGTTTGTGGTGCTTTGTGTGTATGCACTGGAGAAATCGCGTTCATCACACACTTTAGTTTTTGTCTTTCGAAATATATTTAACCTACATAAAACACTTTAACAAAACAAAATCTGTACTGTGCGCACTATACGCTGGCAAAAATTCCGCGACACGACTTAACTTAACCAATCAAATTCAAACAGGTGACAAAAAAAAGACACTCTTCGATAACAAACTGCCACGACATTAAGATGGAATACGAAAATAATAATTCCGTAACTAGACACTGAAACGGCTGCAACGCGGGGACACTGCGCTCGGCGAAAGCCATTAAAGATTCAAAGCTCATTAAAAGTGAGAATGTTAAATGAGAAAAGTAGTTGGCGCGATGAGCTGGAAAGCTGGAAAGTATACCGTGCGATAAACAGCACTGAGTCTTGGTTGGACTCTTTTTGTCCGATCGTACACCTCCGCGCGACAACTACAAATACCTTACACTACGACATAGTGTCTGCTTCGTTAGTAACGCTGGAAACGGGAAATAATTAGCGCGCAGAAAACCCATCGCACCGGGAATCCTGTCTCCACCGCAGTTTTGTTGAGTAAAATATTTTTCCCGTTCACTTCAAGAAAAACTAAGAACATCTTTAACTTTCGCTACATCTCGATCACCATTTCTTCCTCCACATTAAATCAACAGTCAAGCATGTGTATTACGTGCAGTTAAGCAATGTACAATAACATTAAATGTGTTTTCAAGTCATCTTCGCATAGGCCTATAGTTCTGCTTCATTTCTCCGTTTCAGTAATAACTGAAAGAACGATGAGTGTCCTCAACCGTTTGACATTAGTCTGTTTGTTTGGGTCTATCTATCTATTTCGTGTGTCACCAGATAACATTTGAACGCATCAACGTTTACCCTGCAGAACCCAATTGTTTTTTAGATTGATCCTCAAAATGAAAGGGGGGAAGGCAAAAATGTGAGGTGATCACAAATTAAAAAAAAATCGCAAAAAGTCCATGTGGTGGTATCAATTTAATCAAAATATGAATTTAACTTCATTTTTGAAAATTTACGAATTTTGGGACGTCGGTGGCGAAAAGTGAGTGAAAACTTTGATTTGGCAAACACTTATGTGGCGTATTAAATTAAAGGGAATTTTAGCTAAAATCTGAATGAAGTGTCAAGTTTTGAAAATTTGAAAATTTTGGGGTGCCAGAGCCCAAAAAACGGGCAAAAGGTTGATCATCATCATCTTCACTACAGGATTAGGCCCTAGTTGGCCTGTTCAGGAACCCATCTCCTCCTCGGTCTACCAACATCCCTCTTTCCACTCGGTTTGTACTTGAGAGCTGCCACTGGCAATCTGGTATCTGGCAACAAAAAGCAGCAAAAGGTTGATAAAATCGCAAATTCCATGTGGGATATTAACTAAGGAGAATTTTAACCAGAACCTGAATATTGTGAATATTCAGAATCAGCTCTTGGAAATTTAAAACTTCTTTCTACCACAGAGCCACAAATGAGATAAAACACTTGAAAAATGTAAAAATCCAGCTGGGTGTCCGTCGAAAGGGGATTACTATTTCGAATGTGACTGTTTGGCATTTTTAGCGCTTACTGTATGATTACTCTACAACTGTGTCCGTTACACAAAAAATAATCGGGAGGGCAATTGGAATTTTTGTAATTTTTCTGATAATTGAAAAAAAAAACCCAATATCCAAATTTATTATTTATTATTAGCGGGGGTCCTACAGTCTATGCCGCATCCCGCATTTCGATCGCCATTTCTCCCTATCTTTCCAGTCATCGTCTTGCAATAGCTCGATCTCTCATGCTTTTCCTAATTCCTGTTCTCCATTGTGTTGTCGGTCTTCCTTTTCCTGTTTTATGATGTGCAAGTCAATGCTTTCTTTGGCCATCGCTTCTCCTCCATCCTCACTACGTGACCATACCATAGCAATTGTCTGGATTCTATTCTTTCTGCTGTTGTAAATATGCACCCTGTTTTCCTTCTTATATCTTCGTTTCTAACACGTTGCATTCTAGAAATATTACACGCTCTTCTTAAGAAGTCCATTTCCACAGTTTCTACCATCTTTTTCTCTTTATCTGAAAGTTGCCACCATTCGCAGCCATAAGTTAAAATGGGCTCCACAATAGTTGTGTAGACTGTCAGTTTGGTTTGAAGTTTCATTTTGTTCGACCAAGGTAACGAGTTTCGCAAACGAATAACCTTTTTTCCCTGTTGTATCCTATTTTTGATGTCATTTTTTGTTGTTCCATCTACTGAAATAATGCTTCCCAAATATTTTAATTCGCTACACTTTCCGATTCTATGGATTTGCAGATCCATAAAGTGCTAAAAGTTTGGACAAATCGCTTCGACGTTCGAAATTTCGAAATTTTAAGGCACCAGGGCCTTAAAAAGGGATCAAAAATTTGTTTTTTAAATAAATGCGAAAAGCATTTATTTTGAAAATAAAGAAAAGAAAATTTATTCTTAAAATCCAGTCGGATTTTAGCCTAAAGGGAGTTTTAACTCATAATTCTAATATAACGTTTAATAAGGAAATTTAGTAACTTTGAGAGCACCAATAATAGAATAGTTGGGGTTTTCATATTTTTCCCGATAACAGGCCTATAAAAAACTGCCCTGTATTGAAATTTCACAAACTTAATAACAAACGTATTTCATTCAAAATAGTGAGCGAGTTCTGCAGCTCCGGGAGCTTACTAGTGCTGTGATGATGTCTTTAGCAATGAGTTCTACAAATTTTTAGTATGAAGTTTCATTTTGTTCGACCAAAGTAACGAGTTTAGCAAAAGAATTGCCTTTTTTCCCTGTTGTATCCTATTTTTGATGTAATTCTTTGTTGTTCCATCATATCCAAATTTATTCAATAACAAATGTTCTTCGTTCAAAATACTAAGAGAGTTCTGGAGCTCAAGGAGCATACTAGTCTAGTTCAGCATAAGACCAAGCTGTGAACGTTTCTAAGAGACAGGCTTGTTGACCGCTTTTTATTTAAAATCACATTATTCTTAATACCCATTTCTGTAGTCTTCGGCCACTCGGCCCAATGGCCTGTTTCTTGACTTCCAGCAACACTTCTCCTATCAATCTATCCTCGAGACACACAGAACCACTCTATACACGAAAAAGTATTCATGACAGAAACTTCAGCCGATATTAAGAAATCACTCAAGCGAAGTGGCAACGGTAAAAATTGCACAAGATACATACGCTATACCCTTACTGCCATATCGCAGCGAAACTAGGATTACAATAGTACAAGTAAGAAGGATTCAACCACAAGTGATGACTTTATAGAAGGCTTAAAAAATGTAATCGATGAGAAATGAAAAGCAACGGATAAGAAATAAAGCATTAAGATCATAACTTTGAAATATCCAACCCCAGTGCAAAATTAAATTCAGCCGTGTGAAATTATTTCGACGTCTGGAGGGTGCAAAAAAAATTAAGTTGGTACTGAAGTCACAAAAATATAAAGCAGAAGGAAGAGGAGAAGCCTTGACAGACCGAAGAAAGGATGGGAAGTAGTCACAAGCAAGGTGCCTAAGAAACGAAGTTAACAATTAGAGAATCTGCAATCACAGGGGTGCCGCTGTGGACGAGGTAACGCTTAAAAGCGCTAACCGGAAACCATTAATAAACTTTTTTTTAGTAAAGGACTGATCTACTTCACCAAAGCGCACCTGCATAAGCAACCCTTGGTTCGTTTCCATTTTCTTTTCCAGGAGCGAATACTAGAATCCTGTCTTAACTTATAATCGCACATGCCGCTCCAATTAATCTCTTAATCTTGACCCCATTCGCCAATACGCGTAGCGTTTTATCTCTCCAAATAACTCACACTCGAATCTATGTCTTTAAAGAAAGAAAAAGAGGAGGCCAACGTCTGTACATGACTTGCAGAAATATAAAAAAACACATTTTTTAAAGAATAAACTTATTTTTACTGTCAAAAAGACCTTATGGAACATTTCTGAAGTGCAGCATAATTTTTTAATGCGAATATATGCATAAAGTACAGCGTTTGCCGGACTATCGACTTTTTATTTACATAACGCTACAGCAGGTCACTTCGTATAGCAGTACTTAGCTGTCCGTCCGTTACGCCTAAACAAAGCTCACATACAACTGTCACACGTTACTAGTACAGCTATTGTGCTTTTGTCTATAAACCGTGCTAACTTACTTATTAAAGCAACAATTCTACGAAGAAAGCTTTGGTGGAGAGAGCAACCACGAAAAACAAGCCTGTTGGTAACATAATACCACTAACGACTTTCTGACAACATTCAGGTTGAATTCCAGAACTCAAGAACTGAAACCAAGATCACTGTCTTCGCACGTTACGTAAGCAAAACAAATAACTAAATTATGTCACAGGTAAAACGCGCGCGAGGACTCTCATCTACCTGTCGGTGTCATGGAACTAGAAAGCGTGGCAAAGGAATGAAAATAATATTACCAGTTTTAAATTACTGCCACCAGAAACCGAAATTAATGTTTACCGCTATAAATAATACGCTGCAGCGGAAGAAGCCTTTCAAAGTACAGTACTCAAACTCCGTGATGTAAACTAGCTAACGGCTTCTCATTACGTTACATAAGTGAGTTTCTTAAATATACACAGCCTGGCGCTTGTTGTCAGCTATTGTATTGAATCCTCCTCTCGTTTTCCAAAACCGTCTTCGTCATTTTACTCTGGTCGAGACACTTCTACGTGTACTTCAATTTACTCTTACCATCGTAGGAAGAGAAAATACAAACATGTAGAGTTACTGAAACAAAACTCTTACAGAAGTCTTTAGCGTCAATAAATTATGTTAAAAATATCGGTATGGAGAACCATACATGACTTCCATGTTCTAAGATTTACATTTAAAATCATTTTCGAAATGAAATATCTCCATAGGAACTACTTCTTTCTACAGCCTTAACCACAGTACTGTGATCCCTAACGTATACTACCTCACGTTAGAGCACTCGATTTTCACTGATACTGGCAGTCGATGGGACTGCCGAAACGTCTGGTTTTGCAGAAAACATTGGACCACGGCCAAACAGCCCGGGAAGGAATTTTAACAACAAACTACTTCTTTGTTGCCGATAACGTAGTACATATATAAAAAATTATCCCCTCCCCCTTCAACTATCCTTTTCATTTATAGATATTTCATCTACCTTCTTACAGTGGATTATTATGACCTTTTCAAGATACTTTATTTATCAAAATTAAGTACTTTACTCTTGTTAAAACATAAAACGTTGCAGGTAAACCACCCCTGCTCCTTAACCGATCTTCACCAAAAGCAATAGGCCTTGAGTCCTCTATAACTCAGGCACATATGCAAAAACGTATTTGATTCTGTTTGAATCATGGCAGTCATCGTTCGTCATAGAAAAAATTACTCTTGTTAAAACCTAAAACGTTGCTGGTAAACTACCCCTTCCCCTTAAACGATCTTCACCAAAATCAATAGGCCTTGAATCCTCTACAATTCAAGGATGTATGTAAAACATTATTTGATTCTGTTTTTATTTGCGGCCAGAGACACTTTTCGGAAAATGACTTTTCTTCATGTTTTGAGGGTGGTCATAATCATACAATCATAATCAGCCCTCATCTCGAAGACGATTTTTTCGGGATCACCATACTTCCATTTCCTTAAAGGAACATGAAAGTAAAAAAGGTGCCTAGTTTTAGACTCGAAATTCTACAGTATACAGATGCACGAGGCGTCTCGCGCTCTTGTTTGTTTGCGTTGTCCAGGCCGGAGCCGATGATCGCCAGGTTCTAATAGTGCAGCTCGGTCGTTCGCTCGGTTCACGAATACACGATAGGGGCGAATATCATGGCGGCATCTCTGAGTGATTTGCTCCAGCCAGTCCCCAGGCCACCGCAGGAGCTTAGAGGCGCGCTGGTGTGGTCGATAGGCTCGACCGCTTGGAGGCGAGTTGTTCGTAACGATTGGTTGCCACTACAGGGCGGATGGCTACCGCAATTACGCGTTCCACACATCACGGTTTCCCATGCCCTGAGTTTCAGCTTAGCCGATACGGTAAAGCAGGTGCTGTCTGTATGGCAGACGGTGTGTAACCCCACCGTCGCGTCGGCAAGCCGCAGCCTAAGGAGTCCCTGTCTAGTCCAGGCAGGACGCATGGAGTTCAGAAGGTGGGGGGATGGTTCAGAGGGGTTCATGAGAAAATTATGGGGGATCGTCTAGCAGCGCCCGAGGCCAACTGACGCGGCGAAGTGGCGAAGCATTATCCATACTGTTCAGTCGACGGAGATGCGGCTAGGAGGATTCAGCGGCCTTTGCGAACAAAGCAGCCGCCAAGGACCAAATTTAATGTATGGAACTGAATCCTGGACTATGACGGCTTTACGCTCTTTGTAAAGCGTTGATGGTGAGTCCGAAACGTCTGGATTTACCGACACGTGTCCACGGCCTAACAGCCCAGCTACTGCTCATTTTAACAACGTTACAAACAACAGTTGTATTAAGGAAGGTAAGAACGAAACTTAAACTACTGAACACCGCGAATAAAAAGGAACCTACACGTTATTCGGACTTACAAGACAACCCTATACTCAGTGGCGGCTCGTCCATAAGGTTCAATGGTTCAGTGAACCTCCTGAATAATTTAAATATGTTTAAGGATTTGTTGAGATAATGGTTTCATATTTAAATAACAAGATTTGCGAGATTAATCTTGTTGACTGAACAGTAATTGCTTGAGGTTCAAAGTGGCTCTCAGCACCTCCTAGACTGTGTAGACAGCTTTGTAGGGGGCAATCAGTATACCCAAAATTACACTGAACTGTCGCTAAAGCTCTTGTTTAGCGACAGACACGAATAGTTCCGACGTGGGCCGAACCGCACTGACCGTGAATTTCATCTTTTTCATAATACCGCCACTCGCCATTATTATGACTTTGCCACACGATTTACCTTCAATTTTGTGTCAAATATCTCTATTTATTTAGAATGCAATGAAAATGTGTGCAGTTATGTCTTAAAATCAAACAAAATTGTGAAGTAACTGTATTCCGAAAATAAAGTGTGTTTAATGTAGTCATTAAATAATTATATTAACGTTAAGCTGATCGAAGCGTGCATAACCTTCAAAGTGTTTGCTGGTATTTTTGTGTGTTAAGTGTTCAGATATTTCTTATTTTTGTGTTCAGTTCATTGATTTGTTAAAATGAATAGTGTCCAGTCTATTTTAAAAACAAATTTTTCTTCTCTCTCTATTAAAGATAAATGCAAAATTAAGGAACTCGGTAGGCCGCTTCCCGTTTTAAATATTGAACAGAAATATTTAACTATCTTTTATTTTAACTACATATTTTTAGAATAATTTACAAATAGCATAAAGACAATTTAATATTACGCCTACTAAAAGTTGTCGATAGTTATGTATTCATGTTGAGACCCACCCCGTGTGTTATTTAGAATGGGATAATTGCTCTTATCTTAGTAGAAACATTCAGGCATTGAACCCCCAACTGTCAGAACCACGAGCCTACTGTACACTACAGATAATCCCAGATGAAAAAAATTACGCACGTAGAGGTCGAAGTTATTATGACTAACTTATACACGCAGGAAGAATAAACCTTGATTAAGAAACTTGATGGAATCGACAAACGAAAGTGCGCTCACACAAAGTAAACAAGACAAGCCATTACGCAGTAGTTATCGCAACCCTAACAGAAACGTATGAAAGATGCCCCCCCCCCGCTCCAACGAACTAAAATGATTTCTCTTTAAATCAGCCTCCGGGTACTGTTTTGAAATAGGAATACATCCGACAAGAAAAGGTTACTAAGCAAGCTACGTTAATCTTCAATAATAATCAGTACACGTGTAAGCGACAAAAACCCTCGAGCGTAAAGTAAACGCGCCTTTAAGCAACTACAGTTATCTAGTTAAAACGCTGACTGGAAAATGTGACAGAAATATAATTATTACACAGAACTACGCATAGGCACGCGCCAGAGAAATTGACGAGAACAAGAAAGGATAAATTCGTATTCGTTACACGCTGAAGACGATACTTAACTGTACCAGAAAATAAAAGCGTTGTAGATCGTCACAGTTTCTCAAATGACAGACGACAGCGCGTCTTACACAGTGGGCGTCTGGTCTAGTGTGACATTTCGTTTGCGACGGAAACACATCAAAGAGCGTCGTTTCTGAATAGAAGACACGCTGTCAAAAAGAAAGTACTTTAATCAAGGACATTTTCTTTTTAATAAAACAGACTCACGCACCGTATTTTCATTTAACACCGGTGAAAGGAATATCTGCGAGCTTTAAAACTGTTTTCTTCTACAGTAATTTATTTGCGACACAAATTCTATTAAACCGTTCGCCGACGATTTCGCTAAGAACGCGTCGTAGTCTGCTTTTAATTAGCTGTTGTAGGGGACGCGTTCCTTTTGCTAAATGTATATTACGTTTTTGCCAAACTCATAGGCTACTTGATTACTCGCCCTTTCAAAGTCATAAAAATCTTACCTTTGATGGGGAGGAGGAGGAACGAAAAGAGAAGGAGAAGAAGAAAAAGAAGGAGGAGGAGGAGGTGTAGGAGAAGAAGACGGGCGAGGAAAAGGAGAAAGATAAATAAAGATGGAGAACTAAAAGAACAACAACAAGAAGTAGCAACAAATTGAATAAGAGAAAGAAGTAGGTGGAAGAGGAGAAGAAGGGGAAAAGAAAAAAGAAACTGTGAGAAAGATGTAGCTCGATCATCCATCCATTGCGAGTCCTCTACAGCCACTACCGACTCTCGCATCCTGCAAAAGGCTTTGATGTACCAGTCACCACGCTGCAGACTTGTGTGCAAAAGAAAATAACGGACTATTTAAAAAAGAATTGAACACTGCACTATAGGAACTTACTGTACAAGAAAACCTAATCATAACAAGAAGAAAACCTAATCATAGCACTAAGCTACGAACGGCTACAGTGCGTGTATACTAAATTTAAGAAAAATTAACTATATTTTCCCCAAAATTACCCAGGAAGTATCCAGGAGGATAAAGCGTTTATATATTGGTAGGTGTACCGTCTGAATATTCTTTATTGCTTTATGTTACTACATAATAGAGTGACTTATCTATACAGTATTTGTTCATCTATCTCATTTTCTTTCACTTTTTGTCCGCTTAACACGAAGAAAACCGCTGGTCCCCCGGCATTTAACGTTAAACGTTTTCCACAGTACTAGAAGTACACAAAGTTTGTTGCCCTCGAAACGATATAAACTTCATTCAGTTGCTAAGACGTTTATATTTTCACTAGAAGCCTACCTGTTTTGAATGTAGACCGTATTAGACAATTTTTATTTACGTAACCAAATGAATAGAAAGGACGAAGCTGGAAGCAATGGAAATGTAGGCCTGGAGGAGAACGACGAGGACGAGTTGGATGGATAAGAAAAGTAATGAACAAGTCCTCGCAGAAGTGAACGAAGATAGATCACTTTTAAAAATGACTGGAAGAAGGACACATGTTACGACACAACCAATTCTTAAGTAACATTTCTGAAGAAAAGGTGTTGGGGGAAAACCATGAGGACGACCAAGAGCAGCGTTCTCCAAAAACATGGAAAAGGAGATGAACTTACTATCGTACTGCGATTTAAAGAGGACAATGATGGAGAGAGAGACGTGGCTAACTCGACAAGGCATGGCCTTTTGATGATGATGATGATGAACCAAATGAAATCAAATTACAATGCGGCAAACAATCAGTAATATAAAAAAAAAAATTAATAAAGCAGAGTAACAAATTAAGATATCGTCGTGGTATGAAACAACACGCCACTCGTGGGAAAATTTAATTTTAATGTTTTGTGTGCGCGTCAGTATAAGGTATTAATAGGAAAGACAAAGATTATGCGAGAGGCAAAGAAAAAAGATGCTGAAGCAGAAGAAGGAAGGGGAGGAGGAAGAGAGGTGGAGACTGAGAGAGTTCTTTTGATGTGTTAATTGTCAGCATCTGCGTATGTTTGCATACACTTTTAAGCGTAAAAGTCCTGCGCGTCTTTGTTGTGTCGGTGCCCCTGTAAAAACGAGCGCAAACGAAGAATGGTATGGTTTTTTTGTGTTGTACGTGCTTTAAGTTTATATACAGCAGAAATTAATTTAGTTGCAACCAAAATTCACTGTACCATACAAAATCCATTTACACAGTATTAAGGGTAACACTATCGCTTTAATATTGTGCTACGATAAGAAGGTAGTTTATCAAATTTTAAAACCTGACGTTGACAGGTCTTGCCGACTGGTGAACAGTAATTTGTATTAATAAGCAGACACTTTCACGCTCCATAGAGTCCGTGACTTTGCACACGTGGTTTCTGTAATTTTCTATATGTACGTTTTGTCCTTGTCTTCAGTAAATATTTCATTAAAGCTAGGGGAATGGCCTATACTGCCAATATGATATTTTAAATATTGATTCCTTCTTCCGGGGCACCATTCAGTCTGTGAACATAAAAATTTTATAAGTTGTACTGGCTTTCTTACAAACGCTTTAGCGGAAGGAATTTTAAATTAGTACCTATTTTATTTATATAGTTTTACATGTTTTCTAAATTTTAAATCTTTTTTTTAAACTGTATAATTACAAGTTTTTTAAATCTGTATTGTTGAAAAGCTTTTACGAAAAAATCTTAAAAATTATTTAAAAATTTTGTGTTACATGAGGAACAGGTATAAAAAATAAACCGGGTCTAAACACACTTCGGGCAAATGAGTTCGGATAAAAAAACACTTTTTATTTCATATATGTAAGCTACACAATTAATGGCTACCTGTTCAATAGGTTAGACATTTAGAATTTCATTAAGTCCTGCCAATCAGCTCCTTTCTTCCAGCACTTTTTCTTTTACATTCGTTGTCACGTCTCGCAGGTCACATAATGCTCTTTCCAACAGGAAGTAAGTATAAAATTGGCACGGCTTTGTGGCAAAACAATTTTTACCAACTTCTAAACCCATTTTCTTACGCACGGGATTCTAAAATTCCATTACTAAAAGCGCTTACAGTACCGAAAACTCAAGATTTCAAGGCGTTTTGAAGGTAACAAATACAGTTTTTGAAACAGTAGTCAAAATTTCATAATTCACAACCTATTTGGGCTCTTGATCGAGACGCGTTTTGGGTAACTCAGGATTAGCAATATCTTTAAAAATCGGTTTGCTTCTCTACATACCTGGTAATATACATCTGAATACGCTGAATTTCATAAATATTCAAACGGTCAACATACGACAATACAATAACATACGGTCAACATACAATATACGATCGCCTTTTGGTTAGCTTTGACGGTAATTAATATGAAAAAAGATTTTTTGTTTTACATACAACTCGCCTTTCTAATAGTTTTCATAGCCAACACAAAAAAATATATAAAAGAAAAGAATTATCAGCTTTGAACTGTTTTCATTCCGACACCCTTTAAGTAAACAAACCGAGTGATTTAATTTTTTCTTCGATAACTTTTCAATTTTTCGCTAGTCGTAGACACAACTGTAGTAGTGAAAATTATAAGCTTCAAAAGAACAGACGATCAAATGCGTTGATGGTTTAAAGAATCAATATTTGTAATTTGCTTGTAGTAGTAAAAAAAGTTATAAGAAAGCTTCAGTATCTGGGACATCACATAAGAAATGAACAAAGATTTTACTTATTGCAGTCCATACTACAGGGAAACGTACTTGGAAAGAGAGGAGCTGAGTGACCGAGAATCTCATGGCTGAGAAATTTAAGGACCTGGTTTGGCATGAATACAACTGACTTATTCCGTGCAGCAGTACAGAAAGTTAAAATAGTCTGCATGATATCCAACATCCGAAACGGATAGGAACTGTCAGAAAAAGATAAAAAAATGTGACGATACGAACGCTTAATAATAAATAGGACAGACTCACAGAACAACCATCGACAATACTTTGCTTATAAACACTTCTTCTTCTTCACGGCTTAGACTGTTTAGTCTGTTCCGGCTCCAAACTGGTTGGACCATCTCTTCTTGGGTCGTCCCAGTCTTCTCTTCCCTTTCGAATGATACAATAAGACTACCTTGGGGAATCCGTCACTCCCCATTCTGCTAACGTCTTGTTTCCAGCTTTCTCTATACTTATCGGTGATTCCGATTACTTCTTCAACTTTAAGTTCCTCTCTTATCTGATTGTTTCTTTTCATATCTAATTTTCTGTACCCGGCTATGGAACACAAAAATTTCTCTTCCGTAGCCTGAATTCTTGATATCTGTCTAGCAGACAAATGCTTATAAACACGAAAGATAAAATAACGTGTCGCGATATCTTATATAGGCCTATATCTTGTTTACACAGGTCTTACGCTAGACGGATGGCTGTCGAGAAATCATAGCACAGACACCGAACTGACACTGAAACTTATGAAGTTATCGCAACGATGAGAACGTTTTCGTGTACGCTTTACGAGGATACGTTTTCGGTGATCTCGCCTCGACAACAAAGAAACAAGAGGGAATCTGTGTGGACAGACGTTCCTTAAGGAAGCACACATTTGTCATCAAGTTAACAAATAAATACGACTTCGTTTTTCAAAAACTTTGTATCATTCGGCAGCGCGGAGATTTTCTATTTCCATGTAAGGACAAAAGTGAAATGCAAGAATGACTTTAGGAACACGGACTTGTGATACCCGAAGCTGGATCCAGTTTGAGTTAAGCGGATAACAGAACACTCACTGCACCCCGCTGACTTGTTGCTAACTGCAGCAGACAAAGGACAAACGGCTTTCGGAGTGGAATCTTCGATAGAACTGAAACGTATCGCATGAACGAACAAAAGACCTTAAGAGAGTGTATGAAATAACACGTTTGTTAAGCGACTCAGGACATAACGGAAGACAACATTATAGAGCCCTGGTAAAAGCCACAAATAACCAAAACGGTTCAAAACTCCATACACCGTAAACGACGAAGGAAAATAATAAACTGTAAATGTTCATCTCGTTATTTGAATTAGCAGTCTCTGTAATTCCAACTTTGTCGTGTTTACTTGCTGAACTGCTACCTGTCATGCTCCGGACGAGGGCTTTCAGTGTCATCACATTTCAAGTCCTAAACCAGGACTTCTACCAGTTCAGCAAGTAAACGCGACAAAGTTGTAAATAATACAAGGTAAAGAGTGCATTCACATCCTGACTGGTGACATTTTTCTTTCCTTCTTTCCCGCTACTGCAGAGATATTACGGAAGGCAAGAGTGGTTGTTAATAAGTTCAGTGATGGTTAATACAGCGACATATAACTTGATTACAGGAGACACGGGGGCCGACATACAGCACGTATAATGGAACAGTAAGAGATGATATCGTCACGCCTCGTTATTTTTAATTTGGAAAAGCGCATGATATTGTACGACCCCTCGCTTTGCAAAGCAGGCTTATGTACACTGAGCCCTCTGCATTTATTATTATTATTATTATTACTGTATAAGCATAACAGCAATAGACATCAGTTCTCGACGAAATGGTAGTGTTCAAAACATACCAGCAAGATGGCCGAACTTATAATCTGTAATTGCTTAAGAAGCTGATTCTGAGAACGACTAAAATTTAACGACTCCAATAAAATTCTACGAGAATGAGGACAATGGTGGTATTTTCTGTCTATACAGCACTTAAACTGTAAAAGCTTTCAAAGTTCTTAATCACTTAGGAGCCTTCGAGAAAACTGAAATAACACAATAACGGCATAGCTGGGACGGACAGACTGAACAACCACAATCGCTACCAAATCTAAGCTGGGCACACTGCTCATAAAAGGCGCCACTGAAGGAGCGAAGTGAGTTCTCAGTTTTTACTCTACCATTTGGACTTTGTCTATCTGTGTGTTTGCGGTATGTAGGCTATCACGATACCGTTTGAACGCATCAACTGTTTTTCGTAAAACTTGGCACGTGTGTCCATACGTTTACCATACAGAAGCTTATTGTTTTTGAGATTGATCCCTCGAAAAATAAGGTGTTGGGGCCCAACAATTTTGGGTACAAAAAATCTCAAAAGCCCATGTGAGGTATCAAATTGAAGGGAATTTAAACCACAATCTGAATGTAGTGTTCATTTTTGACAAAATTCAAACAATTTGAACTTCAGGCCATAAAAAATTGGTTAAATATTTGATAAAATGTGGAAAACTACATCTGTGGTATCAAATTAAAGAGAATTTTCACTAACAGCAGAAGGTAATGTTAAGATTTGGGAATTAAAAAATTTGGGACCCAGGGCCCAAAAAAAAACCAATAAAAGATATGAAAACAAACTGTAAAAATCCAACACGGTATCAATGGAATTGTAACACAAATCCAAATGTTTCGAATTATTAGTGTTTATTGTAGAACTGTGCTCTATTACTAAAGGAATAGTAGATAAACGAATGTAATTTCTCCCATAACTGAAAAATTACCTAATATCGAAATTTATGTAATAATAAAATATTCTAATAATAAAATATGTAATAATACAATGTACATAATTCGAAAAATCTGCTACAGAAGAAAGGATTCATAAGATGGAAAGAGCATATGGTATAACTAAACATATTTACAATAAAAGTGGATATCTAAAAATGCGAAAATAAGGCATTACAGTATAGTAGTGAACCCAGAATGCCTATATGCAAGTGAATGTCTAGCATTGAATTATAATTTAGACAAACTAGAAATATTGGAAAGACGAATTATTAGGAAAATATTAGGCCCAAGAAAAACTTCAGAAGGTTGGAAATTAAGAAATAATGATGAAATATATCAAAGTATAGAAAATACAACAAAGACAATGAGAAAAAGAAGACTATTATTTTTTTAACATTTATATAGAATGGACGACAATAGGTTAACAAAGCAGATCTTCAAAAAGAAGAAGGTCAAGTTGGATTAAAGAAGTCAAAAAGGATTTAGAAAAACATAATATAAACGCACAAGCAATTGAAAGAGAAGTTTTTCGGGCAAAAGTGTTAAAAATGGAAGGAGTCCAGGGTAGGAGAGATAAAAAATGCAGGTACAAAGTGGACTGAAGACAGGAAGGAGAGACATAGTGAAAAGATGAAAGAATATTGGAGAAAAAGAAAAGAACACGGAATAAAGAATTGAAATTGGCATGTGGTCCTCAGATGGCCGATACAAATAGAAAAAAATGTACTTCGTTCAAAACAGTAAGCGAATTCTGCAGCGCAAGGAGCTTACTAGTTCGGATTATTTATTTCCACGGCGCGGCGTACGAGCGAGAGAGCCAAAAGGTATTTTTATTGATCCACATTCGCTGAGTTCGTTTTCATTAAACTGAGACGGATTCACTTACTGTTATGTAAGCGACAACATCACTGTGTAATGGAATGTATGATGGCTACTCGATACACTCTCGGTTAAGTAAGGTTATATAGGTATAACTCATTAAAAATGTTGTGTAGTTATAATTTTCCTTCAGCGGCAACTACTGCTAAATGTCACAAAGTAAAGGCAGCCCCGTCTCCCGATAATTGGTCCAAACACGGCTGGAGAATTACGGCCATCGTTTTCGTACCGCGGAGCTGCATCTCTAACACGTATCGCGAAATTGGAGTCTGAGATAAATCGAATGTAGGTACATCGTACAATGACAGTCCACGTAAAACTCTTGTAGTCTCAATTCATTCTGAAAATTAAACCGACAAACTCTCAACTTATGGCAGTTCCTGTACTGTCCTATGGCGGTGAATTGTGGACAACAACCAAGAAACAAGACAGTAAACTACAGGCCTTGGAAATGGCGTTCTTAAGAGGAGTTAAAAGGCGTTCTAAATTTGACCGTATAAAGAATGAGGCCATACGAGAGGAGTTGAAAGTTTTTAACTTGAATGAAAAATCAAGTGAAAAAGAGAGGTGTAGGATGTCTGAAGAAGCGCTGGGACCAGATCTAATCTTTGGCTGTTTGAGACCGGAACAAACCATCCTTGGTTTAATCTTTGAAGATGACGATGATGAAAAATCAAAAGATTACAAACAACGGAGGGAAGAACGCTTAGAAAGAATGTCAGATTCCAGGCTGTCCAAACAAGTCTGGGAATACAAACCTTTAGAACTCAGGTGTGTGGGTAGACCCAGGAAGAGATGCTTGGAGGATGTTTGAAGGCAGAACAGGCAGCACCTTGCCTATGCCGTGGTGTGAAGATGATGATGATTACGCTCTCAACTTATCCGAGAAATCAAAATTTTGATTCTGGTGATTGAATTGAAAACGTGCCGTAATTATAAAAAATTATTTTTTCACAAGACGTTCTGGAGAGTTTTGTAATTATTACAAAACATATGCTTTAATAAATGCATTGAACGTTAATGTGCCTCAACCTAATCAACTCCCTTGAACAGGCAGCAACTTAAGTATGCCGTGTCGTGAAGAAGATGAAGAAGAAGATGATGATGATGATGATGATGATGAAGAAGAAGAAGAAGAAGAAGAAGAAGAAGAAGAAGAAGAAGAAGAAGAAGAAGAAGAAGAAGAAGAAGAAGAAGAAGAAGGAGGAGGAGAAGGAGGAGGGGGGAGGAGGAGAAGAAGAAGAAGAGAAAGAAAAATAAAGATAGAGAACTGAAAGAACAACACGAAGGAGTAAGAAGCGAATTGAATAAGAGAAAGGGGGAGGTGGAAAAGCAAAAGGAGGAGTAGGAGGAGGAGGAGGAGGGGAAAAGAAACTGTGAGAAAGATGTAGACCATCCATCCATAGCGAGTATTTTACAGCTACTGCCGTGTCCCGCATCCTGCACACCAGAGGCTTCTGCTGTACCAGTCACCACGTCGCAACCCTCTTTTCCCATCTCATCGAATACGTTTTCTTTCCATAATCTCCTGGGTGTAACCTCTTTCCAAATGGAATCCAATGTAGCATCTTTTTGTGCCAAAGGTCATCATCAGGCATCCGTTCCACGTGGCAGTACCACGTGAGGCGCTTTGTGTTTACGGTACTTACAATTGTGTTGTCATTGTGAAGCTGACATGCTTCATATTATCACATCTGATGGACTGTAGCCTTTGGGAGTCTCTTTCATTCATCGTCCAACATTCATCTTCTAAGACGCAGAGTAAATAGTCTTTCTGGCTTTGTGAAGTTATTTTCCCGCTCCAAAATACACAACTGAGCCGCGCTATCAAGCAACACTATCAAATTATTATTATAATTATAGATTAATGGAAAGAAAACCAAGGAGATGCGTTATAATAACCGCAATAAGGCACTATTATTTTTAGGAAACCAAGAGATCGAACAAGTCAAACAGTTTTGTTACCTGGGAAGTATGGTCACCACGGAGGGAGGAACCATAGAGGATATAGGAAATAGAATAAATAAGGCTAAAGGAGCATTTGCAATGCTGAGACCAATCTGGAAATCAAGGGAACTTAACACCAATACCAAACTACGCATCTTCAATACAAATGTCAAGTCGGTACTGCTCTATGGCTGTGAAACTTGGAAGACTAACAAACAACTGATTAGCAGACTCCAAACATTCGTGAACAGAAGTTTGCGGAATATCCTGAGGATATGGTGGCCACAAGTTATCTCCAATGAAGAGCTGTGGAGAAGAACCCATCAAACACCCATTGACATTGAGATGCGTCGTAGGAAATGGAAGTGGATTGGGCATACATTACGACGAGATGGAGACAACATAGCAAGACAAGCTCTGGAATGGAACCCACAAGGTAGCAGGAGAAGAGGCAGACCAAGGAACACATGGAGGAGGAGTGTAATAGCGGAAGGGATGGAGAAAGGAGGGAAGACCTGGCCCGAGATCAAGACGATGGCGCGGAACAGAGTCCGGTGGCGGAAGTTCATTGATGCCCTATGCTCCACTTAGGAGATGCAGGAATAATGATGATTATAATTATAACATTATTTTGAAATTATAATTATTTCAAAACTACATTGAACGTTAATATGCCTCAACCCAATCAACGTCCCAGCTACAGGTTTTTACAATAAGGCGTCCCGTACTTTAAACCGTCATCCACTATAAGTTAATTTCATATGTAACTATTAAAATCATGCCGCAGGTAGCCAGAGAAGTTTAAAACTATTTTCGTTTCCTGAGGAAAATACTCAGAGCTTAATAAAAGTTCGTCCTTCATAACAGGTAGATTATAATTATGATTTTAGAAATTTTTCTGTTAATTACTATTATTTATTTTTATTAACTCTTAATATTGTATACTTTTTGAAACAGTTTTTTTTAGTGTTGTCTTCATAAGGTAACAATAATCACAGTGCAATCAACTCTTGTTGTTTATGGTTGGTTGGTGAGGGGGGGGGATCACACCACTTCCTCGTCTCGTAGGAACGTTTGTGACCTTCAAACGGCGATTGCCTAGAAGGCCTAAATGTGCCATATTTTTTCGCCATGAATTTAAATTGGTTTGAGATTTTTATTGTTGTATATAATCGCTCCTTATTAAATTTAACTGTTAGTACTAAATAGCGTAAGGAACAAACTTTTCCTTATTCCTGGTTGGTGATTATTGTGAATCAATTATAAATTTTGTATTTCTGTCCACTGCAGATTTTTGAACTCTACAAATTATTAATCTATTTTATTGCTGAAACTTTTGTTTTAGGTTAGAAGTCATATGCTGTTTGCTGTATGCATAATTGTTAACTATACTGTTTTGGGAAGTTTTGTAGTGAAAAAATAAATTAATTAAATAAATTATGAAATTAAGAAAAAAAATCTACTGAACAAAAATAAGCAACGCACTTCACTTTCACTTCTTTTGTTTTCGGCCATCCTTTAATTCCCATGAATTAAATAAGTACCGGTAAATAAATCTCCAAAAACAAAATACGATAGTACCACGTCACCAACTACGGTTTCAATCACAAACTACGAAGTGTCAACTTCGATTAATTTCAACGCTGTTATTTTTTGAGCTAAATCCCAATACACTACAATAAAAATGTTTGATTTTGTATTTACTACGAGCAATTAACAGACTGGACTATCCCTTAAGTGAAATGGGGTTTTACACGAGCCTTATCTTCACAGGAAAATATTCCGTAAGAACAAAAATAAACTTCACGACAAAATATTAGGATAATGTCCCGTTTTCAGTACCTGAGATATGATATTACATACGAATTTGATGAACACAGTGACAAAAATCTAAAAACCAAAATTCAGGCTACTTGTAAACTATTAACATGGCACTGGAAAAGACAAGAAAACAAACACAGATGAAAATGTGTTATAGGTCTACGTATTACGACTATAGCGACCCTCTTATTTGATTCTAAGCACGGGCGGATTAGAAGCGCGTGGTGCCCTATGCTGCCATCGGACTGGTGCACCCTCCCCGATTCAAAATACAACCTTTTATCCATTATTTTTTCACTGATAAATGGCATACACAATTTCGAAAGTTAACAATTATTTTATTAAACTCTCAAATTACAAGTATTTAGCTAAGCAGTGATTACATTGAGCACAGTAGTACTTAAGCTTAGAAAATAGATCCATTTTTCTTGATTTTACCTTAACGAAGTCTTGCATAATTTCTTCTAAATCGAGCGATTCAAATATGTCGTTTTCAATATTCAACCTTACTAACGAAGATAATCTCTCATCTCACATGGCTGAACTCAACATTTCTCTAATGCGTTTTAATACAGAAAGTGATCTTTCAGTTTCGCAGTTAGCTATCGGAATCGTCAAAAGCCGACTGGATTGAGGACATCTGTTTTTTCCACATTTATTATCTTCAAAAAGTTTTTTGTGATTTATGCCTGGATGGTGCCCCCTCTGACAGCTGAGACCCTGACACCATACCCTAGCGTTATGGATAATCCGCCACTGATTCTGAGGCACTGGTAGTAAACGAACAGATTATAAAATCGCGTACACGATGCGAGTGGCTGAGATCATAGAGGAACAAAAACCGCGTCATAAGACCAGAATCAGATATATTCTTCATAAGTGATAGAACAAGTTCAAGCAGATACCATCACACAACTGGAACGAAGAAGCAAAATTAAAATTTTAAATTATAAACTGTCACTTGGGTTCGACATGAAGGCAGGGATAAGTACAATAACAGTTAGCTTAATTTTGTAATAATCTTTTTAATAATTTGTTTGTGAATTTTACACAGGTTACAGGACAAATTAGATTACGTTTGTATCCCTTGAAGACGGTCAGCGACAGAAAAGTTTTGACATAAAAATTGTAATAAAAGTAGCGACCTGATGAGTTGTGCAAATGGTGGAGCGAATGGCCGTGGAATGTTTGTTATCGTTATTATTATTACATATAATTATGTTTACTAACAGTACTAAACTTATGCTATTTCTGAAGCATGCGTAAAGACATGCTGAACCGAAAAGCTGCACAAAATATGAATTTGTCAACCGACCGCAAAGAGATTAGACACGAGAATCACAGGTTGCGTTCGTGACGGAGAGCCTACACTGCAGGTTGGATATACAGTACTACAAATTTAATCCTCGCGCGCAGCAGTACGGTGACCGCTATGCGAAGCACGTACGAACTGATGATATTGAGAATATTTTTTTAATATTAATCGACTCTCTATGATCCGTTCGTGCGTGCTTTCTAGAATACAAAGCAGCGTCACAACGTATGTCACTGATTAGATTAACGGGTCACCCGGCAACAAAAGACTGTTCACCGTTCATACAATTTTGTCGTGCAACGTATCTTTTATGTCATCAAAGGGCGCGAATATGTTATGTATCTACTTCATGTAACATATAGATAATGCATTCTGGAGATTAGTGTCCGATCAAGAATCCATTTTTCCTACACTGTCGAAGGCATTTGCTCCACGTGGGCAGGAGCTTGGGGCTTTATCCCTACGAGCGAGAGGTTGGGAGCCTACACCGCCATGTCCGGTGGCCTCTCTCATCGCCGTCCCCGCCCAGCACACACCGCCTCCACGCGACGCGAGAATGAGCCTTCGGCTGGAGTAAGAGTGAGTGCCTAGCAAACTGGAGCCAGAGTAGGCTGTCACTGGTAAGTAGCTGCGTGAAGTCCAGTGAAACCGGGTGCCGCCGCGTGTTTGGGAACCAGGGTTCTCTTCCTAGCTAGTAGGTCTTCGGCGTTCCGTTCTCTAGGCCGTCGGTGTGAACGTTCTCTGGGACGTGGCCCGCGTGACCAAGTAGCGACCTTTCGTGTGGGCTGGGAGGGCCCCTGGGGACTCACGGTTGGTGATCATCGCAGACTGCGGGTGGGATCCAAGATATCACCCAGATACGCAGGGATCCACCCAGATATTACGAGATCACGCAGAGATTTAGAGCGCAGGGAGTACCCCTCCTTCGGCGGCATCGGCTCTGATGGTTGGGTAATATGCGTGTCACCGCGCTATAGTATACCGTGATCCAATATAACGGTAGCCAGATTGGGGATTCCCAGGTCAGTAGTTGTGTCAGGTCCGTCATATCCATTAAAATACAGGCGAACCGTAGTTGCGCTCGGTCCCGCACATGTTCTCCTCTCTCCGGCGGAAGGACACGGCTACCGTCACGGCGGGGTGATGTTCCCCTGCTTGCGCCAGAACGTGGAGAACAGGCTGCAGCACTATGGGGGAATCCCGTGTCGTAGCACCCGGGTTGCCCCCCGACGTACTTTAAATTGAAAGACGTGTTCACGAGTTGAGGCAAGGTTCAAGAGGCCACATTCGTACACTGTCGAAGGCATTTGCTCCACGCGGGCGGGGGCTTTGTCTCTAGGGGCGAGATGTTGGGGGCCTATACCGCCCGCACAATGTGGTGGTTGTGGCTTCATTCCAAGCTTGGGTAGGAATCTTTCTGAGGGTTCAGGAATGGTAGTATGAAGTCAGGATTCGGTATGCTGCTCTCGGTTCTCTTTTGAGATGTCCGACTCCACTGGTGCACACCTTCTGCGGTGGTCCTGGGTACAACTATCGAAGACACATACGTTCGCTCAAAGGTTTAATAGTACAATTATGTGACAGCGTCAGTACTGACTCGCACGCAAACCCAACAGCGTAAAAGGTCCAACACTTTATCTGATCATTTCTTGTAAATTATTCAGCGCAAACACACAGTGCAAATATGCATAGCGTGGCCTTCGCGCGATCCCCCGTCACTTTAACGTTAATGTTGCATTATTACTTTAGCGAAATACAACAATATTCTTGTAACGCATCAATTAAATAACAATATGCACACTTATCGCACGCTATAAGCCCTGACAACAGATCCGATAATCCTACAGCATGACGCTCTTCACCGTGCACACGAGGTTTGATCAATATGTTCAAGCAATAAACGACCCGTCAGCTCGTAAATTATAAAAGACCAGGAAAAATGTTTTGTGATGAGGTACGTTAATTTTCATGTTTTTTAGCCCGGGAATTTCCATTACTAAAACTGGAAAAATTATTTTTTGTTCTTAAATTATTCCATCAATATTGACCAATATTAATGTTTTATATTCTCTGAATAAATTGTTGTTATTAGACCTAATATAAAGTGTTATTATTAGCAAATAAATAATTGGCTTACAGTACATTACAAGAAAAGGAAATTTCTCAGTTTTTTTTGTTTTGTGTTTCTTCTCCAATAAAATTTGATTTTTATAACATTCACTTGCTTTTTACTTCCATGTTCCATAAGGAAATGGAAGTATGGTGATGGCGAAAAAAATCGTGTTCGAGATAAGTGCTGATTCTGATTGTACTACCCTCAAAACATGAAGAAAAGTCATTTTTCGAAAAGTGTGTGTGTGTCTGTCAGTCTGTCTGTGTGTAGATGTTTTTCTACGGCAAACGATAACAGCCGCAAATTCAAACAGAATCAAATAAATTTTTGCATACAGCCCTGAATTGTAGAGTTCTAAAGACCTATTGTTTTAGGTGAAGATCGGTTAAGGGAAAGGAGTAGTTTACCTGCAACGTTTTCTTTTAACAAGGGTAAATTTTCTTATGACGAATGATAACTGCCGCACATTCAAACAGAATCAAATATTTTGTGCATACGTTTCTGAATTGTTAAGTACTCAAGGTCTGTTCATTTTGGTGAAGATCGGTTAAGGGAAAGGGGTAGTTTACCTGCAACATTTTATGTTTTAACAACGATAATTTTTCTATGACGAACAATAACTACAGCACATTCAAACAGAATCAAATATTTTTTGTGTACGTCCCTGAATTGTAAAGGAATGAAGGTCTATTGATTTTGGTGAAGATCGGTTAAGGGAAAGGGGTAGTTTACCTGCCACGTTTTATGTTTTAACAAGAGTAATTGTTTCTATGACGAACGATAACTGCCGCACATTCAAAGAGAATCAAATAATGTTTTGCATGCATATCTGAATTGTAGAGTACTCAAGGCCTGTTGATTTTGGTGAAGATCAGTTAAGAGAAAGGGGTAGTTTACCTGCAACGTTTTATCGTTTTATGTGATAACAAGGGTAATTTTTTCTATGACGAACGATAACTGCCGTAAATTCAAACATAATCAAATAATTTTTTGCATACATCCCTAAATTGTAGAGAGCTCAAGGCCTGTTGATTTTGGTGAAGATCGGTTAAGGGAAAGGGGTAGTTTACCTGCAACATTTTATGTTGTAACAAAAGAAATTTTTTCATGACGAACGATAACTGCCGTAAATTCAAACAGAATCAAATATTTTTTTACATATGAGCCTGAGTTGTAGAGAACTCAAGGCCTATTGATTTTGGTGAAGATCGGTTACGGGGAAAGGGTAGTTTACCTGAAACATTTTTTGTTGTAACAAGAGTAAAGTACCGTACTTAATTTTGATAAATAAAGGTCCTGATAAGATCTTAAATAATCCACTGTAGAAACGCAGATGAAATACCTGTAAATGAAGAGGCTAGTTGAACGGGGTGGGGGTAATTTTCTATAAACGAAAATTATAGTTGAAGGGGGAGGGGATAATTTTTTTTATATATGTACTACGTTATAGGCAACAAAGAAGTAGTTTGTTGTTAAAATTCCTTCCCGGTCTGTTTGGCCGTAGACCAATGTTTTCTGCAAAACCAGACGTTTCGGCAGTGCCATCGACTTCCATCATCAGTGAAAATCGAGTACGATAACGTGAGATGGTATACGTTAGTGACCACAGTACTGTGGTTAAGGCTGAAGCAGTAAGTAGAAAGACATAGTTTCTATGGAAATATTTCATTTCGAAAATGATTTTAAATATAAATCTTAGAACATGGAAGTCATATATGGTTCTCCATACCGATATTTACTGAGACTCTACTCACATCAAATTTCTCAGAATTAAATTCTTTATAAACGGTATTACGTTACATTTATTTATAGGGAATTTAAACAAGTAAATATAGTAAGTATCACAAGTAAAAATCACACATCAAACCAAGAAAAGTGTGATTTTCGACACAAATTCTTTGAGATTTACGAATCGTTTCTAGAAACTGTCAGACAGAGTTCGGGACCCTCTTTTTTCACTTTCTCAGGTCAAAACCTTCACAAAATCGTCATATTTACGCTTTATTTTAAGTTCCAACAATTTCAGTAGCGTTTAATTGTAGCTTTGGAGAAGGAATCGAGGTGAAATGTTTCGCAAGCCATAAATCGAAAACGAAGCGTTTGTAGCGGTAAGTTAAGATTTCGTTTAGACGTGGCGGCTGAGAAACAGATGCGCAGCTATCAACACAGACTGTTGTCGGATCGAATTTCCTGACTTATATCCCCCTCAGTAATCGCCATTTCTCCCAAATTAGGTTCTTCACAAACGTTTTTTAGACGAGCATATCGTACACAAATACTATCGTCATAAGTATCTACGAAAAGAATGTGTTGCTTGTCACAACGTGTGACAAGGGTTGTTTCGCTTTCGGCTGTTGAGATATTGCGAACTGGAAACCACGTGGTTTTCAACCTCCCCAATGATAACGTGTGTCACTGAAATGTAGCTTTTCTCATACCGAATACTGTACAATTCTCCCCACGCAGGATTAATACTGCTATACATCACCGGAAAGGTACAAGGTACACAGCGAAAATGGTATCCACTTGCAGCGTTTATATTTTTGAGGGTTAAAACGACATACTCAGCCCTTCTAAAAATCAAAATCCTGGGTCAAAACAACAACACGAAACCCGCATGAAAAACGCATCACTCACGAAAGTATCAGAAAACATACGGACGCAAAAATGTATATACGTACATATTACTAATAATAAATAATACCTGTTTTTACAATATTTTTTATATGTTTACACTGCTAATGATGATAGTTAATACAGCAGACGCAGTGTAAACATAAAAAAAAATCGTTATGGAGAACCATATATATGACTTCCATGTTCTAATTAATTATAAAATAATTTTTAATACGTACACAAAAACTCAGAGAACGAAACCAAATATATCCGCATGCTTTTGGTAAAAACGCCGAGAAAGATAATCAGAACACGAATTGTACCTAGTTGTTAATATTTTAAAAATAAAGAATTAATTTGATTAAATTATCTTTTGTTTAAACAACGCGAAAGAAAGCGAAAACCACCCCGAGTTTGTTTTCTGTGACTTACTGAAAACGAACAATTATTTTGTTTACGTACCCGTGGTTACATAGCACGGAACGATATCAACTGTTAATATTTTATTGAAATTTTTAAGTTTTCGGTTGAATAAATTTATAAGATCAGTACAAAAAATTACCCCCTCCCCCTTCAACTATCCTTTTCATTTATAGGCATTTCATCTACCTTTCTACAGTGTATTTTCATGGACCTTCTTTACAAGATACTTTTTTTATCAAAATTAAGTAATTTACTATTGTTAAAACGTAAAACGTTGCAGGTAAACTACCCCTTCCCTTTAACACATCTCCACCAAATCAACAGGCCTTGTCCTCTACAACTCGAGCACATACGCAAAAAATTATTTGATTCTGTTGGAATTTGCGACAGTTACCGTTCGCCACAGAAAAAATTCTACTCAGACACTTTTCGGAAAATGACTTTTCTTCATGTTTTGAGAGTAGTACAATCAGAATCTGCCCTTATCTCGAAAACGATTTTTTTCGTAATCACCATATTTCCATTTACTTACGGAACATGGAAGTAAAAAATATTTCCCGTAAAAAAAAACAAGTACTATTTATTATTAATAATATGAATTACATAAGAATAATTGTGAGGAGATATAAATGTAATACGTATGTACGTACGGTTAGTCACAAGACTACATGACAAATACAGTACTTGCGATTATTCGCGTTCACGAGTTATACGGAACATAATAAACATAATGTTAGCGCCAAACATACCCAGCACACCAGGCACTGGTGCTTAACAAGCTATCCCAAATACTCACTCGACAACCGGAACATTTTTAAAGTTATCGATTTTACAGGAGTCGTCGACAACAAAAGACGTGGTGTGGGCGTGGGACGCTTAATCGCTGGCACCGAGATTTGTCTCATTTTACGCGTCGTTAGCGCAATCAGAAAGGGGTGAAATTTATACGTACACAAAAACTAAGGCAGACGGCTCTGTGACAAATCACTCCAGACAGTCGACCCGATCCGAGTCGCGTTACGCGGTGAATTACGAAAGAAAACATGGCGCTTTGCACGAAAACGTCTACCAAACAACACCGTGTCCTTTGCATTATTTTCAAACACTTTTATATTATTTACACAAAAGCGCAGATTATGTATTACAATGTGTTACAAGTGTTGTTTCTGTTCCAGATGTGGAGAACTATTAGTTGGACGCCCAGTGGTTTTCGACCTCACAACTCGTTATCTCATAACTTCTCTTACCCAATACTATATAAACCTAGTTCTCCAAACGTAGAATACTGTAGGGCAGTGGTTCCCAAACTTTTCAGTCCACGGACCCCCCCAAAAAATTAAATATTTCACGGACCCCGTCTGAGTTATGAAAAAAAATAAACAGTAAATATGATACACTCTTATATTTTAATTAAAATGTATTAAAATCAAAATACTCTTAACTTGCAAAATTATAATATTAATTATACCAAATATAGTTTAATATGAACAATGAAGCTGCTTTTGAACAATCAGCTCTGCAATATTGCGTTTAATGTTAGATAATTTCAATATTAAGTCACTCTCGTCATCAAGTTTATTTCTTAACTTTGCCAACCTCGGCTCCATCTTTCCAGCCACACGTCTCGAAATCCAGCTACTTAGGCGAAAAACCAGCTACACGGGAAAACATTTTACTTCGATACAGTGCTTATACGCGAGATACAGTGCTTACACGTGGATTAACACAGCACAATCAGTTGTGCGTCGATGCGACGCTCTAGTCAGTTCGGCTGACAAACAGATCTGCTGCACGACATGATTTAAATACATTATTAAAGCCATTAGTTTGAAATTACTTTTACAATTATAATTAGTTTGAACAAAAACAAAGTACTGGAATCTTCTACTAATTGCTTTAAGATTATAAAATTTAGATTTCAGAGCATACAAAATTTGAGAAAATTACTGTAGAGAAAATTAGTGGGGTCCGCGGACCACACTTTGGAAACCACTGCTGTAGGGTCTTTAGACTACAGTACTAAAACATTATAGAATAATTATCTTTAGTTTTTTTGTTTAATGCTGGTGCCATCATATTGTGAAGTACGACGATAGAGCGGTACATCTTGTTGCTAATAAAGTAGAAGTCTCCTTACTAAATGCCAATTATGCTCTTTCAATGGACGGAACGGAAAGTCTTTCTTCTTTAGTTATGTTGCGTATGTACCAATAAACGATCCGAGCACTGACTAATATGACTCAGAGAATGTGTGACAAAGAGAGAAAGAGGAACCAGCGAAGAGACAGAAGACTCGGAGAATTACAACTGTGCTTATTACCATTTCAATATTTAAGTGTTCCAGTTTCACAGAGCAAACAAGTATTTATTTACAATGTACTCATATATTTAAATTTGGATCTCACAGTTAATGCTTTTTTAACAGAACGATTATTTCGAAGTATTTCATGCACTCCTGTCATTTTTTTTTAGAACGAACATTACCTATAAAAATTTCTTTAAAGAATAATAGTAAATTTATCTATTGCCGTAAACTAAATCAGATGATTATAAACAGCCCATACTGTTCTTGCAAGCTTGGAGTGCCCCCTTTGGTCTCTCCCCTAGGTACGCCTATGCAAACACTGCTGAATACTGTAGAACCCCCCAGTTTATACGACCAGAACATTGTAAGACCTCTGTATTAGACGCCTCGGAACACTAAAGGACCCCCCCCCCCACCGTTATACTGTGCAGAATTCTGTATTATTCTACGAAAAACATTCTACATCTACACACATTATAATGTACAGACCATTTATACGCTTCAAATCTATGTTACCCTGTATTCACTGGTTAGAACGTTTCATTGCAGTATGTTTAATGAACTCTCGCCAGCTTTCGTCACTGCCCATACTTCAGCTAGGAAACTTGTAACGAGGACAAATTGTTATTGAACGAGGCAGGCGAGGCTCAGTTTTTACTCGACCATTTGGCATTTAATTGTCTGTCTGTCTATCTACTTGGAGTACGTCTGACGATAACCTTTGAACGCATCAACCGATTTTCGTGTAAACGTCGCACGCAGAAATATTATTACCCATACTTTTACCCTGCAGAAATGTTTTTGAGACTGATCCTCCCCAAAAATAGGGGGACGGGAGGCAAAAATGTGAGGGTAAAAACTGTAAAAACAGAATCGCTAAAGCCCATGTATGCTCCCAAATTGTGGAAGTTTTAACCACAATTTGACTATAATGTTCATTTTTTAAAATTTCAGAATTCACAGACCGCAGGGCCCAAAAAGAGGGGGAAAATTTGATAAAATCGAAAAATTTAATGTGGCGTACCACACTAAAGGAAATTTTAACTAACATCTGAATGCATTGTTAAGTTTTGAAATTTCAAAATTTTGGGGACACCAGAGCTCAAAAAAGAGATGAGAAATTTGAAAAAAATTCAACAGGGTGTCAGACTGAAAGGAACTGTAACCCAAATCTGAATCTTTCTAATCTTTCGTATTTATTGTATGACTGTGTCCCTAGAACTGTTAATATTACTATACAAGTACCAGAGTAATCGGGATTTTTTAATTTTTTTCTATAATTGAAAAATTAACTAATATCAAAATTTATGTAATAATAAACGTACTTCATTCAAAATAGTGAGCGAGTTCCGCAATTCAGAGAGTATACAAGTTATTAAGTAAACATTCTAAAGCAGAGCCGGGATATTTCTTTCCAAATCCAAGAGAGAAACACAAACATACACTATGGCGCAAACTTGCAGTGAACCAGAGGGAGAGCATCGAGTCAAACTACTTATCACGAAGTGACTCGTTTCACAGTCTGCTTGGTACACAACGAAAAGGGTTGAAATTCGTACGTAAACAGACAGCAACGCAAACAGAGCGCTAACTACGACAAATTATATCCGAACGTCTGACTGGATCCTAATTCTCGGGCGCTGGCTGTTAATTACACGAATTAAATCTAATTTATACGAGAATACAATCAGACGAGAGTGAAATTTTATAATCGTTGTTTAAAGAAGCGAGAGAATTCACTGATGCATGAAGGTCACGAAAGGAACACGGGCAGTATTACTAGAGTTTCTCCACTGCACTACGTTCCGCTGCATGCGGTCGCGTATTAAATTAATCCAGACGGGAAGTGCTATTAGTCTACGTTTTACAAAATTTGTATCTCTCGTGTGTCCTCAATCTTACGGACGGGTGAGTGGTTACTTATTTTCGCTTCAGAATTTCTTACCGATTACCATTCTTTTGTTCGACAATACACTTTGTATATTTTAAAAGTTATTTTCTCAAAGAGAAAGTTATTCTCTACACCTATGCGACGCGGGACGTGGTGTTTTTTTTAAGTTTAACAGTGATCAGCTTCCTACATGTGATTAAGTACAGGAATGTGTGATCACATCATCACAGTAACTGTACTGTGTCGCGATAAGGGCTATCACGCGAGAAGAAACTGAGATTGCGTATGCCCTAACAGTCATTCCGAAAGTAAAATATCGGTATGGAGAACCATACATGACTTCCATATTCTAAGATTTATATTTAAATCTTAATATCGCCTGCCAAGCGCGATATATTTTCTCTTATACATGATTTACATTAAAATTAAAAATTTTAATTTTATTGCCTGGCAACAAAATTATTTTATTTTTAACAATTACCATTGTTTGAAAAAGTTTAAATAAATTTTCAAGTACTTTACTCTTGTTAAAACGTAAAAGGTTGCAGGTAAACTACCCCTTCCCCTTAACCGATCTTCACCAAAATCGAAAGTCCTTGAGACCTCTACAATTCAGGGACGTATGCAAAAAATTATTTGATTCTGTTTGAATTTGCGGCAGTTATCGTTTGCCATAGAAAATACGCTTGATAAAAAAACGTTGCAGGTAAACTACCCCTTCCCCTTAACCGATCTTCACCAAAAACAATAGGTCTTGAGTACTCTACAAATCAGGGCTGTATGCAAAACATTATTTGATTCTGTTTGAATTTGCGGCTGTTATCGTTTGCCATAGAAAATACCCTTGTTAAAAAAACGTTGCAGGTAAACTACCCCTTTCCCTCAACCGATCTTCACCAAAAACAATAGGTCTTGAGAACTCTACAATTTAGGGCAGTATGCAAATAATCTTTTGATTCTGTTTGAATTTGCGGCTTTTATCGTTTGCCATAGGAAATACCCTTGTTAAGACATAAAACGTTACAGGTAAACTACCCCTTACTCCTAACCGATCTTCACCAAAAACAATAGGTCTTGAGAACTCTACAATTCAGGGCTGTATACGAAACATTATTTAATTCTGTTTGAATTTGCGGCTGTTATCGTTTGCCATAGAAAAAAAATCCACACACACACACACACACACACACACACACACACACACATTTCGGAAAACGACTTTTTTTCATGTTTTGAGCGTAGTACAATCAGAATCTGCAATAATCTCGAACACGATTTTTTTTGCCATCACCATACTTCCATTCCTTAAGGAATATGGAAGTAAAATATCGGTATGGAGAACCATACATGACTTCCATATTCTAAGATTTATTTTTAAAATCATTTTCGAAATGAAATATTACCATAGAAACTACTTCTTTCTACTTACTGCTTCAGCCTTAACCACAGTACTGTGGTCATTAACATATACGGTACCACCTCACGTTATCGCACTCGATTTTCACTGATGATGGAAGTCAATGGCATTGCCGAAACGTCTGGTTTTGTAGAAAACATTGGACTACGGCCAAATATCCCGGGAAGGAATTTTAACAAAAACTACTTCTTTGTTGCCGATAACGTTGTACACATATATATAAAAAATATGCATAAAATTAATGGCTTGTATAAGTTAATGATTGATCTCCATTAAGTAGTGCTCAAGTTTCCAAAGTTTTAATATTATGATGTCCGTAATTAAAACATCAGAGCAGGTTTAGTGTGTATGAGGGTTCACCGTGGACAAAAATTTTTAACATTTCCTATTGAGCGTTGCTTAGAATAAACTGCGAATCTACAGTGTACGTTTCACAGAACAAACACACGGAAAAGAAGGAGCGCTCCGAAGTCACTCATGGACCCTCAGCATCTTGCAGAGGGTTCATTCCCTAAAGACGAAAAGTCTGTCTATGAATCGTTCCTCTGTAAACACGTGCAGTTACACTGCCCAGCGATCCACAGGAAGCAAATCGCTATCCACGCTGGACACTTTTTCGGCTTGCATGCGTTATGTTGGTATGGGTTCAGCACTTTCCATTTAAAAACCGTGCAAATGTAAGAAAATAAACATGAATGAGGCCAGAAATAACGCGAATTGTGTGTGTGTGTGTGTGTGTGTGTGTGTGTGTGTGTGTGTGTGTGTGTGTGTGTGTGTGTGTGTGTGTGTGTGTTCCCTGCCTTTTTATTGCGGTAGTGATAATAATAAAATGGAAACGTAAACAGTACATAACTGAGATATGCTTGCCTGCCACGCACGATATATTTTCTCTTATACATGACTAGCAGAATACCCGTGCTTCGCTACGGAGTTTCACGTTGTACGTAATGAAAATGATAGTTTAATTAATAAAGTTTAATTAAAGTAGGCTTCTTAAAAATAAATAGCTGTTGCCCACAACTTCGTTCGCGTGGTCTTCAATTTAATGCGATAATATATTTAGAACAGAATCTATTCTATTGGGTTGCCATAGTAACCAGATCTAATAGTTTTTTAAGACCGCAAAGGACCCCCCAGAGGATCTTATCGAAAAAACACCTGTCCTATGTTGGTTCTCCCGTTGCGTAAAATATTTGTGCCAAAGTTTGGTTGAAATCGGTCCAGTGGTTTAGGAGGCCATGTGGAAGACCCCAAAGAACCCCCAAAAGGACCCCATCGAAAAAACACCTATCCTATGTTGGTTCTCCCATTGCGTAAAATATTTGTGCCAAGTTTGGTTGAAATCGGTACAGTGGTTTAGGAGGAGATGTGGAAGAAACCTTCGCGGACGTGCGCACAACTCACCGAAGTTTCATCGCAATCGGACGAATGGTATGGGAACGCATACGGGACAAACAAAGAAACATTCATTTATATATATAAGATGTAAACTATACCACTTACTTGACATAAACCGTGATAGCTAAGCTAATGTACAACATATATGTATTAATTATACACATAAATGTTCCTCGATAGACACTATCTATTGGCGAAAACTTGAATAAAATCCGTTCAGTACTTCCTGAGATTAGCGATTTCAAACACAGAGAGAAAACGCACCGACTTTACTTTATACTATGTACAGATTTACATTAAAATGAAAAAATTATAATTTTATTGCCTGGCAACAAAATTATTTTATTTTAACAATTACCATTGTTTGAAAAAGTTTAAATGAATTTTCATGTACTTTACTCTTGTTAAAACGTAAAAGGTTGCAGGTAAACTACCCCTTCCCCTTAACCGATCTTCACCAAAATCAAAAGGCCTTGAGTCCTCTACAATTCAGTGACGTATGCAAAAAATTATTTGATTCTGTTTTAATTTGCGGCTGTTACCGTTCGTCATAGAAAATACGCTTGATAAAAAAACGTTGCAGGTAAACTACCCCTTCCCCTCAACCGATCTTCACCAAAAACAATAGGTCTTGAGTACTCTACAAATCAGGGCTGTATGCAAAAAATTATTTGATTCTGTTTGAATTTGCGGCTGTTATCGTTTGCCATAGAAAATACCCTTGTTAAAAAAACGCTGCAGGTAAACTACCCCTTTCCCTCAACCGATCTTCACCAAAAACAATAGGTCTTGAGAAATCTGCAATTTAGGGCTGTATGCAAATAATCTTTTGATTCTGTTTGAATTTGCGGCTGTTATCGTTTGCCATAGGAAATACCCTTGTTAAAACATAAAACGTTACAGGTAAACTACCCCTTTCCCTTAACCGATCTTCACCAAAAACAATAGGTCTTGAGAACTCTACAATTCAGGGCTGTATGCGAAACATTATTTGATTCTGTTTGAATTTGCGGCTGTTATCGTTTGCCAAAAAAAAAAAATTTCCCTTGATTAAAAAAAAACCGTTGCAGGTAAACTACCCCTTTCCCTCAACCGATCTTCACCAAAAACAATAGGTCGTGAGTACTCTACAAATCAAGGCGGTATGCAAAAAATTATTTGATTCTGTTTGAATTTGCGGCAGTTATCGTTTGCCATAGAAAAAAAATCTACAGACACACAGACACACACACACACACACACACACACACACACACACACACACACACACACACACAGACAGACACACACACAGACACTTTTCGGAAAACGACTTTTTTTCATGTTTTGAGTGTAGTAGAATCAGAATCTGCAATAATCTCGAACACGATTTTTTTTGCCATCACCATACTTCCATTCCTTAAGGAATATGGAAGTAAAATCATTCAGTGCACGATCCACGTGAAGTGAGTACTTATCCCAAATAAATTTTATACTTCTTACTTTTAGACAAACATGCACAATTCAGATTAAAACACTTTTAGATGAAAACAACCTTACCAAACGTTACGAGTAGACACGTATTCAGATTAGGCCCTATTTATATTACAACAAAATTACTAGCCATTACGAGTAGACTCGTATTTCGGAACCAGGATGTTAGACAAACTAATGTTTGCAGGTTGGGAAGTAGTTTGCTTACGTAACTTCAGTTTTGCCCCTTTACTGCGAAAACTCCCTTCGCGCAGAACAGTATTATATCACCGTCGTATCTCTCATACCTGAAAACATTAGCTCAACCACTTCTCAACATTCTTTGCTTACAAACGTTACTACTAACCCTTAGTAAAAACTATATATGTGCAAAAATAATTATGTCAAACATTTAAACTGATGGGAATATGACAATTCGTACGCTACAAACAGCGATGAACTACACCCCAAAGCGAGTCACGTGCTATTAGGAAGCAGACTTCACCAAAAGAGACTACCTACGCAGCCGAACGACGAGTCGACACGTGCCAGATTACAGTGTGTCGACAGGTATCATAATGCGAAAAAGTATGATTTACCTTCGTGCACCGGTCGCTGGAACTAGGTATTTCCACCCATTCTACAATCTTTTCCAATACTTTCGTTTATCTATACCTAGTTTTTTATCAGACAGTGAATGAGTATTGTGAGACCACTTGCTTCATATCACTTGAAAATGCCCCCATTGTAGTGGTGTGGAACAAGCTTCAGCAGCTGGGTTATTGGGGGGGGGGGGGTCATCTTTTAGTGTTTACTGATTGACTTGCTGATACACTTTTGTTCACCTTATTTCCATTTTCACTTCTTGAATGTCTCTGTTTTAAATATTTGAAATCGTTATTTATTTTCACACCTTCTGAGCAGTCCTGTAAATTCAGCATATTGTACTAATGAGATTACTCAATCGATTTTAATATAATTATTAATTCTACTTGCTGTATTCGTAACTCAATTCCATCCTGTCTTTCCATTAGGTAAATTATTTCCTGTATTACATATTAAACGAAAGTTCACATTATTCTGCTTTACTTTTGTTTTTAGCTGACTCTGTTTGCTATATTTAATGCCAATCATACGAGCACAAACGATTAACTTGTACATAAACAATCATTGAAAATGTTCTGTTTTCTTAGTCGCATGACTTACTAATGAAGTCTGGTCACTTTGATAAAGCTGACTATGCACAAACCATCCCCCCTGGACGTCATGACGGACAGCAAGTCAAAAACGACAGTGCGTAGATTTGACATCCATCCGCACGTCGTGTATTTTTTGAAAGATGTGCACGACGAAAAATGAGTCCAGCAAGACCATCAGCTCAAGGCTAATGACGTGCGGATGGATCGTGTGTAGTGTTGACGGATGTCAAGAAATCGTGCATGTTTGATCATGCAAACGCTTGTCTATCAAATCGTCATTTTCGAGCAAGTACAGTACATGTTTTTAGAGCACATTCGTTTAATAAATGTTTACTGTTTAATTTTACTTTCATTCTTTCTTTAGTTTATATTTTTAATAAGTAATGATTCAGTTAAATTTCAGTTTAATATTTAGTTTAGTTTATTATTCGTTTACATAATACATTCAAATATCATTAACAGTTATTATTTTTAATATTGTTATTATTAATTTGTTTTAATTACAATTTATAATGGGCCGTGAAATAACATCAAAATTTATCGAAAAATATAAATTAAATAGATGTCTGTGGGACGTATCCTATCAACGAGAACATCTGACACGCTGAACGAGTTGCACGACAGTATGGTGCGCACATCCATTACCGACGTCGGGCATGCTGGACAGCGGCGATGGTTAGTGCGTGACCGGCTTAACTTTCTAAACTTGACCTGAAGCCAGTACTCAGATTTATACGGGGGTCAGGATAGAGAACTCCCTTAGAAATCGTGTCGCTGTGTATTCACTCGATTTATGAAGGGGCAGTGGGCCGTCCTCACCGTGCAGCTCAAGTCTGCACAACTGTGTGGAAAGCCTGCCTTTTATCCCAAGGGGATGGCACAGCCTTATAGTACCGGCGGGACTAATTATTCTCAAAGGAGTATGTAACAATTCTACTAAGGAAAAATGAACATTTCCTTTAATTGCTGACAATGCGGTCAGTCAGACATAAATCGGTTACTCTTTCCGGTTAAAAAATCAGATTCAGTTCCACTTGGTCCATTTCCAAATAAACGTGAGAATTGTAATTCTATATTTTTACACATTCAGTCCCCACAAATAAATCTTTTTACGCTTTTTACCAGATCATAAAATGCAAAAGCTATGGAATCAAGAACAAGTCTGGAATATTGAAAGTGATAGTATAGTACATCAAATAACCAGCTTATTACAAAGATCATGAGTAGAAGCGTCAGGAGAAATTATGTACCGTCAGTGACATTATAAATCCGAATTAAATCATCAGAACCACAAAATAACCGACTACGTATAATAAAAAAATTTTTGGACGTGAAATACAAACAGTAACCAAAGGACGGAGTGCTATATTATGTATTTGAACGTAAGGCGCTGAAGAAGATATACAGAGAGGGTGTTCCACGAAGAATGGGACATGCATCAGGAATGCATTCTACAGGCTGAAATAAAGAAGAAATTTCATATAAACATAGGTTCGAAAACGCTTAGTTTTTTTACTTATGGCTTGCGGAAAAGTTTACCTTGATTTCTGCTCCAAGGCTAAAATTAAGGCCTATTGAAATTCTTGGAACTTACAAAGTGTAAAGTTGACGGTTTCATATGGTTTCTGGCCTGAAAAAGTGAAAAAAGAGGGTTCCAGAACTCTGTCTTGACTAGTTTTATAGAAATATTTCATAAGTATCAAAAAATTGGTGTCGAAACAAAAATTTTTAGGTTTGATGTGAATTTACTTGTTTAAATAAACGTAAATTTGTAATACAATTTGTAGAGAATTTAATTATGAGAAATTTGTTGTAAATAAAGTTAATAAAAATGTATTTCTGAAGTATGTCCCATTCCACGTGGGACACCAGTATGGTCCTATAAAAGAAAACAGAAAACAATGAATGGTGTATATAACTGAGGAATAAGACTACAAATATAGAGCTTACGGTACAGTGGAATTTTTAAAAAACACAACAGCAAAGTTGTACACGGCGTGAATGGACGACGACCGGATACCGTAAAGGGGTGATTGAGTACTACACAGTTACTGGATACTACATGCAGACGGAGAACAAGGCTCCACACGTGAGGTAATGCAACAGGAAAGTACATAAAACTTCTTGGTGTTGGAAACTGGCAGGCCGGCAGCGCAGGATCGGGACGAATAGAGGTGTAGTAGAAAGACGAAGATCAAGTGATGAAAGATCAAGTGTAGAAAGACCAGTGATGGGCTGTAGAATCACCACAACAAGAAGAAGATAAAGTAAAATTGTAACTTTTATCTACGAAATCTATCAGTTGTTTTCGTGCAGCCACTTTTGTTTTCTTGGCTGTCGCGTGACCTATCTCTGACCCCAGACAAGTCCGTCAAAGTATTTTGGGAGAGACAACCAGGACAGGCTATCAACATGGTAATGTGGAATACAAAGATGATAACGTAGTAGCCAGTGCTCGCTACACCGCCATTATGATATCGTGATAATTAACGCAGGTATCCTTTTCCACAAGAAAACGTGCTGATTTTATGGCTGTGTCTCGCAATCAAACCGAAGGCTACATATCTCTTGCCGATATCCCCATTATAATAATACGAAACGAGCCTCAACAGCTGGACGGACTACACGAGTTTAACTCGTATATGTTCACAGGTTTCCTTCGTGAGATTTGGTCGAGCCCAGGCAGCTGTACTCAATGCACTGGCATCGCCTATAAAACGTTACAAAAGTCGTCTTATGTAACACGGTGAGAAATTCAGTTCACCGCTATCAGTTATCTGGACGTGAACAACTCACAAACATTACATAACACAGACGCCCACGTACGGAGTACACGTGCCGCCGTGTATTTTGACAGCGACGGCTGCCTGGGAATGAACAGAGTTCTCTCCGTCTCCGTCCGTCCTGTTATGACTCACAGGCCACGTGCTCAGCAAACACGATTACTTTCACCGACACAATGACAGGCGGGATTATAACGATCGGTAAATCGGCGGGAGCAACGAATCTTAAACTAAGTTCAACGGTCACAAAAGAAAGAATAAAACACTATCAATTCGATTTTTAATTAAACTATTTAAAACTTGGTGGTCAGAGCATCGGTTCGTAGTGTAACACTGCCATATAATTTGACAGACATACTGTTATTAGTATCCTAGTCACTTTTTTATTTATAAATTAATAGAATCACCTGAGATCCGTCGTGTGACTTCGTTTTTCGTTAAAATGACGCGTTTCGAAACATGTGTTCATCGTAAGAGTTTTAAATTAGATGTGAAATCAGTGTATGATTGCTTGAAATTAAATGTCGTGCGTAGTTAGATTTTATGTTGTTTAGTGAGGTCTGATTTTTCAAATTATGTTTCGGTTATGATGAGTTAAACGCTATAAAATATATAGATTTGGCTAATGGTTACAACAGCTCATTAGTTGATAACCTTCTCAAAAAAATATAAAAATAGGAGGTTAAATCCTCAAGGAGGAAAATACGTAAAACCAACGTTTGTTGCAACCACTTATACTGATATAATGCCACAAATTTTAACCTACACGTTAAGTAAAATCAACATCACTACAAATTTCAAGACAAATAACAGTATTCTGAAAATACTCCGCCATTATATCACACCATTAGAGATGAAAACAGGTGTTCGTAAACTGTCGTGTGATGATTGCAATTGTTTTTATATCGGCCAAACCGGGAGGGGTTTCCTACACAGATTTAACGAACACGCGCCGACACATACTTTGAAAAATCAGACTTCACTAAATAACATAAAATCTAAGTACGCACGACTTTTAATTTCAAGCAATCATAGTTATACTGATTTCACATCTAATTTAAAAGCCTTACGTTTTTGCAATAAAGGCCAATACATGAACCCTTTGGAGGAGTTCGAAGTTTACAAAGCTTACAATATCATACACAGTCGGGATTTCATATTGAATGATCATTTGTTTTCTTGGATTTCGTTGCCTATGACGTGTCCGTTACTTAACTACATATAATTAATTCACTACCGACTCGCAACACTAAGTTTTTTTATAGGTAAACATGTAAAAGTTTTACTTTATAGCCTGAACAGGTTTTCGCTTTTAAAAGGCTTCTTCAGAGGCTGCCGTTGGGAGCACTGTCTGTCTTGTTGTTGGCGACGGTATTGACTTTTGAAAGATCGATGTTGTCTGTGTGGGGTGTGATATGTTCGAATAATGCGGATTTGAATTGTGTCTGTTCGTTTAGGATGTCGTTTTTATGTGTTTTCGTGTGTTTGTATACGCATTTCCAGTTGTTCTAGAGTGTCTAGTTTTCGGCCTTTTGTGTGTACGTGTAAACATTGACAATAACATGGACATTCTACACGTACAAACAAAACGCCGAAAACTAGACACTCTAGAACAATTGGAAATATACAAACACACGAAAACACATAAAAACGACATCCTAAACGAACGGACACAATTCAAATCCGCATTATTCGAACATATCACCACCCCACACGCACAACATCGATCTTTCAAAAGTCGATACCGTCGCCAACAACAAGACGGACAGTGCTCCCAACGGCAGCCTCTGAAGAAGCTTTTTAAAAGCGAAAACCGGTTCAGGCTATAAGGTAAAACTTTTACGTGTTTACCTATAAAAAAACACTGTATTCCGAGTCGGTAATGAATTAATTATAAATCACTTGAACTTTAAATCGAGCCCGCTGTACGACACACCCTTGAACTTGCACAAACGTTCATAGATAACTTCAGTATCCGATCGACCTTCAAAGGGTGCGCAACTGTACGAACGTGTGTGTGTATAAAGTGATGTGATTTTTAACAATTAACGACCTGAACCGAGCGATTTATATCTCAAGATGGAACATATGTTCCGAAACGCGTGTTTTAACGCAAAAACGAAGTCACACGACGGATCTCAGGTGATTCTATTAATTTATACTCCGATATAAACTAAATACATTCATTTAATTGTCTACTTAGGTTTAGAAAAAAAACCTGAACAGGAAAAAACTCTAAAACATTTCGAAATAACCCGAGGCAATGGTGATGTGATACCAGGTCTAAGTACTGGCCTGTTTATACACGATGTTGCGCTAAAGCCTAAAGACTAAGATGTCGTACCTAAGGATTAAGAATGAAGGCAGTCATTCGAAGGGAAGAGAATCTACAGACGACACAAGGTAAGCGAATAATAGCAATGATGATATGAGAAAAGGAAAATGCTAGTTTTTTCTTTTTTAATGAACTAGCACGATCAGGACTGGAATCGAGAGAAACAAGTCAATCGAGCAAGTTCACAACTTGAGAGCACTCTTTCCTATAGTCATGTTATCAATGCGATCAAGGGTGAATACAGTTATGTGAGGTTTGGTTAAAAAGTTGATGCGATGTTGTTTATCTGTATGAACATACGGATCTATATTTAATGTTGAGCTTGTATGTATTTATATTTTCCGATTCAAAGTAATCTCCATCGGATATAACACTCTTACGCCAATGTTCTTACAGTTTTCGAACTGAAATGGAATGCAGAAGGCATTTATTAGAATAAACTTAAGGAAGATCAGCGATGTTCGTATTATCACAAGTCGCAAAACGACTTACTACCTGATCTTCTGTGTGGAATGCCCTGTTCTGTGTATACGCCGATGCACGGTTGCGATATCATTGAGACGTTATTGACCAAAACATCTTGATCATGAAACGAAGAATGAATTGGTACGTTATCGTCATCTAATTTCTAAAAATTGTCCTTTCGTATATATGGTAGTTTTGTACGAATAATACTATGTAACTGACCGTAAACTGCACATATAGTACTCTTTATTAAACACAGTAGCCAACACATTGTTAATTGTAATAATTTAATGAATACAATAACATCATCTTCACTTCATCTTCAACTGATTCGCTACCATCTTGGAGTATCTGTAACGTTTGTTAACCGCTCACAGACTCACCCAAAGCTTTCTGAAATACGTTCTGTCTCATTATTTATACAAAATTTAATGCAAGTTATCTGATCTTGTATTGTAAAACGTTACAAAATCATCTGACAACTGGGAAATTTTGTATAACTGGGCAAAACTGTATAATAATTTTGTATAAGTACAAGATCAATTTGCTCTTATTCTCTTGAAATATTCCACCCATTTTTTATGGACCGAATAGGCTGCAGAACAACTCAATTTGAAGTTGCTTCAAAACAAACGGCTTTACGTCAGAATATTGATCGTACAACTCGAGCACCCCTGTTATGAAAATATGTCACTATCTGTTCTACCTTAGGCCAACCACGTTCTTTTTACGGTCCAGCCAATCAAAAAATACCGAATAACTGAAAGTGTTTTATCTCAACTGTTCTGACAATACGTGCAGTCTATTATCCTTACTACAGTAGCCATATCCTGTCCAATTCGTATTTCGGTAACAGTAGCGTTACTCAACCAGCCCTCTATATGGTAACCCAAGAACAATTGTTCCCAAACGTTTTGAGCTCACGGATCCTAAAATGGCCAAATAAATTTGGCCCCTCCCAATAAACTATTTGTACGCAATACGTAATTCCATTTTCATATATTCAGTGTTGCTACTACCAACGGTAACGCATGTATTCTGTGGTTATTTATACAGGGACCCATAACTTGAATCTCTTCGTTTTTCTTTCAGATCTTTTATTTAGTAGAAAATTATTGTTTTTTTTTGTCAAGCTGAAAGGTATGTGCTACCCCTAAACAAACGATTGCTCTCGACACTCCGATTGGAGTCACGGTTACCCATCTAACTTCCAAAACGCCATCGTTGTGACCCCTTTATGTCCCTTGCTTCTATCACTCTCAATGTAGTAACTTTAGGTATACAACGTTGAAAACGACCACGAACAGCAGAGAACAAATATTTTTGACTCACTTGTGACACTTATAGGAGAAAGTCACGTGACGAGAGGCAACTGTGTGGAAGGAATCATTCACTCGCCGAACACGGTATGTGAAGTATACAGTGTGCCGTTGATTAAGAAGGGAAGAAAAGCAGTAAGATAGAGGAAGTGGGGGAGGGAGGAATCTTATTTCTCCACCCTGGGCGTACTTAAATCAGTGATGGCTTTTTTCAAAGTTGTCAGGCTATACATGACAACTTCGATCACATCGCCTAGCCAAATGCTCATCTATCTATCGAAAGGCCATCCACACCCATATTTTCTTCGATACATACACATTTGTGTGCACACGATGGTACGCTATAGGTTACATATAAAACGAATCACGTATATCATTGCTAACAGTACACAACATACAAAACTTTGGAACAGACTGTTCACCGATTTTAGGTAAGCAGTAAACATACTGTATGCTCTAGGTGGCTGGCACACTACAGTAATTACGCGCACAATAAATGTTTTTCAGATCGATTACAAACCGGTTTGTGACTACCGGCCTCCACCGTTATATCATCGTGACTTCATCCTGTTGCTGTTCCATACTGCAACTCTCCAAAGCTACTACGTAGTTCTGATGACTCTCAGGTCTTTACGGACACTGCGTACCTTCAGTGGCCCAGCTTATTATTTTATGAGGGAGGGTAAGGTGTGTTTGCAATTTTCTCGTATAAAGTAGGCCTACATACACGATAGGTCTACTCAATTCACACACTAGGAACTATCACACACAAGCTGTTACACAACAGATGTTAACATTAAAAACATTTCAGATGGTGAAAATAAATAAACATTTGAGACACCTTATCTTCATCTTCTTCACTTCCAAGGCTCAGGCAGAACTGCCTGTTCCGTTTTCAAAGGATTTGGGCGATATTATTCTGTCCATCTCTTCCTCAACGTCTCTCACAATTCGGTTTATATTTCTTTACTTGTTGTGGTATACTTTGCTCAGGTATTCTGTCTACACGTTCTCTCCATGTTGTTCTAAAATCGTCTATTATACTGTTAAAATTTTTTTATTCAATTCAGTCCTTACATTTACGTTTCTAAATCCGTCCAATCGTGTGTAAGCTTTCACTGTCCTACGCGATTTCATTTCTGATGTCTGAGTTCGGCTTATATGCCTTTTTGTAAAAACCCAGGTTTCACTGCCATAGAGTAGAATCGGAATTGTCATGATTTTATATAGTTTTAATTTTGTTTTCTTCGTAACTTTGTTTCTTAGAGTCCTGTGTTTATACCTCCGCGTACGTATTGAAATCTGTTGAGTTTGTTGTCTTTATGTCGATCATGGTGATAACTTTTTTGATTACCTAAATAATTAAAGCTATTAACGGAAAACTCGTGTTGTTAAATGTAAAAATAATAATTTATTAATAAACGAGCCTACATACAGTACTGCCAAGTATGGTAATTTCTTTGAATATTTTAAACCACATATTCAAAAATGTATGTTAAACATTTTATGTAAAACATATGATTGTACGATAATTTGGATTATACAGGGTGTCCCGGGAGGAGAGGGAAATAATTTGAGAAATGGTTCTATAGTGTAAAAGAAGAAAAAAGTTCATATAAACATATGTCCGGAAACGCTTTGTAAGCGAGTTACGGCTAGCGAAAGATTTCGCCCGGGTTTCGGTTCCCCCGGGTAAATGAAGACTTTCTGAAATTCTGGGAAGGTAAATTAAGGGGCGAATTCTGTTGTTTCTTATGGTTTTTAACCTGAAAAATCGAATAAAACAGGTCGCAGAACTGTATCTCCCATAACTTTCATGATATCTGACGTAAAACAGAAAAATCTTTGCCTAAAAACAAATTTTTTTTATCAGGTCAAAAACCATAAGAAACAACAGAATTCGCCCCTTAATTTACCTTCCCAGAATTTCAGAAAGTCTTCATTTACCCGGGGGAACCGAAACCCGGGCGAAATCTTTCGCTAGCCGTAACTCGCTTACAAAGCGTTTCCGGACATATGTTTATATGAACGTTTTTTCTTCTTTTACACTATAGAACCATTTCTCAAATTATTTCCATCTCCACCCGGGACACCCTGTATATCTTAATCAACAGATACAAATAGCTGATCAAAATTAACGCAATACCGGATAATTAAATCAAACAAAATACTTTCAGTATACGTTACTTCATTTTTACGTTACTCTCATGATGTAGAGCACTACAGGTGTTCAATGAAATGTATGTCAGTAAAGAAAATACATTAAATACGATAAATTATGTTATGAAAAAACAAAATTATATAAACATGTAAGAAAAGTCAAATAATTATTTTACACACAACTGTTTACAGCTGTCGTCGGCTCTCGGTTCATAGTATCTGTCCATTTCTGTCTTTCCAATCCTGATCCACAAATTCCCTTTACTCGCCATAGCCACATTAACTTCGTTCCTTCACGTTCTTGTGCCGGGCTCTAATTCCATACGCGAACAGTTATGACATATGACTAAATGCCTTCATACCAGCGCAATCGTTAGGCTTCTACAGTGTCCATATAACCCAAACGAATTCCCGTTTCGTCTCTCACGACACGGCACCGAAGTCTATCTGCGTTGTTTCGTGCAATGTCTTCTAAAATAGTTCATCTCTGCTGCCTTTACTTTGGCCGTATTTTTGTTAATGTTACGTAATTCTAAACCATACGGTGCTATGCTATCCACATTTGATACATAAAAACTATTTTAGTACCTTTCGTTACCATTCCACCTCATAATACACCGTGTAATTGCATACTTCCGGGCTGTTTCTTTTTGCCACTCCGGTATTCATTCCGCCGTTGGAAGAAACCTTCGTGCCCAAGTACTTTCGAGGTCTGTCCAGAACGTATCCAACCATGTAATATTAAAAAAAAAAAAACTGCTTACTTAGCACAATGGGACCTTAGTCGCTTTCGAACTAAGTCGCTATACTCCGTGGGCTGTCACTTAATTATCTCTTCCACTCCTCGTAACAGTCTGAAACGTCCTCTTTCGCAATCGCCAACAGCTGCTTCATCGTATTCTCATGAATCTCAAGCACCGTTTGAAATGTCCAAAGCGGTGACTTTAGCTTTGGAAAGACCCAGGAAGCCGGAGGGTGGCCGACCAACCTGTGTGACACGATGTTTCGCCATGAAATCCTGTAGCAGGCACGCAGAAAATGCAGGTGCATTGTCACAGTCACTTCCCGAAAGCGGGGTCTGACGGAAGCCTGACTTCACCCGTGTGCGCAATCCAAGGTCTCCTCCGATTGGCTATGCAGTTTTGTGAAGGTCACTTGATGCATTATCGAAATATTCAAAACGGCTAGATATTTCGTACACGTATACCTTACTGGAATTTTATGCGATACTAGCAATTCTGAAATCAACTCTCTCCGGTCTGCAACTACCGAGACGACTTCCGTTTCTTCCATTTTGACCTTTCTTCGTTTCTTTTCACAACTATCTTGTTTTCTACTAGTAATTTTATAGAACCACTATGTTGTCTTTGGTATTGACGAGCGCTTTCGGCAGTCAAGCCATCTTCAGGTCATTTACCAACCTGATTGTATGAGTGATTGTATAAAATTACTAGTAGAAATATTTGAGACCACTAACACTCCAATACAACAATAAATTAATATCTTGTTTTGTAGGTACATTCTCGGTCTTGAAACATAAGACAGAAAGGGAAAAACCGACAAACGAGAATAAACGTCAGTCTGAACGCCACGTATTATGCGGTGACTTCTACTGGCACGTCTCATTTTTTATCCAGTACCTACCGACAAATTCCACTCTAAGAAGTTAAATTTGCAACAGAGCATGTAACTGCCACCTACACAGGCATCCCAGCGGACGTTTCGTCTTCAAACTAGCGACTAACTGAATACTAAAAACAGCTGAATTTACGATGTGTGATAAAGAAACACACACAAAGGTGCGGAGGATTTGTGCAAACTGAACACAATGATGCAATCCAAACAAGAAAGCTTACTCTCTAACGCTGTTAACACGTCTGCAATAAGACAGAAACACGATTTCATAGATAGCAGAAAAAGTACACGGATATATACACCGGTTACGAGAGGGAATTCTCCAGGGCGCTGTGCGTTCTGCATCTTTGCATGTAGCGCCGTCTTTTTTACTCGGTTTCGCTGCTACCTACCGGCCGGGGTAAATGTTTTTAGTCAACTACATCTCTCAACAAAAGTGGCGCGGTGTTTCGAGCGGCAATTCCTTTACGGCGCGGCGTATTCTGTTTCTTTAGTACTTGTCAAGTACACGGTTAGAATAAGAGTGCGCCATCAGTTGTATTATTAAAACTTCTAATGCGATGTAAATTCGAATTGTACCGCCCAGACTACCATATTATTTTGGTAGGCGTGGATTGTTACTCATGTCCCTTACCGCCCTAAAGTCTTATACTGTTTTGACGTTTCTATGATTATTGAAACAATACTGGAAACAAAATCAGAATTCTACAGGAGGAGCTACACCTTAGCAGAATGTACACGGCACCGTCCACGGACAGCGGCTCTATGAACAGCTACAGAGATGGCGAAAACAAATGAAAAAAAGGTTTAATCGTTGATAATAGTGATAACTCCGATTAGAAACTAGTTATCAGGAGATGCCTCGTACGTGACGTTAGTTTTAATATACAATTTATAACACCATTTTTGTGAAAAGTATAAAACAGAATAAATTGTTTATAAACTGGCAAACCGTTTAATGTTTTCGAATAAAACTATACATATCACGTGTCTTCCTCAGTAATACAAACACTGTCGTCTAATTGAATAATTGGACGTAAAACCCAGCATAATTTAACACTCGTATATCAATCCGAGTATAACCGAATGATGTTTAGTAATTCATGCGTCAGGAGACAAAACTGAGAAGAGCACACGGACTGTATATAGTTCCGTCAAAGATATTTATTTTTATTTGTTCATTTTACGGTTTGAAGTGGACGTGTGGTGCGAGACGGAAGGAAGAGGAGTCACCGTCTAGGCTCGCGCTCTGTCGGTAAACATACAGGACGTGGCACCTTGTCTTACACGCGGGCATATCCGCCCACTCACACAACTGACGCTCGTGTTAACAAACTCTCACACTACACTCCTGCGGTCTATCATAACTCTACGAATCTGTCAGTTAAAAGAATTTAATTTGCATTACGATATTTCCATAAACTGACAACAGAAAGCTATTTAACGAACAGAGAACGATCGACGCTTCTGAACGGTCTATTCGTAAGCTGCTTTGACACTCTCGTCAGAAAATTACCGCATCTGATGAATTTGTTTTGCTTGGCATCTGTCTGTTCGCGAGATGTCTCACGATAACCGAAGCAGCATGCATCAACCGATTTTCCGTAAAACTTGGTATGCGTTTCCACACAGACCCTCTTTTGTTTTTTTAGAGTGATTCCTCCAAAAATAAGGGGTGGGAGGCAAAACTGTGATCAGTTAAAATTAAGAAAAATTCAAAATCCACGTGGGGTAAAATTTAAAGAGAATTTTAATAATAATATAAATATAGTAGTCCGTTTTTGTAATTTCAAAAATTTAGGACATGGCCCAATAAAGGGATCAAAAATTGGAAAAATCCAGAAATTGGATTACAGACAGATGGAAACGTCTGAAATGAAATATCTTAGATCTGTGAAAGGTTGTATAAGATTAGATCACATAAAGAACGAAGATATGACAGGAATTAAAAGTACAACCAGTAACGGAACTAGCGAAAAACTATAAAAAGAGATGGAAAGAGCATGTTATGCGTATGTCTTCAGAAAGAATTCCAAGAAAATCCTGAATTATAAGCCAACCGGAAGAAGAAATGTTGGCAGACCGAGACGGAGATGGTGAAGCCGGAACAGGCAACCTGCCTAATCCTGGACAGATAGATGATGATGATGAATTCTACCTAATACTAAATGTAATAGGTTCTTAAGACAAAGAAAATACATTTTCGAGACCGACTTCGCGATTCACCAAACGCACTCTCGGGACCCGTAGCGGGTCGCTCCCCACTTATGAGGGCCAGTTGAGAAGTTCCCGGAGCGACATCAATAACTTAGCGGTAGAACTAAAATTTTTGGTGTATCGTAAGATTCATATTTTGTTTATTCATTGTTTACTGGCTGCTTGAAATTTACGTGTCATGCGTGTTTTGAGAAACGGACAAAATCACGAATTCTTTGATAAAAAGGGTCTAGCGCCAATGGAAATTCACAACGAAATGACAAATGTGTTAGGAAATGCTGCACCTTAAAAAATAATAACAGTTCATGTGGGTTTTTGAGTTTAAACGTGGTCATACAAGCTCTTAAGATAACACCCGCGTGGAACCCCTAAAAGTGCAACAACTCCAAATGGACAAAGGTTTTTCATACCGACTTATTAACTATGATACACAAGCTAAATGTGAAATGCGTGTGACGTCAACAATGTCATCTACTCCCAATCGCCGGTCTTCCTATAGGTTACCGTATAAGCGTACGGAAGTTTTTTAACGATAACTGGAATTGATGCACTTTTTGGCTGTCCACTGCGGGGGTCATCTTTTCAATGCTCGGATGACCATGTTTAAACTCGAGAACCCACTTACAAATATTGTTTTTGAAGATGCAGCATCTCCTAACACATTTGCCTTTACGGCTGTGAATTTTCATTAGCGCTACAAAGTTTTTAGCCAAGAATTCAATCACAGCACGACGTTTGATTTTTTCAATTTTTAAAACATGCCTACACTAAATTTCGAACATCTGATAAGCAATGAATAAACTGGTAGATAGAATTGGAAATTACCCACGTGTTTATAAGAAATATGAATCGTGTAACACACGGAAAATTTTAGTTCTACCGCTAAGCTATAGATGTCGCTCCGCCAACTTTTCAACTGACCCTCGTAGGTTGAGAACGATCGGACTCGTGTTGACACTGCTCGGACCAGGTTTACAGAGGCAGTTATCATCATACAGAGATACCGTGCAGTAGGAATTCCTTGTCATTTCGACAGGTGTGTAGGTAAATATATCGTAATTCAACTATACTAATTACTCCATAAATCATAACATTTAATTCTGATAATACGCGGTCTCTGGCTGTAGTGGTGTGTAGTGTATTGTAGACAATACCCGTGAAGTGACGTAAATACGGCGATCTCAGAAACGAAATCGGCCATCCATTGCAGCCTTGACGAAGCCTACCAAACCTTTTTAGCCTCAGCACAATGTTCAAGCTAGCCGTTCTTTAATTGCACGTTCAGCCCCATTTTCCCGGAACTACTTTAACGAGGCAGCATCAACGTAGGACTACTGTACAGTACATACCGGCCTAACCGGGGTCTTGCCCCCCCCTCCTGACGTTCACGAGTTGGGAAAGATTGTGTTGTGGTTTCACTCCAAGCTAGAGTAGAGTCGTCCCGTCGTGTCTTCCTGACGGTTTTGGGGGGGGGGGGTAGTATGGCTCTACGGGCTGCGGTATGTAACACTCGGTTCCCTTGTCAGAGGAAGTCTCTCTGACTCCATGATTGCACGTTCGTCCGGACTCACAGTATCAAACTGTCATTTACTGTCGGTTTAGCGTAAAGTAGCGTCAACATCAGTTTGTTCCTTGCAGACCGTCCGTATTGAGATACCTAAGTAGCAATGAATGTGTCGTTCCTTCTTATGTCTATCCCCTGCTCCATACCTAAGTTCTTCTATCTTCAATTTCACCTCAAAACATATGGCTTTCCTTCTTGCCTGTTCTTCTCGCTATGCGCTATGCTTCAATAACGCGGTGTTTTAACCATACTTCGTCTATGTATTACGGAAGCTTTTGTTCTGCGTTCCGTCTGTGACATTATAATATGTCTACAACCGATAATTCGAAAGACTTAAAAACATAATACTTTTCGTGTAATATAAAATATGTTAAGTGATATGTTCCATGTTACGTTAAGTTCGTACTATTGAGAACGAATATTTTCAGTTACAGTTAGATTTTCACCTTACATAAAACAGGTAATCTCCTTCTGCTTTGTATGGTCGCAGTAGATTTTCTCATTGGTAATTTCGTCTGTCCAGTTCCTACAAAGTAATAGAACAAGTAATGCAGATGATCATCTAAGAACATGAATTATTGGTAATAATGTGGCAGATTTAGAAATTGAACACCAACTGACAAAAGCAAAAAGAATCGATGAATGCATGAATAACCATATAAACTCCGTACTCCATTAAATACTCAGTAGGATATGTTACATAATCGAGATGAGTAACGCGACAGTATAACAGGTGTGAGGGGTATTGAAGCCGCGGTGACACACACGACCCACGCGCAGCCAAGCGTACAAAACGGTAGCCACACGACGTAACGGCGTGGGGCGGCTTCAATCAATGCGACATCTGTACACTATAAACGGACATTACCAAGGCACTTTTCTCCTTTGACTCTGCGTTTCTTTTTCTTTTTTTTTAACCCTATGACTCAACTTACACACGTATTCTTGACGGAATAACAATTTTTAATTTTATTTATATAATAAAACTGACTGTACAGAATGACCAGTTTATTTGTTTCTAAACTTCTTCTTCTTATTCACTCTTGGGTTTAGGCATACTGCCTCTCTGATTTCATCGTTTCAGTTTTATTCACTTCTGGGTATAGGCATTCTGTTTCACCGTCCCCGTTTTCTTGCTACAATTTCATGGGAATTAAATATAATTTCTTCCTATTATTTACGTACGTCAATAACCACTTCTTGGGTAGCCTACTGTGAGCCTTTCAAAAGTTTTAAGTAACAATTCTCTAAAGTAACAATAAATTCTTACATCAACAACGTTGGATAAATTCATAATTAATCCACCAAAGTTCTAAATTAGTCTACGTTACGCATGCCCACTATTCAGTGAATTAAGCCACGCCAGTTCGAGTTCGATGGTAATGTTTTCACGCCAGTTTGATCACTATTGCCAACCGCTGAGCAAGTAAAAAACAAGAGCTGGAGCAAACATTATATTATACAAATATTTCATTTGTTTGGTAAAGATAGAAATAAAAGCACTAAAGAAATAATACAGTATTGACTAATTTCTATAGTATATTTGATTTATTTTAATGTTAATGTCATTTTATTCCTTAATATAGCCAAGGTGGAAATTTTTTATCAGAAAATAGATGTTGGTAACCCCTATTTTTTAGGAACGAAATTCAAATTAGGCTAAGGTGAGTGAACTAAATTAAAATAACGGAAAAGGATAAATAGGTAAGAAGAAAATTTTTAATTGTTTTGAAATAATACAATTTGGCGCCTTAAATCGGGAAATAAAAATATACAACTTCAGTAAGATCATAAATTGACACAAGCGACTTGAGGTTTTTAACGGGTACGACTTGATTAAGTGGTTATAATATATATAAAACTCAAAGTCTGAGGATTTATGTGTACTGAATACAAATCCACACCGCTACACCGACTGCCACCAAATTTTGCACAGGTTGACACAAGGCAAAAAATACTGACTAACTTGGAATTTGATATTTTCCCCGTTCGCACGATTTAGGCCCTTTTAATTATGCCTTTTCGTTGACGGGTATAAAGATGTCAACAACACCATGGAGACAAGAATTAATTACCATAGTAACAAGTAAATAAACAAAAGCTATTTAGCGGCATCGGAACTGTACATTTATCCACTCCTGCAGTACATTTTCGATGTTTTATATAATATGCGATTGTATCGATATATTATGATGTGGGTGTAGCCTACTAATTGTAAATTGTCCTATTACTTAATGCAAAGCGAAAATACGTGTTGTTTTCATTTGTGGGGTTACGTGAGAACGGTTTTTGCTTTTTAGTTTACTGCTGATATAAATAAAAGCAATGGTTGAGGAAAACATAACTTTAATGTGTTATACAAAGCTTCTAACATAGTAACACTTCAAATAAAGAATTTAGCGTTTTTAATTTAAAAGGTACTTTTAAATCTCCAAAGGCTGTTGCACCAACATAATAATTTAGTATAAGTTAAAATAGTACAAGTTTTGAAACCTGCTTTGGAGAGAATTTGAGTAATGAATACAAAATTGTTATACGAGCTGACAGAACGCCATATAGACATAGACAATAAAAATTATATTAAAATACTTATTAAAAGCCAAATATTCGCGTGCGAAGCCGCACGTAACAGCTAGTTAATAATAAATACAACTTTTCTTACAAGAATATATTTTTTGCATTTTTTAATATTACATTGTTATATACATACTAAATGTAAAGAATATATTTCTCTTCTTACAAGAAATATATTCTTGTAAGAAAAGTTTTATTTATTATGAATAATAATAATATACAAATAATGTGAGCAAATACGAATGTAATTCAATAGAATTGTAGAAAATGTTTCTTAAAATGATTTGAAGAGGAAACTTTATGGAATTATTTTCTTGAAGACACGTTCCTAAAGTTCATCCAAGCGATAAAACGAAAAAATTAAATCGATACTTTAAAAGCGAAAAAACGGGTGAAGGAAATTGGGAAGAGGATAACTGACGAAATGTCAGAAACTGTAAAATAAACTTAAAGAACCCACAACTCTTGTATCGCAATAACCATATTCGTTTATGACAGTAGTGAATAAATTTACACATAATATACGTATATACGGTACACAAAAGCTAGTGTCTTCCTTGATGTACGTACGAACGCCAGCAGAGTTCGGAAGCGTCCCCAACGGGACCGTTATAAATATATATAACGGGAAACTTCAGAAACAAGGACGGTGCGACAAACTAGTAGAACAAACACTCGCTTCCTCCTACGCGAGAGAAAATAAATAAATACGACTGATTAATAGGACAGTGAGCTCCCCGAGGTAGGAACTTGTCACATTTCACTGAACGCTAACTCGCCCGTGAAGAAATAAACGTATAACAACCAACCAATCATACCGATATTTACTGATTCAAGTTTCTCTTTTAGTTGTCTATTTCACTCTGACCACTTGTATTCCGTTTTAAAACACGCCCATACGTTCGCTACCTACTAAGTACACGAAAGAAAATGCGAGGCACAGATAAAAAGTTAATTACATCACCATAAAAAAAATGTAGGCTATAACACTTATGAATTTTTTTTGTATCGGCCATCTAAGGACCACATGCCAGTTTCAATTCTTTATTCTTTTCTTTTTCTCCAATATTCTTTCATCTTTTCGCCGTGTCTCTTCTTCCTGTCTTCAGTCCACTTTGAACCTGCGTTTTTCTCTCTCCTACTCTGGACTCCTTCAATTTTTGATATTTTTGCCCGAAAAACTTCTCTTTCAATTGCTTTTTCTGCGTTTATATTATTTTTTTTTTTAATCCTTTTGGACTTCTTTAATCCAACTTGATGTTGACTTCTTCCCCCACAGATATATATGAATTTTTTTATTTATCTGAATGTTCAATTTAACATCTACTTATGCACAAAACTGCCTAGCTTCTTTTAACGTTTATCACATCGTGATACGAGTCTTCCTTTTCAATCTTATTCCTGTACAACAGCCTGTCACCATTATCGCTTTGCGTTTTGGACTTCTTCAACAATATGATATCGCTACTTCGCAAGGACCAAACACCTCTTTCATAGAACCGAACGCACAGAAATCATATGACACAATGTCAAACTTTAAAGAGGGAGTTCCCACTCAAAAGTTTTTCAGGAGTTACTTCGTGACGCGTGCCACATCATGCGCGCAAGCAAATTTTTCGAAACTGCAGACGCTCAGAGATGATGTATTGCACATTTTCACGCGAAAGCCCCAATCCAGCCACACCTTTGTCCACTGTAATTTGTCTATTGATAAACGCGTACGACGTTGTCGAAGTTGATTCCCTGCCGGTAATCACCCTCGATATCCGTGGGGCCATTTTCGAACAACTCTCACCTTTTTGCGATGACTTGACGTGAAAGTTACCATACGCTGCCCACAGCTGGCGATGCATTTCGCCTCCTTTCCCACAGAAAGCGAGTCATTGCGCGGCTATCTAATTTGGATGATACTTGCAAACGTTGTGACATGTTTGGCAGCTAACAACGGACTAATCGGTACTACCAGGTGGAAAAGTTACTACAGAGTTTTTTTCTGTAAAATAATTTACTGGAGTTATACAACCTGTAACGAGACATATGAGTCCAATATTTCAGTAACCCAAAATATTAACACATGTCAATAATTGAGTGAAAGAGACAAACCAAGTGATTAATCTAAAATGCCAAGAATGGAACTACATGAGCAACTCAGCAACAAGGATAAACTCACAACAACAAGAGTTAATAAAACTAATGGTAACTAGCAAGTGAAATAACATTATAAGAAAAAGAAGATGCACCAAACAATGACTGTACCACAGGAACCAACAACCCAATAGTTTTCGGTCAGTAAGGAACCAATGAAGACAAGGAAGAGACATACTACGAGAAAGACACCTAACAACCATGGCATAAAATATAGATTCCAAGAGCCAGTCAACTATAGATCAACATCTTACCCGTATATGCAATAGGTAACTGAAGAACTTACAGATTGAAGAGATGGACAAGAACTGACTAACTGAGATGACCAATATGCAACTGATAATGTTATAAATGAGTAGGACAAGACATGTTATAAAAAGAATGAAAGTAACAATACTGTTAATTGGATAGAAGCTGTAAATAAAAGCATAGTAACAAGTTATGCACAGCACCCATGTGATATAAAGAAGTATTAAAATTGTCTCACAATAATAACAAAATTAGTCAAATAATCAATCAATCATGTAAGATAAGAAAAGGAAGTAACTAAGGAATTACCCGTTATTATTAATAAAACCAAACTTGAGAAAATAAGGTTAAAAGAATGTAAATTTGTATCAACCTAACACACACATTGTTGGTACAAATAATGAAACCACATAACCTAAGATGCAGGTACTGTTCACCTAAGTTCACATTTATCAGTAGGAAAAACCTGCCTAAACTAAAATGTTTTGTACCTTAAACCAAGTAGAAATAATAAGCTTTCTACAGATACCATACCAGATACCGGTGAACGACTCTCACTGGTCAGCTCGACAAGCAGCGGCGAATTTAAAGACTTACGTTCATCTATAAGTTAGATTGTTACATCGACCCTGCAAGATCGACAAGACTCACCGCAAGTAAGTGATTGTTCATGCAAATTATTTGTGCTTTCAGTGTGGAACCTACATCACAATTTCAACTAGTCGACGGAAGAACAACCATATAAAATAAACTAACCGAAGTTGAACACTACTTCGCTAAATAATCTCCAGTGCATCAATCGGATTTATTTACGTTGGATTCAATGCTAGATTGAATTCAAATAAATAAATCAATAATAATAAAATATTAAACTAAAAGTTACTGCAATTTTAAACAAAAATAAACGGGCAGTTAGCACCCCAGAACCCTAACAAACGGTTACGTTACAAATTGACGCCGTCTACGTGAGGCTTCTTAAGAAGGACGCAATAGGTATTACTACAAAACTGACTTTAACAATTGTTATACAATAAACACATGAAAAATCCGTCTAAAAGCTTGTGAAAAAAAAAATCAAAAATTATGAATGAAATATGTCATTATTATTATTGTTATTGTTGTTGTTATTATTATTTTACTTTTTGAGTAGAAATTTAAAGTTTTAACTTCATCGCTCATTTTTTGCCTAATTAATTGTAACACTGCTGTATGGAAGCTAGTTGTTTAATGTTTCTTGAAATCACGATACAGTGAGTAGCCTACTATAGTCAATCATACGTTTAAAGAATAAAATGTCGACTCTATAAACTCTGAAGAAAGCTCAAAAAACGTTCACTGGGCCTTTAAAAATCAGAATAAGGAGAAAACTGTTTTAATTAACCTTTTATTACCACTCACTGTCAGTTCAAGGCACGCTTAAATTTTTACTTGTTTTAAAAAAAGACATTGTTATAGTTTCTATGAAAAGCCACGTGTCGAACGCGGTACACGGTTGAGTACCTCAGATTTGTTCAGGCGAATAATTTTAACAAGTAAAATCGATACAAAATTACACAGACCTGCTGGAGCCCACAACTGTCGTTAACTGGGATTGTAGGAAGCCACCAAACTTCAGTCATCTTACCTGCAAGCAAACGCAACACATCATCGTAACTAATTACTAGCACACTATGTAACTGCTACATCAGAACACATTGGGTTGCTTTAGTTAAACGTTAGCAAAGCAATTTGTAGCAACGCGGTTGCCTTGAACGTCAATTCACTGTCATTAACAGTCCCCACTATATCCACAATGTAACTAACTTAGTTTGAACACTAAACATATGGTACAATTATTTTACGCATGAATACAATTACTAAACAAACAAAAACATATAACGTCAAACAATGCTCTGAACCTGAAGGTGATAAGTTACGGTCGATGAATATTAATAGTGATTCGGTCAGACGGTTGATAGTCGGAAGCCTTTAATGTAATAATAAAATGTGTTTTAAAAGTGCGCCATTGTCCCGACACTGTCTCTCAGCACCAATCAGATTGTACCGTCAATAAGACAAAAATTGTCGTCTCGACTTTATGACCGCAGCTTTTCACCTTCAGTGGAGCCGGCCCGTAGTGTCTTTGTCATTCTGCTGTCAGTGTAGTCGTTGTTTAATGATGTACAACAACATGCCAACAGCGTAACTATGCTGATGAAGATAAAAAAAATATAAAAAAATGATTACGACTGGTTACCGTCGAGAACGGTTTAAATGGGTGAACTATAACTGTGGCAACGCCGCCACCACGTGGACTCAAAACGGTAGTCATCTTAATAACGGTACAATCCGACTGGTGCACAGAGACAATGTCGGGACAGAGTAGCACTTTTAAGACTCTATTAATACACTAAAGGATTCCGATTATCAATCGTGTGGCTGAGGCAGTCTTATCGCTACTGCCAGTTTTCACTTTCGCGCAACGCTGTCAACGTCATTGAAGATGACTTCCGCAGCCGCAGTCGAAACATCTGGTAGGGTCAGCTCGACAACTCGGTGTTTAACATCACACAGTTGTATATTCTGCTCATGAAAGATTAGCTTTTATTAAACACTGTTTGACTTTCGTATTTAAATCTTTACGCGTTTTTGTTGAGCGTTTCCTGGAAGTGCGTCATTTATTAACTGTTTCGCAACTGCCAGGTGTAGGCGCTGTGAATAATGAATGCAATTAATTATGAGCAAGAGGTTCAGAATATTAAATAACAACGAATTATTTATCTGAATTTTAAATAAACAGTCAGCATTATTAATTATTAACGTGCCAAATTGGATTTAGCTGCAGACGAACACAGACAATATTAAGCCTACGCATCGACATTATGAATTTACCAAGCATGCAGCGACTGCGTTAGTCAGACGCCTAGCCCGTCATACCCAAGCGACTCGACTGCATCGAAAACGAATTTGTCTGACGAATGCACCTGACAGAAGCGGTTTCCAAACGTCAATAACGCGCATGGGAATTTTTTCCAACACATTTTAACGCATTTACTAGTAAACTCTCCTGAGCTGCAGAACTCAGTAACTACTTTGAACGAAACTCATTTATTATGAGATACAATCAAATTAACAAATTTAATTTTTTTAAACTGTAAGTAAAGTTCTTGGTATGTATGACTGTTAGCGTTCGCCGAGAAATACCACGAGGCAGTGACTAATCATGTATGCACTAAATATGTATGCGTCTATCATGGTTAATGGGGCTTTTGCTGTACCTTAAAAAATAAAACAAGAAAAAGACAGATTTCGAAAACCCCTACAACTCTTTTTTTGGAAACTGACAATTGTAAAGCCGAACATTATTACTTTTTTTTTCTATTTGTATCGGCCATCTGAGGACCACATGCCAATTTCAATTCTTTATTCCTTATTCCTTTCTTTTTCTCCAATATTCTTTCATCTTTTTACTATGTCTCTTCTTCCTGTCTTCAGTCCATTATGAACCTGCGTTTTCTCTCTCCTACCCTGGACTCCTTCCATTTTTAAAACTTTTGGCCGAAAAACTTCTCTTTCAATTGCATATTCTGCGTTTATATTATGTTTTTCTAAATCCTTTTGAGTTCTTTAATCCAACTTGATGTTGACTTCTTTTCCCACAGATATTTGAAGATCTGTTTTTCTAACATATTGTCGTCCATTTTATATACATGTCCAAAAAATACTAGTCTTTTTCGAACTGTTACACAGCATATATTTTTTTTAGTTAAATTTATAAGCATCACGCCTAAAGGATAATATATTCCGAGCTTTTAGATTTATGTATGTTTCCATAGATATCTACAAGCGAACATGGAATACGTTTCACAAATATATATACCTAATGACAAAACAAAGTAATTTTGGAAACATAACTTACAAATTTTTTGAAGGCGATTCAAAATTTGCAAGGAATGTTAACATAATATATTAATTTTATCAAATTATTAAAGACAACTAGTTCGTATTTTGAATAAAATTCTACATAATTTGGTGCCCTACATAGGCGACTTTTGTAATTTTCTCAAACTTTTGACTTACATTTTTGTGGTTTGTGGTGGACCTAAAGTTACAGTATTTTTAATGAAAACAACACATCCGGATTTGGATTTAAATTCCCTTCAATCTGATACAAGGTGTGGATTTTTACGATTAAAAAGGAAAAACATTATACCTTCTCTGAGCCCAGGTTTTCTAAAGTTTCGAAATTTCCATGACTGAACACTATATACAGATTACGGATAAAAGTCTCTTCAACATTTTGCAATTTTTTCAAAACTTTGATCCTCTCATATTTTTGCCTCCCACGCCGCCAATATTTTGGAGGAACAATATCGAAAGCAATCGCGCTGTGTGGAGTAAAGGTATGGGGACGCATGCCATGATTTACGAATGTCGGTTGAAGCATTCCAAAGTTACCGTGAGACTTATTCCCACAACCGACAGACAAAAGGCAAACTACTGTTAATACTGAGAACTCGCTTCGCTCGTTCAACTAATGTAACGTCGACTATTTAAGTACACGATTATAAACGATGACAGGTTTAAGGAAAATGGGTTTTTTAACTAAAAATCAATTTGAACTACTTGTACCGACATTAAGACAAATTTTACTGTCATCTTTAGAACTAAATACGGAGACAGTAGAAAGAATAGTTAGTACACATATGGTGTGACATTAAGCAACTAGAGGAACGGACTCCCTCCATCACTGCATTTTCTACATAAAGCGACGTTTCGGCTATACAACAAATCTGTAGCCGTCTTCTGGCAAAAACAAACACTAAAACAACACAAATAAGAAAATACCGGTTATGGAGAACCATACATGACTTCCATGTTCTAAGATTTATATTTAAATTCATTTTCGAAATGAAATATCTACATAAAAAGTACTTATTTTTACTTCTTTCTTCAGCCTTACCCACAGTACTGTGGTCAAGTTCAGCCTTACCACCTCAAGTTAGCGCACTCGATTTCCACTGATGATGGCATTCGATGGCACTGCCGAAACGTTTGGTTTGCAGAAAACATTGGACCACGGGCAAACAGCCCGGAAAGGAATTTTAACAACAAACTACTTCTTTGTTGCCGGTAACGTAGCACACATATAAAAATTTACCCCCCCCCTTCAACTATCATTTTCATTTATAGAAAATTACCCCCTCCTCCTTCAACTACCCTTTTCATTTATAGAGATTTCATCTACCTTGCTACAGTGGATTATTATGACCTTCTTTTCAGGATACTTTATTTATCAAAATTAAGTACTTTACTCTTGTTAAAACATAAACCGTTGCAGGTAAACTACCCCTTCCCCTTAACCGATCTTCACCGAAATCAATAGGCCTTGAGTACTCTACAACTCAGGCACATATGCAAAACATTATTTGATTCTGTTTGAATTTGCGGCAGTTATCGTTCGCCATAGAAAAAATTCTACACGGAAACTTTTCGGAAAATGACTTTTATTCATGTGTTGAGGGTAGTACAATCAGAATCAGCTTTAATCTCGAATACGACTTTTTTCGCCATCACCATACTTTCTTTTCCTTATGGAAGATGGATGTAATAAACAATACACTGTCTCACAATCGACAGAAGAGTGAAAACATACTAAAGTATTTACAAAACAAACACACAAAATAAATAAATAAAACTTATCTACAAGTCCGTCCCTCTAGTTGGGTTAATGTGCAAAACCCATCACTGACGTCTTTTAAAGAAACATACGGCGTGAGCTGGCGTATATGTTTCGCATATTGCAATGCACAGATGCAGTGATACCACTATATTAATTACTATTACACCACATATAGGTCTACAGTTACTATTAAGTTGTTACAGAACAGGATCTTTTTGAAATTTGTTGTCACGGATATCAATACGGAGCAATACGAGGACAGTAATAAATAAATTGTTATCTGACAATTATCTGTATAATTCATTTATTAATCTTTCGCTTATTTATTATCATTCATTCGTTTGCATACACTTCACTGTTTGCTAGTAAAATGCCCAGAAAACGAAAAACATAGGCCCAATACACGATATTACGAAATGAGAATATACCTATACGTTGAGAATATTTACGAAAAAACTTGCGTACCTCCTCAATGTTCGGGCCAAACTGCGAAGAGGGGAATTGTAATGATTTCAGAACATTTCGCTGCTTTACGCACAGGACTGTCTTTTGTTCGTTAGTAACCAGTTAGTAACCACAGTGTCATACACGCAAACGCTTGGAGGAAACTACCTTCATCTAGACTCTTTCCCTTCGCATAACGTACGAACAACTTCGATAAATTAATATAATTGTTCTTAATAAGAGAGATATTAACCTTCAAGAGATATTAATAATATTAACCATTATTAGAAATGAGGTTATTATTTGCCATGTGCGTACATAGATTATTTTTAAATTTTGGTACGTCACAAAGAACTTCAAGAACTCTAAAGGTTTTCAGAACGGGAGATGAGAACAATTTTTCAACTTGGCTTCGTTAGGATCTTTTCGGTACTCCATGTGTGTAAAAGAACGTACCATGCTTCCGGCATTGTATAAGTTGTATAATACATGTAGCATGTAGCAATTTTGAAGCAAGGTTTTTTATTTCTTCTCTCCATAGGTTATTGGGACATTTTTTAACGGTAGTAGTTAAGATAAAGATTAGTGCGGGTGTTTGATTGAACAAATGTTTAGTTTCGTAGTGGGGCTGATGAGGGACACAATTTAAAAAGTAGTTGTAAATTTTTGTAATAATTAGATTCTTCTTTTCATATATTTTTTCGGTAATTTATTTTTGGATTCAAGAGGTTCCGGGCCGTTCCGGCGCGTTCCCCTTGAAATCAAGCCCTGTCTATATGTAGGCGAAACGCGGAGACTAGTGCTAACGATAATACAAAAACAGAAATCCAGAATCCGACTGGACGTTGAAAGAAATACTATGGTCCACGAGTTAAGCCACAGACTACTGGTGATTTTAAAAGGGGCGTGTCTACTTTGGTTTCTACCAGAATCATACATACCTCTAGTATGTACTAACGGTACGCCCTGTTGCAAGTTTATCGCATCACGAACAACTGGTAGTACGAAGTTACAAAGATTAGAAGATCTCGGTTAAGAAACATAAAATGAAGATCAAATCATGGATATACGAATGTTTCCGTGGTAATGAACACAGACATTTAAGGATACGACCATTAAAGTCCAGTAACTACTCAGTAAAAGAAAATCGATATACATACACGTATTTATCGCACAAGCTAAATACTGCTCGCATCCCGTTGCGTCCTATAAAACTAGCAGTTCATTAGTTTTTAAAATTTAGTTTCGTTTCTTTTTTAACGTGACACGTCTACATATTTCGCTCGTGCAGACATGACCTGCGAATTTAATTAAATAAGCAGCAACGTGACGGGGGTTGTTAGGTTGGGGGGGGGGATGTAATGTCGACACGTACCGACTGCGTGAGTAAGAACAGTATTTCGCCCTGTTGGTCCCCAGAGGTCACCTGCGCGCGCCGCTCGAATATGGCTTTATTATTCGGCCGTTTAATTTCAGTTTACCCTCGTGCAATACAATTTCGCCCACTATTATATCTACACCCACCCCGCGGCTAATAAATCACTCGTTAAGTTGTTGACCGTGTATAGAAAACCGGGACACCTGCACTGTTTTTTTCCCGATAACGTACCTAGCGACAATATTCCACGTGATGTTTATAGTCTGTATTAATCCCTTGTGATTTGTTTTAATAATAACTGATTTTTTTTACTTGGTGACACAAACGATTTACTGTTCAACACAACGCAAATTAATCTGATGATGATGGAAGATTCTTCTTCTTCTTCTGACACCGCCCCACTGACGTTGGCAATTACCGTGGCAAGTTGATCTTTATTTTCAGCTATTTTGAATATTTGTTCAGTACTGTGTATTTCGCTCCAGTCTTTTAACCATGAGGCCTGCCTCCTTCCTATCCATCTACTGCCTTCTATTTTCATCTTCATTACCAGCTGGAGTACACGGTACAAATTACCTCTCAGTATATGCTCACGATATGCTAGTTTCCGATATCTCTCGAACTGCGTTTGACCCATTTAAGACCTTCTAATTGGTTCGGATAGCTGTTCAGGCAATTCTGAGAGTATTCTTCTGTGCAGTCACAGCTCGAATGCCTTCGAGGGATTGATTGCTGCTGCTTTCTGCTTGCGTACTTCGCCCACGTACATTACCACACATCATACCCTACATGGCATTTACTTATTCTTCAATCCTGTTTCAAGTTGATGTTATTTGCAAGGATTTCGAATTGCAGATCGCCACACTGAAGACCCAGGTAATGGCTTTTCATGGAGCTAATCCCATAGGAGCAAAAATTGTTATAAATGACACTGTTCTGAAGCAGATCAGTAATTCTGAATATGCTATCTAGGCTATAATGTGTCTTACATTACAAACAATGACGTGGTGAAGGAAGCTGCACAAGTTCAACCATATTTTGTGGGATCATTAAGAGAACTTTAAAATCAACGAGTAAAGAAACACGCCTGAAGTTCTACAAGATAATGGCCCTCCCCACACTTCTCTATACGTTCGAAAATAGGATTTTAACTAAATGCCACGCCAGTCCTATTCAAGCGGCCGGAATGAGATTTCTCAGGCACTTGGTAGGATATACTGTACCCTTCAAGATCGCAAAAAAAATATCCATGTACGGCAGGAAGTCAATATTATGAGTACACTCGATAGGATTGCCTAGTATCGACTAAAATGGTTGGAATATCTTAACAGAATGGATAGTTGCATCCCCAAACAGCTATTGAATTATAAGCCGAAAGGACGGAGAGGAGCGGGACGTCCGAAGAAGCGTTGGAGTGACCGGAACAAGCTCTAGTCTATCTGCTTAGGACAGGAACAAGCTCTAGTCTATGTGCTTAGGACCGGAACAAGCTCTAGTCTATCTGCTTAGGCCCGGAACAAGCCATTATTATTTTTTTAATCCTTGCTGAATTATGATGAAGTTAATGTTATAATTATATAATTTTTTCATTTTTTTGGAATTTCGCACGGGCTAATTTATTTGAAACAGACTACGGGAGTTAATTTATTTCTCTGGGCCAAGATGTTCAGTGATATAGCATCTCAAATATTTAAAGTGAGGGACATTTTGAATATATTCGCCATTTACTTCTAGCTCTGTGGCTATGGGTGACTTGTAAAAGACCACAGTTTCTATTTCATACCGTTAACATTATCTTGCTAAGATTAGTGCACCAGCGTTTTGACCGTACAGTAACTTGCATAAGAATATCGGCCTCTAGCTCATTTTTTCTACTGCCAAGATACGTCTTTTGTCCACAAAAGAAGCAACAACTGTTTCTTCGCCTTCTGGTATATCACGGATGTGTAGTAAATACGCCAGCCGATTAGTTTATTCTACACACGAATTTTATTTTAAACTTATTTATAAAACACTGATTTATTAGACACGTTGTTTTTGTGAGGAATGAACATTTTTATTAAGCCACATGAAATTACCAATAATTCGTAAAAAATTAATCAAAGATTTACTACCAGCTAGTAACGCCCGAAAAAAGAGAACCGTGACGTTCAGTCAATTTCGTCGAGGCAGAAACATTACAAAAAATTCTTACAAAACGTTAAGAGCGTCAAGGAGTCAAAATTAATGAGCGAGACAAGGAGAGAGTATACCGAACGGACGTCCACCTTAAAACTAATCTTTGAAACTTAGTTCAACCGCATGTGTAGCTAAAATTGCATTGATCGAATACACAACAAACGAAGACATCTGTCAGTAACTGCATCAGAATAAAGTAAACAAGGTAAACTTTTACCTACGTATCATACGTATGGGAAAATACGTCGGCCTGCAAACCCGATCATGTGATTGGATAAGATAAAAAGGCGAAAATGACACACGTTTTTCCGAAAATATTTGAGAAATGATATTGGCTATGATAGGAATAATGATGCTGACTTAAATTAGGTAAGTTCCAGACGATCTGTGGTACAATAAACCGTATTTTTACAAACGAGGTACATCGAGATACAATTAAAGTTTTACAAAGTTATGGCGGTCCCTGTACTGTGTCCTATGTGCGTGAATCATGAACAACAACCAAGAAACAGGAAAGTAATATACAGGCATCGGAAACGGCGTTCTTAAGAAGAGTTAACAGGTGTTCTAAACTTGATCGTATAAGGAATGAGACCATAAGACAAGAATTACAAGTTTTTAACTTGAATGAAAAATTAAAAGATTACAAACAACGGGTGGAAAGAGAACTTAGAAAGAATGTCAGATTCCAGACTGGGCAAACAATTCTGGAAAAATACAAACCTATAGGACACAGGTAAACAATACCAGGAAGAGATAGCTGTACAATGAATGTGTTTTGTGATTTTAAAAGGCACTGGAAAACAAGTTCAAGCGTTACCAAGCATTCCGTGTTTTACTGTTGGTCGTTGCGTTATCCTTTACAAAAATCTGCGAGTCAAAAATGTGGAAATCTATATTTCTCACAATAGTTGAAACTCTATACAATATTAGTAATTAACCTCGATCGCCTCCAGTCACTATTGTACAAATACAGTGGACCCAAACTTATATGTGTTCATGATTTTGGCAATAATGACATACTGGAAAGATAAGGAAAATGACTGGTCCCACCGACAATTTCATTACAGAATGGAATTACGACTTTACTTACTGTTCTACTTACGACTAACATATAATATAACGTAACATTATCAACGTATTGATCAAGTGTTTCTCGTTACCGATTTAGTTGTATATGTCTATTAGACAACAAGTCTTTTGGAATTATTATTGGTATTAACACGCCTACAATGTAACGTGGAATATAGGGTTTAAGATTGTGCTTACAAAACTGTGCAGTTTCGTTTTTATTTTTCATACTGTTACGACATTACAGAAAAATCTACGTGTTTATCGAATGTTCCAGACGAATCCAGCTGAATCTGTTGTGGCGTACGTGATTCTCAGAGCATTTGCTAGACTGTGACAGAATTCGCGCGGCCGCACGCAGTGTGTCAAGGCCGCAATTAATTACATCGTAGTGTAGTAGAGATAACACGTAGCTGTGGAATGTTCTGGTCTGTGAACGGGGTATAACTACTAGGCGGCAGCGGTCTTCGTTTCAGTTATAGTTGGGTTATATTACAGTGCGGTTCGAGTTTATTGTCGGGCGATTACAAGTGATTACTGTGTGCGTTCAAGTGGTTATTAGTGAAGTGTTGTGTTTTATAATCGGGCGGTATAATAGTAATAAAATTATGTTTTATATTAGTTGACATTTTATTGCGTGTGAACAATTTTCATTTGATTTGTTGTAAGAGACTGTGTTGTTAATTACGAACTGTTTAACTGTGAAAATTAAAAGCTGGCGATTAGTGACCTAATTGGTGTCTTGTATTTTGTTTTCCACTGTACCTATGACGATCAAGTAGACCATCGTAACAATATAAATATATTACTGTTATCTTACAATAACAGCAGTATGAGACGGATCTTTGAAGGCGACACAGGCAGCACTTTGCCTATGCCGTGTTATGAAGAAGAAGAAGAAGAAGAAGAAGAAGAAGAAGAAGAAGAAGAAGAAGAAGAAGAAGATGATGACGATGATGATGATGATGATTTTTACGAAAAAGATCCGTCAGCGTGTTGGAATGAATTAGTAATTTTTATTTAGAGCGCCCTAATATCGAAACTAATTTTGCGTACCGATTGTATATTCACTACTTGGAAGAAGAATTTCCACCTTGATATATGAGAACAGGTTGTAAAAACAATCAACAAAACTATACACGCCGGAGACAATTCAATGCCAAGCCGTCTGATGATGACTCACCCGGCTCGCGCCAAGTTGTAGTGGTAGTGGTATACCGACCGACTGGTTTCGCCGAGCATTTCCCAACTTGGAGCGGTGGAGCGGATAACTCTCGTCTGTCTCGCGGATCGATAAACGGTATCGAGTCTCTGCAATGTCGCGTTATTGCCTGCGCGCGTTCGCGCTTCGACAGAGTTGTAAGCGGAGCCTGAAGGTTGTTGGCGGCTGTCAGTAACAGGTGGAATTGAACGCGATAATGATAAAAATGTTATCTATTAGTATACAGCGTGCGTCGTTACTGACTGTCATCATCGCACTGCACGTGACGTTACTGACGCTGACTGCAGTGACCTAAAATACTGATGCAACTGTCGGATATGCTTTCTGAATCGGATAGCCCTACAACCGAACTATTTGTAACATATTAACCGAGAATACAGTAATCATATCTTCAAAAATAACACACACACACACACACACACACACTTACTGTGTTAATTTAATAAACCAACTTTTAAAGATATTTCTGTGTTTTATTCTGTGTAGCGCTTTTGAGAATGGGCCTTATTCGCACTTCTTTGCCAGTGCGTTCCGTTAATGTCAAACAAACGCAGTAACACTGACGGACGTGATGAGACCGGCCATCGAAAGCGCTGTGTAAAATAAAACACAGCAAAATCTCGAAAAATTGAATTAAGAAAGTTGTGTTAGTGGTTATAATCACAAACAGAATGATCACTGTTGCACACCACTATAGAAAAATGATTTCGATTAGCGGTTTTAAGCTTCTCAGCTTATCGTCAGATCGGAAATAACAACAACAGAATAAAACAAACTCTTCACACCACCACCCACCCGCCCCGCACTCAACACACACCCCCGCAAACAAGCTATAAGGCAAATGTCCCTTCCCAACCTCCGAGCCCTGTCACCCCCGTCTGTACAGTTACATATTTTCCTAGCACATTCCGTGTGTCTGTGTGTTGTGTGTGTGGGCGCGCGCGCGCGTGTAGATTCTTTTCAAAACCTAACGTTGTAAAGCCTTTCTCATTCACACTTTTGGGAGCGGTCACTCACCCTTATTTCAAAAACATCCATATATGCAATTTAATTCTTAATGTTAACTATAGGAATATCTATCTTATTGAAAGCGCTAATCGGAATAATTTTTCTATATAGTGGTGTGCAACAGTGATAATTCTGTTCTCGAAAATTTGATTTATTAAATTAGTATAACCTGTAGGTGAATCAATCGTATTTTTAGAAACAAGCTACGTCGACAGACAAAACTGAAGTTCTTCAAAGTTACTGTCCGTGTACTGTCCTACGGATGTGAATTATGGACGACAACCAACAAACAAGAAACCAATATACAGTCCTCGGAAATGGTGTTCTTAAGAGGAGTTAAAATAGGCTCTAAACTTGATCATATAAAGAACTACTGCTTATTATAATTATGACAAGTACCCGTTAACTCAAAAACGTAGGTTCTTTATTTTAAGTGTTACTGTGTTAGAACAATTGTATAAATGTGAACATTTAACGTTATGTTTCCCTCAACTATGGCTTTTATTTATTGCAGCAGTAAACTAAAAGCAAAAACCGTTGTCACCTAACCTAACAAATGAAAGAAAACAACACATATTTTCACTTTGCATTAAGAAATAGGACAATTTACAATTAGTACACTTCTTCTTTTCCACAACGTAATATATCGATACAATCGAATATTAAAAACATCGAAAATGTACTGCAGGAACGGATAAAAGTACAGTTCCGATGCCGCTAAATAGCATTTGTTTATTTATTTGTTACTATGGTAATTAATTCTGGTCTCAATGGTGTTGTTGACATCTTTATACACGTCAACAAAAGGGCATAATTAAAAGAGCCTACATCGTGCGAACGGGGCAGAACATCAAATTTCAAGTTAAACAGTGTTTTTCGCCTTGTGTCAAAGGTTACCTGTGAAAAATGTGGTGGCAATCATGTAACTGTGAGAATTTGTATTGAATACAAAGAAACAAATCCTCAGACTTTGAGTTTTATATATCTACATGAAGTCGTCAGAGAACCTGAATGAAAGGTGAAAAGATTCTTGGTGCTTCTTGTAAAGAACTCTTAGAAAGGACGTCAGATTCAAGACTGGCCAAACAAGTATGGAAACATAAACCTTTAGGACACAGGTGTGCAGGTAGATCCAGGAAGAGATGGCGGGAGAATCTTTGAAGGCAGCATCTTCCCTAAGCCGTGATGTGAAGACGGTGATGAAATCAGTATAATGATTCATACGAAGATAGAGAAAAACTGAAGTGAAATGTGAAACAATACGCAAAAAACACACGCGACCGCGCGCACAGATATGGAATATACGTAATTAGATGTCACGGTGAGGTTACCGTTTACGTAACACAGCTTCGTCGGTCGTCGGGCACAGACGCTTCCGACCTTATTTGGAAAAATTCGAACACGAGCAGAATTCTAGTTGGCCACATTGTTAGGCATGAATGTTCAAACAGGAAAAGGAAGCTGGAAGAAGATGAAAAAAACGAAGAGGAAGTTTATGGGCCCGGAATTGATGAGTTTGTCTATAGTAAGTAGTCAAATTTTGATGCTGTTTTTCACAGAATTAATTTTTGTCCATATTTAGGTACAAGTTTCTCCAAGACCGTTCACGACAGGAGACTTGAAGTTTGGTACACATGTATGTTACACTACTCTGAGTAATGTTAACCACTTTTTATGGAGTTTGAGAGTAAAATAAAAATATTACTTAAAAAGAAAATATTGAAAAATTGTCTTTTTTATAATAATTGTTTAAAAAAATTATAAATCCACATATATTATTAAAATGAGTTAAAACGTGGTCTTCGTTGAAGGCAAAAATTCTGTCTATTAGCTGTGAAAATTTGAATTTGTTTATTCTTGAAAATTTGAATATTCTACACTTAACATTGTTTTAAATGGAACGTCAGACTCTTTATTTCTTATAAATGGACTATTCATTTCAGTTTTTCTACAAAACTCGCTGCGATTGACACGTGCAGCAAAGCGAGCTAGTTGGATATTATATTCTTAACGAACACGATATTTTAATTAAACAGGTTTTTTTTCCGCAGTATAATCTTTCCTTGTGTATCCGCTTTGTAAAGAGAATACCTATTTCTTAGTTTTCTTATTCAAACTGACAGTACTTTAATTAAACGACGGAAAATTCAGAGCCTAATAAAGACACCAAACGCTTGTCAAGTGCACTAACTGGTTACTAATCTCCCTAAGACGCCTCTTAATAACAGCGTAACAAGCGTTTTTCAGATTTGATCAAAGCAGGACTTGGACAATTCCCCATGGAATTTTCCTCTTACATGAAAATAGAGTATATATGAGAAAGACAGAACGAATGACGACCCTACATTAGGCGAACCGTACACACATACCTTGAGATTTCTTCAAAACAAAGACTGAGAAGAAGAAGAAGGAGGAGGAGGAGGAGGGGTGGGGGAGGAGGAGACGACGACGTTTCATTCCTACGGATGACGGACATTTTCAGTGGCGCGGGAACACAGATCGCAACACCCGAGAACGATTACATCGATGTGGGTGGCTGTAACCTGTGTTCCTGCGCCACTGAAGATGTTCGTCATCCGTATGGACGAAACGTCCGGTGCAAAACATCAACAACTTAGACCACGACCTAACAGCCCGGTAAACTGTGATAAAGATTGTGACCGTTTTAAAACGTCAGAGGAAAGGAAGACAAATTTGTACGCCTACGCAAACATACACTCCGATACGTAATGTTGGTACAATTACCGCTTGCGACGTTTGAAAATTAAATCGGTGTAATTAACAAAACATTAAATATTATTTCAACTGATACAAATAACCGTACTTACTGGGAACACCAGTACAATCAAAAGTAATAAATGTAAGGAAAGTCACTTTTAAAAATGAAAAGTAGAGGACGAGAAGAAAAAGATTATTAATAGAAAATTCGAAGTCACGACAATCTAAGCTTATCACGTTACGGAGAATATTGGGTAAAATTTACGTGTACGGAGAGCGATTTGTGACTTTATAAATCATCTGTCTATATTCCAACGACCAGTGATAAAATACGTTACTATGGTGGCTCTTAAAATTACATGCTGAACTACACTTCCAAACTGTATCGCTTTCTTTCATCATGAAACTGTAAAAGTTTTTACAGTCTTTCTTTTGAAGTGAAGGCTATATCGGGACTGGTTGTAAGGAGTTGGTTTATACTCGTAAAGAATGGTGTTTTATCACCCACAAAAAATGATTAAATTGCAACACTGAACAGAGTGATGAGCTATGAGCTACTGTATACGAAGCGTTTTGTTTGCTGAGTCTGTAAACTTGTTACTAACACTATAGTACCGAAGTTGATAATACCTACTGTTTGGCAGTCGCTAAAATGGGGTGATTCTATCAGCGGGCCCATAACTTGGCCGTGTTAACGACGTTTTCGCTGGCACTGTCTATCTGCAGCAGCACATTATCCGGGAGAAATTTGCAAATTAACGCTCGAGTCTTAGGTCGTAACGATCCTTGTTCAGTAACACGTCGTCGCGTGTATTCGGCAATTTTGCAACGCCTCTCTCTTGAATATGCCACCTGACTGTACAAACGACTTTCTCTTTGAAAAGGATAAACGCTCTTTATCCTCTCTTGAGAACTGGCCCAACTACTACTTGCCCAAACGACGTTATGCTTTTGTCATATTCTTACACAAACATTACACATTATTCTGTCGCAAATTTGCAAAAAGGAGATATGTTCAAAAATACAAATGTTTCAGGAAATACAAAAGGGCTTATTCCGTTTTGCTGCTGTCGTTGAATTTATCCCCTTTTGCAGCAGGATTGATTCTGAAGAGAATAATACATTTAGAATCAAGTAATTTTTGGTAAGATAAAAATAAAATTAAAATTAGACACATGTGTTTATTACATGTGTCATTAATAATAATATTATCATAATTTTCATAAACTGCGTCGTTCTCATCAAATACGAGGGTCAGTTGAAAAGTTCGCGGAGCGACATCTATAGCTGTCAGAAAAAATGTGGTAGAACTAAGCTGTCACATTCAGTGGTGGAACTAAAATCTTTCGTGTGATGCAAGACGTATATTTCGCGTGAACACCTGTTAATTTTCAGATAGCCTATATCTGTCAATTTATTCACTTTTTACCAGCTGTCTGAAATTTTCCTGCCACGCGTGTTTTTAAAATGCACAAAATCAAAAGTCGTGTTGTGATGAATTCTCGGTTAAAAACGTTTTAGCGCCAATGGAAAATCAAAACGAAACTGTAAATGTGTTACGAGATGCTGCGCCTTCAGAAACAACGGTAAGTGGAGCACAGTCGAGTTTAAACGTGGTCGTACAAACACTGAAGACGATCCCAGCAGTGGACGTCAAAAAGTGCAACAACAAATGGCATCATAGGGTGTTGGAAGACCGCAGATTGAGGAGAGGATGACTTTGCTGAAATCATAGGCATCTCATATGAGCGTGTGCATGATACTTTAACTCAAGAACTTAAGTGTGAAAAAGTGTTGTGCAAGATGGCTGCCACATCTGGAGTTGTTGCATTTTTTGGGCGTCCAGTGCGGGGGGGGGGGTCATCTTCAATGCTCGTACGACCACGTTCAAACTCAAGTGCCTATTTACAAACCGCTGGTTTTGAAGTCGCAGCATCTCCTGACACATTTACAATTTCGTTCCGAATTTCCGTTGGCGCTAAACAATTTTTAACAAAGAATCACACCACGATGTTTGATTTTGCTTTTTCAAAACACGCATGATACGTCAATTTTAAACAGCTTCTAAACTATGAATAAATTGATAGATAGATCTGGAAGTTAACAGGAGTTCACATAAAATATAAATCTTGCAGCACACGAAATATTTTAGTTTTGCCGCTAAGCTACAGATGTCGCTCCGCAAACTTTTCAACTGACCCTCGTACATTAAGGCCTTTAAATAAACTATTATTATTTGATTCTTCATCATTTAATGAAATGAAGATTTGGTGAATCTCTACAGTTATATCAGACATGTGCTTGAAGTAAATTATTTACCTACGTCTCTTTTCTTTCAACTGACTCAGAGACTTATTACTGTAGGATGGAAATTCAAAGTCTTATCACGTGTGCACAGACATCTGGCAGTTTCAAATTTGGTTTCATAATTTGTTTTCTCCTAAATACGCACATTATCTGTTTCTTAGGCTTTCTCGGACGACGTCATAATTATTCAAATTATTATCCAGGCTGTAACGCCGTGGTCTACTATAGGCTAATTCTCATACTGATCGATGTTATAATCAGACGTTTCGGTCTCACCTCTGGAGGCCATCTTCAGTGAACGGTTTCTGAAACGACTGACAAGATGTGCGTCAGTACACCACAGTACTGTCAGTCGTTTCAGAACCCGTTCACTGAAGCGGCCTCCAGAGGTGAGGCCGAAACGTCTGATTATAACATCGATCAGTCATGAGAATTACAGTAGACCCCGGCCTTAGAGCCCGGATAATAATCTGAATAATTTAGCACATTATCTTTTTACTTTTTGTAACAATTATACGCTTTTAGGGGAAAATTTGAAATGATATTGTGCTGATGGTTTCATATCAGTTTGTACGGCTCTCTTCCAATCACATCATTTGCAATGGACTTAAGCTTTTTTTTAAAAAAAAAAAAGAATTTTCAAATCATTATTCTTTACTGAATGGATATATCGGATTTTGCAAATCTGTTACAGAGAGCAGAGCATATTTTAAGGAATTTGCACTAGGCGGGAAACCAACCAATGTATATAACTCTGATTTTTTAAATAACATTGAAAATTATGTAATTTGAATTCAACTTGAACATGATCATGTTCATTCTTTACTCGTGAAATTAACTGTAAAAATAGACACAAATGATTTAGATTTGCTGATTTCTCCCCTTTTTTCTCACTTTTCGGCACCTGCCACTAGGCGACATTAGTGCCGCCTAATTTATAGCTTAAAATATGCTCTGACAGAACGGACATATCCCTTTCTGCTGTCTAACACAATGTGGACACGCCTCCTTTTCCAGAAACACAAATGGTTTTCACTGCTTTTTTGCCACTTTTCCAAAAACACATTCTGATGTACAGTATCTATGAATGTAGAACAACATGCCTACATATGTCACAAAAAATATTATTGGACATATAAGACTTTAGCAAATGGGCGACAAACTTAATAGTTACACTACCGTATATTATTAAATTATAAACGAGTAGAGAATGTAAAATGTGAATGAGATCAATATGCCATACTACACACAACACAATACTCTTGTGCATCAAACAAGACGGTAAACATTCTGGGAAGGCTCTTGAGTTTTTCTACAAGAAAAATCAGTACAAAACCTGGCCTATAATATGAATGGAAACTTCGTAGTTCAGAAGTCGAAAGCTTTCTTTATTTACAAACCCTGCGCTACTATACAATGACCTACTATTAAAGTAAGAATCGGAACCTCGTTAAACATTGAAACAAAAGTCCTTAAATATGAATAATAACAGAAGGTAATTTTAAAGAGACCAAAAATACCTCATTTAAAACATCAACCTCTACTCGCGTTTTGAAAACTGATAAAAAAAATTAATTACGTTTATTCATCTTTTCCAACTTGCAATAAAGATCCTTCAACTAATTGTACTACTTCCCTCCTACTGCTAGTACACAATTACAATGATCGCTGAAGACAGTAAGATGATAACATTTAATACTGTATATAGTTACGTAATATGGAACGTTCTACAAGTATCTCGGCTATCCTAGCAGAGCCCTGCTGTAATGTGTGTGTGCGTACTACACATTGCTGCTACTTTAAGATGAAAGACAATTACGTAACACTTATCATGCGTCAACAATCGTGACTATTCTCGGTAGGCGCACGCACTGTGTGTGTTACATCATGCGGAACGTTCTCGTGCGTTCGATGGTGTCGTTCTCAGCTTCTCGACTAGCCTGCCTGTGTGTGTGTTTCTGCCAATGCCGCGCTAAAGCATCCTCTAGAATTTTCGAGCGCTTGTTAAGGACGCATATTATGGAACCCTGCAGACCATAAACAGCCCACACCTGCCGCTTAGTTTTCAGTTTACTTCGGGCGATTACTCGGTGCGTTTTAAGTGGCTATTAGTGAAAAGTGATTATTGTGCTGGACTCTATTAGTTGACATTATTATTGCGTATGGACAATTTTTACTTGAATTGTTGTAAGAGACTATCTAGTTGATTATAAACTGTTATCTGTGATAATTAAAGCTGGTTATTAGTTACTTTATTTTTTTTACACGAAAAAATCTGCTTCTGAGATGGAAGTATTGAACAGCATCAAATTATATATTTAACAAAGTAGAAAGTAAAGGGAATAATTATTTGCCGGGAGGATTAGAAAATCCAGGTCGGCGGGATAATTCAGCCTATGTACTGTGTAAATATGTAGGCCTACCTAGGATAACATCCTAGGGCAGTGGTTCCCAACCGGTGGTACGCAAGAAGACCTTAGCTACGGAAAAAGTATTTACTCAAAATAAATAAATTAATTAAAATTTATGTTCAGAAAAACAATACATTTTCATCAGGCACGATTTAAAACGACTACCCTTATAAAAACACAACCTAGACACTCTGCGGTGCTAAATACTTTATTTTAACATAGAACCAACCTGGAATTAATTTTAAAATCAGTTCCGGTTTTGTAAATTTTATGTATCAGATTTAAATAATTATACAAAGTTACTCGTAGGGATAATAAGATGTTTCATGTTGTATCAAGTGTATTATTGAGAAAACCCCAATAACCTTTCCTTACGCTCCGGTGGTAGGCTACTCGAATGAACGCGGAAGACCAAAGTGGTACGCGGGTCCGGAAAGGTTGGGAACACTGTCTAGGGAATAATGTGCGACTCGAGCGCAGTACCGCCACACTACATTAATGCCGAGCAGCTTGCTTAGGCAGCCTACTCTGACTCTTAAACTACTTTAGTAGTATAAAAAGGAGCCACAACGACCACCACCACCACCACCACCACCACCACCAAAAGCACTATCATCATTATTCTTATTATTATTACATATTATTATATGCAGAATAGTAATGCATATTACTAAAGTTACATGTTAAATTTCCTTAACAAATTTGTACGCAACATCCTCCTAGTCCAATCGTCCTTTACATAGGGCAATGAGAGCCACAACGACCACCACCACCACCACCAAAAGCACTATCATCATTATCCTTATTATTATTACATATTATTATATGCAGAATAGTAATGCATATTACTAAAGTTACATGTTAAATTTCCTTAACAAATTTGTACGCAACATCCTCCTAGTCCAATCGTCCTTTACATAGGGTAATGAGGGGCAAGAGTCCGCATGGGGCAAGACTCCTAATACGTCGTAGTTACTAGTTTTCTGAATAGCTGTCGTGAGTTGGTGTCTGGGCTGTTGAAGAAATGCATTCTGCTGGCTGGACACAGCAAACAAGGAGTCTAGCGCCATTACGGTGAGTGAACAGTAACGTTGTTTAATTTTGTGGAAGTTGAAGTTATTTTACAGTGTAATTTAAGAGTATTTATACAAATATATACTTTCTTATTATTTGTTTTCGACAGTACATTATTAAAAGGTAAGTCTGAGGTTACATATCAACTTAAAGTTAGTGGTCAATCTTATTTAATTGAACCATAATAAGTCAGCAAAAAGTATACAACACAGTGGGGCAAGTTTCCGGGGGCAAGAGTCCTCTTGGTCTCCTGTGCGGAAGCTTACCCCACATAAACAAACTTCACATTACAATTAAATAAAACTTGCATTAGGCCTACAATTGTTATTAAGCGTTCCAGAAGTGTGTGCTGGGGAGTCCCGCCGATTTCAAAGAAGAAGAGGAATATCGTGTTCCGGGAAAGTTGATTATTATTGCGGAGGTTGTGGGCACCTTTACGAATCCCCCCCTACAGACTGGATCATGTGTCGTCAGTGTAGTACGTGGTGGGAAGAGCCGTGCACGAATTACAGTGGATTGGGCCATTTCTTGAGTGATAAGTGTCAGTAGGACTCTTACCCTACACAGACCGGACTCTTCCCCCAAGGTTGGGGCAACTTTCCTATTTTACATGCTTTTGTTTTTTAATTTGTTTTACCAAATACTGTAGTCAAAATTGTTGTGTACTCATTACATTTGTTAGTATATAGTGTAACAAATAAGCCAGTAATTTTCAATAAATTTTATTTTGGTTCAGTAGCTGCAAATTTGTTGTTGTATTTTAAGTGCGGACTCTTGCCTCTCATTCCTATACGTAATTTTCAACGGGTCGCTGAACAAGATGGACTATAACAAAGCACAGTTAGGTTTGAGATGAACATGAACTTTCTCAGTCTTAAAACAAATTTACATGTAACAAAAATAATTTACATACTCTTCTTCTTCTTCTTCTTCTTCTTCTTCTTCTTCTTCTTCTTCTTCTTCTTCTTCTTCTTCTTCTTCTTCTTCTTCTTCTTCTTCTTCTTCTTCTTTTCTCTCACAAACATTAGACAGTTTGGTCGGCTTATTGTTCGACCTGTTTTATTTTGGGCTTTCAATATCCCTTGTTCCTTTGGGTCAAATAAATAGGATTCGTTTCGGCAGGCATTTGCCCTCCATGCTTAACACGTGATCTGACCGTCCTTCTATACATACTTTCATCTTATTGTTTTAATTATAAATCTCAACACTTTTTCTGATTGTGGCCCAACCTGATTTTACATTCTCTTTACTCCCAGAACTGACATAAAAAACCCCATCCCCGCGACAAATTTACCTTTACTCACAAATAAAAAATAATAATAATTTACTTACTTATTTACTCGAAACAATAATAATTAGTTCTTTACTTCTCACGTTTTTCATTTGTACATGTGTCTAAACATCTAGAACCGATGTAAATTTTTTAAACAGATTTCGTAACAGCCAGAGTCAAATCTTGTCGTTGATTCTAACGAAAGTGTGATCGATTATATCCGCCGGAAAGCTACGAAACGAAACTTCCTTCGTTCATGACATGAGATTACCATTTCTGAAAACCATGGTGTTTGTTTTTTGGCCGTCCCCTAAAATCTCTATTCCTAGTCGTCAGTCTCCATTAGGGACACCCTCATGCCTAAATACGACCCTGTAGACGGTTTATCACACTACAAGGAAGGGTTTATAGGACAGATTCTTTGCCTCTGTCCTCACGAAGAGCAGATGACTCCGGGTATCCGGCCGCCTTTATGTAATCCACCCAGGTTTTGCACTCGTGCACCTCACCCTCGATGCGTACAAAACCAGAACCACGATGCTTTTTAATCAAACGACCACTCCTTTATCTTCACTTGTCTTACGTAATGATCTCTTCCTCCCTCCGTGTTACGTAATGATCTATTTTGCTCTTCTTTCATACCTTCACACGTTAAATCGCGTATTTCTAATTTTCTTCAGACATTCCAAATTTACTCGAAAGCCTAGCGACGACAACGGTACTACTGCAAATACAGTTATAGTTTGGCGCGCGCGTAAATTGCGATAAATCGATAAACAAGACACGCCTCGAGTTAAGCGAGCGAACGAATTCAATTTCCAGTTACACACAAAGTCACTCTCCCTCAACTACGCTTCACCAGTTCACCGACGACCGACTCTATATTTATCTACGAGTTATCTCTCGTTTCACGGCTTTGTACATTCCGTTCCTACGAGAAAATGCCGACTTCCTTGTAGAAAAATGTTAATGTTAGAGATGAACTTTCTGAATGCTCGTTGCGTTTTACTGAGTTGGCTTTCGTAGTCACAAAGACGCGAACGTGAATCCATTTCCGCTTACCGTTTAACCGGATCTTACATGTTAAACATCTTGAACTGTGCTTACCCATTTGCGGCAAAATTTTCTATTTCCAACTGTGCAACGCAAAATATCGTTAACGCACTGCCGATGCTTATCAGCAATATATTTCTTAAATTTATTTTTTTAAATGGTTGTCGGCAAATTTATAGTTTTAAACTTTCGTTTTTTATTATTACAGCTTTGGTTTACATTATAGTTTACTCGTTTTTGTGTGATCGTTCAATTTACTGTATTTTATTTACATTAAACCTTAAAAGAAACGAAATGAGTGAAGTATTTAAGTAGCTGTACTTGTGACGTGTCTTAATACAACTGTCTAAATGTAACTGGCAACGTATACATTTAAGATTATATTTATGTAATTTTAAAAGGTAAATTTTTTATATTAGTGTTTACTGTTTTCAATACTGTGCATTCTGATAGTGCTTTTATATGTTTGGGCTTATTTGTCTTCTTTTCACCGTTGACTAGTAACGAACGGCCTAATTTTAACAAAGTAAACAGAAGACGTGTAAGATGCAGCGGTGAGCCGCTTTTTCGCATTTCTTTTGATCAATATTATGGTTAGACGACCTGGAACAGGTACTATCCTCGAAGGAGTTTTATTGCACCTCTGACCAAGTATTAATAATTATTATAACTTGTATGAAAAGTGTACTTAATAATGAATGACTTTATGTCCTTTTTATATGTAATTTTTTAATTATGTCTGTGAAAGGAACAGTACAATAACGTTTTAACTCTAGGAAAACATAATGAATGTTCTTAACAGTTAAATATACAAAAATCGCAGCCCCATTTCCTTTTTTTAGTGACGGTTTGGTTAGATTTCATATAAGTATATAAGTAGACCTCATATACTGCATGTATATGAAATGCAGCTCTCTCTCTCTCTCTCTCTCTCTCTCTCTCTCTCTCTCTCTCTCTCTCTCTCTCTCTCTCTCTCTCCCACGCGACCGGCGAGCTTTTAAAACATTTACTTTTACTTTTTAAGTGATTTTCTCAATATAGATTTTAAAAACCGCGTGAAACATATTTGTTTAAATACACACTTGACAGAAGTAGTCACAGAAGTCCGAGACACGTAAAATGATCACAAAGACGGCTCTTTTCAGGGATGACCTGATTTAAATAGTGCGAGTACAATAAACATGACAAGGGTTCCTCTGTACAAATAGCATGGAAGAATGTCTGAGAAGACAATCGCTCAGCGCTGGGCAGCAAAGTCTGTACACACACTGTACATATCGTGTGCAACATACAGTCGTCAATCCATTTGCGGTTTCCCTTACGCTTCTCGACCGGCCTCAAATCTATCAACCTTCGAGACAATCTAGTATTTCTTGTCTAGCAGAGGGCGGTTTTATACATAATAAGGTAGAATAACTTTTCAATTAATACGGAACACTGCCCACTACAAGAACACTAAAATCTGTTGAAATTCATTGTTTTCTCTTCAGCATATATTTGACAGATCCTCACGAGATTATGACAAAATTGCGATTACTTGTTCGGTGCTTCCTTGGCCTACTTAACTGACAAGTTTAGCTCTCGTGGTCAGCAAGATAACAGTCGGAAGCATATGATATAATAATGTGTTCTTATTTGCGCGACGACACTTCCCGACGCTGTCACTGGGCATCAATCAGTGTTGTACCGTTAGTAAAACGAGACTGCCGTTTTGAATCCACGTTCCGCGTTGCCACAATCAGTATTAATCGACAGCAGTTTTTCAGCTTCAATGGAGAGGACCCGTCGAGTCCCTCCATTGACAGTCGGTCAATGCATAAATTGCATAGTTGCAGTCGGTGTAGCCGTAGGTTAATGATGCACAAAAACAGCTGCTTTGATGCCGACTGTTATCCTTCTGACAGATGGAGATATAACGCTTAACACCTATAAATCTTACTTTTTGACTTGCCTCATAATATGAAAAAAAAAAAACAGAGCAGAAGAAACAATATATTTTTAAATTAGAAATCGACATCGGTAAATGGAAATTTGCGGATAGCAGCAAAACACAACCTAAAACAAACGCTGTTACAAACACCGTTATAAACAGTAACTGTTTAGTCAGAGCCTTAAATGCCACAGAAGGCCTATCTGTCTGTCAACCGTGGCTCTCTATTTAAAGTTCATCATCATCATCTTCTTCAAGGATTAAACCAAGGATGGTTTGTTTCGGTCTCAAATAGGCCTGGTCACTCCTGCGCTTCCTCGGACGTCCCACACCTCTCCGTCCCCTCGGCTTATAGTTCCATAGTTGTTTGGGGATGCGACAGTCATCCATTCGGCAAAGATGTTCCCACCAATTCAGCCGATACTGGGCGATCCTGTCGAGTAAACTCATAATATTCAATTCCTGCCGTATATCTATGTTTCTTCTATGATCATGAAGAGTATACCCTGCCACGTGCCTATTGAAAGTTACTGTACTTATTTATTTACTTTGAAACACAAGTTATTCGAGGTTATTCCTCTTTCACGTCTACGATAAAGTGATATATTTTATAAACAGTATAACTATTTGCAAAGACAACAACGGCGGGGAAACACAAGGCAGCCTTTGAAAAATACTGACAGTAAAAAACGAGTTATTCTCCCATCACATCTGTTGCAGATGTCAAAACTGGCACAAAATAATTTTAAAAAGTAAAAAAAAACACAAATATACTTTCTAAATGAAAACAAATAAAATTAGTTTTTAATCGGCACAAACTCAGCGAACGTACAAAAGAAAAATTGCGATACGACCGACGTAACGTTTGAAAACGCCGAGATAAAAAAAGCCAACAAATGACATTAAGGATGGGGCAGTGCTGTCGGCGACCACACAGGACGAAGTACCCCCACGGCTGGACGTCTGCACAGCTGTTAAAATCAAATAAATCTTTTCCTACACACACACACACGCGCGCGGCCAGTTGTCATCCGTAAGCTAGGAGGTCGGTGTATATACATTAAATCCTCTGTAATCACCAAGAACGCTACACAAACAAATGACAACTAACATTAAATACGTAACAAACATCGTAGGTAACAGCTGCGTCAGAGTTTGTGCTCGAACTACGAACATCCGTGACGAACCAGAACATCGAGCGAATCACCACAGTATCCGGCCCGGGCGGTGTCTGTATAGGCGCTTATTTCGGGATAATCTATACCTTATCGTATAATAAGTACGTACTGAGGACAGTTTACTTTGACATATAAATAATGCTATAATTTACTGAGTCGAGACTTAATTCTGATTAAATATGACTACGTCTGTAGTAGACATATTGTGGTAGCGGGGCGTCTTTGCGCCCAGTGCATAACTGCAGCATCTGGTCGAGCCCAATAGGTGCCTGGTGATATACATAGTTCTGGTACAGTAGACTGGTGCCTAAAAACTGGAAGGGACAACCGCCAACGCGTTAACGCAGAAGGCGGGGGGACTACGTCTATTAAATGCAAACGGATTGAGTAGCTCGGGTATATTCAAAGAAAGGAAGACGGAAGAATCCCGAAAAAGGTTATTGCTGAGCAACGTGTAGAAAATTCCTGAGAGGAAGGTCACGAATAAGATGGCTGGATAAGTTGTAAAGCGACCTCCGCTAGCTGAAAGAAGGTGGAGACAACGGGTACCAAGGCAGGGAAGAGTGGAAAGCCGTTGCTGCGGAAGCAGAGAGTATATAGCGCCATAGAATGAATGAATGAATGAATGAATGAAGCCTACGTCGTGTCATAAAAAAGGGTCTAACTAAAAAGACCGGTGTAATAATTAACACTTTTCTATTAATTATAATAGGTGTATAATTATAGAAGTCTTTACGTTAGTGGGGCTACGAGTAGGCGTAAACTGTACGGAAAAATTTTGGTTCGCTTAATTACAGAAGAGTATACTACATTGGACACACGAAAAGAATGGCACAGGAAATATTGCCAAGGAGAGTTATGGAATGGGCCCCACCAGGAAGGAGGAATAGAGGAAGTCCACCTATCACCTGGATAGAAGAAATTCAGACTATATTGAGGGAACGAGAAATTGAAGAAGATCTTTGGATGGACAAGCAGCAGTGGAAGATGAGAATTCAATCACTTCTGTATTCTTTGGTTTCAGAAAATCTATAAACATTGTACAGCCGGAATAATAGACTAATAATTATACTACCTGCCAGAATGAAGAACTACCTGCTTTCCATGGTGGTACGTTTACTCTATATAACGCTTTTTTGTGTAACACAGACTATACACAAACGTCTGACAAAAGACACACTTCGTATTTCAAGGCCTTATCAACGCAAATGGCAACGTCTCGAGATTATGCCAGATACTAGAAAAGTTTCTGATCAATACCACAATTATAAAAGCTTTTGATGAATTATGTACCAACACACCTTCCACAGTAATAATAGGGAAATGGTTGGTACTAGCTTCATAACGACTAAACCAATGTAGTACGTCTCCGATTGTATTTAATGTGTATCTTGACGCTGCCGCCTTACAACAATGAAGGCAGAAATATGGGAGAATGGGAACCACAGATAGTAACACTTTTCCATTATATTATGTCGAAAACCCAGCAGTAGTAGCACATGGTTTGGAAGAAAACAAAAAAATAAGACAAGAAAACTTCAGAAAGAATATACGCTATAGAGTTTGACTACCAACTGGAATAAATCAATACACAAGTACTGGCGCTGACGACCAAGATACGAGGCAATGCACACAAAGGACTCGTACGTAATGAGCAACGATATAATCATCAAAGAGTGCACAGAGTTGCACAGTTACATATTTAGGAATAAAATTGATAAATCACTGATTGCATGGAAATAATCTAAAAAAAAAAACAAATTCGAGAATCGACTGTGTTAGGAAACGTCGGACAGCCTGCATACTATACACTGACAGAAGAACGTAAGAATGAACCAAGATACATATACACGAAGCACATTAATGTGCGATTGTGAAGTAAGGCAAATAAACAACAAATGGAGAGGAAACTGTTGTTGTCAGAAATGCCCTTCTTAAGACGAACAGCTAGAAAATTCAGACAAGAAGAACTAGAAATGAAGATATCGAACAAAGACAATAATAAAACAATATTAGAAGACTTACAAAAGGAAACAACTTATATGGCACGGACATGAAATTAGAACGGGGGAGATAGGCCCAAATAGAAATTATTACAATGGGAGCCGACAGAATAAAATGAAGACGACACACTCGATGAGATACACGAAAAAAAGGAATCACGAAAGCCGTATCCGAAAGAAAGAGATCTTAGAGAGCGAGAATATGGAGGCTGGAAGTCGGAAGACGACTTCACTCGGTGTAGAACAGTATTTAAGAAATCTGATTTGTAAGATAATACGATGCCTTAACTTCTTATAAAGGCGTCGTCACTTATCCCAGGAAAACAAAACAAAAATATATTTGGGTGCGTGTACTTATGTACGCGCGTTAGAAGTTATACTTCTTTTTGTAAATAATATAATATATATCTTATTGTAGTGTTTAAGTGGTTCAATAAATAAATAATAATGAATAAACAACGACCACAGTTATAATCTATATGCATAAAATAAAATTAACATGACTATTATACACTAAAAGATAAAAATTTAATTCAATTGAATTAATTTAAATTCAATATTATAATATTTTAGTAGAGAAAAATTAATTTTTTATCAAATAGCTCAAAATACTTACGAATAGTGTATTATAGCAATGGATTTACTTTTCGATAGACTTCTGAATAATTAAGTGTGATCTATAATTTAAAATATAGAAATATATATTAGATTATTGGATTAAAGCAAACATAATGATAGAATACTTATCGAAACTTTTATTGATTTAATATAAAAAAGACTTGAAATTAATACTTACGAAAAATTAACCTCAAATATTTTTAAACACTTAGGCTATTAAAATTTGGTTACACAATTTTTGTCACCGAAAAATATTTCACAGCACAATGTATATAAAGTTATTTAATTACGTATATATCCATTCACGATCAGCAGCAGCAGGTTCATCGGGGCCGCGACCGAAATGTTTTGGTTTTTTGGCCTCAGGCTCGTTGTCCACGGCTAACTTCATCCTGTTAATTTTTCGTTGCATGGTGCACGCATTTCGTTACATACTAAAATTTCACCCTCAAAAAAAAAAAGATTGGGCAGGTGATGCCATTTATCTACAGATCTGACGGTTGAACACTAAATGCAGACTTGAAAAAAAAAACTAGTCGCGCAAGAAATGGATTATCTAAGATGTACTTTGAGTCTCAAAGCTGGAACGAAGATCAAGGAAGAAGTAAGGACCATTATGATCATGCGTGCTAGGTTTTACGAAATTCGGTGGCGCGTTCGTAAGTTATCGAGAGACAAACTAAAATCAACCAAATGCCAAGCGGTAGAATTAAAACTGAGGACTGGCTTCACACTTTGAAATATTTACAATGTTATAAGAGATTCTTTGTAATGTATAATAAAGAAGTAGACAATGTTATATGGAAATAATGTAATACGCAAGTGTCGCGCACGACTGACCGAACGAGTGGGTTGCTCCTTATGAAAATCCAAGCAAACTGGCCACGTTCTACTATGAATTAACTTCAGCAGACAGATGATAATAAACTGTAATGCCTGCAACTCGCGGAGCGACTTGTCCAAATACATTTTATCTTTATTTATGCCACACAGAGCTTCGTAGAGAGGTATACAGCGATAAGGGCGCAAAGTTTAATCGAAGTGATTATTGCTATAATTGCGGACTAATGAAGTTATTTACTCAGTGACTCTTATTACTTACTATGATAGTGAGTAGCCTAATGGACAATTGTATTAATATAGGAGAATAATTGCGGTAAGAAAGTGATTATATTTTATAGAAGTACATCAAACTTGTAAATGTCGACGTGTCTGGTATTTTGTAACAATTACACTGACCTAAAATCACGTTCCTCGCTAACTTTGTAACATTATAAACTATTAATTTTTAAGTATACATAACTGCTTCAGAAACCTTTTTTAATAAATGCACGCGTTTCAATCCAAAATAAGATACGATTCTGTGAAATAAAATTCCAATATAAAGTCATCGGCCCTTTGTCTGGGATCGACATGAACCCGGATATTTCTTCTTTACGTAATCAACAGAGAAATAATAAACATGTCAAAACAATATACACGCAAATGGGTCTTAAAGGAAAAAAAAATCTCTGCGACCGAACCGTCTTTGAGAACGCAAAAGCTACTAAATTAAATTGCGAACAGCAATAGGCAAATAAAATACGAGAGAAAGGGACAATTGTATTAATATAGGAGAATAATTGCGGTAAGAAAGTGATTATATTTTATAGAAGTACATCAAACTTGTAAATGTCGACGTGTCTGGTATTTTGTAACAATTACACTGACCTAAAATCACGTTCCTCGCTAACTTTGTAACATTATAAACTATTAATTTTTAAGTATACATAACTGCTTCAGAAACCTTTTTTAATAAATGCACGCGTTTCAATCCAAAATAAGATACGATTCTGTGAAATAAAATTCCAATATAAAGTCATCGGCCCTTTGTCTGGGATCGACATGAACCCGGATATTTCTTCTTTACGTAATCAACAGAGAAATAATAAACATGTCAAAACAATATACACGCAAATGGGTCTTAAAGGAAAAAAAAATCTCTGCGACCGAACCGTCTTTGAGAACGCAAAAGCTACTAAATTAAATTGCGAACAGCAATAGGCAAATAAAATACGAGAGAAAGGGAGGCAGCAAATCAAATGCAACGCGGCATGAACTAAACGGACACAATTTTCTACAAACACTATTACACAGCCCATTTGAGTACGGCAGACGCTGGCTTATTGATTTATACGATTTACCCAATCAGGGAACAGCGACGGACGGGGGTAATCACTGTACCTGACTGCAGAGACTGAACGCACAATCATTGCAGTCACTAACTCATCGGCTCACTAATACGCCTCTTTCGAAATAAAATGATTTTACAATATACGTACGTTCAAACGTGTTCAGAGATTTTATACAGATGGGAGTGTTTTTTTAAAAGAGTTCTCTGCGTCTCTCTCTCTCTCACACTCTCCCATCACTCTCATAGCCACACGTGGGCGAAATTTATAATTATTTTACAGACTACGATTACCCTGACATCGTCAATTTTCCAACATTTATGAGACGGTAAGAAACAGAACAGCTCCAACTTAAGTCACTACTTATTGCCACACTGCTAAATACTTCGTTCTTGACGAGGCCTTTCGATGTATCCACCATCTTCAGCTCTTAAACAAAGATGGTCTTTAGGTCGTTTAAGCCCTGAAGATGGTGGAGACATCGAAAGGCCTCGTCAAGAACGAAGTATCTAGCAGTGTGGCAATAAGTAGTGACAAAGTTGGTGTTAAGATGACTGCTAATAAAACTAATAAAACTGGAAACAGAACAGCTGTTCATCGCTCTTCCGGATATTCCGCCTTTATTGACAGAACACACATAAGACGGCAGGATATTTGACGGATTATAAGAGAGTTTTACGTCCTGCTGGAGCTACCCTACATAATGGAGTGCTGAATTAGCGCATATAAGTCTGACGTTGGTACGATTGTCCGCAACTGCGACAAAGATAAAAAGAATAATAGCGTCTTCCTTTCGCGACACATTTCGATGCTCCTAACGCTGACTGTGCACGCAGTCGTGCGCATTATGGCAGTGATTATAATACAAATGAGTGTTTTATTATTTTCTATAGTAAACCGTTGTGAAATGATTTAAAACCAAAACGGCGTCATTTCTAACATTGAAAATATTATGCTTAAGGAAATATCACAAAAATGGTCCTGCCGTAAGGACGCTTTGTAAAGTTATCATAAGGGAGTTACGTCTGCTGGAAGGACGCAAGGGTGTGTACAAAAGTCCTTCCAGCAGGACGACTGCCTGTACACTCTACTAGTCGCTTCAGTGTACAGAATTAGTTACAATTCGTGAATTTAACTATTCGGGCTATAGACTCCAAACGAGCCATTTATCTAAACTAGATCTTAAACTCTCACGGCCAGCGTTCACATTGTTCAAATTAGACTATGTATCGGCCCCACGAAGGCTCACTTTAAAAAATGGGTGGATGAGTTATTCTTAGGGCCGGTACATAGTCCACCTATAAGTACTGGAGTACATAGTATATAAGTACTGGAGTTAAAAGACGAATACCTGTCAAACTATTTCTGACACTGAAGATGGCCCCTGATGGTGTGGCCGAAACATTTGTCGTTAACAACTTTTGACTACGGCGTAACATCCTGGCTATAGCTAATTTGAATAACGAACCCTTTCTCTGTAATTCTTTCCTTCAATTATCTATTCTCTTTATAAACATAAGTGAGCAAAGCGTGTTCTCGGTTACCGCGGGACCCTTATCCTTTTCAAATAATAAGCTTCTGTTCTCTTGAACTCACCGAAATATCCCATCATTCGTAATCACTCCCAACTATCTTCTTCACGTTTCGGAAGCTATTGAGTCATATCCGTTCTCCCTATCGTCCACGTGTCACTTACAAGGAATGCGGTGCTACAAATAAAAAGCTGTTAATAATTTATTCATTGCTTTTAAGCTCATATTCTTCGAAGTGAGGAGGTTTTTCCTTTTACTTAAGACGAGAGGTAAATAGCAAAACGAAGAAATTTGTAAAAACGGAAGCGCTGTATACAAGTGTCACGGCTTCCGTTCACTGTAGGACTTCCTTAGTCCTACTTATGAAGTATATACCCTAATTACACAATGTGAGCTGTTCGTGTGAGCGTTACATATTGATAGGCGGCCATTGTAAATTGTTTTACAAAGTTTCGGCATCTTCTGGTTGTTTGGATGTAGAGAGGGGAAGAGCAATTCCCTAAATGAAGTTTTCACAGGAGCGCACGAGTGCTTAGTTACGCTTAGAGATGTGTCGTTCAGGATTGAACGAATCAATTTAATCGAACCATCTGGGTGACCGACTGATCGAATCGATCTTTTAAAAGATGAGTCGATCAGTAATATAATCACCGCGAACTGTCTGTGGTAGTTCATACAATTTCCGCTACGTGCCTTTGGGCAGCTTTCTAATCAATCTCGGTCATTTCGATCAGTTGGTGATTCGATTTTTTGGGTTGTTTGTTTCAGTGACAATCATTTACTGACGCGATCAGTGAACGAGATACTGCAAGCAGACTCCGCTAGATGCCTCTGGTCTTTCATTTCGATCAGTAAAATATTCGATCAGTGAACGACTTACCGCAATCAGCCTCCGCCAGACGCCTCTGCCATTCATGTCATTCAGTTATAATTATACGACTCGAGCAATCGCCATCTTAGTCTTTCATTTCTATCTCGGTCACTTACTGATTCGAACAGTGATCGAGTTACCGCATGCAGACTTCGTTAGATGCCTCTGCTTGAATTTTAATCTCGGCCAGTTAAAGATTCGATCAGTGAACGAGTTACCGAAAGCAGTCTCCGCAGGTCGCCTCTGACTTCGTTTCAATCGCAGTCATTTCATTGAATCACGACTCGAGCAGTCGCCATTTTTCGTAAACACCCAATATAATGTGAACAGCAACATGTAGTTTTTAAATAAAATAAAGAAATAAAGATTAATAATTATTCATGACTCAGAATCTTTTATTCTTCTCAGTCTAAAAAAAAGAGAAAAAAGAACCAAACAAATCTCGCTCGCTCACGTTTACAATATGAAAAATATTTGTTTGAGGGGCGTGTAATCATTCATCTATCAGGAATTTATATAATTCAAATTAATAACTGAAATAATACAGTGCTGTCAGCGAAAATGATATAATTGAATTCTTATATGAACTTTACTGACATAAAGAATACAAACAATAGGAGTTCAGTGAACCGCTGATTAGTGATCGATTGATCGCGAATCTTAAAGATCGAACCACTTCAACGATTGAGATGTACTGTTCGAGCTCACTAAAGTGTATATAGTTCACACATTTTTATTATCCAAAATACACGGATAACATACAAAACTTCACATTCTTTATGTTCGTTCTGCGTCCACAAAACTTAAAAACCGTCACAGAGAAAAACAAACGACAAAGTTCAAACAAAACAACACACAGAGACAGAACCCTACACAAAAGTAAATACATTAAAAAGCTTTTGCTTGTACGCGCTGCGCTCTAGATTATAATAAAGGTCAGGCGATAAGGATGCTGACAGAGCGTCTGTCTTGATAATACGGAGGTTACATTAAGGCGATTAACGTGGGATGGGACACAGACACGCGACCGTATCACGGTCGCTCCTACATCAGTACTAATCGATAGTATACCGGTAATGTATTACACAGCTACTGTACAAAGTATTCCCTTACAGTCGACTATGGTAATATGAAACGATATGGGAGAAAATGTTTAAATAATTCATTTCGGGGAGCCGGTTGACCGCAGTGAATACCAGCTTGAATAGATTCGCTCCATTCTGATGAACCAAATACCAGCCCGTCATTCAGTCAAAATGTTCTGTTCAGATGCCAGCTGGCTTTCATTATAGTGTTGCATTATAGAGTGATGACTTATTCGTATCCATTAAAACTAAATAATTTTCTGGCCCGACATTAAAAAGTCCTTATCGGGAAATAACATCAATTTCTGATTCAAATATAGAACTAAATTGTTTACACTATACGTAAGCTTCGCCCTCTTTACTAGGCAACTCTTATTTGGACTATTATTATGTAAAGTCTATAATAATAAAATTACAAAAAAAGGTTGTTATGAAGCCCGAACAGTACCCGGCAGTGTTAAAGTTGAAAGCAGTAATAACCTGATTAGTTCAACATATTAACATAAATATTGTAACAGTACAAACTGTCCCATAAAAATCAACTAGCTAAGTAACCAGAAGTGATGATAACCAGTAGTAAATCTACTATCAGCATTCAATGACAATAGAACATAACCAGACGATTTGACTGAGACATTGACAAAGACTAGTTCCCAAATAGATTAGTTAAGTGGGCAGAAAACCATTAAACAACGTCAAACACCATAAATAAAATAAAAGGTGAAAAAACTGATATTTACAAAATGTATTAAAGTAGTGAAAACAGCACATTAGCTGAGTAATTGAAAAGTAATAATTTGAATAAGAAGTAAAATGAAACATAGTGTTGATAATAATAAACTATAGAAGAATTATTATAAATGAACAAATAAAATAAGATTAACAGTATAATAACAAAGTTAGATCATCCTTGAAGGAAAGGTATGCAAGGCATAATGAATAATGATGAAAGAAAATTTAATAAAAGAACAAATTGTATATGTTCTAATAATAAAAGACAGCAAATGTAATCAACAATGTAAAGAACTTTATGTAGTTAAAAATGTTATAAGATGGTAAATTTTGTAAACAGATGTATTATCAGGTAAGGTGAACAAAACCTTATTATGAATTATGTAGAATAAGAGAATGAAATAATATAAGTCAAAGTAACTTAATGACTAATAAATAATGTAATAAAAGCTCAAAATAATGACTAGGGCCAATATGCCAAGGAACAATCATATTGTGCAATAACTAGCACATGAGTTATAAGAAAATCAAAACAAATAGTAAAATGTCTGTCATAAAATACATAAAGACAAAACAATTAATGACTCACAACAACCTACGTAGAGTCCATACTGAAAGAAGTAGAGTAATTATAAAAAGAAACATGAAATAATAGACAAACAAATGATGACAAATCAGATTATGAAAAGAATAATAAAATATAATAAAGAGAAATAGAGATATAACAATTATGTAAAAGGTGTAATATCACCAAACAATGTCAAGTATAATAAGTGTAGGAAGTAAGAATAATTTTGAATAATGAATAATGAAAGAACGAATCCATTAAATAATAATAATCAATTAAGTTATATAAGAATTGTTAATGTGCAGCTGGATACAGCAAATTTAGACAATAATATGTTAATTTCAATAATCTAATTGTGGTCAAGGTAGTAAAAAATGATTGTTTAATAAATGTTAAAAAATACAAAAATAGAATCTGCAAATTGTAGCAGAAGACATTTGCAATAAAACAATATTTAAGATAGGCTATCATTAGGATGTAGTTTATTAATGAAAAATGTATCCAAATTGGCCGATATTCATCTCAAAATAACCAGCAAGGAACGAGCAATACGATGCTAGTAACAGATCAAAATTTATAATTAGAATAAGTGAGAAACAAGCATAAATATGATAAATTTTATGAATTTTGGAAGGGTACAAGGAATACCATCAACAACGTGGACCCACGCGTAAAACAATTATGTAAGAGTTATTTTTAGAATGACCGCATCATCACGTCATTTTCAACCAATCAGGAATTTAACTGTCGCCGCCTAGCGGAGTTTTTAGAGGACTATATATACAGCAGTACGAATGAAAAAAAGACACATTTTTTTAAATTCCATTCCGGCAGATACTACAAGGACTCCATATCAAAATTTTAATAAAATATTATTAAACCACAGCTGCGAAGAAGTAACATACTTAGTAAAGTGCATCACGACAAGCAGTGTTCTTTTAACTAGTAGTGCGAAACAAAAAGAACGAGGTTAGAAGAATTACCTAACCAACCAAATATTTAACCACAAGAAGTTTTAATCGTTCATTCGCGGAAAAGTGAAGTGTACGATCAGTGAATTTCGATCGTAAAGTGAAAATAATAATCCAACGAGATTATCAATCAGGGAGTACAGTGCCAAATATAATTACAGTGTTCAAATATTATGTCACTAGTATAAGATATAATATAGAAATAATACACTTATGTACTGAACGCAAAACACTAATACTATAAGAATTAAACATTGTCCATACTTTTTTCAAGAGGAATTATACAATTTCAGTATAAGAATTAATGATTTAGGCTAACCGTAGTTAACCTCAAAACTTGTAGAGGTCAGACGAACATTTCGTTAATCAGTCTGAATTTTTAAAGGTGTCTAACATACTAAACTAAACTTTTGTAAAGCATCGTAACTCGAGGCATAGTTATTTTATTCTGTAGTTCAAAAGGATTCACCCTTGAGGTATAAAGAATTTGTAAATAAACAAACCAATAATTAGAGTCATCATTGCCAACCTTCTGGGTTAGGAGAGAATTAAGCCAGGTATATTCTAATCGATAAGCCATTGTTGAACTGAATGTATAGAGATAATATAAGCACTCAGTGAGCAATAAAACAGTAAAATATTAATTAACAACCGTTGTAAGAAATTATTGAAACGATTTTTAGTTATTTTTCTTATTTAAAAGAGCTGCAATTTCAAGGCACTCAAACAGTTAAGTTGGCGGCTTAGACGTGTGAAGCGCCAACCATTCAAAAATATAAACAAAACAGAAGAAAATTAATTAATTAAATTCATTTAATCTTACAATCAAAGAAATAATTTAACGACATTGATTAAATTTTTTTTATTTATTCATCGAATAAATTATTTTATGGAATAAGAAACAGAGATTCCATATGGCGCCCAAATAACATAAATTTAGCTCACTAACTTATAAACAGTGCTGATATACTGTTTTGACAACTTAACAGTTTTATAACCTACTGAGACCATCTGAACAACCAGTACAAACAGACATAAGCTACCAGTGCTACACCAAAGGTACGTGAGAGTTATAATTACTTTATAATCCAGTCAAAACAACACTATTACTCTACAAAGACAATTTAGGTCTACGGAAGTGCGACGGAACGTCAAGATGATTCCGAAGTGAACAAAATTCAACTAAATGAGATTACAATAATTAACTAATTAAACAATAAAAATTAATTAAACTGAAGAACAAGATTAAATTAAATACAAATTAAATAATAAAAAATAAAATTATTTAATAACCAAATTAATAAAAAATTAATAAATAAATTTAATAAGGGGTACGATCCCGACTTCTTATAAATTGACGTAATCAACGTGTGGCTTTTTTTAAACTAACACGTGGTACATAATAATATTAACAAATTTGACTGGAATTGTCGTAAGGTTTTACTCTTTCTTCTCTACGTTTTATGACAAATTTTATTGTTCCCTAGAAAAGGGCTTATTGTACTGCCATAAAAAAGCCGTCCTCAACAATCCCCAAAAAAAAACTGGCGTACACCTTTCTGGTCATACAGGTGGTGTGTATAAGGATTGCCTATATCACGGGGAGAATATAAGAAGAAAATCCGCGACGGCTTCGAACGGGTAACAAGGAGATTTTACTAGATCGGAATATCACTCGGCTGGTTTATCATAATCTTTCAAAGAGAAAGTGATACAAAAACGAAAATTCAGCATTCATAGTTTTACTATCTTTCAAAAAGACTGGAGAGAAGTAAGAGCGAATGAACGAAGGAATTTCAAAATCTGCTGACCTACAGCGAATTGAGCACCAAACGAATATACGAGTGAATGTTATTTGCAGGAATGAAACTTTTATTATAAGTGGTTTAGAGAAGCCAGTGGGAATAAATCGGAGTCGAGATAAAGGATATGCCAGTAGGGTAAAGAGATCAAGAACCAGACTACACGGGATAATACTTACATAAAAACGGAGCAAAGCGGAGAGGGAAATTTTCATTTATGTGTACGGCACTCGGGATACGCAAATCTCTTCGTATTACGCTGAATATGTGAATATCAAACGGATCTTGGAAAAACGTATCTACTTCGACTGCAACTTGTTGGTAAATTATTACTCTTGCTTATTTTATCGTTCTACGAATGTTTATTACTGTTTTTTGAAAGCAAAAAATAATGTATTCTGGCGAGCGTAATCAAACAGCTTTCTGATGAAACACGGACGTCACGGGTAAAAGATACCCTTAAAAAGTCTTTGGATAAGTACCGCAAATGAAAGTTTTTGTTACCCTCACTTAGAAACTTCTTACACAAATTATACCCTTGTTAAAACATAAAACGTTGCACGTAAACTACCCCTTTCCCTTAACAGATCTTCACCAAAAACAATAGGTCTTGAGTACTCTACAAATAAGGATATGCAAAAAAATTTTTGATTCTGTTTGAATTTGCGGCTGTTATCGTTTGCCATAGAAAAAAAATCTACACACACACACACACACACACACACACACACACACACACACACACACACACACACACTTTTCGAAAAATGACTTTTTTCATGTTTTGAGTGTAGTACAATCAGAATCTGCACAATCTCGAACACGATTTTTTTTTGCCATCACCATACTTCCATTTCCTTAAGGAACATGGATGTAAAAAAAAACTTAGTCACACCCGTATGATAAAAAGAGGTGACCGTTGGAAACTTGATGTAAAAAAAAATATAGGCCTACAGGCCTACATAACGACTGACGAGTCGAGTTTGAGTCTGAAATTGAACCCAAAAGTAGATAAGGAAATTATTTGTAGACAAGTCGCTTGTGTATATACTATACATGGCAACTAACCCGAAACAAAGTATCTCAGAATACCACTTGTGTAGATAGGAGAAAATGATTGCTTGTGGCTGCCCGAAAATGATGTTGATCTGCATCTCTTTTCTTTCTTACACGTCAATTCGGAGATTGGTGGCGGTCCGGTTATTCTGTTAACCGCTCTACGGTCAAACTGGCTGTATCGTCTCTGAAATCGTTCCTACAACACTTAATCCAAGAATCTCTATTTTCGTTCAGCCACGAGCATTTCTCCTACTGCATCTGCACAAGTAAGTTGACATGTTTACTTAGCAGTCATACACAAAACGAGCGAGTTGTCTATAGCTGCGCATCCTAGTCTCCACCTACTTTAATCTTTCCAATTCTCGACCGTCAGCCCTCCGTTCGTCATTTCAGCGTCAACTTCGCCCATCCATGATACTTTTGGCCTTCATTTTTCCGCCTTGGTTTCAAGGTCCAATTTCGTATTCGAAAAGGTCATGTATTTGTTGGCTGACTTATGGCGTAAATCTACTCGTACCAAAGCAATCATTTCTATCGCGTCCATAATCGTTTCTGCTGCTCCTGCATATTATCGTAATGAAGTCCGTTTTCACCACGGCTGCTTATATTTTGGATATATTTCGCTTATTAATATATCACATTATTCTGAGCCGTGCGTTCACGTTCTTATACTTTCCACAATGGTCTCACAGATACGTAATTTGGTAGCCTTTCTTATCTTTCTACGACCGCCCGTAACTCCCTAAGATCTATTTAATATAACTTCGGAAGTGACAATTGGGAACTTAAAATGGTGAAACACTTGACGCTTGGGGACTGTGGTGATAGTTGGTTTCCTTCTGAGTGGGGATGTGACGTTCTTTGAAGTAGCCCTTCCCATAGTACATGAAGAATACTGTCGCTTCTTCTCAGCATGCACGACAGACATGCATTTGTTTTAAATGCGTAATTTATAGCAAGTATTCTGTTTTGCATGTCAGAGTTAGTTATTTGTTTTTATGCAAGCCTGTTTGTTTCATTTTTAATCAATTTTTTGTTTGATACTATTTGTTAATAACAAACAAATGATTACTTGTAATTACCGTGTTATTATCTAATAATTAAAAAAACGGGGTTGTGATCGAAAATTGTGAAGCTGATGCACGTGGTGTGACACCTCTGTCCTCAATATCACAAACGAAAGCGGCTTGTGTCATCAGGTAACCCAACCATCAAACACACACACTTGATTGCAGCCTAAGAAAAATAATTTCTACATTTGACTTTAATGTTATTTATTTCAAAAACCGGTGTAATTTTCAGTGTTATTTATTAAAATCAGTTTATATCGACCGAGCACTGAACCCTACAAATAAGAGGAAACACTTAAAGTCTTGCAGTGCCGACTACAGCTTACCCCTCATTTAGGATACGAGATTACGAAATTAATTGAAACTGTTAAAAAGAGAACAAATGTGTCAACTTCAAAAAACTTTTCAAATTTCTGTTCTAAACAACGGGCTTTCGTTAGACAACTGCAACCCGTCAGCGGTGGACCACGTGGTTGTACAGCACAACATGGCAACACCGTGTTCCCGCCACTTGAAATGTCAATTAAGAAGTTACACTAAACAAAATATACTGCGCTGTTTGCTTTTACCCTACTGCTCTTTATTCCGTCGTTACACCCTCTCTCGCCAGAAAGGGTCACGCCCCAGTACATATTGGTATTTCATATATTTTCATTTTATGTGACCCTTAAACCCAAAATCTCTCCCTGTCCACCGATTACTATATACGTACTTCGTGTTGGGTGAATTTACCGTTAAACCTGAGTTGTAATAAGTCCAGTATTTATTGTTTTTTCAACATGGTGTGGATACCAAATTCATCTTTGGCTAAAGTCACTTGATCATAAGCAAATTGCAAAGTGAAAGATGACATATACGATACAAAATCGTTTCCATCTAGGGTCTACTTATCCTGTAATTTTATAAACATATGAAACATCCAACAGCTAATGTGCGAATTAGAATATAGCTAATTCCATGCGGTGTGGAAGACGGATGTCTGCTTCCTGTTCTGAAGTCATATACGGCGAACTGAAACTTAATTCAATTTTTGAATTACGACCGCCGGAAATTAATGAAATTCTGGAGAGTACAGAAAATGGTGAAATATTCACAGTTTCGCACGATAATTCATATTAAACAAAACGTCTCTGCGCCTTGATGTGTAAACGATAATCAATGACAAATAAACAATTTTATCTATTTATCAAGTACAATAAAGTCTTTGTCCTTTTAGTATAATGTACTCTTTATCCCACCTCTTTTCGACATTCCAAGATGTGGTTAATGGTTTGTAGTAGGCCTACTGTACAGTATATTGGATTCCTCCGCGTCTGCCATATCGATACCTTGATTCTAATACCACGTATGAGTCAAAACCAACATTTTACGGGAGAAAGGAAAAACTAACGTGTGATAGGCTACGTGTTCTGATTCTGATACGGGTTTTCAATTAACTGTGCATTAGGTACAATGCATTTTTTCTAATACAGAGCATTACAATCACTGGACACAGTGCCAAAAACAGGTCAAGATACATTCTAAACGTGAATTTCCCTAAAAATCCTCATACGTGGTATTAGAATGAAGATATCGATATTTTAACGGCAAAACTTAACAATCTGTCAACAACAATAACTTCCCTAATCATTTCTTCTTTAATGTCACCCTTCCCTAGCTGACCACGAAAACTACATCACTCACATATCTTAATAATTATGCCACTTCCTTGATTCCATTATACACTACGCCTTTTTTTAACCTAAACCTATTTAGTCCTACAGGAGAGCAAAATAACGGAATTACAATATCACAGAATACGATTTGAGCGTCCACCCACGCTCAATGCTGAAATTTCCTGTTTGTATTGGAACGCGTGACACGAAACACTAATCTCCCCTGTGACCGCTAAATCTTCATACGTTACGCCATTACCCAAAGCCCGACGTGTAACACAATCCTCATCTTCCGGTAAGTGCTAACAATCTATCTGCGTCAATATATTAAACTCATCCCCTACAAATTCAGCGAATGCTGTTGCTCATCTTCTATTTCATAGACGTCGATTACGTGACCATCAGTCTATTCAAAACCCATCTCAGTCAATACCGTTTATCCACGATAATAATTCTGAACGATTTCAGTAAATGGTACTATAATACGATATCTGAAAAAATAGTTCATTCGATCAGAGTTAATTGGTTCAGGTATGCTTTAAACAATTGCTAGAGTTAGTTATTATGCAGGAAATACTTACAATTTAATTCTATGGAAGACTGCAGTGACGCACTTCCACATTCTTCGCAAGTTATACAAGTATGAATATATGAATTATTCATTATCTGTACGCACGAAACACCTTTAGCAAGATGAAAAATATGACAAATCGCCTTTATGCTTAAGACAGAACAGTTTTTAGTGAATTGAGGATCAAAAACATTGACAGTAAACGTCAGATAACAAGAACACCATGAACTACAGAAAGAATAGATAAGATTTTACGAACACAAGACTGAATCGGATAAACAGTTATAGTCTATTAAGTGAGGAATTTTCTGCCGATTTTGAGTTAGTGTCCATGGATCCTTCTTATTTTTTTGCAAAATCTTCATAAAGGGTTATAAAATAAAGTTAAGGTCATTTTTTGGCCCGCTCTTAAATTTAGGGGTTGTTTTCACCCCTTTTCGGGGGTGAAAAAACAAAATTTAATTAACCCCGGGACCCGATAGAGAATTAAATTCTAAGCAAAAAGGAGGTATACACTTGCTCGAAATAAATGCGTTGTTTGCGAGTTACAAGGGTTCAAAATTTTGCAAAAAAAATGCGTTTTTTAAAATTAATCTGCAAATAACTCAAAATACAACGCCATGTTGCGAAACATCTGTATAACTCAAACTTAAAGCTTATTACCAGGCGAACATTTTTCACATTGTTTGGTTTCCTTATGTCAAATGGTTCTCGAGACAGCTAAAACAAGATGGCGATTCACCGGTTTTTGATCAAATTACGTGCTTAAAATTGATATATCTCGGTGAAAAATTGTTCGATCGTAACCAAATTAGTATCAAATAAAAGCTCTGTTAATTTCCTAAAACCTCGTATGGTGTATGCTGTACAGTAACACGTAACGTTTTAAGAAAATTCAAGTTTTTGGATTTTCTCCAAAATTCGGCTTTTTTATTAAATATCTCAGTAACGATGCGTTTTATCGAAACGTTGTTATGAATAAAAAACAAAGCTTATAAAAAAAAACTTTTAAATTTTGTTTCATACTTTTATGACTTTAGTCTGATGAGTTAAAGCAGTTTAAAAGTGTATTTTGCCGACATCGTGTAAAACATTTTTGACTTCTAGGCGAAATATCTACTGTACAGTAGTTTTTTTTTTACTATAGTGCAACGACAATAGTTGTAGCTCTTTAAATTTCCTACAAAATGCATTTTGATTGAAATTTTTTTCTTAAATATTGACCGTGTTGTGACCATAAATGTAAACGCGCTCCAACAGTTAGATTTTGTTATCGTACGTTATATATTCAGGTGCGGTCCTGAGAGCCTATTAATTTACACTAAACTAAAATTTTTTCAACTTGACAATAGAATTAAGTATTATTTTTATTTTTTAACGTCTATTGTAAACAAAACAATATCTGCTGCAATTTGTCACTGTCTGTACCGCTAGTTCGTTATATCAATCGAATAAAATAATTTAATAATTTTTATGGTTCAACTTTTCTTTGATTAAATTGTATAAGTATGGATGAAATATATATTTTTTTTCGACTGAATTTTGAACTTTTGAATTTTGAATGTACCCAATTTCAGGACTTCAAAGTACATCCTCGCGTTGTTTCACGTTTTAGGGGTGGTTTTCAACCCTTTAAAGTCTAACCCTTGCGTCGGATGTATTCCTTGACGTAAAAATCGTAATCAGCACCCCTACAAACTTGTAGGTACCCAATTTCAGGACTTCAAAGTACATCCTCGCGTTGTTTCATGTTTTCAACCCTTTAGGGGTGGTTTTCACCCTTTCAAGTTGAAACCTTGCGTCGGATGTATTTCTTGACGTCAAAATCGTAATCAGCACCACCAAAAATCTTATAGGTACTCACTTTCGAGGCTTTGACCGCCATTCTCGCGAAGTTTAATACTTACACCCCCTGATTACAGTCTGCTTCAACCCTTTAAAAACTATGCTTTGCGTCGAATATAATTTTGGACGTCAGAATCGTAATCAGCCCCCGCAAAAACCTAAAAGTACCTAATTTCAGGACTTCAAAATGCATCCTCGCGTCGTTTCATATTTCCAACCTTTTAGGGGTAGTTTTCAACCCTTCAGGGGCGAGAACGGGCCAAAAATTTTCCTTAACTTTGTTCTAGAACCTTTTAGGAAGCGATAGCAAAAGGAATCAAAAAATTACATGGACACTAACTCAAAATCGGCAGATGGGCCCTTTGTCATGCCTCACGTAATAGACTATTAGACGAGTAAAAAATTTAGAACATGGGCAACGTTTCCGGCTACTAATTACTGTACAAAAATGTTCTCTGCTTTTCACAATGTTCGTCTACTGATTCTGTACAGTTACAGAATTAAATAAAATCCTCGGATTTCGTTGTCCATGACGTGTCCGTTACTTAACTAAATATAATTAATTCACTACCGACTCGGAACACAAAGTTTTTTATGGGTAAAAACGTAAAAGTTTTACCTTATAGCCTGAACTAAACTGAACGATTAAAAACGAAAATTAAATCGTCGTCGATGCAGTACTTAGGGGGGGGGGCAGATGTCACAAGTAACAATTCGCGATTTTCATTATTAAGGATGATATTTTTATTGGGGTTGGAGGTTAACAAACGTTATATGTTTATGAAGCCAAACGTACAGGCCAATCTACGCTTTCATACTGAAGCGAATGTTTTCACGTAACTTAGCATATTGAGGATTCCGCACCGCTGAACGGTGGAAACGTTTGGTGTTAATCGTCAAAATAAAACGTCTTCGCGATGCTGAAACCTGCGAAATGTTGCGATTACGAGTTCCGATTAATACGCTCAGAAACGGACGAGCGACCCAAAAGGCTGGCACACCGATGTCCATCGGTAGTGGTACACCGTGCGTCTAGTTGCAAACTGCGAACTCGACAAGTTGTGTTTTACTTGGTCTTGTGTTTTCTTGCGAATAATTTACCTAAAGCGTTGTCTACACGAGATTATGTTTATGGGGCCAAAGGCAACTAACAAACGGGAAATGTTCAAAACAAATTGTGGGATGACGTGTCGAAAGACGGAAGTGAATCTGGCAAGTTTTTTTATGATTTTTATAACCATTACCGCATAGTTACAGCCAAGAAATCGTCTCGCAGGAGTTACTGCATTTTTCCAACCGATCGCTGATTCCGTACAGCATATATTAGAGTGTTTCGCGTTTTATGAGGGAGAAATCGAAATACATATCCTCATGATTTTGCAAATCGTTTAAAAATGAGAAAATTCACCGAACTGCCTTCGATTCAACAAAACGTCACCCTCCCAATTTTGCCGTCTCTTCTTGCGCCTAATCTTCATATGGTGTCTCCAAAGCATACAGACATGTTTCACGATTACTGCGGCTGGAATTAAAGAATTCGGCTGAATTCTGTGTCAGTGGATACGCAACGTTCGGACGATCTCGGCCAACTGCTTTCGTACGAATTCGTCATAATCACAACTCGCAAAGTTTTCATTTCCACTGAATGACAGGTCTTAAATTACTGTCGTCCGTGAAGATGGTCGCAACGGTGCTAGACTTTATGAAGACAGGAATGGACCGGAATGCTGTAAGCTCTGTGGTACGATGGTTAAGGTTTAACTTAGTACAGAAATAAATCACACAATAATTATGGAGGGAATCCTTCCCAGCAGACTGTAGGTAATGATTATTAAGTGTTTGAGTGTGTGTATACGCGCACGTACTCAGATTACAGAGTAAATGTTGTTTCGACTTATACTTTTCTACAAGTCCCTGAAGTGAACAGTTTAGTGATAATTTCATCAACAATGGTGACTCGCTCTTACGATGTATGGCGGTCGGCCTGGCGCATCCGGACGCCAGAGACTGTTGCAGACGGGGTACCTGTGCCGTAATGCGAGTTTAATAAGTTAAAAGCTGCAACAATGATTAGAACAACGCTAATGCCTGAGGGTATAAATCCCAGGCGACGCTAACAGCTACGCGAGCGACGGTGACAGCTGGGAGAAAACGACAATTTAATGGAAGCCGGGTATGACTAACTGCAGCTACGTGGATGCGACACGCTAACGTGAGTCAAGTTGTGCTCTGAATACAGCTGACGCGCGCCGCTGATTTTGAGATTAACATCAACGTCCGCAAGGTATGAGGCATGTACCTTAAACGAGTGGTCGAAATCTAGTCACGCGAATACGTACACGGATATGTGGGAAAATTAGAGTTATGAAGTTGGCAACAACGAAATCTTATTTTAACGTAATACGGGTTTTTAATGATGCCTTGCATTTATTATAGCCTACACTCAGCAACTTATTTCTGAAGCACGTGTTTAGAAAGACGGGTGTAAATGAGTTATTGTAGAATAACATCTTGCGAACGAATTCTATGCAATTGGAAACGTTATTTCTAAATAAGTTTCTTGACACATAAGTGCCGAATTTGATGCAGTTAATAAGATCAGATACCTGGGCAACATGACAGAGAATGAAGGGTTCATAAACACGACAACATGACAGGATACAAATAGGAAGTAGAGCATATTATGCCAACAGCAGAAGCAAACTGACGTTATTTCTAAATAAGCTTCTTGACATACAAGTGCCGAATTTGATTCAGTCAATAAGTTCAGATACCTGGGCAACATGACAGAGAACGAAGGGTTCATAAACATGACAATACATCAGGATACAACTAGGAAATAGGGCATATTATGCCAACAGTAGGCTATTGGAAAGAAAACTCATTAGTCGTAGCACAAAAATGAAAATGTATAAGACACTTATCAGACCGGTTGTTACTTTGGAGACGAGACATGGACATTGATAAGAAAAGGAACAAGAAACACAAAGCAGGTCTGAAAGAAAGATCATAAGAAGTGTTTATGGCTCGGTCAAAGAAGATTACGAATGGAGAATAAAGGCTCAGCGAATAAAATGTCACCTAGAGCAGCTAGATGATCAGCGAATGTCAAAGAAAATCCTGAGGGCGCAGGTCTGTAAAAGCAGAAAGAGGGGCCGACCTAGGAAAAGATGGTTGGATGATGTGGTGGAATATCTAAGAAGAATGGATGTAAGGGATTACGCTGAGATAGCAATGGATACGAGACACTGGAGAAGATTGGTGCTGGAATCCAGGGCCAACGTTGGACTGTAGTGCTAAAGAGGGTTTTTAATGATGCGTTCCACTTATTATGCAGTCAGCAACTGATCTGTGAAGCGTGTGTTGTTTGGGAAGACAGCCGTAAATGAGTTATTCGCAAGAACAACGTGTTTTTATTGTAGCGTAACATCATGCGAACGTACTGTATGCAAACGTAAACACTATTTCTGAATATGTTTCTTACCATATACGTGCCAAACAAATCGTTCGATTGATCGCTTTCGTAAGAATGGATGGGGTACAAGACAATGTTTAGGTCGTCTTTCAGTGCTAACCGTTCAAGTTGCGTAAGACGTTACATACAGATTAGTGGGATCTGTTGGAAGATCGTTGCGGAAATTATCATTTCAGATCGGAATTCCTACAATTACACGACTCTTTAAGTTTACAACCCTACGAGATTGGTGTTATTAGAGAATTTAATAAACCGGATAATGTTACACGCATCATTTAATCAAAACGGTTTCAATCGTTTATTAGAACGAGCCATACGACAATGGATAATGTTTATTTCCTGATGAAGTGTGGCGTGATTTTATCTTGATGCACAGAATAGCTGATTTTTTAGCAGTGTAAATCCACAGGCGATACAAGAATCCCCTTTACACAGTGAAATAGCTTATGTTTGTATGCCATGTCACGAAAAAAATTAAAATAAACGTGTGACTCACGACATGGTAGCTCAGTTTATTGTTTTTTTGAAGCCTGAAGATACTACTTACAAGATGGTCTACAACAGCACATTGGCCTAGACCAGCCAAAAACATAATTTTTTTCTTTTTTAAAGCTGTGTTTTTTATTTCGAAAGGAATATAGAACCTCAGGTCTCCTGATCTATCATCAATATAGGCTACTTTATATCTCTGTGGACGTTTGACAGATACTGTGTATAGTCGTAACTTCAACACAATTTAAGGGCTGACTAACAACATAAAAATGGTACTGAAACGGTATCCAAAAATAAATGAAATTATTTCAATTTACAGAACACAATGGTGGGATCTTCTGTAAAGTATCACAGAGGATCGATTGCTGAAAGCGTTTCTGCACTAAGAGACGTGGGTCATCCGAGGATGAGATTGGTGCCGGAACAATTTATATAACCTAATTCTTAAAGAGGAGGAGGAGGAGGAGGAGGAGGAGGAGGAGGAGGAGGAGAAGAAGAAGATGTTGTTTGTTGTTATCATTAATCAAGAATAGAAACAATATTTACTACTAATTCTCAGTACTTCAGTTGTCAGCGATGTTTTTCTGAGATAAGCAAGAAACAGCAGTTGTAACGGGGACTTTCTTTTAGCAAAATTTAAATATGTTTTAGGGGCACAATTTTTTATTGGCATTTTATAATATTAGTCTGAATAAATCAGTTCAGACTTACATCTGTTCTCTAATCAGCCATCACGATTTTATTTGCTGTGATAGTGACGCCTGTAAATGAATGGATGTCTTATTTATTTATGGAATACTGCGTACTTATCAACGTAAATATTGCATTGGCTTCCGTTTAAAAATATTTTTTTTAGATTAAATTGATTCTAACTAATTAATTGATATTTATATTATCTATCAGAATTTTCCGAATCCATTTATTAGCGATCGTTTCCTCTTACGCCAAGAGTCAGTGCGTTCAATTTCCTAGTCAATGAATACCACTCACTTGCAGACAATTATGAGTAGCCTGGATAACACGTTGGAGAGAAATATCACTGCTTTCAATACACAAAGACGGAGAAAATTATACTCATGTTGTGCCGCCCCTTGGCAAGACAACACAAAAATCGGGAACTAGTTTAATTCTTTACCAGTAAACTAAACCAGCTGCCGTTGTTAGTAAAACGCTTACTAACAAATTACAAAACAAGTATGATATAGGAAACTGACAAGGTTTGCATAAACTTATTCACTCACTAGGTATTAGCTAAAACATCTCTTTATTGCTATTGAAATATTAATCAAACATTATTACTGATTTTAAAGAAATTTATTTTTGTAAATAGTGCTTTTACTGCTTCAAAGATCTTAATTATATTATTCTTGTTATATCAAAATTTATTCATATAACTGTTAGTTTTAATACCACGGATCCGGGTCTCAATTTTCTCAAAATTATTAATTTATCAATATATACATTACGGTTACTATTACTCCTTACAAAATTACAAAATATACAAATCTGATAATTTGTTCATTACATTGCGAAAGTTCTTTAAAGTTCTTTGTTACTTCTTATTAAGGGGAAATTTACAAAAGTTATGGTTTGATATCACCTGAGGTAGTTGTTGTATTCTTGGGACATCTCCAGTCGTCTTCTACGGGTTGAGTACGTTGTTCTTGGTGTATCTACATCGGGTTGATTTTTTTTGTTTACTTGAAGCTCTCGAAGATAGGTTGTGTACTTGAAGTTCCAAATGTTGTAATTTCACTTTTCTTAGGGCAGATTCTTGTGGTTCACATTTTCTTTATTTTAATTATAGTTATACTTCTCACTTTGCAGTACTACAGTCTAGTAGTTAACTATGTTACACTTACATTTGATTTTGTTTTTAAGAGATGTGTTGGCTACCTTTTTCTATTTTATTTATATATTTTTCTCACAAACTCTAGACACTACATTATTCACAATAACAAGATTTCACGCTGGATATGCTTCTAGAGAAAATACACATACGTATATGTGTACAACACCAAAACTCACGTCTACTCATTGCGACGTTCTACGGCCGAATGCGCGTACGGTTTAGGGGAGAAGGCTCAGTCAGCTAGTGCGTATTTACGCACTAAGAAAATAGTTCGTACTTTTCCTATTATTATTTATTCATTAATTAGAAGATAAATACTTTATGTTTATTTTATTATGACTTAGGGATTTCTTTATTTCTCTAGTCGCATTTTTAATTATTCAAGTAATTATTATTATTATTCACTACTTAATACTTTTCTTGGCGTGTTGGTACTGGAAGGTTTCAGGTTGATACAGGAATCTGGGTATAGGTAAGGGTGTATGATACTCTTACTTATTAAAATTGAAAAATTTTAATCTGTGCGATTTTTTGATACATTTAAAATCGTCACATCCTCCTGCACTTAACTATGAAAAACGGGGGGGGGTGTAATAATATAATTCTAATAAACAATTATATATATTTTTTTTTTTTCCGTGAAATTCCCTTTCTCTCGTTTCTTAACATTTACCTTAATATTATTTACATATAAATAGATATTACTTATCTATTAATCTATTTGTTACTCTTGTTTCCCGTAACTTCACAATATAGTGGCCCGACTGATTACCTTGCATACTCTAACTCTATTAGTTAGTTTTCTGCACTTTCTTTATCCCTTGTAAAGAATTTTCTTTAAGTGCGGCGCCATTGTGACTATGTTACGTCTTGATCCCTATATCTCTTAATTCTACTACAGTAATCTAAAGTTGATCCCATACTCAACCTTAGATCCTATCTTAACACTAATTTCTTATTCTACTGAGATACGCGGAATTTCACAAAGCGGGAATCTTTATTTACATTTAAACAATGAGCAGTTACAATCTAAGAGGGGTCAAACACTGGACGCATTGTATTATACACTAGGGAGGTTTTCATTGTTTAGCGATGCTACCATTTATAACAATAGGGGAAGGCTTACTACAATATTTCCTGTACGAACGGGTTTGTCTCTATTACTGTCAAGCTGGGGGTATTATTTTGAAGCAGGCCACGACCGGGCGTTTACACGACTCAAATATACTTTTATTATTATTTTCTCTTTACTCATTTTACTCCTACACTTTACACTTTTATTACACGTTATTTTTATTCAAGCTATTATTAAACTTTTTTATTTAAAGTACTTATTATTTATTTTATTTCAAACATTTATAAACTTGAATTTATTTAAACACATACACATATATCTTATTTCATATTAAGCTTTGGGATGTAATCTTATCTTAATTAATCAACATAACTTATTTCACAACAATTAAATTCTCAGTAATGACATATATAATTAATCAAAACAAAACGATAATACTATTTTAGTAGAGAGAAATTTCATATACGGTAAGTTCATTGATTTAACAAACAGCACAAAGAATCAGCTGTTTTGGGGTGTCGTCTAGTTGCATAGGGTAGTAATTCAGAACAATACAAAACAGGAAAGAGCTTGTCTAACATGGTTTTGTTTTCTTATGGGGAGGAGGGGTTATGAATGAGAGGGGTGTTTACAAAGGGGAGAGTTTACATTCCTCAACACGTATTTAACATGAACAAACTGGCTTGGAATTGAATACTTACCAGCTATGACTTGCTTAACACGGCAAACTAGCGATACTAATATTATTATTATATAATTAAAATTTTACTCATTTATTTTATTTTTTTTTATTTCTGAGTGAATAAATTTATGTTTGTCCTTTTCATCGTTAACGACTTATAAACTTACACAACAACAATTACATAATTATGTTGCAATTTTCTGTACGTGACACTCTGTAAACAATATATTTTTTTTTTTTAAGTAAATTACACAATTTTAAATTCAGCAGAGTGGCGCAATTTTGTGCCGCCCCTTGGCAAGACAACACAAAAATCGGGAACTAGTTTAATTCTTTATCAGTAAACTAAACCAGCTGCCGTTGTTAGTAAAACGCTTACTAACAAATTACAAAACAAGTATGATATAGGAAACTGACAAGGTTTGCATAAACTTATTCACTCACTAGGTATTAGCTAAAACATCTCTTTATTGCTATTGAAATATTAATCAAACATTACTACTGATTTTAAAGAAAGTTATTTTTGTAAACAGTGCTTTTACTGCTTCAAAGATCTTAATTATATTATTCTTGTTATATCAAAATTTATTCATATAACTGTTAGTTTCAATACCACGGATCCGGGTCTCAATTTTCTCAAAATTATTAATTTATCAATATATACATTACGGTTACTATTACTCCTTACAAAATTACAAAATATACAAATCTGATAATTTGTTCATTACATTGCGAAAGTTCTTTAAAGTTCTTTGTTACTTCTTATTAAGGGGAAATTTACAAAAGTTATGGTTTGATATCACCTGAGGTAGTTGTTGTATTCTTGGGACATCTCCAGTCGTCTTCTACGGGTTGAGTACGTTGTTCTTGGTGTATCTACATCGGGTTGATTTTTTTTGTTTACTTGAAGCTCTCGAAGATAGGTTGTGTACTTGAAGTTCCAAATGTTGTAATTTCACTTTTCTTAGGGCAGATTCTTGTGGTTCACATTTTCTTTATTTTAATTATAGTTATACTTCTCACTTTGCAGTACTACAGTCTAGTAGTTAACTATGTTACACTTACATTTGATTTTGTTTTTAAGAGATGTGTTGGCTACCTTTTTCTATTTTATTTATATATTTTCTCACAAACTCTAGACACTACATTATTCACAATAACAAGATTTCACGCTGGATATGCTTCTAGAGAAAATACACATACGTATATGTGTACAACACCAAAACTCACGTCTACTCATTGCGACGTTCTACGGCCGAATGCGCGTACGGTTTAGGGGAGAAGGCTCAGTCAGCTAGTGCGTATTTACGCACTAAGAAAATAGTTCGTACTTTTCCTATTATTATTTATTCATTAATTAGAAGATAAATACTTTATGTTTATTTTATTATGACTTAGGGATTTCTTTATTTCTCTAGTCGCATTTTTAATTATTCAAGTAATTATTATTATTATTCACTACTTAATACTTTTCTTGGCGTGTTGGTACTGGAAGGTTTCAGGTTGATACAGGAATCTGGGTATAGGTAAGGGTGTATGATACTCTTACTTATTAAAATTGAAAAATTTTAATCTGTGCGATTTTTTGATACATTTAAAATCGTCACAATGTTCTAACATTAATTAATGGAAACAGATTGCAAGCGATAACGAACGTTGGAATATATATATTTTTTTTTAACTCTTTGTTAAAAACTTTTTTGTCGCTTCTCTATGGATTCAGCTTCGACACTCGACAATGTCATCTGAACTGTCGGCAATGCAAAATTACGAAGTAGTAGCACTATACTTCGAGTTCAATATAAATTAACGATACCAAGTCGCGAGCATACTTAACTGCAAATGCATTGCATAGCGCTGATTTTTGATTAACTGTAAATTGTACGATTATTACCACAATTTAAGAACACTGAAAATATCTCTCTGTAATTACGAGAAAGTACTGAATTGGGAAAGACAATGTATAGAGGAAAAAGGAGAGGGGAAGAAAATATAAAGAGACGAGAAGATGACTATAATTACTGGAGCATCGTATTAGAGGAAATAAAGTTATCGGACCAAATACAGACAATAATCTGCATGAAAAACGTGCATTAATTAAAAAAAAGCGAAATTCATGGCTCACAATAATCACAATTACACACAATACGATGCGATTAACCCAACTCACGCTAACCGACCTGTAACCGCACTGCATGGAAACAATGTTCATGAACGATTAATAAGTTACAATGAGATTACGGTTTTAACTAAAATATGTCACACGTTTCTTCTTTTCGCGTTGCGGTTATATAATTTTCTGGAATAGTTTAGAAAATAACGCCACGTGCGACGCAGAACAACGTTATTGATTGTGTGATGACTCGTTAACCGATTATGTGGAGCGGTATTAAAATGACACGCTATAAACAGCTCGTTCCAGAATATCCCTAATATCATAAGGTTCGGCGTCGAAATTTTGTTGGAGTTCCGTATCAAAATCTTCGCCGTTGTCAATATTTTCTGTTTCAAGGACAGAACTCTCAAATACCACTACTAAATTTAGTCACAGATCTGAATAGTAACAGCGGTACAAAGCAAATGATTTTGCAGCAAAATATGATTTTTGAAAAAATATTTACGTCGATCAATTTTTAGCCAATCTTTAGTATCAGAAACCATATGATTTTAAAAATATATTCCTGAGAAAACACATATTTTTAGGTACTTTTTAAATGTACGATTTTCAGCCCCCTTCAACCTGTAATTTGAAGACATTCTCCCAAGAATTTTATGTTGGATCGTTGTACGTATTAAAAATGTTCTATTCTATATTTTCCCTATTTAGCTTAGGCGAAATCCCTGAAAGATTTTTTAAAACAATGGTAGCAGTATAATATTGTAACGCTGAGGCTGTAAACGCGCTGTGTTAGAGGTAGGATTAAGGAATGCCCGCGACGTTCACCATGTTTCCAGACGCGCCTTCCAGACGTTGTCTATTCTATATTTTCCCTATTTAACTTAGGCGAAATCCCTGAAAGATTTTTTAAAACAATGGTGGCAGTATAATATTGTAACGCTGAGGCTGTAAACGCGCTGTGTTAGCGGTAGGATTAAGGAATGCCCGCGACGTTCACCATGTTTCCAGACGTTGGTGGATTATTCTACCGCCGTCCACGACGTCAATTTTATCAGGTATAGGCCACACAGGTTCAGTATAAAAGAGACTGTCGGAAGCGGGCGGTCAGACTGCGAAGCGGAGAGTTAAGGTGTTGTGTGGTTTAATGTAAAGTGAAAACTGTAAAGTATTGTGTGCGGATTTCTGTAGTCGACGATTCGTATTATTTCTTGTGACAGAGTTAAATAATTGTTATTTAATATATTGGCGTGTGTTGGACATCCGTAACTTGATTTGTTGTATACGATTAGTCGACTGTTGTTTGTTGGAATCGTAATTAAAGTTGTAGTTAACACGTCATCTCGTGTACAATTATTTTATTCTACTGTTTAAACACAACGATCGGTGCGACCGTCGTAACAGTATAACTGTATATTCTGCTACAGTGATACTGAACTCAGGAGTATTTCGGAGAAAGTATTATTGAAAACGCCGAAGCTATACGATTATAATGTAATCATGTTGAAGCCACCGACAGGGCTCGGCAACAGTGACATTATTTCTCCGTGTTCCCGTCATACGCAGCAGGAGTGTACGCACATACATTCTACAATATACTGCCAACAGCAGTGTACCTAGTGGAATGGAAAACTGACGATACACTGCACCGCGCAACTCTGTGCAAACAATATAAACATAATCAGCGCTAATTTAGTACACGCGTTGTGAACACTGTGGTTCCAGACATTAATTACAATAACAAAACCAGTACTACCAAACCAATATATAGGTTACATTATGTTACCTAACTATCTCTGACATTCCCCAGTCGATTTAACTGTGAAAATTTATCTACGAAACATCCGGGTCACCATTTTTACTTCCATGTTCCATAAGGAAATGGAAGTACGGTGATGCCGAAAAAACTCGTGTTCGAAATAAGGGCTGCTTCTGATTGTACTAACCTCAAAACACGAAGAAAAGTCATTTTCCGAAAAAATTTGTGTGTTTGTGTGTGTGTGTAGAATTTTTTCTATGGCGAACGATAACTGCTGCAAATTTAAACAGAATCAAATAATGTTTTGCATATGTACCTGAGTGTTAGAGGACTCAAGGCCTATTGATTTTGGTGAAGATCGGTTAAGGGGAAGGGGTAGTTTACCTTCAAAGGTCCTAATAATCCACTGTAGAAAGGTAGGTGAAATATCTATAAATAAAAAGGATAGTTGAAGGGGGAAGGCAAAATTTTTATATGTATACTGCGTTATCGGCAACAAAGAAGTAGTTTGTTGTTAAAATTCCTTCCCGTGCTGTTTGGCCGTAGTCCTATGTTTGCTGTAAAACCAGACGTTTCGGCAGTGCCATCGACTGCCATCATCAGTGAAAATCGAGTTCGTTAACGTGTGGTGGTATACGTTAGTGACCACAGTACGTGGTTAAGGCTGAAGAAAGAAGGAGTTTCTATGGAAATATTTCATAAAAATTATTTTAAATAAATATAGCCTAAATCTTGGAACATGGAAGTCATGTATGGTTCTCCATACCGACATTTTTCTGGGTTGGGTTAGACCCAACGAAAATTTTGAAAAATTAACTTTTTCTGATATTTCTTACACTTTCTGAGAAACTACAAGTAATTGAAAAAAGTATATAAAATTTGATGATCTACGAACATTAAAAGTTATGAAACTAAAAAAAAATATATATGGAATAAAGAATTATGTTATATCAATTACAAAGAAATTATAAAATCAATTGATACAGAAGCGTCTGAAGGTACAGATCTCTTCTGTGAAACGTGCGCCAGGTATAAATACAACGATAATAATTTAAAAAATAAAGTTGCCACATATTTTTATTTGGAAGTAGCCCCCCCCACACACACACACACACACTGCAATAAAACAGTATTGCCGGAAAAGTCATTTTAGAAATGACTAGACGCTATTACACACTTTATGGCGTTATAGACATGTTTTAAATTAATTTTGTTCAAATTTTGTAAAGTAGCTGTAAGTTTTGAAATAAGAGATGGGTAATTAGGCCTATGTGTTATATGTCAAAAGCCCATAAATTTATTCTCTCATGTCAAGTGCAAGTTTTTTACACGAGTGCGCGTGTTATTCGTGTTTTACTGAATAACTCCTATAATAATTAACGTATCGAAACGAAACTTGCACAGCGTATGCGTCATAAATAGCGCAAAATTTTCATATGTCATAAACTCAGAACATATAATTTTACTATGTATTTTTTAACTGAATTCACTTTTCTGTAGACGGCTTATCTGCAGAAAAATCATAAAACTTTCAGATAAAATCTATACAAGATTTTGCAGACTCTGGCATTGTCATACACGATTTCTTGCTATCAGGGTACAAATCTATGACGTATTCTAAATTTTAACCAATCAGGAGCTTCAATTTTCATTTGCGATGTGCGCTGGTAGAGGAAATTTCGTACAGTTCTCGTCTGCAACTCGTCCTAATAAGACGTACTCTCTGTGCGAGTTTTTCGTGACAGTATACGTTTGCTATATAAGTGACGACCGTCATAGATTTCAGCTATTAGTTATCCGTAAGCTAAATCGAGGGGTTATTAGAACGTTGAACAAAGTATTTGAAGATCTATTCGTCCGTGAGTTAAAATTTTCAGCGTAGGGCAGTTGTACTCAACCGGAGTACAACTATACGAACGCGTGAACACTTTAAAATAGCCGGAAGGTATAAGCTAAATACACCGCATTTTAAATAATAACCACTAACCCACTTATCGAACCTGAGACTGTAAATCTAAAAACCATATCAATCAGATAAACGGCGTGGGTGTGTGATTCGCGTGTGACAGCAGTAGCGAGACCAGAGGTCGGCTTTCCATCCGCACTCCAAGAAGGAATTCGATACTCAAGTAACGTAGACGATTGTTCAAATAAAATTTGAATTTAAAGAAAGATTTAAATTTGTTTTAGTTTAATAAATTCCTATCTCCAGATAAGAGACTCTGTTATATATTATTAGTTCTAATACACATCTATGCATCCTTAATTTGTTTCATTGCAATATATATGTTTGTAAGTTGTACGGCTAATTGCCGTATAGGCCTACCCGCTGGACTTCATAACATTAAAAGAAAATACCTGATAAATTATTTAAAATTATTAATTCTTTTAAAATGTTAAAATATTCAGACAATTTTCTAAAACAATACGGTAAGTTACACTTTATATTTTAAAAAATTTAAATTGTTCAGATTGTGTAGTTCCTTACAAAAATACGCTAACTAACCCCTACGTTTGTGCCTCTAACGGTTTAAAACAAAAAGTTCCCTAAGTTTACTTAGTTGGTTTATGGGATAGAGGTACACTCTTCCTTATCGGTAGGCAACCGATGGGTAGCGCGTGACCTCGCTTTCGGTGCGACAGGTTTAGGGTTCGAATGCCGGAGGAGGTATCCATGTAGTATCCTTAGTCTGATTATGGATTCCTGTGATATGCAACGTCCCCTACTAAATACCGGTCACAATTAAGGGGGGGCGACCTTGCTACTACAAAAACACCGTGTTTAAGTCTAAACTCACATAAGACTTAATAGAAGACCCATATACGTAGCTTTTGTATTGGGCGCTGCTTCTAAATACCGAAGAAAAACCATTTTTCAGTTTACTGTATTCCGAAACACATCAATATTACATTAGTAAAGGACCGAGTGCACAAAAAAACATAACTTATAAATCACTTTAATTCTAAAAACTAGTATAAAGTTCGCTAAACAAATTACTTTCTTTTTGGACTCCAAAATCGGTATCAGATTATGTTAAGTAAGCAATCACAAGCAGGGTAACTTATGGAACGGATACAACAAGAAAATGTAAAACGCAAAAACCTTAATAACTTTGTCCGCAGAGATGATAAATGGTGGAAGGGAGAAGTGTAGCACAGCTGGCGTTATCCAATACTGAGAGAGATTGTTCGGGCGCCCACTGTATCGTACAATTTGTTTCGTACACTTTTGAACGCAATATCACGTAAACTGTTAATGCAGTGAACTACTTTGAGTTCCTTTGTTTGTCTCAAAGCACCAAAGAAAAACAAATCTTACGAGAAGAATAAACAAAGTTAATGGAAGTAGTGGGTGTTAATGTCATAGGTCATATTAGTACGTATACTACTACAGGAAGATTACATTTTTGGAGAGCACAGCGAAGAAACAGCTATCTCAGGATAAACCATAAGACAGATCGAGGAGGAAAAAGTGATTTAAGTGGATTATAAGTAGAAGGAAGAGGACTGACC